>JAWHQI010000079.1:3242500-3970000 GCA_033032865.1 Dactylorhiza incarnata | reverse complement strand
TGCAATAAATCAGTGCGGTAAGAGAATGCTACTAAATAAACTGCAAAATTTAAGTACTGAAATAAGTTACTGGAATAAACTGCAGTAAGTAAATGTTGAACTAAAATATTGGAATAAAGCGCTGAAAGGAACTAGACTAGTACCAAACTGGAGTACAAGAAATACTGAAGGAAAGTGTGAAATCTAAAATAAAAGAAAATATGAAAGTTAATAGTCTTTTAGTTCCATCTCCATCACCGGAGGCATGTTCAGTTTTTCTCTCTGTTCCAAGGAGACTTCTCCGTTTCAAGGAGGCTTCTCTGTTCCAAGGAGGCTTCTATGTATCAAGGAGGCAAGTTCACAATTCTGCGATGAATTCTTAATATGTTATTGTGTTAGGGTTTGTCGGTTTATTTGAATATGATAGTCATCTTGGTTGCACCTGTTAAGGCAATTTATTGAATTTGCGTTGATCTGTAGGAGCTTCATTATAATTTCAAGTCTTCTGGTTATAATCACTCAATTTAATTAACAAGACTTCAATCCTCTGCAAGAGGTCTAACACGAGATCTTTTAACCATAATTGCTTGCACCGGGGCGAATTAAGTTTTTATTTTACGATCGATATTAATCCTTCCGATTTAAACATCTTTTATTCAATAAAAAGCCAGAAAAATATAAAACTTTAACCAAAGGTGGGGTTTGCCCTAATATAGTCCCCATAATGTTCTTAAACCATTTTGAACATGTTTTGAGCTCTCACAAATTATTCGCCTCGAATAAACCTTTACATTAATCATCAAAAATACTTTTGCTAACCCAAACATTCCCAAATTTTGATTAAGGGTTTATAATATCATAAATAGGCTACCATAATTTCACCAGACTTATTTCACCAAGTAGGAGCTCTATGGAATATTTAAAAGAATGAAGAGATCACAAATTAATTTCTCAAAAATGGATAACTTTTCAATAAATCACCAACTTTTTAGTGGGTGAATCCCATACCCACTATCATTCAAGGATTTTCTCAGATTTTTATACCAAGTTAAAAGCCTCTGATATTATTAAAAAGAAATTTTCTATCTCATTTAAATCTTTAAAAATACTTGGATTGCATAATAAAATCTGATTATTTTTTCAGGGGCTATGTGATCCTCTAATAATCACCATATAAAAATTACAGCAGTTTTAATCAAGCAGATATTCACTTGAATTTTTACAATGAAGGGAACAATATTAATTAAATCACCAAAATGTCACATTATTGTTAAAAACTCTCAAATAATTACAGAGGGTAAAGCTATGCCCTTGTCATCACCTCAAATTTTCCAGAATTTGTTTCTCAAAACTAAGAGTCACTGTTAATTGAAAAACCTCAAATATCATTGTATTTTAATTATTAAAAATACTATATGAGATACAAATCTCAAAAAAACTTTGGATATGCTACTCACTGACATGCACAATTTTCATGTTCAACGTTTTTGCAATTGGGCTTCCTATAAGGCCCAGAAAAATAAAACTCTATAATATATAAAAATTATAAAATATAAATTCCAAAACATTTTCCTGTACGTCGTCCCCCCACCTTGCGGGTTGTTGTCACCGGTGGATGGCCGCCGGCCGGCCATGGCTCCGCCCCCGTACAACTCTAAGGGAGTGGGTTCTCCCTCCGGCGGTGGTCCGGTGGTCTGCGGCCGCCGTCCACCGTCGGAGCTATACTTTTTTTTAAATTTGAGCGGAGGAGAGGGGGGATGGCGGCAGTGCTACGGCCACCGGAGTTCACATGCGACACATCCAAAAGATAGGGAGGAAGGAGAGGAGGTCCCACCTTATTTGGGGTCTTCCGGGAACCCTCCGGCGAAGTTGTCGTGGGAGGATGGTGGAGGTAGCAGAGCTTGGCTTCTCTTTCTCTAGCGAGGTGGAGCTCTGGCAGGAGGTGTCTTGGGCTCAACTGAGCTGGGGGAGTGTGGTTATTTGCTCTGAATGGAGGAGGGGTCCATTTATAGTGGTTGGATGAGCCTCCCCTCTTCTTCTTCTCGGTGTGGGACTAATCCCCCATGGAGGAGAAGGCTTGGGTTCATCACAAAAAGCTAGGGAAGTTGGCAGTCATCTAGAGGGGAGAGTACACCCAGGTGGCACCATCTTGAGGCTTGGAGTTTGGTTTGGGGATGAGAGAGAAAGAGAAAAGGAGAAAGAGAGAGAGCTTCCTCTTGGCTTGGCCCAAGGCCCATCCACTTTGCTGAAAATCAGAGCCCATGAGGGAATTGGTAGGTTTTGAGCTTGGGGAGTTGATGAGTCCGATATTTATACTATTTTATGGACTCATCTGGGCTAGTTTTCACTTGTGTGCACTACACTTTCAAGCCATAATCGCTTGTATTTCACTTGTATTCGCTTTCACGCAATGTGCATTGTTTAGGCCCATTTTGGTGTGCAATTGTGCTCCATGTTGTTGGGAGTAAGCACATGGTGCTCCCCAACCCTTTTTAGGCATTTGGATTGAGCTGGAAGGGTATTCCCAGCTGTATATTTGCTGTGTGGATTGTGTGCAGGTGGGTGGATTATCCGTTTTGCCAAGATTTCATATATACATGAATCGCACATTCGTGCATTTCCTTGACACACGATTGCTCCAACCGTGCGCGCTCATATGTGGATCAAAATGGTGTTCTGTCCCAGCTCGTGTGATTTGTTCGCACACTAGAAGTTTGCCCGTGCGTGAGTAAAAACACAAGGGCTCCTCTTGTTGTCCAAATCAGTATTATTCATATTGCCTGTGTGTTTACTTCACGCACTGTTGGACTCAATTGTGCTCAAAGGAAATGCACGATCTCCTATTGTTATCCAAAATTCTGGCTTTCGAAATTTTTTCGTGCGTTTGCACGCACAGTCGACTTGGATCGTGCGTGAGTAAAATCGCACGGGAGCGCTGGGTCTTCTTCCTTGGCTTCCTATGTGTTTAATAATGCATGGTCCATGCAGGGTCATGCGTTCGACCTTGCGTGACCATTTTTCTAACTGTTTACTAAAAAAACTGTAGGATTCACCCTATTTTAGAAGAAGATGAAAAGGGAAGATCGATCCCGCCATTTCCACTCCAGTTTTGCCCTTTTTCATCGCTCGACCACCACCCACTCTGAGGAGGAGCTCCAGACACCATTTCCTTCAAGATCAAGAGCTAGAGCTCCATCATTGGCCTCATCCATCATTCGTGAGCTCAAGAGCTCCATTCCAAGAGATTTGTTGCTGCATTCAATGATATTCCGGCGAGAGCTAGCTTGAGCTAAACTCCGAAGAAGATGGGTAACGTGGAGGAAGGTGATAGGTCCTCTGAACCCTAGACGGTAACTGAAGATCGAGCTCGGAGGAGGCGTGACAAACCTATGATTCCGACTGTGAATCTTCAGCGAGTCTTCGAGCTTGGGTTTACTCTTTCCTCCTTGTATTGTTGTAGTTATTTCTTGTGGATGTGTGCTTCTTATAGAACAATGCTCATAAACCTTGATATTGTTAATGTTGATTTTATGTTTGTGAAATCCCTTGTGGTTTTTATGAGTTGAGGAGCGCCCTTTCCGCCTTTCCATCCCGCCATCACGTTAGGTGCCGCACTAGCAATTGCTAGTTGCGTGCTTAGTGACGAGGTGCTTACGACCCTCACTTCGCCGGTTACGAATCATCCATCTGTAAGCCTTCTCATTTATTCGCAAGCCTACTTGTCCATCCCCAAGCAAAGCAGTGTTGCCGACCTGCATTAGTTAAATTAGTTTTCTTTATTTATGTTTCTCGCAATCAACCAAGACCCACTTTTTACATAGTAGAAATCTTTATAATTAGTTTCCTAGCGATAAAATCACGCACCCTAACTTTCATTCCTTGAGATCGATACTTGGGGATTTACTCTCCCATTTATATTACTTGAACGATCGGTACACTGTCGTGTCGCAGTCTCTCCCCCGCCTATAGCGGTGTGCAAGATTAGTGCATCAAGTTTTTGGCGCCGTTGTCGGGGAATGAAGTTGGCGTTGTGACTTTGTTATTTGGAAAATCAGTTGCAATGATTTCTAGTTGCTTGTTTTCTTATTTATTCCTTTTTCTCCTTGTTTTAACTTTAGGTTGCTTGAGTTGTATTTAGTTGGTGTAGTGTCGTGCACAGTAAAAAATTTCAGGTAATTCTGGCTACCTCCGCGCAATTTGGGTTGCGTTTAATATCCGTTGTTGCTTGTGCGGGGATACCTCTCATGCTAGTGATAGATGCCCGTCAAGAGATAGTAGCTCTAGTCCTCAAGGCTCAATGTATCGGGCACCAACATCATACGGTACCTCATACACTGTGCCTAAGTCCTATGGCTATTCTTCTGTTCCGCATGTGCCATTTTTGAATCCTTCTTCGGCCCCATTCGGACCGAAGAAAAATGTAAAACAGTGCTTATTTTGTAGGAGCACGGTTTATGCTTTGAAGGATTGTGCTGAATACCTTCGTTAGTTGGAGGAGGATGACGAACCGGATATCCAGATCATCCCGACTCCTACCTCCGTCAGCACACCTTCTACCTATGCATACGTGTTTTTGTCACCTTCGTGTTTCAAAGGGAATGACGTGGAGGCGCCCGACAGATTTGTGGCTGATTTGTGCTTCGATCTAGTTGCACCTGTCTCCCCTATGCATATATCATCTTGTATGACGCTGATTCTTTGTGAGGAGTTGGTGTTGATTTATCTCAGAGCACCGCTTATCCTTCTTCTGTGCATAGTACTATAGCTATTTTTTGAGTATGCCTTGCAGGAGGATGCAGTTGTTTGCAGTATTGTGCCTACTCCTATGGAGGAGGACGTTCTCCAAGGTGAGGAGGTGAACACCTCAGCACGGTTTGAAGAGGTCCAAGTTGTAGAGGAAGCCGATGACGATCTCGCTGAACCGTGCAGAATACTTGGTGATGCCAACATTTTTTCGTTACCTCAGCCTATCGGGAGTGATACCGGTATCTCTCCAAACGATGAAATTCTTTTGTCATTCTTCTAATTTTTTTTCTTCACCCCAATCTCGTGTCTGATTCATCGCAGGATTCTGCATTGGATCTGATTCAGGAAGTTATTGGCCCCATTGTGCAGACCGATGGTGGAATGGATAAACTGCGTATGGAGACAGACATTGAGATTTCTTCTTCATAATTCCTACCCCTGCCTGAAGCTCAGTGCAGGTATGTATATTCAGGTATGGGGGTAAATGCTCTATCGTTGTGTCAGTACCCGCAACCGAAATGAATAATGGAACAGTTACCTGTGCATTTCAGCTTTCATAGAACTATTAGTTAGCATTTTCTTCGATTGATGAATAAGCCGTGCTGGGAGGACAGAAAACCCAGTACTTATCTAGGCGTAGGAGTAGATTTTAGTTAAAACTGTATCAGCATTAGAGTTTTATTTTTTTTCATGTGTTTTGCAAGAGTACTTGCTCGTTGTTTTGTTATATACATTTATAAAGAATTTTTGCGTGCGCCGTGCACCCTGTGAAGATTTTAGTTGAGATGTCGCTGATTCGTAGCATGTTGTTTTCCATCATGTTTATTTTGGAGCGCGCATTTTCTTCCCAATTTGAACAAATCAAGAAAATTGGGAAATTTGGGCTGAGGCTTAAAATTCGCACGATCGAATTTGCTCGTCCGTGAGTAAATCACACGACCGTGCGATTTTTACTTTTATAAAATGTCTTCTTCCTCCCGAAAATCGCACGCTGGCCCTAATTTCTTCCATCGTGCATTCCGCAAGCTCTCTCCCATGTGTGCCCTCTCCAACCTCCTCCCTCCTTCCTTTCTCTTGTTTTCTCCTCCATTTCTCTCCTCCCTCCTTCCTAAGCTCTTGTGTGAAGCTTCAAGGGCGTCAAAAAGGTGGTGAGCCAACTTCTTCGCGGTGGAGGGGCATCTTCTTCGGGGCGATAGATCTTGGAGCTGGGGAGATGTTGCAGTTCGGGAGACCCGAATATATGGAGAGGTATAACTTATTACGACAGAAAACTTTCCTGGATTATCATTTCATTTTTGTCCCGGATCTCAATATTGTGCACTTAGACGCGGCATTAGCAAGGCTACTCGATGTGGGTTCGTGGAGAAACCAATTCTCCATTATGGAGATGGGGTACCGCGAACTCACACTTGAGTTCATCACCACCTTCCACATCATTGAAGTCGTCGATGAGAGAACCGGCGAACCTACGTCAGTTTCATTCCGTATGAGGGGTCGTACCCACACCATGGGTATGGTCCAACTGGCAGTCTATACCAGGATATACACCCACGATGAGCTCATGCAGATGGATGTTCTTGACCGTTCGCACGAGTTCCGTGTGGGAGTATCCCCGAGCGAATTTTGGCAGTCCATCACGAGACAAAACCATCCGTACGTGGCTTGTGCAGCAAAGTCTACTCATATTTTGTCTCCCTCTCTCCACTACGTCCAGCACTTGATCGGTCATATCATAAATGCTCGTTCCATGAGACAGAACGTAGCGGGCTAGCAGGATCTTCTCTACCACTACAGTATGAAGCAGGGTGTCCCCCTTCATCTCGGGCGAGTGCTAGCCCAGTACCTTCTCTGTGGGCCACATACCTCAGCCTGAAGTCTATCGGAGGTTCGCAGTATATCACCCAAATTGCAAAAGGATTTAGCATTTGGGATTCAATGTCGCCCATGACGATCATCTCCAGGGGTTATGCTATTTCGGTGACCATGATGGTTTCTGATGAGTCCCATTTATATACACTTTTATGGACTCATTCGTGCTAGTTTTCACTCTCATGTGCGTCATTCTCGAGCTATTATTGCATCTGTTTCTCTCATGCTCATTCATGCGCACTTGCGTGCTTCGTGCTCCTTTTAAGCCTGTTTTGGTGTGCGTTTGCACTCCATGTTATTGTGGGTAAGCACATGGTGCTCCCCAATCCTTTTTCTCTGTCTGATTGGTGTTGGAGGTGTATTCCTAGCTGGATTGCTATGCTTGCAGATGGTTGGATCATCTCCTTTTGCCCAGAAATCATGATTGTTTATATCGCACGGTCGTGCGTTTTCTTGACTCACGGACAGTTGTGGTCGTGCGCCTTCATCTGGGGAGAAAACCGGTGATCTGACTTTGTTCATGTGATTTTACGCATGGGCAGTTGCTCGTGCGTGAAGGAAATGCACGATCGCCTGTTTCGTCTGATTTTTTAGCCAATCTGACTCTGTTTGTGCATTTTTACGCACGGGCGGATTCGCCCGTGCGTGAGTAAAACGCACGGGCACTGCTGCTTCTTCCTCAAGCCAGTTTATTCGTTAAATAACGCACGGGCAACGCACGGTCATGCGTTCGCCCGTGCGTGACTAAATTTCTGACCTTTTAATATTTAAGGCAGGAAATCTGCTGCAATCGGAATCCCCCGCGGGAAAAGCTTCAGAAGCCCGCCATTTTCGCCCAGTTTGCCCCTACGCCACCATTTGACCTAGGAGGAGCTCCGGCGACCTTTGGCTTGCAAATCTTCCGCCAAAGCTCTATAATTGGCCTCTTCCATCATCCTTGAGCTCAAGAATGCCATAGACGGAGAGCTTCCGCTGCATTCAAGGTGTCGAACAAGAGTTACCTCGAGCTAGACCACGAAGAAGACGGGTAAAAGTAGAGGAAGGTGACAGCTCCTCCGGACCCCGGACGCAACTGAAGACCGAGCACGGACGAGGCTTGACAACCCTACGATTCCGACCGAGAATCTTCAGCATAGTCTTCCAGCTTCGGTTTCCTTTTTTCCCTTGCGCTTTGCTTCAGAGTTTTCCTTGTATGTGTTTGTTATTGTGGATGATGTTCATAAACTCTATGTTTTAGTTAATATGATTTCATGTTTGTGAGATCTTCTGTGGTTTATGAGATTTGAGGAGCGCCGTAGCCCCCCATCCACATCACCGCTTTGTTGTGCTCCGCACTAGCAATTGCTAGTTGCGTGTTCCGCGACGAGGTGAATGCGACCCTCACAAAACCCCGCACTGTAGTCATTTCACCCACATACGGAAGCGCGGCATCGTGGTCGTTGCACTCACCCCCACTTTGTGAAGCGGTGCTTTCGACCCGCATTTCTCTTATTTCTGCAATAGCTTAGGACACCAATCACAATGCCCTTGTTTTTACTTTCTCTTACACGTCGTAACAATCACCTCACTCTATTTTCTTGTCACCAAAACTTGCATTCCCTGAGAGGTCGATATCTGGAGTGTTGCCTCCCAACTATTACTTGCACGCGACCGGTGCACTTGCCGTAATCGCATCAAGTTTTTGGCGTCGTTGTCGGGGAGTGCATGCGTGATGAGATTTTGGTTGTGAATCGATTATTTTTGATTGAGACTTTTATTCTTTTTTATTTATTCTTTATCATGCTATTTTCTTCTTCTGTATTATATGGGCACATTTGAATATCCGATGTCGTTGGTGTGGGGACACATCCCACGCTTGTGTAGGTGTCCCAAAGAGTATGGTGTTGTTCAGAAACCGTACGGAGCCCATAAATCTTTTGGCTCCTCTACTGCGCCTCCGTTGTCGCACTTTTACGCGGTTGCCGCACCTTTGGTGCCGGCAAAGTCGGTAAAGCAGTGTTTATTTTGCAAAAGTAGAGAGCATGCCTTGAAGGACTGTGCTGATTATCTTCGCCAATTGGCGGATGACGATGAGCCGGATATCCGGATCATCCCATCTTCAAATTCTGCGAACACAGTTCCTTCCTCTGATTACGTGTCACTTCCACCTTCACTTCTTGAAGGCTCTGGAATCGACATGTGCATCAGTGTCCCTCATGATTATGTTTCTGATGCGACCCCCCATACCTCTTCGGTTCATGTACCACTTTGCGTGGATTTGTGCCCTTGTGTGGAGAGTGAGCCCAAACTCTTAAGAATCACATCTTCTCCCACTACACGTGAAACTACATCTATTTCTGATGTTATCACTGAGGTCAATTTGCAGGATGTTACAGACCTGCGTAGTGTCCTGCCCACTCTCATGGAGGGGGACAGTCTCGATTGTGCTGAAGCAACTGTTTCACTCCAGTGCGAGGAAGTCCAAGTTATAGAGGAGGCCATTGTGTGCGCTGTTGAGTCTAGTGAAATCTTCGATGATATCATCAGTTTGTCATTGCCGCACCCTATGGGGGATGAAGCCGGGATTATCCCCTCAGAGAGATTTCTTTTAGTTTTTCTTCCAATTTATTTCCTGACCCTCTTTCTTTATGTACAAGGATGCAAGATGCCCCTCCTCCGGTTGATCAGGCCTTATGCATGGAGGAGCCGAAAGCCTGGTGGGATGAGGAAGGTACAGTGAAGGAACATCTTGTTTCCTCATCATCGTTGGTGCTTCCCCTTGAGTATTGGTTACAAAGGGGCAAGTGGTTTTTCTTTGAAGACATAATACTGGAGGAGAAGAAGAGAGCGAAAAAGGAGGAGATTTGTGGTTGGAGGCTGAACATCCTACTTAATTTCCACCCCTACTACCAGGTCCCCAGACTTTTTTCTTTCATCAGTTGTTACTACTTCAATTCAGCTTATAGCTGATTTGTTTTGAGCTTGTAATAATAATTGGGATTTATTAGCTTTTGCTTATTCCTAGACTTTATAAACTGCTTTAATACAGGTATTTGGTCCACCTTTAAGGATGCTAAATAAAAGGGCTTCTTGGGAGACAACCCATGGGGGAACAATTCGATTCCGAACTTTCGTTCAGATTTTTGTTTATTATGTTTTGTTATTTGCTTTATGCTAACATCGCAGGTTTAAGCTCTCGCTTGTGGGATGAGGAAGGAGAAATTTAAAGAAGGAATTGCCGCACTTCTGGCATGCTCATTCGTGAGCAAAGGTCCACTCTACCCCTATTTTCCTTATTCAGGAATTCTTTATTTTATATGGTTTTGATCAAGTCTGGGGGAGAGATCGAGTTATGCACGTGCACGCACTTTGCATAGCATGTTAGAATGTGCTGAGTTAGGATTTTCAATTTTGTTGCACACATTGCATACATTTGCACCTAGTTCACGCGTACTTGATCGCATACGCTTATTGGGTATTACTGTGAGGTTCCCCGCTCGTAAGAATTGGATTGTTAGTGTAGGAGTGAGGGGTGGAGAAAAATATTGACTCGAGTAGTGCTCTAGTCGAGTGCTCCCGTCACGCCTAGAAATTCAATTAGAGTAGAATAAAATTCAATGTTATAATTTAATTATTTCTATTGTAGTAGTTGCAATTTATTTTACTCTAGTGGTGAATCCGGTGAATCCAACAGTAGCATAGGGTCGAGTGTAGCAGGATTAGTAGTAGCTTATTACTAGGGTCGGAAGGAAGGATAACCTTTCTCGGTGGCTACACACTAGGCGACTCTTGAAACGATTGCGTTGAATAACTCGTTATAAAGCGTGATGTAGGCCGTTTCTTGATCTGTTTGTGCTTTTTAAATCCTAACCAATGTAATCACCCTTGCAAGCCCACTTGAGCCTACCTATCCCTCTTGTTTAGCTCCACTTAAATTTCACCAAAGCCATACGACCTAACCTATATTCGCACCAACAAATGAGTTTGAAAGAAATTTATATATCTATCATGTTTGGTGTTATCTCTGATGTGTATGGTAGCTTTGAGAAAGCTAAAGGAGAAGTTTATAAAGTGCTTACAAAAGATATATATGTCGAGAAGAGAAAATAAAAAAAATTGTGCAAAAAGAACTTTCAAATACAATCTCTCGATAAAACAATGTATGGTTGGCTTAGCACACACCTAGTGTCCAGTTGAAGTCTGGGGGTGTTGTGTGGTTCTTGAAATTGTTGTATTGGTGATTTTATACTCTTGAGTACTCAGGTTATGTTGAGTGCGATGCCCATCTTTCTTCTACTTATCTAACCTAAACTGAACCTAAGCCAAATCTTAACCTATAAGTCCTATTGATTTTAGATATGAGTCATCTCATGCAGTGGAGAGAGTGCGAACGTGCAAGCCTATAGACACTGACTTTGATGGATTTCTTAGGAGATTGTCCCGAATTTTGATTCGAGTAATACTCTACTCATTAGTCACACTATTGTCCCTTGTGCGCGACCGAAAGATTTACCGGGATTCACCATCCGAGTAAACTAGATTTCAAATTACTGTTCTAGAAATAGTTAAATATAATCTTGAGTTAAATTCAATTCTAACGTATTTCTATGCACGTGAGCATGCGACTTCGCATGGATCTCTACCGCTCAAATTCACTCTAACACCTAATTGTTCCGACGGGAGAGCTGAGTAGTTTGCCTGAGACGTGCAAACAGTTAAGTCCGGGGGTGTGATGAGTCCCATTTATATACACTTTTATGGACTCATTCGTGCTAGTTTTCACTCTCATGTGCGTCATTCTCGAGCTATTATTGCATATATTTCTATCATGCTCATTCATGCGCACTTGCGTGCTTCGTGCTCCTTTTAAGCCTGTTTTGGTGTGCGTTTGCGCTCCATGTTATTGGGGGTAAGCACATGGTGCTCCCCAATCCTTTTTCTCTGTCTGATTGGTGCTGGAGGTGTATTCCCAGCTAGATTGCTATGCTTGCAGGTGGTTGGATCATCTCCTTTTGCCCAGAAATCATGATTGTGAATATCACACGGTCGTGCGTTTTCTTGACGCACGGACAGCTACGGTCGTGCGCCTTCATCTGGGGAGAAAATCGGTGATCTGACTTTGTTCGTGCGTTTTTACGCACGGGCAGTTTCCCGTGCGTGAAGGAAACGCACAATCGCCTGTTTTGTCTGATTTTTTAGCCAATCTGAATCTGTTCGTGCGTTTTTACGCACGGGCGGATTCGCCCGTGCGTGAGTAAAATGCACGGGCACTGCTGTTTCTTCCTCAAGCTAGATTATTCATTAAATAACACACAGGCAACGCACGATCGTGCGTTCGCCCGTGCGTGACTAAATTTCTGACCTTTTAGTATTTAAGGAAAGAAATCTGCTGCAATCGGAATCCCCCGCGGGAAAAGCTTCAGAAGCCCACCATTTTTGCCCAGTTCGCCCCTTCGCCACCGTTTGACCTAGGAGGAGCTCTGGCGACCTTTGGCTTGCAAATATTCCGCAAAAGCTCTCTCCTTGGCCTCCTCCATCATCCTTGAGCTCAAGAACGCCATAGACGGAGAGCTTCCGCTGCATTCAAGGTGTCGAACAAGAGTTACCTCGATCTAGACCACGAAGAAGACGGGTAAAAGTAGAGGAAGGTGACAGCTCCTCCGGACCCCGGACGCAACTGAATATCGAGCACGGATGAGGCTTGACAACCCTACAATTCCGGTCGAGAATCTTCAGCATAGTCTTCGAGCTTCAGTTTCCTCTTTTCCCTTGCGCTTTGCTTCAGAGTTTTCCTTGTATGTGTTTGTTATTGTGGATGATGTTCATAAACTCTGTGTTTTAGTTAATATGAATTCATGTTTGTGAGATTTTGTGTGGTTTATGAGATTTGAGGAGCGTCATAGTCCCCCATCCACTCCACCACTTTGTAGTGCTCCGCACTAGCAATTGCTAGCTGCGTGTTCCGCGACAAGGTGAATACGACCCTCACAAAACCCCACACTGTAGCCATTTCACCCACATATCGAAGCGCGTCATCGCGGTCGCTGCACTTATCCCCACTTTGCGAAGCGGTGCTTTTGACCCGCATTTCTCTTATTTCTGCAATAGCTTAGGACACCAATCACAACGCCCTTGTTTTTACTTTCTTTTACTCATCGTAACAATCACCTCACTCTATTTTCTTGTCACCGCAACTTGCATTCCCTGAGAGATCAATATCTGTGGAGTTGCCTCCCAACTATTACTTGCATGCGACCGGTGCACTTGCCATAATCGCATCAGTTTCGTTCAAGTTAATTTAGAAGGTGCGGAATGTAGACAACTAGAGTTACCGGGTCAGTGAAGTTGGGTTAGGAAGTCCTGATCATACTAATGCTGATGGGGCAAGTACTTCGGTTGGGACAAGTATGCAGCCTCCTGATGTGCGCCTCTCTGCTTCTTCTGCTCCTCAATTGTATGCCCCACGACAAAACATTGAGCAGCGGTATCCAGAGTTCGACGATAGGTTTGTACGCATGGAGGATGCCATGGCCATGCAGTACAAACTCTCTTCGTGTATTTTCGAACACTTAGGAGTTGAGCCTCCTGCTGTCCCAGCCCGTGCTTCTACATCGCGGTCTCAGCAGATGCGTACTCCTCCTCCTCCGCAGTCTCCTCCATTGTCTCCCCAGTGATTGCACAGCTATCTCTTCCAGGGCCTCTTTCTGTTTTTAGTAGATTTGTATCTTTTAAAAGTCTTGTTTGTACTATTATTTTTGACTCTGTACCTGATATTATTTTGTTGGGGCTTCATCCCTAGGGTGTGGTTATGGACAAATCTTTTATGATATTTTTCATCATTGTTATGTTCTTAGTTTATGTCGCACACCCCTTCTTATTTTAATATTAGTGCAGGTAGTTTAATTTGTTGTTTTGGCTTAAGTATAGTAGTTATTATTTCTACTGGTGGAGGGCAATTCTTGTAGGTATGGCGACTCCGGTGGCAGATTTAGAGTTAATCCTCAATTAAACGCCAATCTTCTGGTATGCTCATTTCTGAGCATGGGGTAATTTTTGTTGGAGCCTATGTTTCGCATCTCTTTGTTTGAGAATAACAAATATCGTGTGGTATCTGATCTTGTATTTTATGTATTTATAATGTGCAGGTTGTACAGGAACAATAGCTACACATTCCTATGAGAAGTATACTGAATGGGGACGATTCTCTAGAAAGAGAGCTAATGCCCCGCGTTAGAGTTAACGCCCAGCATTACCTTGTCGTCGAGAAGGGATGACGTCTCAATGATCTTGACGTGGAGAAGAAATATCGTCGAAAACAAAGAGAGAACGCCAGGGTTAGAGCTAACGCACGCATTGAGTCCACGATCTGCCATGGTATCGATGGTTGCACGATCTCATCCTCAACGTACACGAGCAGCTAATGTTGGCGTTAACTCTTAACGCCAGGCGTTAGCTTTCGAGCCTATTTAAAGAGCAGCTCCTCTCATTCTATCAGCATTACATTGCCTCTAAAGCCAGAATTCTGATTCTTTTGAGAGAGGCTCGTCTATAATAATTGAGAGATCTCCCTTGGGCTAACATGAAAATCTAAAGAAGATTTTGAAGGAGAAGGTCTAGAACGCATATTCTAGACGAAGGACAAACGCTTCAAAAACGACAACGTCTACATCGCCTTCGTCTTCACCTTCAGAATTTCTTGGGGAGTTTCTCTTACTTTATTTTTATCTTATAATCTTTTATTGTATTCCTTTTGTAATGGGTGTGAAGAAATCGTTTGAGGAGAATGTCGGATTCTGGGAAACATTCCATGGGAAATTCGCCGCAATTATTGGCGACTAGGCCTTGTGAGGTTTAGGGGAAATTCACCTCCTTGTGCGTGGTGACTAGGTCAAGGTTAGATCTAGGGGGTGGCTAGAGGCCTTATCTGGGGTAAGATAGGCTATAGCCAATCGATCCTTGAGAGAAGAACCGGTGAATCGCAAAAAAAAAAGGTTTTTCATATTCTCGCCTTGATTTCTAGCATTATAGAAATCAAACATTTGTATAATCAATTTCTTATGAAATAAAATCATGTCCTTTAATGTTTCATTCAATTGATTTTACTTCCTCTATAGGAATGTGTTAAATTATGTTTTCATCAAAGCATTAAAGCAAACATTTGTGTAATCAATTTCTTATGAAATAAAATCATGTCTTTAAATGTATCATTTAATTGATTTTATTTTATCTTCAAAAATTTTTAAATTGTATTTGCATCAAAGCACTAAAACAAATATATTGTAAGATTCATTTTGATCATTAACTTATGAAACTCAACTTTTGTCACTAACGTCAGGCGTTAGCGCTAGCGCTGGCGGTAGTGGAGAAAATTTGAATTCTGACTTCTTTGAAAAGGAATCGTCAATATAATCTTATCTGAGATATTAAAATATATTTTCTTAAAAAATATTCTGAAAGTTCGGTCGCAAACTCTAATAAATTTAAACAAGATTTAAATTCCATAAAACCCTAATTCACCCCCCCCCCCCCCTCTAAGGGCGCCATAAGATCCAACATGTGGTATCAAAGGCAGGTTATTCCAAAATGGCTTCACAACAGGGAATAATAGCGCTTCATGATCACGCATCCACTAGAAGGGAAAAAATTATGAAAATGAAAAATCATTGTCACCACCATTATTTATGGGTGAAAATTATAATTGGTGGAAAACTCTTATGGAAAAATTTCTTAAATCTTTGGATATTGAAGTTTGGAATATTTCCATTAAAATGCCCCCAAGTATTCTAAATAAAAATGAAAGGTTTTTAAATTCCAAATCTATGAATAGTCTATATTGTGCTCTAGAACAAAATATTTTCAAACTTATTTATACGCTTCCTACTGCTTTTGAAGTTTGGAAATTTCTTGAGAATGCTTATAATCTTCCTTCCACAGATGATGAACAAGAGCAATTCCTTATGGATCCAAGAGAAGAAACCGATGAGGACTCATGCTTGGAGGAAGATCTATCTAAGAGAGAAGAATGCAACGTCACAATATTGGACTCAAATGATGGCAATACATCAAGCAAAAGAGAAGATGGATATTCAACTATGGAAGAGGAATGCGAAGAAGATGTCAAAGGAACCTTAGGTTCAAATCTAGCCTTATTCCATAGCAATGTAAGAAAATCAAAATCATCTCTTTTTGTAACGAATTCTAATATATTTTCTCTTTCTTGGTTTTATCCTTTTTAAATCCATTGCCAATAAATGTCTTATTTTATCATTATAAATTTAATGCTAAATTTGCTAAATGATATTATCAAGACTAATGAAATTACTTTCAAATTTGGATTTAAATGGGCATTTAGGGGTCTTAGGCTAAAATATTAAATGCACAACTTATTGCATATCTGTCTATTTTTCTTTGCTGCATATAATATCCCCTATAATGGAAAATCATGATTTAGAAAAATCGGAATTAAAAACTACAAAAATGATGAATATGGTTTCACACGCTCCACCATGATCTATTGATATCCTATGCTAAAATTCACGATTATCATATATCATAATTCATGATCTATCAAGAATTATCTTAAATCAACCATTTCTATCAACCTTAGGAATTATGAAATATAAGATAGCTATTGGTATTATAGTTTCATATCTTGTTTTGTGTGTATGATGTGCATCTCTATTGTTTGCATGTATCTCATTATATTTAGACCTAAGAATAAACTGGATATCAACAAGATGAAATCAAGTAGAATTGTCACTTCATTCTAGGTCTATGAAAATTCAAAACTCTATGATTGATTACATGCAAACCAAATATATATATTTAGCATAATATTGCATCCAAATTTATTATCCTAGCTGCACCTTTTGGTATATGCTCAATTTAGTGTTTATGCTAGGTATATCAATATAATGACATGCTAAATTAAAGGTAGAGAAATTTGAACTTTAAAATTCATGATTACTATAGGCTTTAAAATCTACTATAAATTCTAAAACTAAAACAAACTCATATTTTATGAACCCATCCTTAAGCTAAAATGCTTAGAATGTCCATAATCATTAACCTATGACATGTGTCTCACAATAGCGAGGGCATAGGATTATGTGCATTAGATACCTAACCTCTAAGTCATGTCTTGTCCTTAACCGGGGAGGGTTCTAGTAGGGTCTTGCGAGGCACTGGGTGGAAAGAGTGATAGGTTGAGCATCGTCTTTTGTATGCATATCGGATTAACACTGATGACTCCAATATTTACACTATTTTACAGACTCATCCAGGCTAGTTTTCAGTCATGTGCACTACACTTTCAAGCCATATTAACTTATATTTCACTCACATTCGCTTTCACGATATGTGCACTAGTTAAGTCTATTTTGGTGTGCAATTGCACGCTAATTTGCTGGGGGTAAGCACATGGTGCTCCCCATTCTTTTTCCTATATTTGGATGTTGTTGGGAGTGTATTCCCAGCTATATGTTGTGTTGTGCTGGTGGGCAAATCATCCATTTTACCCAGATTTCATGTATTTATGAAATGCACAGTCGTGCGTTTCCTTAATGCATGATCACTCCGTTCATGCACGATCAACTGCGGCTCAGAATGGTGTTCTGTCCCTGATTGTGCGATTTGTTCACGCACGGGCAGTTCGACTGTGCGCGAAGGAAACGCATGATCTCCTATCGTGAGCATGTTTTTGAGCTGTCTGGATTTGCCCGAGCATTTTTACACGTGGTCGGCTTCGACCGTGCGTGACCAAATTCTGACGGTTTTTCTATAAAAGTTGCAGACTTCGCCCTAGACCGGATCTATCTTCTTTCCCGCGCCCAAAAGCTCCAGCTCCGCCCTTTTCCACCGTTCCATCACCTCCCACCTTTAGGAGGTGGTCCGGGCATATTCTTCACGCCAATCTCAAGTCGGAGTATCCTCTCGGCCTCCTCCGTCGTTCAGAAGCTTCCAAGCTCCATTTCAACGGATTTTGCACTATATCCTTGGAGTTCTCTGGCAAGATCATGGCTGAAGGCTATTGACGAAGAAGAAGGGTCTATTGGGAGGTAGTGATAGCCCTCTTCTACCCCGGGCGGTAGTCGAAGACCGAGCGCGGACGAGGATTGACAACCCTATGATTCCAGCCGTGAATCTCCGACGAGTCTTCGTGCTTTGGTTGTAATCTTACCTCCTCCTTATTATTTTTGTTGATTCTATTTGATGTGTGTGATTTGTATGTTTTTAGATGAACGATGTCCATAAACCCTAAATGTTATTAGTGTAATTTTCCATGGTTTTGTGGTTATATTTGTGGTTTATGTGATTTGAGGAGCGCCCCCACTCCACCATCCATTCCGCCTGACAACTCGCCCATTCCATTCGCATGCCTACTCTTCTATCCGCGCAGCAAAGTGGTGCTTACGGCCCGTGCAATCCATCCGCCTAGCCAAGAGGTGCTAACGGCCCTCAAACCTTTCCGCAGTTACACTCACCTCATCTGCTTGCCTTCTCGCCCATCCACCTAGCGAAGCAGTGCATAGCGGCATGCATAGTTTCCGTTCGCCTTGCGAAGCAGTGCATAGTGGCCTGCATAGTAGTAGTTTAGTTTCTTTTATTTTATTTTCCATAAGCCAAATCACCCCATTCACGTTTCACTCGAACTAAAGGACT
This sequence comes from Dactylorhiza incarnata, assembly GCA_033032865.1. Classification (NCBI taxonomy): domain Eukaryota; kingdom Viridiplantae; phylum Streptophyta; class Magnoliopsida; order Asparagales; family Orchidaceae; genus Dactylorhiza; species Dactylorhiza incarnata. The sequence goes on along the minus strand of JAWHQI010000079.1, from coordinate 3,951,766 downwards.
TCAATCTCAAGTCCTTCCTCGATTGATAACTCCACCTTACTATGTTCCTTTGAGATTCAATACTTGGGAATTACTCACTCATTATATTTTACTTGAACGATCGGTAAACTGTCGTTTCGTGTCGCAGTCTTGCTACCTTCTATAGTGGTGTGCTAGATTCGCGCATCAAGTTTTTGGCGCCGTTGCCGGGGAACACAGTCGTGTGAGTTGCTTGAGAGAGAGCGACAAGATAAAGAAGTTCTTCCATTTGTATTTTGCATCGTTTGTATTTTTCTATTTTTCTTGTTTTCATTTTAGTTAGCCCTTTTTGATTTTATTTACTCCTTTTTATTTCAAAATTTACAAAGTAGGGTTCTCATTTTAGTTGCTTGTGTGTTGTTAATTCTTGCAAAGATTATATTTATTTGGTGAATCACCCCGCAACAATATGTATGCATACTTGCAATGCAGATGGTGCGGGGCATCCAGTCATCATAGTGAACAATGTCATATGGGAAATTGTGGCTATGATTCTTACGGATCTGCTTATGGTGAATCAGTATCATATAGTTCCACATACAATCGGCCTGATTATCATAACCACATGCCTCCACCACGAACACCAACCACTTATAGTATCCCATCTCTTTCGAGGTCTAGGATTGATCTTAAGTGTTTGTTTTGTCGGAGCACAAATCACGCTCTGAAGGATTGCATCGCATTCTAACGCCAGATGGAGGAGGATGATGAACCAGATATTCGTATTGTGCCATCCTCTTCCCATTCTTATGCTCCTTCAATTTCTGACGAGTTTCTCGTAGTACACACCGTTCTTCGTGGGACCGCTGTAGATATACCCATCAGAATAGCTTCTGATTCATACTCGGACAATGTTGAATTATCTCATATTGTACATTCTTCACCTTTTTATGATTCACATGTGGAGGAACCAGCTCAGATATTCTCTGAATCCTTTGTTCATCACCCTTCTTTGCATAGTTTTTCTACACCACTTTTAGAGGATCATGTTGAAGTAATTAAGCACGGTGATGATTCGGAGCCTGAGGTTGCTCCAAAGTAGGATGATGATGATGTTCTCTCCGATGGGGAGAACAACTACTTTGAGCACGATGGTGTGCCAAGGTGGTATGATGAGGATACTCCTTCTGATGAGGAGGTTTGCACTTCTTCATGGGATGAGGAGGTCCAACTCACCACCGAGGTCCTTGAGTTCTCGGGCCCCCCTTGCTATAATACTTACGATGATGATAGTGATCTGTCCTTGGATCCTACTGGGAGTGAGACCGAGACCAATCCCCTGATTTTTAATTATTTATGTCATTCTTCTCCTTTATTTCCTGACCCCCCCCCCCCCCCCCCCCCCCCACTTCATCTGGGCCTATGCAGATTGAGCCTCCACAGGTACTTCAGAAAGACTTGGAGCATTTTCCTCAAGTAAATGTTGAGTGTATCCTCATATGTGAGGAGGTTGACCCCTCCTCCATAGTGGAAGCCTCACTCATTACCTTCTCCTCCAGCCACATCCCTGAAGACAACACCTTACTGGGCAAGGATAGTTTTGGTGAGTCGAGTGAGGATTCCTCCTCCTCTTCTTACATTCTCTTCCCTCTACCTGTGAGGAGTAGGTATTATTATTTAGGTGGAGGGGTATCTGTTTTATCACTGTATCGGTACCCATTACCGACACGGATATTAGAACAGTTGTATGTCCACTTCTCCTTCCATACTCCAATCAGCTAGAACTCTTAAAGTTCTGAATAAGTCGTGTTGGGAGGACAATAACCCCAGTAGTTATCTTACATTTCCTGCATGTTTTAGTTCATCTAGTTTAATTTAGTTAGTTATATTTCATTTTAGTTTGTATATCTTCTTTTGTTTTGGCGGAGCTCGCCCCTGCAGGTCCTTCTTCTGGATGGCAGATGTTGTTGTTTGTCTTGGTTTACACGCCAATCTTCTGGTATGCTCACTTATGAGCATTGGGTAACTTCTCCTCCCCTAGCTTTTATTTTAGTCTGTATTGTATATCTTGTATCAAAATGTTTAGATTATGTCTGGGGGAGAGCTGCTTTTCATTACCCACTATGCATGCACACGTTGCATTGCATACTAGAAGTAATTTTATTTCAATTATTTAGTATTGTTCGTCTTTACCGCACAACACAACACCCACATTAGCGCGCACTTAGTCGTAGACACGTAAGGAGTCTAACTCGTCTCCTTTGTGTGATTTGGGAAATCTTTGTGATGGCTTAGGATTGGGAGACGGAGTAAAATGTTGACTCTTGTAGTGCTCTAGTCGGGTACTCGCGTCTTGTGTAGAAATTTGTGTAGAATAAATTTTCTTTTTGCTTATAATTTTATACTTTTTCTATTTGCGTAATTATTGTTTATTCTACTCAAAAGTGGTGAATCCGGTGTGAACCCGATGGTAGCATAGGAATGTGTGTAGACGGTTGCTAGGCTCGTATTGCTCGAGTCAGGAGGAAGGATTATCTTTCTCGGTGGCTAAGAACTTGCCACAAGCGACTCTTGAAGCATTGGTACAAGTTAGTTCAGTGTGTGAGTGTGATATAGGCCATCATTTTGGCCAGGTTGAGCTTTTGTACCATTCCTAATGTCTGATCCTCGCTAGCCCCTTTGTGCCTACCCCATCCTTTGATTCAGCTACACCGCTTTCTAACCAAAGCCAAAAAGTCGATCCTAGTTGCATGCCCAAAGCCGATCTTTAGATGTTTTCATATTTTTTAATTTGGGGGTGTTGATGTGGTAATGTTAATTTGGAAATGTGGATTTGCTTCTTTTGAATATGTGCTGAAAATATTTTAAAAAGAAAAGAAAATGAAAAAATGAAAAATGAAAAGAAAATAGCCTAATTGAAAATCTTTATGAGATGTATATCGGGAGTAGGCGGTGCACACACCCATGTTTTCAAGTTCAAGTCTCGGGGTGTGGTGCACCCACGCGTATTGTGGAAGCTTGGTTAGCTTTGTTGCATTAACTCAATTGGGTTTAGTGCGTAAGCCTTCATGTTTATCATTGTATACCCTACCGAAACCCAATCCCTATCTCAAACCTAAAGTTCTACTGACTCACGCAATGAACCGAACTAGTGTCGTGGAGAGAGTGCAACCGGGTGAGCTTATGGTCACTGACATTGATGGATTTCAATGGAGGTTGTTCTGAGCACCAATCATGAGCAATGTTCGCCTCAGCGATTAGACTACTTTCTTCTTACGCGTTACCGGCTGATTCACCGCGATTCAAATTTTGAGTAGTAATAATATATTGATACTCTTATAGAAAATATAAACTATTGTGCATAATTAGAAATTTCTTCTACTATATTTCTACGCACGCGAACATTCGACTTCGCATGGTACTCCGCATTTGCAATTGCTAAGCCAGCTAGTCCTTTTTCTCGCCTGCTTGAGGGATGATTTGCTCGGGATGAGCAAATGGTTAAGTTTGGTGGTGTGATGACTCAAATATTTACACTATTTTACGGACTCATCCAGGCTAGTTTTCACTCATGTGCACTACACTTTCAATCCATATTAGCTTGTATTTCACTCACATTTGCTTTCATGATATGTGCACTGGTTAAGCCTATTTTGGTGTGCAATTGCACGCTAATTTGTTGGGGGTAAGCACATGGTGCTCCCCATTCTTTTTCCTATATTTGGATGTTGCTGGAAGTGTATTCCCAACTGTATGTTGTGCTGTGCTGTGGGCAGATCATCCATTTTGCCCAAATTTCAAATATGTATGAAATGCACGGTCGTGCGTTTCCTTAACGCACGATCTCTCCATTCGTATGTGATCAACTGCAGCTCAGAATGGTGTTCTGTCCCTGATCGTGCGATTTGTTCATGCACAGGAAATTTGCCCGTGCACGAAGGAAACCCACGTTCTCCTGTCGTGAGCATGTTTTCGAGCTGTCTGGATTTGCTCATGCATTTTTACGCACGGTCGGCTTCGACCGTATGTGAGTAAAAATGCACGGACGTGCCTACTTCTTCCTAGGCTCTTGTATTTTTAATATCGCACGGTCCACGCACGGTCCACGCACGCTCGTGCGTTCGACCGTGCGTGACCAAATTCTGACGGTTTTTTCTATAAAAGTTGCAGATTTTGCCCTAGACTAGATCAATCTTCTTTCCCGCGCACAAAAGCTCCAGCTCCGCCCTTTTCTGTCGTTCCATCCCCGCCCACCTTCAGGAGGTGCTCCGGGCATATTCTTCATGCCAATCTCAAGCCGGAGTATCCTCTCGGCCTCCTCCATCGTTCAGAAGCTTCCAAGCTCCATTTCAACAGATTTTGCACTATATCCTTGGAGTTCTCCGACAAGATCATGGCTGAAGGCTATAATTGACGAAGAATACGGGTCCATTGGGAGGTAGTGATAGCCCTCTTCTACCCCGGACGGTAGTCGAAGACCGAGCGCGGACGAGGATTGACAACCCTATAATTCCGGCCATAAATCTCCGACGAGTCTTCGTGCTTCGGTTGTAATCTTATCTCCTCCTTGTTATTTTTGTTGATTCTATTTGATTTGTGTGATTTGTATGTTTCTAGATGAACAATGTCCATAAACCCTAAATGTTATTAGTGTAATTTTTCATGGTTTTGTGGTTATATTTGTGGTTTATGTTATTTGAGGAGCGCCCCCATTCCACCATCCATTCTGCCTGACTACTCGCCCATTCCATCTACAAGCCTACTCTTCCATCTGAGCAACAAAAGCGGTGTTAATGGCCTGTGTAATCCATCCGCCTAGCCAAGAGGTGTTAATGGCCCTCAAACCTTTCCGCGGTTACACTCACCTCATCCGCTTGCCTTCTCACCCATCCGCCTAGCAAAGTAGTGCATAGCGTCCTGCATAGTTTTCATTCGCCTTGCGAAGCAGTGCATAGCGGCCTGCATAGTAGTAGTTTAGTTTCTTTATTTTATTTTCCATAAGCCAAATCACCCCATTCACGTTTCACTCGACCTTAAGGACTTCAATCTCAAGTCCTTCCTCGATAGATAACTCCAGCTTACTGTGTTCCTTTGAGATTCGATACTTTGAGATCGGTACACTGCCATTTTGTGTCGCAGTCTTATTACCGCTTATAGTGGTGTGCAATATTCGCGCATCAAATACCCCAACCTACGGCATGTGTGAAGCTCCTCATGCTCATCCGTCACTTAGTATGGGGCTAGAGTGTTGTCATGTAGTTAAGGTATCTTGATCTTAGATATACTTATATTATATTCATTGCATGAACATCATCTCACTCTTTATACTTAAATCATTCATATTATTTTTGTTCTATCTTTGCATCTTGTGTTTGCATATTTTATTATTTTGAGCTTTAATGATTTTATAAAACACAAGTATTTGAAAAATCATCAAAAACATGCTTAAAATAGCCTTCAAATCATCTCTAAAAAGTCTGAAATTTCAACAGTAAGAAGAACTCTTTATAACACAACTAAATTAAGAAAAACATTTTTCAAAAAATCAAAATTTGCAGTTCTGTTTTGGCGTTAAGAGCTAACGCCTAGCGTTAGCCCCTTTGCTCCAAAAACTTTTTTTAAAAAAATTTCTTTTATTTTCTCATGCATTATTTTGGGTTTATTCCTCTGGCATAGAATATCATTTACTGATGGGTCTGTTAAAGACTTCTATGTTTCCATAAAATATTTGAATTTGAATATTTTAAAAACAAATACAAAATTACAAATTAATTTTAAAGAACAAAAATATGTTTTTCTCTCTATGTGTGTTTATTGTTTTGTACTTATATAAAAATTCAAAATTTTAAAAAATAAAAATTTAATTGTTATTCATTGTCATTGTCAAGGATGATTAAATATATCAATTAAAGATTAAATACAATGTATAATTTAACTTTCAAGTTTCTTAAAAACATTATTTTGTATTTGTCATGCCTTAAAAATTATCTTGTTATTTGCAATGAAGTTGATTGTAGATAAACATGTGCAGAAATGCTTTGCATGCCTCAAAGTATGAGTAGTGTATTATGTTTGATAATGATTCATTCACTCACTTATTTTTGATAACCTACATGTGTTTACAATCTTATTCTTGCATGATTATGTAGTGTAATAATATAAATAATTAAAATGCATAAATAGATTACCTACACAACATTGAATTGGTTATTTCAATTATTTGTCTTCATGCACTTGTGATTAGAGAAATGTGGAATATAAAATAAAATTTCTATGTTTGCAAAAAACAAGTGAATTTGGAGTCCTTGGTCATAAAAATCAATATCAAATAAAAATAGATGATAAGGAAAACTCTACCAAAAATTGTAAAGTGTCTTGTGCAAAATAAAATTTCACCACTTCTTTTTAAAAAAAATATTTTTATGTGCATTGAAATATTGTGGAAGTAATAGTATTTGTGTATTTTAATGTTGTGTTATTTCATTATATTTGTCATGTGTTTTTGATTGATTCACTTGTATACTTTATCAAAACACAATTTTATACACATTATTATCTTTCATAAAACTTCTACTCATGAGAATTGGATCCTAATGCTCATCTACACTATTCTCTACAAACTTAAGTAAATGCACTAGATAACAAAGCATGACCGCTACAATGTATGTTTACTTGAAATGCAAATTTTGTTACATTGTAGTTTTTGTATCTTTTCTTGATATTATAAAATTATGCTTGCAATTTTATCTTAATGGAATAGCATCTCTTCAATCCTTAACTCAAACATCAACTTTTCAAATTTAAAACTCATTAACCTTTAAATGATTCTACCTTCTAAAATGATGTTTATGTTTAAGGGTGCTTATTATATTCTTCCACTAAATTTACTACTTATGCTTTTTCATGACTATTATTTTTTCAATAAGTGTATCTTAAAATAAGAATGCGTACTTTATCATTTCAGCTATGTTGCTTACTACTTTATGTTCCATCATGCTTATATTTTTTTCAACAAGTATTATTTAATAAGCTTTTGATTGCATCCTATTTTTCTTCTCTACATAGATCATATTAATCTTTACTGCATACTATCACTAGATCCTCTTTTGATACTACCAAAAGGGGAGAATAAATTGCATAAATCTAATATTTAGGGGGACTGCATTATAATACTATCAAACTCAAAAAAATATTTTTGTAGGGGGAGAAATCATATAGGAGGTGCATACACTATCATGTGCTCGATCATGAAAATCCTTCAATAAGTGGTTCCTAATCAATCATAGTAGATATACACTCATCCCTACCCACTTTTGCTAATAACAAAGGGGGAGAATAAATTGAGAAATCTAGTAAAATAGATATTTATGGGGATTAAATTATTAGAGGTCACTTAAGTAGGGGGAGGACTTCATATAGAAAGAGTATGCATTATCGCTTTCAATTCTATCACGCTCTTAACTTGTTATTCATGCATATCTTATTACTGCACTTAGCTATAAGCATAAATTGTCTTAATCTCACTAATTTCTCATACAAGTATTTGTTATTATCAAAAGGGTGAGATTGTTGGAGCATATGGTCCGCATCTCTTGGTTTGAGAATAACAAATACCGTATTGTATTTGATCTTGTATTTTTTGTGTTTATAATGTGCAGGTTGTATAGGAACTATAGCTACACATTCCTATGAGTAGTATATAGAATGGGGACGATTCTCTGGGAAGAGAGCTAATGCCCTGCGTTAGAGTTAACGCCCAGCGTTACCTTATCGTCGAGAAGGGATAACGTCTCAACGATCTTGACGTGGAGAAAAAATATCGTCAAGATTAAAGAGACAGCGCCACCATTGGAGCTAACGCTCACATTGAGTCCACGATCTGCCACGATCTCGACGGTTGCACAATCTCGACGGTTGCACAATCTCAGCCATGACATACACGAGCAGCTAACGCTGGCGTTAACTCTTAATGTCAGGCGTTAGTTCCCGAGCCAATTTAAAGAGCAGCTCCTCTCATTCCATAAGCATTTCATTGCCTATAAAGCCAGAATTCTGATTCTTTTGAGAGAGGCTCGTCTGCAATAATTGAGATATCTCCCTTGGGCTAACATGAAAATCTAAAGAAGATTTTGAAGGAGGTCTACAACGCATATTCTATACGAAGGACGAATGCTTCAAGAACGCCAACGTCTACATCGCCTTCTTCTTCAACTTTAGAATTTCTTGGGGAGTTTCTCTTACTTTATTTTTATATTGTAATCTTTTATTGTATTCCTTTTGTAATGGGTGTGAAGAAATCGTCCGGGGAGAACGTCGGATTTCGGAAATGATTCCGTGGGAAATTCGCAGAAATTGTTGGCGACTAGGCCTTGTGAGGTTTAGTGAGATTTTGCTGCCTTGTGCATGGCGACTAGGTCAAGGTTAGATCTAGGGTGTGGCTAGAGGCCTTATCTGGAGTAAGATAGGTTATAGCCAACCGGTCCTTGGGAGAAGGATCGGTGAATCGCAAAAAGGGATTTTTCATATTCTCGCTTGATTTCTAGCGTTATAGAAATCAAACATTTGTATAATCAATTTCTTATGAAATAAAATCATGTCCCTTAATGTTTCATTCAATTAATTTTATTTCCTCTTTAAGAATGTGTTAAATTATGTTTTCATCAAAGCATTAAAGCAAACATTTGTGTAATCAATTTCTTATGAAATAAAATCATGTCTTTAAATGTATCATTTAATTGATTTTATTTTCTCTTCAAAAATATTTTAAATTATATTTGCATCAAAGCACTAAAACAAAATATATTATAAGATTCATTTTGATCATTAACTTATGGAATTCAACTTCTGTCATTAACGCCAGACGTTAGCACTAGAGCTGGCGGTAGGGGAGAAAATTTGAATTTCGTCTTCTTTAAAAAGGAATCGTCAGTATACTCTTATCTGAGATATTAAAATATATTTTCTTATAAAATATTCTGAAACTTTAGTCACAAACTCTGATAAATTTAAATAAGATTTAAATTCCATAAAACCCTTATTCACTCCCCCCCCCCCCCCTAAGGGCGCCACAAGACCCAACAATTTCTTTTCCTATCCCCTTTCATATCTTTTAGTATTTAAGTCTAGGGGAGAGAGGATCTTGGTCACCCACTGTGCGCATTCATTCTATAGTGCATACGAGAAGTAAAATTTTATTTCTCTTATTTTAATATTTGTTCATTTTCATCTCACACCACAACACCCACTTGAGTGCACACTTAGATGTTAGAGCGTGCCGAGTCTAACTGGTTTCTTGGGTGTGATTAGAAAAATTGTTATGTTGGCCTAGGATTGTGAGACTGAGTAAAATGTTGACTCCCATAGTGATCTAGTCGAGTACTCGCATCTCTCATAGAAATTTGTGTATAATAAATTTTTCTTTATGCTTAAAGTTTTGTATTTTTCTACATGCATAAAAATTGTTTATTCTACTCAAAAGTGGTGAATCTTGTGTGAATCAGATGGTAGCATAGGAATATGTGTAGATGGTCGCTAGGCTCATATTGCTTGAGTCGGGAGGAAGGATTGTGAAAGATATGGGTTGTCAATGATCTACACCTAGAGGGGGGATTAGGTGTTTTCAGAATTTCTTAGCAACTTTAAATTAAATCTATCACAGCACAAAAGCAACACAGAAAACACACAATGATTTATAGTGGTTCCCTGCAAGACAATGTGTCTAGAGGTAGTCCACTGTCCCTCCCACCTATCTAGTAGTGTGCTAGACTAGGCAACTTCACCAAAAACTCAGATCTCTTCTTTATGTAGCAGATCTTACAACTCAGATCACAAAGGATCATACCTCAGCTCTTCACAGTGAAAAGCTTACACTCAGGTTATACAAACCTTACAACAAGTTTCTCAGACTTCACAAGTCTTACCAAGCACTCAGATCTGTACCAAGATCCTACCAAACTCAGGCTCACACAGAACCCTACCAAGCTCAGGCTCACAAGGAACCCAACCCACTCAGATCTGGTACAAGATCCTGCAAGATCAGGTTCACAAAGAACCTTACCAAATAAGAAAGGAGTTATTCTGTTGTAGAAGAGAAGGCTTTAAGATATATGCTTTGAGTACCAGACTTCTTCTTCTTCTAGCAAATGTAAGTCCAGTGACTTTGTGGATTACTGAACCTTTCTTTTGAGACTTCTTTGATCTTCACAGCACAGCCAATGAAGTCTTCTTTTATGGTTTTTGTTTCTTTCTCTTCTGTAAGTATATATCAGAATGAACTTGAGAAAGAATACTAAGTAACATACCTTCTGTGGAAGAAAAATCTTTCTTTATACACCTCTGCACTTATGCATAAAGGCCCTTATTGATTATTGCATAATAAATTCCTCGTTTGAAAATGTCTTGCAGAATTGGAAATTCTTTGTCATTATTACTAGCCTTTCTTAGAACTTGCAGAGAACAGAAATAATAAATCTCTTTCTTAATTATAGTGTAACGGCTATATTTTGTAGAGAATATTTCATTTATGACTCCTTGATTTGTGCGCAAGATAGGCGGCATACATCTTCCCTAGATATCAATTTCCAAGAGAATCGGCGCATTAAATGCAACTCTGCAACTGTCAAGACGATATTGTTACTTCAAGACGATATCGTCTTGATCAACCGATATACTTCACGATGATGTCATCGATATACTTTGTACTTCAGTACTTGGATGGTTATCTCAATGAGATTGCTTCTTCTAGACGATATCGCTGAGATACTTCCTTATATGCAATGTCTTCGATCTTCAAAGTAGTATGCTTCCATTAAGTTGATATACATCCTTCTTCAAGGCTTTATGTAATATCTCAATGATTTTACTTCTTCATGATGATATCGTGGAGATATCTTAGCTGTGTCTGCGATAAGCTTTCTTCAGGATGCTGTCGTCGACATTTGAGCTTTAGCTTTATCTACGACAAGCCTTCTTCACGACAATGTTGTCGACATCTGAGCTTTAGCTTTATCTACGACAAGCTTTCTTCACGACGATGTCATCGACATTTGGACTTAACTTTATCTACGACAAGCTTTCTTCATCCTTCAAGACGGTGTGCTTTTATCAAGATGATATCGTCGAAACTATTTCGACGATATGGTGTACTTTCTTCATGATTATTCTGCCGAGTCTTGAGACAATATTTTACTTAGTTAATTTTCATTACTTTTGTCGCATATACACTAGTGATGTAGCTTTGATGCTTTCTCAACTGTATGTCTAGTCCTAGATGATTTTAGATTTCGAAAATTTCCTGATATATAATTTATCTTCTGCTGTCACGAATAAGCTATAGCATCAAATACATAGTGCATTTATTATTGATCTGAGCTCTTCTTCAAATCGGGAACATTACTGGCACAGTTCCCAACAATCTCCCCCTATTTGAAGAAGTCATAACTCACTTCAATGACAAATGTCAAGGTACAAATAAAATCATAATTTGAAGACATTCAGAGAATATTATATAAATCATCTAGCATGATATAAATAGAGAATGTTTTCGAGCAAAATATAACACAATCATTTGCCCAAGTCTTTTTTTTTCATTTTTTAAATAAAGCATTTATGGTCTTCAGATCATGTTGTTGCTTCCTTTCCCCTTCCTCTTTTGCCTTTCATAAAAGCTGATAGGTTTTGGGATCTTCTTTGGAGAAGGAGAAGGGCCATGAGGAAATGCCAGTTTGTGGTTTCTCCTTTTCTCCAATTGAATTGAATGTTTATTCCAATCAGCAGAATAATAATCTCTTTCTGACCCATCCTGAGGGTATCCAGACTCCATCCAGGCTTCTAAGATCAAGTCCCTGGAATCAGGACTCCACCTGCATGACTGTGGATCTAGCTCCACTTCCCTTAGCCTTTTTTGCCTGTATCTTTTGCTCTGAACCCTTTTTGTCTTCCTGGAGGTAGTTGAATCTCCAACTTCTATGCCATAGATTTCTGAGGCAGTACTTTCAAATGGTTCTACTAACGCATAGGCTGATGAAGGCTTCTGAAGGACTTGCTTAACTTGATTAACTGTCCACATGGCTTGATGTGAGACAACATTTATCATTGTCTTCTCCCCCTTTAAGACTTCTTTAGCAATGTGATCATCAAGAGTTACTTGAACCAGATTTATCCTTTCATGTAGATGTTTTTCAGCCTCATCCACATTATTCCTTATTTATAGCAGATGTTCATCTAAGTTCTGTGTATTCTCATTTAATTTCTGTAGAATTTGATCTTTATATTCAGTCATAAATCCTGATATTTGCTTAAAAGCTTGCTCAAAATTCTTTGTCATGGTTCTTTGATTTTTCTTATGGGACTGGTGTCCAACTTTGTTGATTTCCTGTCCAACATGTTCCATGGCTGGTGCAGCTAAATGAAAGAAGTGGGTGTGTTGAGTGTTGAGGTGATGTATATCATCCTTCACTATTTTTAACTCAGTCTTTATCTCTTGCCTGAGTCCATCAACTGTCTATAGAATGAACTGTTTCATATGTTCCCTTTGAGCTTTGAGCAGTGCTGACATCATGTGAAACAGTGATCCTGATTGTGCAGTGGATGTTTCAGCAGCATGTTCTTCTGAAGTAACTATTTCTTCTGGGGCATCTTTAGGGGCACTGTCAGATGAGTAGTTACTTATTTGAACAGCAGATTTCCTAGGAGAAACCACCTTCATGGGCTCACTTTCTAATGTCGTACTATCTTACCTCCAAGAGCCAGTTCTAGCCCTATGGATGGATTAGAATTCTCAACTACTTCTGGTTCTATTTCTTTGTTGTTGTTTCTTGCCTCTAGGATGTCCTCCATCTGGGCAGAATGTTCCTCATCTGTTGGATTGGAGCACTCTACATGGGTCTCCCCTTCAACCATCTCAGTATTTTGGGCTGAGATTCCCTCTAGGAACTCCCCCTCAACTAGATCACCCCCCCCCCCCCATAATGGGGCTTCTTCTTTCCTCAGAAACCTCTGTGTGAGCAGGTTCACCCATGATCTCTGGGATCATCTGATTTTGAGCTACCTCCCCCTCTGTTAAAGCAAGGTTTGGTAGAGTTGGGGCTCTTTCTTCTTCAGAATTGCTAGAGGACTCTTCCTTATCTGGATGGTTAGATATCACTTCTTTCTTCTTCTTACCCTTTTCAGGTGCTTGGGTATTTTTGGGAATGACTCTCTCCCATCTATCCAACATTTTTAAATCCAACCTCTTTGAGTAGTGCAAAGGTGCTCCCATACTTTTCTTCACAATATTTCCAAGGGTATTCAGTAGGAGGATGGATAGAATTCTTCCATAAGAGGGGGTCTTCAGGGTGTTCGTATTTATCTAGAATAGGAATTTTCTCCAGTCAGTCTTCTTTGAAACAATGATCATGCACATTTTTTCGAACATCTCTTTAGAAATCCTGTCATGGGAACCAGGCTTGCACAGCAGCACTTTGCCTACAATATCTGTAAGGAGATTTCCCTTCTGGTTGAATTCAGCCTTCTTAATAGACCCGTAAGTCTTGCCACTATGCCCACACCAGGCATACCCAACAGATAGATCTTCTGCTGTCAAGTCTTCCTCTTCGACCTCTTTCCTTAGCCTAGGAATACTCAGGGATTTTCATAAGCTCTTGGCAGTTATTTTGATCTTCTCTCCAGCCATAGAAGACTTTAGAATAGCCCCTGAGCTATTTGTTCTAGCTCCATCAAAGAATTCCTCAACCTCCTTGTTCATGATAGCACATGGTTTGCAAAACAGATACTCTAGCCCAGCTGATTCTATTAGCACGATTACTGACTTGATCTCTTCTGAACAAGAACTGAATCCTCCCCTCATGAGCTCACATCCAGAGATGACAGAGGATTCTTCCTTCTTTGGAGCCATTGATGCAGAACGTCGAGAGCAAAGATTGTCGGAGATGGAACGGGAGTTTATCGCGGGAATGGCTTAGGGAAAATGAGAGCGTAATTTTTGACCTAAGCATTCACTCTATTTATATTAAGAGTAGATGAAGAGGCGCGTACCTTTTTTTGTCTTTGTTAATAGATTAAAAATCCATCAGATGGTCAGATTAGAGATCCAATATAGCATGAAGTGTCTACGCTGTATTTCGACGATGTGTGTTTTCATCATCGATAGTGCCGTCGAAATCACTTATGTGTTGTCGTCGAAATATTGTTAATAGCGTCGAGATGAAGATTTTGTCGTCAAAACTGCTCGTCTCGTATTGATGGGCAGAGCTTTATTCTTCAAGGCTTAGTTCCTTCTTTACTTTCTACCTTACTTACTTCTCAAACATGGAGATGAGAGAGTACGGGCTCTGATGGTTGTGCATTGTACTCATCTTCTATCTTTGGTCCGAGATCTTCATTTTGAATGAAGTTGTGTACTCCACCTCCATTTTTACAGGGATTTGAGATATTCTTCTTAATGTACTTCATTTTGAAGAACTGAATCATTTTCTATCAATTGTATCTTCTCTTAGAGGCTTCCCCTCAATAGAAGTAAGGAGGGTTAAGCTTTTAGTCTATTCTCCAAGTATCATTATTAGTCTATTCTCTCTGGATTGAATTTTCTTGAATACTTATTTACTCCAGCGTTGTGCCTGGAGCAATTATTGCCCAAATACCAAAAGGGTTGGCATTTGGACATACCTGCAAGAGGATTACTTATCCTTAGGCACCCAATTGGAATTGGGACCTAGGTTCATGTTAGGGAAATAACCTGAAGTACAATTCTTATGAGTGGTCTGCCCTCTTCTTGCATTAGGCACTGTTGGATTGAACCAGCAGTCCATAGCAAAGTAACCAATCTTTCCACATCACCAACACTCACACATGTTGTATCTTCTCTTATGCCTTTCCACTTGGAAATTTTGGTGGGTGGGAGTGAAGATAGCTGCCCTGACAGGCCTTGGGTGAACCTCACAATGTTGTGTATGTAGTTGAGCTGGTCTCACCACTTTTTGGTTCACCGCCTTGGGAACAGGCTTGGCTGCCATAATCGCTTATATTTCACTTGTATTCGCTTTCACACTATGTGCACTGTTTAGGCCCATTTTGGTGTGCAATTGCGCTCCATGTTGTTTGGGGTAAGCACATGGTGCTCCACAACCCTTTTTATGCATTTAGATTGAGTTGGAAGGGTATTCCCTGCTGTGTATTTATTGTGTGGATTGTGTGCAGGTAGGTGGATTATCAATTTTGCCCAGATTTCATGTCTGCATGAATCGCACGGTCGTGCGTTTTTTTTTTACGCACGATCTCTCCGACCGTGCGCGCTCATCTGTGGATCAAAATGGTGTTCTGTCGCAACTCGTGCTATTTGTTCCCACACTGGCAGTTTGCCCGTGCGTGAGTAAAATCGTGCGGGCTCCTCTTGTTGTCCAAATTAGTATTGTTCTTATTGCCTATGCATTTGCTTCACACGTGGTTAGACTCAACCGTGCGCGAAGGAAATGCACGATCTCCTGTTGTTAGCCAAAATTCTGGCTATCGGAATTTGTCTGTGCGTTTGCACTCACGGTCGGTTTTGACCATGCATGAGTAAAATCGCATGGGCGCGCTGGGTCATCTTCCTTGGCTTCCTGTGTATTTAATAATGAATGGTCCACGCATGGTCGTGCGTTCGACCATGCATGACCATTTTTCTGACTGCTTACTATAAAAACTTCATGATTCACCCTATTTCAGAAGAACACGAAAAGGGGAGATCGAGCCTGCCATTTCCACTCCAGTTTCGCCCTTTTCCATCGCTCCACCACCACCCACTCTGAGGAGGAGCTCTAAACTCCATTTCCTTCAAGATCAAGAGCTAGAGCTCCCTCCTTGGCCTCCTCCATCATTCGTGAGCTCAAGAGCTCCATTCCAAGAGATTTTTTGTTGCATTCAAGGATACTCCAGCGAGAGCTAGCTTGAGCTAAACTCCAAAGAAGATGGGTAACGTGTAGGAAGGTGACAGCTCCTCTGAACCCTGGACGGTAACTGAAGAATGAGCTTGGACGAGGCGTGACAAACCTATGATTTCGGACGCAAATCTAGAGCGTGGCTTCGAGCTTGGGTTTACTCTTTCCTCCTTGTATTGTTACAGTTATTTCTTGTGGATGTGTGTTTCTTGTAGAGCGATGCTCATAAACCTTGATATTGTTAATGTTGATTTCATGTTTGTGAAATCCCTTACGGTTTTTATGAGTTGAGGAGCGCCCTTTCCGTCTTTCCATCTCGCCATCACATTTGGTGTCGCACTAGCAATTACTAGTGGCGTGCTTAGTGACGAGGTGCTTACGACCCTCACTTCGTCGGTTACGAATCATCCATCCGCAAGCCTTCTCATTCATTCGCAAGCCTACTCGTCCACCCCCAAGCGAAGCGATGTTGCCGACCCGCATTAGTTAAATTAGTTTTCTATATTTTTGTTTCTCGCAATCAACCAAAACCCCCTTTTTACTTAGTAGAAATCTTTATAATTAGTTTCCTAACGAAAAAATTACACACCCTAACTTGCATTCCTTGAGATCGATACTTGGTGATTTACTCTCCCATTTTATATTACTTGAACGATCGGTACACTCCCGTGTCTTGTCGTAGTCTCGCCCCAGCCTATAGAGGTGTGCAAGATTAGTGCATCAGGAGTGGTGGAGGGGCTTTTAAAATAATCAAAATTGCATTTTAAAGAGGTTTGACCAAAGTCAACCATATAGTGGATCCCCCTATGTGGTCACGGTTAAAGTAGGTCCAAGTCGTCGAGACACAAGCCAGTGTTGGGGTATTTTAGTAATATCGGTGTGTGCACGCTTGATTAAAGTGGGTCCAAGTCGTCGAGAGACAAGTCAGCTTGATTTGACCAAATTTACTAATGATGTCAAAATCAAGAGCAACGAATTCTGTTACTAAAATGGTGTTGTCGTGACGCGCTACAACACTCAAAATGGTCATTTTCTCAAAACGACCTCGGATCGAAATGAAACGAGTTCTGTTGCACTCGTATCAACTATACGAGTCTAATGCAACTGTCGGAAGTCGATTCGGAGCACGTATGCTCTATCTTCTAAAACGGCGTCATCGTGACGCGCTACGATACTCAAAATGGTCATATTCTCCATATGACCTTGGATCGAAATGAAATGAGTTTTGTTGCACTCGTATCGACTATACAAGTCTATTGCAACTGACATAACTCAATTCGGAGCACGTATGCTCAAAATACAACATGGGTCATCTTCCAGCTTTCTCGTACTATACCTATGGTCGGGTCACTTTTATTGGGTCATCTAGGGCCCTAGTTGCCCAATAAAAGTCAGGATGTCAATCCAATAAAAATAAGTGGATTTTTGTCCCTGAAAATTGCATAAAGTAGGGGGAGTTTGAAAACTTAGCATACCTTGGGAAAAGTTATGGGTACTTTTCTCTGACGAGGCTCTCTGCTTTCCAAGTGTATTAATTTTAACCGTGATTTGACCATAATATCTTAACAATGGTTATGGCTTTTTTCCGCAGATTATTGATTTTTGAGTTAACCATTCACACTGGCTCTAACTGCAGAGATATGCAGAATGCACGGGTACTAGGGTATAGGAAGATGTTGATCAGGTTGTTAAAGTACACATCAAAATGAAGAGACGTGGAGGACATCATGAAGATTCCCCAATGTCGGTGGTAGTGATAATTGATATGCAATGGGCCCAACTCGTTCTATGATTGGTTAAGGGCCCAAATAGCATGGGTCTAGCTTCTTTTGCTTCTTTATCCGGGAGATACCATGCATTGGCTTGATCTTCAAGGATATTATATATCCTACGCTAAACTCTATAGGTCGTTGTCGAGCATCATAATATTTAGCATGTCTACTTTGTGCCTCCAGCAACCAATCTCGGATCAATCTTATGGCTGTGGTGGTGTCATTGATGCGCAAATCTAGCACACTGCTATAGGCGGTAGAGAGACTGCGGCACGAAATGGTAGTGTACCGATCGTTCAAGTAATATAAAATGTGGGAGTCAATCCCCAAGTATCGAATCTCAAAGGAACACGGTAAGGTGGAGTTTACTCTCGAGGAAGGACTTGAGATTGAAGTCCTTTAGGTCGGAAGGAATGCGGAAGATTTGGTTTTGGTTTTGTAAATAAAATAAAATAACTACAACTACTCATATGCAATGTCGTTATGCAATGCTTTGCTAGGCGGCATGGAAACTACGTAGGCCTTGAACACGCTACTTCTCAAGGGCGGATGGACGAGTAGTCAAACGGAATGGAATGGCGGTTTGCGAAGTGGAATGGAGTGGGGGAGAAATCGGCGCACTTCAAGCACACTCTACACAAATAAGCATTTTCACAACTATGAAAATAACACTATAAATCAAGAGTCTAGAATGGCATACATCATCAAATAGTAAGGATTACATTCATATACATCTGTACAAGTAGAGAAAAAGACAAGAGATACGACCGAATCTGGAGGCTTGTTGTAGATTCTCGGTAGGAATCGTCGGTTTGTCAATCCGCATCCTAGCTCGGTCCCAACTATCTTTCGGGATAGAAGAGGGCTATCACTTCCTCCCAATGGACCCGTCTTCTCCAGTAAACTACAATCCGGTCACGTCCAATGCGAAGAACTCTTTGCTTGGCGATGAAGATGAGGCTGGAATCCTCTCCGTAAAGCACTTGGATGATGGAGGCTGCCAAGAGGATGCTCCGGCTCAAGATTTGAGCCAAGAATGTGTCGGAAGCACCTCCAAATGGTGGGTGGTGATGGAACGGTGGACTGGAACAGAGCGGGAACCCTTAGGCGCGGGAAAGAAGATGGATCGGGCGAACTGCGGATTAGGTCGAGATCTGCAGCTTTTATAGAAAAAGTCAGAAATTTGTTCACGCACGGTCGAACGCACGGGCAACTGCCCGTGCGTAGAGACGCACGATCAACGACAGAACATCATTTTCCTCCATAGAAGAGAACCCACGATTACATACGACCGTGTGTCAAGGAAAACGCACGACCGTGCGATATACACAAACATGAATTCTGGATAAAATGGATGAACCGTCCACCTGCATCAGCCACAACACAACTGGGAATACCCCTCCAGCTCAAGCATAAACACATACAAAGAATGGGGAGCACATTGTGCTTGCCCCCAAAAACAAAGCGCATCATTGCACACCACAATAGGCCAAAAAGTGCACTTCGTGTGAGAAGAGTGAACCAGTGAAATAAAAGCATTAAAGAACTAAAAGTGAAGTGCAAATGCAGGAAAACTAGCTCAGATGAGTCCATAAAGTGTATATAAATGGGACTCACCACACCCCCAGACTTACCTATTTGCGCGCCCCGAGCAAACAAATTCTAAGCAAGCGGGGAAATAAAAGTAGATGGCTTAGAATTACAATACTGAGTACCATGCGAAGTCGCATGCTCACGTGCATAAGAAAAATAATAGAGAAGATTTCTCATTATACAAACAGTTTATAGATTTCTAAAAGAGTAAAAGCATATTACAACTACTCAAAATGGTGAACTACGGTGAATCATCCGGTCACGCATACGGAGAAAGTAAACTAAGCGCTGAGATGAGCATTGCTCAAGATTGGGGTGCAGGACAAACTCCACCGAAATCCATCGGTATCGGTGACCATAGGCTCGCCCGATCGCATTCCTCCACGACACTAGATTGGTTCATAGCGTGAGTCGGTAGGGCTTTAGGTTTTAACTGGGGCTTGGGTTCAGGTAGGGTATACAGCGATAAACAAGGGGGCTTTACGCACCTAACCCAAATGAGCTAATACGAAAAACTATCCTCAAGCACCACACAAACACGGGGGTACACCACACCCCCATACTTGAACTTAACAACATGGGTGTGTGCACTGCCTACTCCCAATCATGAATTTATACAAAGATTTTTCAATTAAGCTCATCTTTTGTTTTCTTTTTTTTTCACTTCTTTTTCTTTTTCTCATTTTTTTTTCTTTCAAATCATTTTCAGCAAATTGAGCAATAAAGCACAACCACATTTTCACAAAAGAAATTTACCACATCAACACCCCAATAATGAAAATACAACATGACTAATGCTCAGATTTGGGTGTGCGACTAGGATTGGCGTTTAGGATTTGGTGAGATAAAAGTGGAGCTGAATCAAGAGGAAGGGGTAGGCACAAAGGGGCTAGCCAGGGAAGATATCAGGAATGGCACAAAAGCTCAACCGAGCCAAAATGATGGCCTGCGTCATTCTCACGCAAAAGAACTATACGATGCCAATGCTTCAAGAATCGCTTGGGGCAAGTTCTTAGCCACCGAGAAAGATTATCCTTCCTACCGACTCATGCAATACGAGTCTAGCGATCGTTTACACACATCCCTATGCTACCGTTTGATTAACACCGGATTCACCATTTGAGTAGAGTAAACAACATTTACACTAATAGAAAAAATATAAAACTATAAGTATAAAAAGAAGTCTAATCTACACAAATTTCTATGCAATCGAGCACTTGAATAGGAGCACTACTGGAGTCAACATTTTACTCTGCTACATAGTCCTATGCCAGCACCTAGACATTCCCAAATATGCAGAAGAATTAAATTCAACTCAGAGCACGCATACAGATGAGTACGCGCTCAAGTGGGTGCTGTGATGTGTGGTGAAAATACAACAAAATAACTGAAATAAAAGCTTTTAGCATGCTATGCAATAGTGCACGTAAGTGGGCACAGAAATGGCTCTCCCCCAGACTTAAACTAAACAATATAACACAAGATATAACCATGAATTTCAAAATGAAGTCTAGGGAAAGAGAGTACCCAATGCTCAACAAGTGAGCATACCAGAAGAGGCGTGTAAACCAAGACAAAGCTGCTGCATCCGCAATCCAGAAGAAGGACCTGCAGTGGTGAGCTCCGCAAAAACAAAAGAAACTATACATACTAAAACAAAGTAAAACTTACTAAACAAACTAGATAAACTGAAATTGCAAGAAAAGTAAGATAACTACTGGGGTTTTTGTCTTACCAGCACGACTTATTCAAATTTATAACAGTTCTAGCTAATGGGAGTATGAAAAAGGAAATGAACAGGTAACTGTTCTAATATGCGTGTCGGTAACGGGTATCGATACGGAGATAAAACAGTTACTCCTCTACCTAAATAATAATACCTGCTCATCACAGGTAGAGGAAGAAGAAAGTAAGAAGTGGAGGAGGAGTCCTCCTCACTATTCTCACCAAAATGTATGTCCTTGCCCAACAAGGTATCGTCTTCTTCAGGACGGGTGTAGGAGAAAAAGACAATGAGTGGAGCTTCCACCATGGAGGGGGAATCAACCTCCTCACATAATGGAATGCTCGCCTCATTGGCATGAGCAAGATGCTCCGAGTCCTCCTGGAGTCCCTGTGAAGAATCAACCTGCACAGGCTCAGACACTGAAGAAGGGGGGTCAGGAAAGAAAAGAGAAGAATAACATAAATGATCAAAAATCGGGGGAGTGGCCCCGGTCTCACTCCCAAGAGGTTGGAGAAGTAAGATATTGACAGCATTGTCGACAATGCTGCAAGGCTCAACAGGATCATCTGTGACCTCATCCATGATTTGGACTTCCTCCACTGGTGCTGAGGAAAAATCCTCTTCACCCTGGAAAATATCCTCCTCTAAAGGAATAGGCACAACACATAGATCACCTGCCTTATCCTGCGAAATATCCTCAATAATGTCAGCGGAGACAAATGTAGTAGTATGCACAATAGGGGCAGTAATAGTGCTTGGATAAACGTCAAACACCGATTCCTCACAAAGAACTGAATCCACGCAAGGTAATATATGCATAGGGGAGATGGGCTCAGCCATGTCAGAGCCTAGATCAGCCACAACTCTGATGAGCGTGTCTGCATCATTCCCTTCAAAACTTGAAGGTGATACGTCTACGTAATCAGAGGTGGAAGGTGTGTTGTTAGAGTTAGGAGTCGAGACGATCCGGATATCCGGCTCGTCATCCTCATCCAATTGGCAAAGATAAGTAGCACAATCCTTCAAGGCATGATCTGTGCTCCGACAAAACAAGCACTGCCTTGCTGGCTTCATTGGAACCACAGGTGCTGAAGCCGCAAAGAAGTATGCCGATAAAGGCTTAGAAGAATAGCCATAGGACTTACGCGCACCATATGGAGTACCAGACGAAGTCAGTGCTCCATATACTGGGCCTTGAGTGCTAGGGCTATTATCTCCCTTTGGACATCAATCACTAGCATGAGATATATCTCCAAACAAATGGCAACAAATATTAAATGAAGCCCACATTGTGTGAAGATGACTGGATTCAAAAGAAAAACACTATTGTGCAAGATACTACACCCGACAATAATTTACTAAGGCAACCTAATACAAAACAAGAAAAAAGGAATAACAAGAACTAAAATAAAATAAAGGATGCAATTTACAAATGGAAGAACTTCTCTCGCAGGTTCTCCATCTCTAGAAAACTCACACGACTGTGTTCCCCGGCAACGGCGCCAAAAACTTGATGCACAAATCTAGCACACCGCTATAGGCGGTAGCGAGACTGCGGCACGAAACGACAGTGTATCGATCGTTCAAGTAATATAAAATGTGGGAGTGAATCCCCAAGTATCGAATCTCAAAGGAACACGGTAAGGTGGAGTTTACTATCGAGAAAGGACTTGAGATTGAAGTCCTTTAGGTCGGAAGGAATGCGGAAGATTTGGTTTTGGTTTTGTTAATAAAATAAAATAACTACAACTACTCATATGCAATGCCGTTATACAATGCTTCGCTAGGCGGGATGGAAACTACGTAGGCCTTGAACGCACTACTTCACAAGGGCGGATGGAAGAGTAGTCAAATGGAATGGAATGGCGGGTTTGCGGAGTGGAATGGAGTGGGGGCGAAATCGGCACACTTCAAGCACATTCTACACAAATAAGCATTTTCACAACTATGAAAATAACACTATAAATCAAGAGTCTAGAATGGCATACATCATCAAATAGTAAGTATTACATTCATATACATCCATACTAGAGAAAAAGGCAAGAGATACGACCGAATCTGGAGGCTTGTTGTAGATTCTCGGTAGGAATCGTCGGGTTGTCAATCCGCGTCCAAGCTCAGTCCCAACTATCTTCTGGGGTAGAAGAGGTCTGTCACTTCCTCCCAATGGACCCATCTTCTCCGGTAAACTACAATCTGGTCACGTTCGATGTGAAGAACTCTTTGCTTGGCAATGAAGATGAGGCTGGAATCCTCTCCGTGAAGCACTTGGATGATGGAGGCGGCTGAGAGGATGCTCTGGCTCAAGATTTGAGCCAAGAATGTGTCTAGAGCACCTCCAAATGGTGGGTGGTGATGGAACGGCGGACTGGAACGGAGCGGGAACCCTTAGGCGCAGGAAAGAAGTTGGATCGGGGGAACTGCGGATTAGGTCAAGATCTGCAGCTTTTATAGAAAAAGTCAGAAATTTGGTCACGCACGGTCGAACGCACGATCGTGCGTGAACCGTGCGACATTAATCAAGAAAAAAGACCAGGAAGATGAAGCAGGCGCGCTCGTGCGTTTTACTCATGCACGATCGAAGCCGACCGTGCGTAAAAACGCACAGACAAATCCAGATGGCCAAAAATAAGGCTAAACAGGTCGATCGTGCGATTCCTTCACGCACGGGCAACTGCTCGTGCGTAGAGACGCACAATCAACGACAGAACATCATTTTCCTCCACAGAAGAGAACGCACGATCACATACGACCATGTGCCAAGGAAAATGCACGATCGTACGATATACGCAGACTTGAATTCTGGATAAAATGGATGAACCGTCCACCTACATCAGCCACAACACAGCTGGGAATACCCCTCCAGCTCAAGCATAAAAACATAAAAAGAATGGGGAGCACATTGTGCTTGCCCCCAACAACAAAGCGCATAATTGCACGCCATAATAGGCCAAAAAGTGCACTTCATGTGAGAAGAGTGAACCAGTGAAATATAAGCATTAATGAACTAAAAGTGAAGTGCAAATGCAGGAAAACTAGCCTAGATGAGTCCATAAAAATGTATATAAATGGGACTCATCAGTCATCAGTGCATGTGACACCTAATACCTCAAGATCTTCATCTTGTGCCCATGATAAAGGTGTTCACAACATCTCCCATAGATGGCTCCATACTGGGTCATTTGGATGTTGGCCTAGAAGCTTTTATTATATGAGAACTCTACCAGAAACAGAAGCTGCTCTCGGGGCTCGTGTATGCTCCACTATGCACCGTCGAAGAAGATCTTATGTGGTTTGATTCATTCTCTCTGTTTGACCATTAGTTTGGGGGTGGAATGCGGTGTTAAACTAGTTTTGTGCCCAAATAAGCATGCACATGTCTCCACTCCTTTGAAGTAAAGCGTTCATCATGGTCAGAGATGATTGTTTTTGGTACCCCGTCAAATCAAACTACTTGCCCTATGAAAATCCTGGCTACACATCAATGCTACCGCCTTGCCGATTAGGCATAAATCGGGACATATTGGTGAGGTGATCTACTACGACCCATTTAGAGTCATTTCTTTCCCGAGATCGAGGTAGACCATTGAGAAAATCCATCGAAATATCTCCAAATTTCCATTCTAGTATTGGTAGAGGTTGCATCAGACCTCCCGAACTTCGGCACTCTGCCTTGACCATTTGGCAGGTTTTGGCAATGCTCTGCATAATTCGTGACATTTTTTTTATTCCGACCAATACAGAGTATGACACAGGTCAATATATATTTTAACTGTTCCTGGGTGAACAGAATACCTGGATTGGTGAGCTTCTAGAAATATCTCTTC
This sequence comes from Dactylorhiza incarnata, assembly GCA_033032865.1. Classification (NCBI taxonomy): domain Eukaryota; kingdom Viridiplantae; phylum Streptophyta; class Magnoliopsida; order Asparagales; family Orchidaceae; genus Dactylorhiza; species Dactylorhiza incarnata. The sequence continues at coordinate 3,926,976 of JAWHQI010000079.1, read as the reverse complement.
TCGGATTCCTCCAGTAGAGGGAATAAAGACTCGGTGCTTATATTGCAGGATGTCATCTAGAAATCCTCCTGCGCACCATCTTGTAGAGATTGGATGATCGGAGTCGCCTCAGGGTCAATCTTCTGGGCTTTATAAATTCGGTCCCGAATATCTCATTGAGTTTCCATCCAACACATCTGAGCTTGATATTCTACTAGATCTCTTCGAATAATTAGGGTGATACTCATATCTGATAAGGATCTCAACAATTCTTCAGGTATGGCCTCCATCTAGCTTCATGCCACTGTGGGTTGACGAATTAGTGAATCGACAACCTTATTAGCCTTACTGGGGTGGTATTGAAAGGTGAAATCATAATCACAAGAATTTCCAACCACCGGCATTGACGGAGGTTCAGCTCTTTTTAGGTGAAGACATATTTGAGACTTTTGTGGTCGGAGAAGATTTCACTTTTAATTCCATAGGTAGTGCCTCAAGATTTTGAAGACAAAGACTACCATACCCAATTCTAAGTCGTGAGCTGAGTAGTTAGGCTAATGTGGATTCAATTATCGAGATGCGTAAGCAATCACTTTGTTGTGTTGCATCAGTACAGCTCCCAATCCTTCCAGAGATGTGTCGGTGTAGATTTGGAATCCCTTGGTTCCAGATGGAATTGTAAGGTTCACGTTGAGGTCAAGCGATACTTTTAGCTCATTTAACATTGCCTCACATGGTCTGCTTTGCTTCTAGAGTAGATAAGTATGTCATCTATGAAGGCGATAACGAAGTGAACTAAGTAGGGTTCGAACACTTTATTCATCAAGGTCATGAATGCAGATGGTGCATTGGTTAACCCAAAAAACATTAACATGAATTTATAATGCTCCTACCGGAAGCTGAATGCAGTTTTTGGTACATCCTTCTCCCAGATCTGAAGTTGGTAATAGCCTGTTCGTATATCCCTCTTGAGAATAAGGAAGCACCTTGCAGTTAGTCAAATAACCCATCGATTCATGGTAAGGAACAAGTAATCTGAACCATAAGTCGATTTAACTATCTGTCTAACTACCCTGGCGGGACGTGCAAAAGTTAAAATTATGCATGAGGAGGGAATACCTTTCAGTGTGATGGACTATCCGTTCGAATTTTGGAGTGTGACCTCCCTGGTCGAGCAATTGATTTGGACCTGGTGCTCAGCCAGCTATCCATCCCCAGAATGATGTTGAAACCAATAATCGCTAATATTTTCGCGTAAACATCGAATTCCGTGTTTTCTAATAAAGCTTGGAATGAACACTTCTCTATAAATGTTATATCTGATTCATCTGGAAGTTGAATGTGTATTGACATTTCGGTCTATCGGATGACATTGGTCTTTGAATAAACAAGGTATCGTGATACAATGGAGTGTGTGGCTCGCGTATTAGATAGGGTTTTGGCAGGTTGACCTTCTGCCATAAGTAATCCTGGAGAGAGCAATTTATCTTATAACAACGTTTATAACAACCAATATTACATCAAGCTAAAAGATAAGCATCGCCGAGAAACTATACAGTGATACCTGTATCCAGAGTTGTTCCTTGTTGTAAGCCCATAGCATAAGCCTCTAGAGGTGTGGCTCAGTTGTTCCTATGCGGCTCTCGTCCTCTATCTGCAGATCCCTGAATAGCTCTAGGCCTCTCCGTGGCATGCGAGCAGAAAGCTCAGATGTGTCTGGGCTGATGGAACAGAAAGCAGTTCCCTGCGAAGGGTACATCTCGTCACGCTACTTGTGCCGCCTGGGGTGATGGTCAGTATGGTTTGTGGCGGCGATGTTGTCTCCTATCTCTAAATTGTCATCGAGGAGCCATTACCCTTTCCCATCCTTGTGGTGCGACCAGTGTCTCTATAGGTCTCCCCCATCATTGGGCTACCGTAATTTGGTTCATCTCTAGTGCAACGGCGTGGGTGGCGATCTTGTAGAATGAAGTATGTGATATCATAATCAGGGCCTAGCAGAGGTCATCGCGCAGACCTCGGTAGAACCTAGTAGCTCTGTCTCTGTCTGTCATCATTAGTGTTCCCGCAAAATGGCTAATGGATAAACTCTCTCTGGTATTCTTATATCATCATATCTCCTTGACGAATCTGTAGAAAGCGCTCCTGTAGCTCATCTCGGTTGGCATCAGGTATGAAGTGTTCTAAAAATGCCTCCGAAAATTCTCCACATAGAATAGTGATGAGTGGGCGTACTATAAAAGTGAAATGAATAGCTGCCCGCCACTAGTCGTGGGCATATTCCACAAGTAGGGTTACCACCAATAAAATTGCATAAACTGTTGGGCATCTCATCCCTACTAGTAGTTCCTTGACTCTTTCTACTCGCTCTTCTATTTGCATAACAGTCTCAGAACCTCGGTGAGTAGGAGGTCTCAACCCTCGGAAGGTCGTTAGCATATCATACTTGTGAACGAACTGTTGTTGTTGTTGTTGTTGTTGTTGTTGTTGGACAATGGCGGTCTGGAACGTGCCAAGCAAGGTTGTGAGGGTCTGACCCAGCTCCATTTCTACAAAGGGAGTAGTAGGAGTAGGTGGTGGAGTCACAGAGTGGTACTCGCCACTCGTGGAAGATCTTGTTGGAGCTTGTGTTCCACATCTCTTAGTTTGAGAATAACAAATCACATTATGTATTTGATCTTGATTGTGTATATAGTGTGCAGGTACTATAGTAAAATAACCCTATGAACAGGATGTTGATTGATGACGATTCTCTGAAAAGAAAGCTAATGACCCACGTTAGAAGTTAACGCCACGCGTTAACATTCATCGAAAAGGGATGACATCTCAACGGATCTTGAAGTCGAGATGAAAAGTAGTCGGTTACCAAGAGATAACGCCCGCGTTGACTCTTAATGCCCACATTGAGTCCACAAACTGCCACGTTCTCGACAATTGCACGATGTCAGCGGTTGCTATACACGATCACTAACGCTGGCATTAACTCTTAACTCTACCCGTTAGCTCCCGTGCCTATTAAAGAGCTGATTTTGTTTGATCAAGTGAAATGCATTCCATACCTTCATTATATACTTCAGAGAGAGCAATTCATCCTGAATTCAGAGAGCACTCCAACACCACCATTGAGGAACAAGAGTGAGAAGGAGATTTCCAATGGTCAAATTTGAAGAAGGACGCTCGCTTCAACTCCAATGATGATCATTAAGTGTCTTCAACATCTCCTTCAGAGCTCTTCAATATAGGGAGTCTTTTGTTCTGAATTTTCTTTTATCTTTTTATTATTTTCTTGTAACGGTAGTGAATTCGCCGCCTTGTGCATGACAACTAAGTCTAGAGTAGATCTAGGGGGTGGCTAGAGGCCTTATCTGTGGAAAGATAGGCTATAGTCAACCGGTCCTTGGGAGAAGGACCAGTGAAGGAACAAAAAGTGTATTTTACTTTTTCGCCTTTAATTTCAAGTGTTATTGAAATTTTATCTTGTAATTCTCTTTTGAAATATAATGTTCATTTTCATTATCTCTGATTGTATTTCATTTAGAATTTCATAAGTAAAATCACTTAGACATATTTCTGTAAAAGTTTATGTTTTCAAAAATCACTCAGTTTATTCCAAAAACTATAAACCGGATTCACCCCCCCCCCCCCCCCCCCCCCTCTAAGGGCGCGATCAGATCCAACACTTGGTATCATAGCAAGGCTATTCCAAAATAGTTTCACAACTAGGATTAATGGCGCATCATGATCATGCTTTTGTTGAGGGTCAAGGGATTAGTAGACCTCCCCTATTTACCGGTACTGATTATAATTATTGGAAAATAAGAATGCGTTGTTTTTTAATTGCTTTAGATAATGATGTGTAGGGTATGGTAGAACAATGTTACTCTCCACCAACATTTGTTGTTGGATAAGTTACTTTGGAGAAACCAAGAGACAAATGGGATGATAATGACAAGTTAGGATGCAAGAATAACGCTAAAGCTATGAATGCCTTATTTTGTGCTTTGGATAGAACAGAATTTAATAGAATTTGTGCTTGCGAAATTGCTTAAGTTATATGGAATTTATTAGAACTCACTCATGAAGGTACTTCGCAAGTCAAGGATTCATATCTTTTCCAACTTGAATCTGAATACGAGAAATTTTGGATGGAGGTGGACGAAGACATAGATTCAATGTACACAAGGTTCATAAAGATCGTCAATGACTCAAAAGTACTTGGAAAGGTGTTCTCCAACGGTGACTTGGTGAGAAAAATTCTATGGTCTCTCCCTCCAAAGTTCAATTCAAAGGTGATGGCTATCTCGGAGTCGCGTAATTTAAAGAAGCTCCAAATTGAGAGCCTCATTGGGAACCTCAATACCCATGAGGTTGAACTCAAGATTCAACAACAAGAGTACAACATGGAGCCAAAGAAGAAGGCCTTAGCATTGAAGTTAAAGAAGGAAGTTGACGGAGATGATGATGAAGAGGACGAGGAGAGCCTTTTTGTGAAGAAGTTCAAAAGGTTCATGAAGAATCCGGAAAGGAGAAACACCTTCCAGAAATATTTCATCAAGAAGGGATCTTCATCGAAGAAAGGAAGAGGTGGTGATGAGGATGAGGATGAGGATGAGCGACCACCACCGGAGTGTTGTCATTATAGAAAGACAAGACACATCCGGAGCCATTGCCCGAAATATCTAAAAGAGCGTGAAGAAAAGGGGCACAAGGGAAAAGAGAAGAAGAAGGTCCTAAAGGCGGCTATATGGGATGACTCCTCCTCCGACGAATCAAGCAGCTCACCCTCCAGCAGTGAAGAAGAAGACAATGTGTGCCTCATGATGAAGAGCAACACATTATCCAATGATGAAAGCAGTGTCCAAAGCGACACTGAGGTAACTCTTCTTACTACTTATGATGATTTATATATTGAGTATTTACGAACATGCAAATTTTTTGATAAAAGTTTAAAAGATATTGATCTACTAAATTCTGAAAAAAAAACTTTTGTTAAAAGAAAACAAAAAATTATCTAAACAATTAGAGAAAGAAAAGGTATCTTGCCAAGAGTGCAATCACTCCTTGACAAGAGTGAAAGAACTTGAAGAAGCTCTTTTTAAGTCCCACTCCAATATTGAAATTCTTACTAAGGAGAAGGGGGATTTAGAAAGAACCTTAAAAACCTCTCTTTCTCAAATAGAAGAAGGAAAGAAAAGTTTTGTGAATCGGTGTGTTATGTTAGTAACGGAAAACACCACTCTCAAAGCTCGTATTCATGATTTAAATATGGCTATTAAGAAGTTTGGAGTTGGGCAAAGATCTCTGGACATGATCTTGGCCAACCAATGTCATGGAAGTGCCAAATATGGCCTTGGATATGTTACTGAAAGTTATTGCCCAACATTAACTGTTAACGTCGGTGTTATCAATCAATCCAGAAACATTAATTCTGTTAATAATAAATTAAAAAATTCAAATGTTACCTCATATTCCAGCAAGAGTTTATCCAAAATTCCAAAAAGGGTCTCATCCCCATTTATATCGTGTGATAAATGTCATTTATTTGGACACACCTCAAACTCTTGTAGGAAAAAGGGTCGTAGTGCTATAAAGCAAATCTGGGTGCCAAAGGTTTCCACATATTCAATGGGAGGAACCTCTTGGTTATCCGGATCTTTACTCTCATCTCCTTTTTAGGTATGTTGGCTGGCTAAGGACAAAAAAGATGTGTGGTATTTGGACTCGGGATGCTCAAAACACATGACGGGCAACAAAGCAAAGTTTCTTAGCCTTGAGATGAAGAAAGGAGGTTTGGTGACATTTGGTGATAACGGAAAAGGAAGGATCATGGGCATCGGCACAGTGGGTAATAATTCTTTCTCAATCTCAAATGTTTTATTTGTAGATGGTTTAAAACATAATTTAATTTCAATTAGTCAATTATGTGATAATGGTTTAAATGTATTATTTGAATCGTCTACAAATCTTTGCAAAATTATAAATTCTAAAACAAATAATGACGTACTCACCGCACCTAGATTGCATAATGTTTATATGATTACCTTTAATGATCTTTCAAATTCTTCTTTAAAATGCTTTATTTCTAAAAATGAAGAATTAGAACTTTGGCATAGGCGGGTTGGTCACTCTAGCGCCAAGCATTATGCTTTGTGAATATGGGTTGCCTAAATCTTTTTGGACTGAAGCGGTTAATACTTCATGTTATATCATTAATCGTTTCATGCTTCGTCATATTTTAAAATTAACACCTTATGAGCTTAACTTTAAAAGAAAACCTAATGTATCTTATTTTCATGTGTTTGGTTGTAAATGTTTCATTTTAAACACTAAAGATGCACTAGGAAAATTTGATGAAAAATGCGATGAGGGAATTTTCATTGGCTACTCTTGAACTAGTAAGACTTAAAGAATTTATAATAAATGAACTAAAATAGTTGAAGAATCTATACATGTAAGATTTGATGAGTTTGTTCCTTGTGCAGATACTAATCATACAGGAAACGAAGGTGAACCCCTTCCCCCTTTGGAGCATGAGGATGAAGAATCGCTTGGAGAAAACGAAGAAGAAAAAGAGGAGAAAGAAGAAGAACATGCAGAATATGTTCCTCCAAGCGTGTTGCAATTTACTAAGGATCGCCTAAGGGATCTTGTGATAGGAGAACCATCAAAAGGGGTAAGTACTCACTCTTCTTTACTTGAGTCTTTTTCAAACCTTTGTTTTGTATCTGAAATAGAACCAAAAAATGTTTCAACCGCTTTAAATGATGAATTTTGGTTTTTAGCTATGAATGATGAATTAAACCAATTTGAACGTAACAAAGTTTGGAATTTAGTAAAAAGGCCATCTAATCATCCGGTTATAGGAGTTAAATGGATCTTCAAAAATAAACTAGATGGTGACTCTAGGATAACAAGGAATAAAGCTAGACTAGTTGCACAAGGATTTTCACAAATCAAAGGGGTAGATTTTGATGAAACTTTTACACTCGTTGCTCGCCTTGAATCAATTAGAATGTTTCTTGCATTTGCGAGTTTTAAAAGATTTAAATTGTTTCAAATGGATGTTAAAAGTGTATTTTCAAATAGGATTATAAAAGAAGAAGTTTATGTAGAACAACCCCCCGGTTTTGTGAGTGAAAATTTTCCAAATCATGTGTATAAATTAGAGAAAGCGCTTTATGGATTGAAGCAAGCACCACGTGCTTAGTATGATAGATTGACATTATTTTTGATAAAGCACGGTTATAAAATGGGAAGTGCGGATAATACACTCTTCATTAAATATGTAGATAATGATTTAATTATATTACAAATATATGTTGATGATATTATATTTGGAGCCACTGGTGAAGAGTTATGTAATGAGGTAATTTTAGTGATGAAAAATGAATTTGAAATGAGCTTGGTAGGAGAACTCACTTATTTTCTAGGATTTCAAATCTCACAAAAACAAGATGGTATATTTATTTGTCAATCTAAATATGTTCAAGATATTTTAAAAAGATTTGGATTTGAAAACCTAAAACAAGCTAATACACCAATGAGTGCATCACTAAAATTAGGAAAAAAAGAAGCCGATATTTCTATTGATCAAACATTATACACGGTTTTTCTGATTCAGACTATGCGGGATGTTCATTAGATCGTAAGAGCACTAGTGGCACGTGTCATTTTATAGGCCCTTCACTCATATCATAGTCGAGTAGGAAATAGAATTTTGTTGCCCTCTACCACCGAGGCCAAATATATCGCACTAGGTTGTTGTTGTGCACAAGCTTTATTGATGACTCAAACGTTAGAGGACTTTGGTGTTTATCTAAATAACATAGAATTAAAGTGTGACAACAAGAGCGCTATAGATCTCACAAACAATCACATACATCATTCTAGATCAAAACATATAGATGTCCGACATCATTTTATTAGAGATCATATTAAGAAGGAACATGTTAAAATTAGCTTTATAGGAACTGAATCACAACTTGCCGATATTTTTACCAAACCTCTACCCGATGCACGTTTACACATGCTTAGGTTAGAATTTGGTGTCTTAGAAATGTCACTTTAACCCTTATAAAAAGCTATCAAAATTATCTTTTGTACTTTGTTATATTTGTTTGCATTTTCTTTAAAAAAATTCAAAAATCAATAAAAATGTAAAAACTATTGAAAAAAAAAACACCAAAAACATACTAAAAGAGCCTTCAAATCAACTTCATACTGTGAGAATGTCTCTTTATAATACAAATGAATCATGAAAAAGATTTTTCAAAAAATCAAAATATGGCACTCTGTCTCGGCGTTAAGAAGCTAACGCCTGGCGTTAGCCTCTATGCTCCAAAACTTTTTTTTTTGTTTTATTGAAAAATTCTTGGTATTATTTTATTGCAGTATTTTATTTTAATTTTTTTTAAAGTTTTTTTTTATTTACTTCCAAAAATTATAAACAAAAAATAATATGTGTTTAACTACTTATTTCAAGGATGATTATATATATTACTTAAAGATTATTTACAATGTTTAATTTAAATCTTCAAGTTTCTTAAATACATTGTTTTTGCTTATATCATGTCTTGAATAATATCTTAAAATGTGCAAAAAATTTTGTTGTAGATTACATCTGTAGAAATATTTTTACGTGCCTCTAAGTATGAGTAATATTTTTATCTTTGATAATGATTTTCTCACTTACACATTTTTGTTAATCTACATGTGTTTTAAATCTTATCGCATGATTGTGTAGTATAAGAACTTATTTTGAATCTCATAAATAGTTTACCTACACAACATTGAATTCTTTCTTGAATTCTTTGTTCTTCATGCACTTGTGATTAGAGAAATGTGATATTTAAAATATAAATTTATATGTTTGCAAAAACAAGTGAATTTGGAGTCTTTGGTCACAAAAATCAAAATCAAGTAAAAAAACATATATGACAAGGAAAACTCTGCCAAAAATTGTAAAGTGTCTTGTGCAAACAAAATTTTGACCACTTCTCTTAAAAAATGAAAATCTTTATGTGCTTTGAAATTTGTGGAAGTAAAGTTATTTATGTTCAATTCAAGTTATATTCTTAAAATTACATACTATCATGTGGTTTGATTTATACACGTGTATACTTTGACGAAACACCTTTATTGAACACATCATTATCATTTATAACACTTCCACTCATGAGAATTCGACCTAAAGCTTATCTACATTATTCTCTACAATCATGAGTAAATGCACTAGATAGCAAAGCATGATCTTTACAATGTTTGTGCATACTTGAAATGCAAATTTATTTACATTGCAACAATATCTTTACTTGATATTTTTATAATCTTGCTTGCTACTTTTTGTTACAAATTACAAATGAACTTGCAACTTTTGTTTCTAAAATTCAAAACATCTACTTTTGATTTAAACGCCTATTATATTTTGACTTACAATTTCTAAATGATGATACAAATTACTTTCGCTGTGTTCACTATTTATCAAAAAAGTTGTTATTAACTCTACTTAATGCTTATTATTTCATATTGCTAATACTCTAACCCACCTCCTTTTGACTATAACAAAAGGGGGAGAATAAATTGAAGAAATACAGAAATTTATTATGTAGGGGCGGTAAACTTAGAAAATGCATTCATGTAGGGGGAGTATCCACATAGGGGGAGTATGCAAGATTATCACGCTTAACATATACTATAAACACTACTGTAATTATGTTTTTATTTCTTATTAGTAGATTTGTTACTATCAAAAGGAGGAGATTGTTGGAGCTTGTGTTCCACGTCTCTTAGTTTGAGAATAACAAATAACACTATGTATTTGATCTTGCTTGTGTTTATAGTGTGCATGTACTATAGTTAAATAACCATATGAACAGGATGTTGATTGATGAGGATTCTCTGAAAAGAGAGCTAATGCCCCGCGTTAGAAGTTAATGTCACGCGTTAACATTCGTCGAAAAGGGATGACTTCTCAATGGATCTTGAAGTCGAGATGAAAAGTAGTCGGTTACCAAGAGATAATGCCTGCGTTGACTCTTAACGCCCGCATTGAGTCCACAAACTGCCACATTCTCGACAGTTGCACGATGTCAGCGGTTGTTATACATGATCACTAACGCTGGCGTTAACTCTAAACGCCATGCATTAGCTCTCGTGCCTATTTAAAGAGCTGATTTCATTTGATCAAGTGAGATGCATTCCAAGTCTTCATTATATACTTCATAGAGACAATTTAATCCGGAATTCAGAGAGCACTCTCAACACCACCATTGAGGAACAAGAGTGAGATGGAGATTTCCAACGGTCAAATTTGAAGAAGGACGCTCGCTTCAACTCCGATGATGAACATTGTGTGTCTTCAACATCTCCTTCAGCGCTCTTCAATATAGGGAGTCTTTTGTTATGTATTTTCTTTTATCTTTGTATTATTTTCTTATAACGGTAGTGAATTCGCCGCCTTGCATGTGGCGACTAGGTCGGGTTTGGTTTAGGGGGTAATTCACCGCCTTGTGCATGGAGACTAGGTCTAGGGTAGATATAGGGGGTGGCTAGAGGCCCTATATGGGGAAAGATAGGATATAACCAACCGGTCCTTGGGAGAAGGACCGGTGAAGGAACAAAAAGTGTATCTTACTTTTTCGCCTTTAATTTCAAGCGTTATTGAAATTTTATCTTGTAATCTTCTTTTGAAATATAATATTCATTTTCATTATCTCTAATTGTATTTCAATTAGAATTTCATAAGTATAATCACTTTGACATATTTCTATGAAAATTATTTTCTGGAAAGCTAATGTCCAGCGTTGAGTCTTAACGGTTGGCGTTAGCAACAGAATCAAAAAGTTTCTGTTTTCAAAAAATCACTCAGTTTATTCCAAAAACTGTAAACCCCTTATTCACCCCCCCCCCCCCTCTAAGGGCACAATCAGATCCAACAGATCTCCCATTACTCGACTCTGGTATCTGGAGAAGTAACAGGGAAAGAGTCAGAAGTTTGCATAGAAGGGAATTTGCAAAACTGGCTAATGAAAAAATGAAGTGTGTACAGGTGTGCGACCTAGAATCCTTAACTCTATCCTTAAAGGTCCACCAGGCTTCCGCTGAATTGTTCCTCCCGAACCAAAGAACGAAGCGAGGGACATAAGGATTATGAGAACACCCACACGGACGGATCATGAATGCTCTGATCTAATTGTAAGAACCCCTCCCCCCCCCCCCCCCCCCCCCTCCCCTAACCGCAACTGGGTTGGGTAGGAGATGGACCTTACCTCCCAAAATGGGCACCCTATGCTTTCTGAGTGGAAACAACCTGTTGCATCGATAGGCGCCCTTAGAGGGGGATGAATAAGAGAATAAAATTCTCTTAAAAGTTTTATGCGATTTACTAAATTGTTTTAAAGTAAATGTAAATGAAATAATAATTTATCTTAAAGGAAGAAACAATTGTAATTTGCAATTTTAAAATTTACGCCAAATGAGAGAAATCAAGTAAACACAAATAGAGACATGATTATATTATATAAAAAGCTGTTTACATAAATTTGATTTCAATATCGCTAGAAATAGGAGGCGTACAAAGTAAAATAATTTTTCCTTTTCTATACCGACTCGTATCCCCACGAATCGGTTGGCTTTAGCCTATCCTTCCCCGAATATAGTCTCAAGCCGCTCTAGCCAATCCTCCCCCGGATATGGCCTCGAGCACCCCCTAGATCTAATCACCTAGACCTAGTTGCCAACACATGCGGCGAATTCCCCCTAAGCCACTGAAGGACCTAGTCGCCAAATACATGGCGATTTCACTACAAAAATACAATGGAATGAAATAATTCAAATAAAGACTCCCTCTATGAGATTTTTTGGAGTTGATGATGAAGGACCGTTGTGGCTCAAGCGAGGTTGATGCGATCGTTCTTCGGATGCAGCGTGATGGCTTCCTTCTCCATAATTCTTCTTTGACTTTGAGTGGGAGATGAACTTTTGGCAGATTAACAGCTCTGGAAATTTGGCACAAGTAATCTCTCTGGAAGCTCTAACCAAAATAAGAGAGAAGCCATCAATTTATTGACTTTGTCGCTAGCGCATGCGGTAGCTCCTAACGCCTGTGGTAGCATTCGTGTAGAGTGGTTGCGCAACCGTAAGCGGCATGGCGGTTGTACACGAACTCGAGCTAGCGCCAGGCGGTAGCGCTAGCGTTGGCGGTATCGCTAGTGCCTGTGGTAACCACTAGCACTGGCAGTAGTGCTTAAGCTCAGTTTGTTGGTTCCAAGCTGCTTTCTACCTGTGGAGTATTGCACTTATAGCTCCTGCACACTATAAGCACACGACAAGCAAGATCAAATACAAATTGGGATTTGTTATTCTCAAACAAAGGGATGTGACAAACATGTCCAACAATCTCCCCCTTTTGATAATAACAAATCCTCTTAGCAAGAAATCAATGAAGGTGTTTATGGTAAATTATAAGCGAGATAAAAGTGCAACTATATGATAAGCATGAGAATAGTGCATACTCCTCCTATCTTAATGCTCCCCCTACATAAGTGCAATCTATGTGATATTCCCCCTAAATGATAGATTTCATGAATTACTTATTTTCTCCTTAAATGTCTTAATTGTCTAGATTTCTTCAATTAATCTCCCCCTTTTGGTATTATCAAAAGAAGGTGGGGTGAGGGAAGGAGGCATTCTTTAAATATGATAAATCATGATCGAGCTTTTGAATAAAGATAATGATAAAGAGTTTAAGCATAGAATATAAGAGATTTCAAAGAAATAATAAAGAGTTATATGCATGCGGAAGATTATAAGAAACATCTTTTTGTAAGCATGAAAATCAAAAGTATAAATATGAGTTTAAGTTCAAAATGTAAAGATGTTTTAACTTTTTTGAAATCTCATTGTGTTACTTAAAGTTACCAAGTATGAAATGAATATTTCAAGAAGAGAATATACTACAATGATACTTAAATTCAAGTTTCAAAGATACCAAACATTTTAGAGATCATGCTAGGTTATCTAGTGCATTTCTAATATAAGGAGTAGTATAGATAAAGCATTAGAATCCAATACTCATGAGAAGAAGTATTATGAAAGATAATGATGTGCACATAAGTGTATTTTGAGCAATGTTAACAAATAATTTAAATCACAAAATACAAGACATATGTAGAGTAAAGTGCACAATAAAACACAAGTATATTAACTTTCACACACTTTAATGCACATAATATTTTTAGAAAAAAAGTGGTATACTAACCAAGGTTTGCACAAGACACTTTACTATTCTTTCCAAGGTGCTCAACCTCACAATGCTTATGAAGACTTATCAGGAGGCTCAAGTAGTGCTTGGTGGAGTTATATTTGTTCACTCTTTTGAGGCAACATTCTCTGAATACACTTGTTTTACAAACCCAACATAATAAAAATTTTAAACCACTTTTCTTAATTTTTAAGTGCAATTCAAATGTAGTGTAGGTAATAAATTTATGCAGGTTTTAATTCATTGTACAATTACAATACACAAGCTAGCACTTTAGATTTAAACACACATGTACATTACCAAACATAAGTGAGTGTAAAAGTATCATTATCAATCACAATACATTTACTCATACTTAGAGGCATGCTAAGCTTGGTTCTACACATATTTTTAAATACAATTTTGCACTTTAAATAGATATATCAAAGCATGATAAACAAAACAATTTTCATAATAATTTGAAAGAATAAGTTTTAACAGTGTAAATAATTCTAAATAATAGAATTCATATATGCTTGATATTAGTAATAAAGATCATACAGTTTTTTTTGTTTTGAAAATTTTAACGGAAGGAAAAACAGAAAACCACAAAAATATATTTTTGTATTTTTGAAATTTTATAGTTGATTTTCCATTAAATAAATAAAACAAAAATAACAAAAGTCAGAAGTACAAAATTAAAGTAGTAAATATGAACTAAAATATTTTTGTAGATATTTAGAAATTTTGAAAAACACAAAATTCAAACACTCACACTAACATCGGTGCTCGCGCACAACAACTCCCTAGTGCAATGTATTCGGCCTCCGTGGTGGAGAGTGTAACTGAATTTTGTTTCCTACTAGACCATGCAACTAATGAAGATCCTAGAAAGTGGCAAGGACCGCTAGTGCTTTTTCTATCAAGTGAGCATCAGGCATAGTCCGAATCGAAATAGTCGTGAAGTGTAAATGAATTATTGTGCGGGTACCATAATCCTAATCTAGATGGTCCAATTAGATATCTAAAAATTCGTTTTACCGCTTTTATGTGAGATTCTTTTGGATTGGCTTGAAATCGAGCACATAAGCATACGGCAAACATAATATCGGGTCTAGTCGCACTAAGATAAAGTAGGGATCCTATCATACCTCTATATAAGGTTTGATCAATTGAAATTTCCGATTAATCTTTTCCTAATTTAAGTGATGCACGCATTGGTGTAGAAGCATGTTTAAGGTTTTCAAATCAAAAGCGTTTAAGCATATCATAAACATATTTGGTTTGACATATAAAAATACCATCATTTCTTTGTGATATTTGAAAACTAAGAAAATTAGAAAGTTCTCCTACTAGACTCATTTCAAATTCATTTTTCATCACTTTAATAACTACATTACACAACTCTTCATTAGTAGATCCAAAGATTATATCATCAACATATATTTGCAAAATAATTAAATCATCATTATTATGTTTAATGAAGAAAGTATTATCGGCACTTCCCATAATATAACTGTGCTTTAATAAAAAAATTGAGGTAAGTCTTTCATATCATGCACGGGGCGCTTGTTTTAAACCATAAAGAGCTTTTTCTAGTTTATAAACATGATTGGAGAATTTTTCATTAATAAAACTGGGGGGTTGTTCAACATAAAATTCTTCTTTTACAAACTCGTTGAGAAAAGCACTTTTTACATCCATTTGAAATAGTTTTATTCTTCTAAAGCTTTCAAATGCTAGAAAAATTCCAATAGATTACAACCTAGCAACGGGTGCAAAAGTTTCATCAAAATCTATCCCCTCGATTTGTGAATATCCTTGTGCTACTAAGCGTGCCTTATTCCTAGTGATTCTAGACTCACCATCTAATTTATTTTTAAAAATCCATTTTACACCTACAACCGGGTAACTAGATGGTCTTTCCACTAATTTCCAAACATTATGTCACTCAAATTGTTCTAACTCTTCATTCATAGCCAAAAACCAAAATTCATCATTTATAGAGGTAGAAATGTTTTTTGGTTCAATTTCAGAAATAAAACAAATATTTGAATAAGATTCATGAAGAGAAGAGCGAGTTCTTACCCCAATAGATGGTTCGCCAATTATAAGTTCCCGTGGGTGATCCTTTATAAATTGCAAGGCGCTTGGAGGCACATAAACATCTTCCTTGGCCTCCTCTCTTTCTTCTTTGGAAGGTTCCTCATCACCATGCTCCAAAGGTTGTAAGAGATCATTCTCGTTGCCTGCGGAAAGTTTTTCTGCACAAGGAATAAACTCATCAAATTTCATATTTATTGACTCGTCAACTCTACTAGTTCTTTAATCGATAAGCTTTGCTAGTTGAAGAGTACCCAAGAAATGTTCCTTCATCACATTTTTCATCAAACTTTCCCAAGCTATCTTTTGTATTCAAAATAAAACATTTACAACCAAAAACTTTGTACATTAGGCTTCTTTTGAAAATAAAGTTCATATGGTGTGAGATTACGAGATGGGCGAAGCATGATTCTATTCATAACATAACATGATGTATTTACGGCTTCAGCCCAAAAGGACTTAGGTAATTTATATTCACATAGCATAGTGCGTGCTAGTTCTTGAAGTTTCCTATTCTTTCTTTCTACAACACCATTTTGTTGTGGTGTGCGTGGTGCGGAGAACTCATGTTTAATACCTAACATATCACAAAAGGATGTAAATTTTTAATTTCAAATTCTCCTCCATGATCCGAGCGAATGCATTTAATTTTTAAATCACTTTCATTTTGAATACGAGTACATAATTTTGCAAATTCGCAAAACGCATCGGATTTGGAAGAGAGAAATAATGTCCAACAATATCTTGAAAAATTGTCTATTAAAACATATGTATATAATCTACCACCAAGACATGCAGTGCTAACGGGACCAAAAGGATCCATATGAATGCAAGGGTCTTGTAGTAGAAATGAACTTTTTACTTTTGAAAGAGGATCTAAAAAATTTTCTTTTTTGCCGTGGTGAACAAAGTGAAGGTAAAGTTCCATTTAACTTAGGCAATCCTCTAATTAAGTCACTTAAGGCAAGTTTTACAATGAGCTTTGTGCTAGCATGCCCTAGCCTTCTATGCCAAAGTTCTAATTCATCATTTTTAGTGATAAAATAATTTATAGATGATTTAGAAAGATCATGAAAAGAAACTACATAAATATTATGTATTCTTGGTGCAGTTAGTAAAATATCTTTTGTAGTAGGATTAGATATTTTGCATAGATTAGTGGAAGATTCAAATAACACATCTAATCCTTTATCACATAATTGGCTAATAGAAATTAAATTGTGTTTTAATCCTTTCACATAAAGAACATTAAATATAGTACAGGATTCATTACCAACTGTACCAATTCCCATGATCCTTCATTTTCCATTGTCACCAAATGTCACGATCCCTCCCTTCTTCTTCTCTAGGCTAAGGAACTTTGCTTTATTGCCTGTCATGTGCTTGGAGCATCCAGAATCCAAGTACCACACGTCTTTATTTTCCTTAGCCTACCTGCACATCTAGAAAGAAGATGAGAGTAAAGATCCGGATACCCAAGTGGTACCACCCATAGAATAAGTGGAAACCTTAGGTACCCAGATTTACTTTAAAATAGTTTGTTTTAATTTCATGTAAGAACTAGACATGTGACCAAACCTATAACAGTTTGCACAAGTAATAAAGGGGTTGAGACCCTTTTCTAGAATTTTTTCTTGCTGGAAGGAATCGAATTTTCAGAAGAAAAAAATTTTGCAAAAGAAATCTTTGGATTTTTGTATGAGGTGCTAGCGGCGGCGTTAGTGGCTAGCGCCGGGCGGTAGCCCTCACCTCGATATCTGAGCCCAAATTTTCCAGAACCATAGTACTGGTTCCCTTAAATCATATCCATATATTTTTGGACCATTCCAAATTTTTTAATTTCCATGGTGAGATCATGAACTTGTGCTTTAAGTGAAGAATTTTCTTTCACAAGCATGACACACCTATTTTCAAAACCTTTTTTATTATTTTTTATTTGAACAAGAGAGGCTTCTAATTTTTTTTCTAATTCCCCCTTCTCTTTTGTAAGAGTTTTGGCATGGGAGAGGGCTTTAGAAAGAGACTCTTCAATATCTTTTGCCATTTTAGTGGAATGATCACACTCTTGGCAAGAAACCTTTCTCTTTTCTAAAATAATTAATTTTTTGGAAAGCTTTTGATTTTCTTTAATAAGAGATTCATTTTCACAATTTAATAAAATATTATCTTTCATATTTTTATCAAAAGCTTTGCAAGTTTCAAGAAATTCATTAAAAAGTTCATCATAAGTGGGAGGAATTACCTCAGCGTCGCTACGGACAATGGTATCGTCGTCGTCGTTTCCATGTCCCATGAGGCACATGTTTGCTTCCTCATCTTCGCTTGATGAAGACCCGCTTGATCCTTCGGAAGAGGAGGAGTCAATCCATGTTCTAGCTTTTAGCATCTTCCTCTTCTCCTTCCCTTTGTGCCGCTTGTCCTTCTTCTCCTTCAAGAACTTTGGGCAATAGCTCCGAATATGCCCGGTCTTCCTACAATGAAAGCATTCCGGTGGAGGTCTTTCTTCTTCATCGTCGCTCTCCTTTTCCTTCTTTGAAGATGACCCTTTCCATCTTGCATCCTTTTGGAAAAAATTTCGGAAAGTGTTTCTCCTTTCCGGATTTCGCATGAACTTTCGGAAGTTCTTTACCAAAAGGCTTTCTTCATCTTCATACTCATCCTCTTGGCACTCCTTTTTTTACTTTAGTGCCAACGCCTTCTTCTTTGACTCCTTGTTGTATTCATCATATTTGATTTTGAGTTCTACCTCATGGGTTTTGAGATTCCCAATGAGGCTCTCAACTTGGAGTGTTCTTAGATTATGCGACTCCGAGATAGTTGTCACCTTCAGATTGAATTTGGGAGGAAGAGACCGAAGAATCTTTCATACCAAGTCACCAGTGGAGAAGGTCTTTCCAAGAGCTTTGGAGGCATTGACGATCTTGGTGAAGCGCGTGTACATGGCATCAACATCTTCACTTTCATCCATCCGGAATTTTTCATATTCCGACTCCAGTTGGAAAAGCTTTGAATCTTTAACCTGCGATGTACCTTCATGAGTAATTTCCAAATGATTCCAAATTTCATATGCAGTAGTACATGCGGAAATTCTCTTAAATTCATTTCTATCTAATGCACAAAATAAAGCATTCATGGCCTTGGCGTTATTTTTGCATTTAAGTTTATCCCTATCATCCCACTTATCCTTAGGTTTTTCTAATGTTACTTCTCCAACTACAACTGTAGGAGGAGAGTATTCCTCTTCTACCATATTCCAAACTTCAATATCTAAGGTCATAAGAAAACAACTCATCCTATTTTTCCAATAATTATAATCTGACCCAGTAAATAGTGGAGGTCTACTAATTCCCTGTCCCTCGGAAAAAGCGAGATCATAAGACGCCATTATTCCTGGTTTTTTAAACCGTTTGGAATAACCTAGCTTTGATACCACTTGTTGGATCGATAGGCACCCTTAGAGGGAGGTGAATAAGGGAATAAAATTCTTTTAAAAGTTTTAGGCGATTTACTAAATTGTTTTAAAGTAAATGTAAACGAAATAACAATTTAGCTTAAAGGAAGAAACAATTGTAATTTGCAATTTTATAATTTATGCCAAATGAGAGAAATCAAGTAAACATAAATAGAGATATGATTATATTATATAAAAAGGTGTTTACATAAATTTGATTTCAATATTGCTAGAAATCGGAGGCGTGCATAGTAAAACAATTTTCCCTTTTCTATACCGACTCATGTCCCCACGAACCGGTTGGATTTAGCCTATCCTTCCCCGGATATAGCATCAAGCCGCTCTAGCCAATCCTCCCCCAGATATGGCCTCGAGCACCCCCTAAATCTAATCACCTAGACCTAGTCGCCAACACACGCGGCGAATTCCCCCTAAGCCGCGCAAGGACCTAGTCGCCAAATACAAGGCGATTTCACTACAAAAATACAATGGAATGAAATAATTCAAATAAAGACTCCCTTTATGAGATTTTCTGGAGTTGATGATGAAGGACCATTGTGTCTTAAGCGAGGTTGATGCGATCGTTCTTCGGATGCAGCGTGATGGCTTCCTTCTCCAGAATTCTTCTTTGGCTTTGAGTGAGAGATGAACTTTCAGCAGAGTAACAGCTCCGGAAATTGGGCACAAGTAATCTCTCTGGAAGCTCTAACCAAACCAAGAGAGAAGCCATCAATTTATTAACTTTGTCGCTAGCGCCTGCGGTAGCTCCAAACGCATGTGGTAGCGTTCGTGTAGAGCGGTTGGACAACCGTCGGCGGCGTGGCGGTTGTACACAAACTTGGGCTAGCGTCAGGCGGTAGCGCTAGGGCCTACGGTAACCACTAGCACTGGCGGTAGTGCTTAAGCTCAGTTTGTTGGTTCTAAGTTGCTTTCTACCTGTGGAGTATTGCACATATAGTTCCTTCACACTATAAACACACGACAAGCAAGATCAAATACAAATTGGGATTTGTTATTCTCAAACAAAGGGATGTGACACATATGTCCAACACAACCCACTCTCCAAGCATAAAATGATCACTTTGTCAGGCTATGAAAACTCATCACATCACATCAAATCATAGCAGAAATAATTCAGAAACCAAAATATATATATACAAAAAAGGTCGTAGCCATAAGTTTATACATGCGTCACATTGGGCTAAATAAACTACAAAACTCTCTCTGTGCTTTTACCAAGCTAAGGGCTCACATCTCTAAGGCCCTGAGACGAGACTGGTGCATATGCTCGTGTGGGTTCTAAGATAAGTATGCTCTCACGCGCTAACTAAACTTCACGCTGCTCCATCTTATGTGAATGGTTATTCAATAATTGTTAATCACAGACTGAGTGGATTCACACCTCCTCCCCAAGATCCCTAAACTTGGGGATGAGAGTGAGCCTCAATACTATCAACAATAGTCGAAGCAAAAGAGAGTTATCAATAACATATTTATATATTTGCATTTTCAAGAAATAACGCTAGGAGCATTAGGATAAACAAACGCAGCAATATGTACCTAGAAAGTTGTAGTATATACCTCAGTTATTCCATAAAGAGCTCAACAAGCATTTACACAATCACGCGGGTGTTCATAACCTGCAACCACACCGCAGGTGTTCATAACCTGTCATCACACCGCAGGTGTTCAAAACCTGTCATCACACGGCAGGTGTTCAAAACCCGCGTACACACCCTATGTCGATATAGTTTGGACCGCTTCTCTTCCAGCTGTGTAGCGAGCCCCGCGGGCCTCACCGATGTGACCGTCGGTGATAGTGGTCAGTCCTGCCACTTCTAGGTGTTGACGTACTGCACTATCTAGGCCCCAACGTATAATCCCGTGTACTCTTGGACATAGGAGACGCCCGATAATAACTGAAATTGGCCAACCAGCGGAGCCACCCAGTGGGGTATATAAGACACACCCGAGCTCCCGGGGTGCACATCTCCCTGTCGCCTAGAATCTTCACCTTTCCAGCACCGGTACGTACGGTCCACATGCATGATTGACCTGCTACTTTTTCTGCATGCAATTTAAGATACAAGCATTTTATAAATCAGATAATAAGCTCTCAGGTCCGCGTTGGTTTGTCTTACTCGACATGAAACTATTTGAGCAGGTGACCGCGCAATATCAGCGTGCAACTCAACTTTAGACAAGGAGCACGACGAGCACGTGAGTATATTATTTGGGGCTAACTTGGGAGGATTAACTCGACTCGTGACTATCCCCAACTAACGCACCAATAGAAATTCAAATGCTCGTTAGAGCAGGGCCCGAGCTTAAAAGATGCAGGATAAATATCAGTATTGCGTAATAAAATCTGATTATTTTTAAGGGGCTATGTGATTCTTTAGTAATCACCAAATAAAAATTACAGCAGTTTTAATCAAGCAGATATTCCCCTGGAAATTTTATAATGAAGGGAACTATATTAATTAAATCACCAAAATGTCACATAATTGTTGAAAATTATCAAATAATTATACAGGGTAAAGTTAATCCAATGTCATCGCCTCAAATTTTCCAGAATTTGTTTCTCAGAATTAAAAGTCACTATTAATTGAAAAACCTCAAATATCACTGTATTTTAATTATTAAAAATACTAAATTATGAGATAAAAATCTCAAATATTTTCTGGACATGCTACTCACTAACATGTGCAACTTTCATGTTCGACATTTTTTGCATTTGGGCTTCCTATAAGGCCTAGAAAAATAAAAAACAATAATAAATTAAATTTATAAAATATAAATTCCAAAACCTTTTCTTGTACGCCCCCCCGCCCCCCCCCCCCCCCCCCCCCCCCCCCCCCCCCCCTCTCCCGTTGCGGGTTGTTCCCGCCGGTTGCTAGCCGACGGCCATGGCTCCTCCCCCGGCCGACTCTAAGATGGAGGGCGCTCCCTCCGGCGGTGGTCCGGTGGCCTACCTTCGTCGTCCACCGTCGGAGTTATTTTTTTAATTTGAACGGAGGAGAGGGGGACGGCGGCAGCACTCCAGCCACCGGAGTTCACATGCGACACGCCTGGAAGATAGGGAGGAAGGAGAGGAGGAGGTACCACCTTGTTTGGGGTCCTCCGGGAGCCCTCCGGCGAAGTTTCCATGGGAGGGCGGTGGAGGTGGTGGAGGTGGTGGAGGTGGTGGAGGTGGCAGAGCTTGGCTTCTCTTTCTCCGGCGAGGTGGAGCTCCGGTAGGGGGTGGCTTGGGCTCGACTGATTTGGGGGAGAGGGGTGTTTTTGTAAGACCCCATTTTTCGCTACAAAACCGGGTCTTATGACCATAACCGCCGCTTTGTGGTGACACCAACACTCGGGGAGGTCGTCACTATAAAACGTCGATCATGTCGTCCATATCGATCACAAAAGAAGAAAAGTAGCT
Organism: Dactylorhiza incarnata; assembly: GCA_033032865.1. Lineage (NCBI taxonomy): Eukaryota > Viridiplantae > Streptophyta > Magnoliopsida > Asparagales > Orchidaceae > Dactylorhiza > Dactylorhiza incarnata. The sequence goes on along the minus strand of JAWHQI010000079.1, from coordinate 3,904,779 downwards.
GAAATAACTGAAATTAAAGGTAGCAACATAAAGGACTCATGCCCGGTACATCATTTCTCACTACAGATTCACTCGCGGAAGCAAAACTACTAAAGACACTCACAGATCATGTGATTGGCGCTCCCGTGCTAGACTGGCCCGCCTCCATCTGCACCGGCCTCTGGTGGTGCTGCGTCTCCTTGATCCCCAAAAATGATATGGTCCACCGATCGTTAGTCAAAAGACTAAGACTCATTTCCCCCATCCATCCCCTAGTGGCCCTAGGCATCGAGCGGGGGGATGAAGCGAAGGACAGCAAGGGGTATAAAATAAAGCAGGTGACATGTCGTAGCTACAGGAGGGTCTGCCACTACGCAGGTGTTTATATATAGTTGAAGCAGTAAACAATAAGTAAGCAGGATAATGAACAAGTAAAGAACAGTAAAGTAAGCAGTTAAAGACAGGTATATAATAGAAAAGTAATCATTGATTTAAAGGAATGCTCATACAAACCTATAGACCAAGGGGTCGTTTAGCAAGGCCTATCGTATAAAAAATCCCATAACCAATTTATACGATAGGGGTAGGGGTTGAGATGCAATTGTTGGAACATGCTTCCCGCATCTCTTGATTTGACAATAACAAATCCTATTGTATTTGATCATACTTGTATTGTGTTTATAGTATGCAGGATTCGGTGCTTTCAAATCTCCATGGAAATGTGTTTGTTGTTACTACCACGCAGCGTTAAGACTACCGCTGGCGCTAACAAACTGCTGAGAAGGAAACAGGCATTTGACGAACTGAAAGCTCCGTTCGACGAACTGAGAGCTCCGTTCGACGAACTGTGAGCTCCGTTCGACGATCTGCATGTTCTACCGCGGCGCTCAATGAAATGTATGTCTTACTGCGACGCGTTAGCACTACCGCTGGCGCTAGTGTTTGTTCGACGAAAGGAAAGCTGCGCTCGATGAAATGCTTATCACTGTGTTCGATGAATTTGCGTTCGACGAAAGCCAAATCCCGTTCGACGAAATTTCAATCGATGAAATATAAAGCCGGTTCGACAAAGATGCGACCGACGAAAAGAAATGTGCTCTACCGCGGAGCGTTAGCACTATCGCTAGCGCTAATATAAATGGAAACATTTGACGAGAAGGAAACAGTAGAGAAAAAGGAATGTCGACGGGATGCTATGTAACATCCCCAATCCTGCTAGACCCATTGGAAATGTTAGGGCATAGTGGTGAGATGAGTGGCCTCAAGGGCCTTAGGCTAGGGTAAAAATGGCTAAGTGCACACCAAAGCTCAAAAACCAACCTAACCCTAAGCCCCTCAACTAGGTCAATTGACCCTCAATTGTCCAAATTGACCTCACCTGTGATGCCCTAACCACTAAGGGAGACCAATATGATAGAAATTTCACTTGGGTGGGACCCAATTGCATAAATTTAACCAAAGTCAAACTTTACCCAGTCTTGGTCAAATCTACACCCCTTTGATTAAATTAAACCAGTTGGAGCACCACCATGGACCAACCAATGTTGGGTGATGTTTAGGGACCCATGACCCCCAAGTGGGGTCAACCCACTCACCTTGTTGACCAAAGTCAACCATGGTCAACATAGCCCATTAAGGGGAATTCTAAGCCTAATTTGAATGGAACCCAACCCCCATCATCTAATCAATCACGTATGGACTTAGGACATGCCATTATCAGCCTTGGGCTGAACCCAAACCATGGTTTGATTAACTAAAGGAGAGGAGGACCAAAAAGTGATTAAAAAGGGCAAAAGCAAAAAGAGAAAAGCAAAAGCAAACCCCCCCCCCCCCCCCCCTCTAACACTCCACCTCCAATCATTTTGGGGCACCCCACCCTTGATTACTAAGTAGCAGGAGGAGACCAGAGGGCCAGCAGGGGCAGGGGTGAAGGAGGGTGGTAGCAAGGAGCATAACCGAGGAGGCTTGATTTCAAAACCAGCTATAGAAGCCTCCCCACCTCATTCCAGCCACACCATCAGCTTCAGAAGGGAGAAAGCAGTCGGGAATGACACCTGGAGCAAGGCCATAGTCGGAGAATCGAGTTTGGGAGCAGGCTCGCCGGAGCAAAGCTTAACCATGGTGAACCGCCGCCGGAGCCGCCGCCACGCCCCAATCACAGTTCGTTTCTCCTCCCCCTCCCCGCATGCTAGCTTCCAATCACAAAACGAAGAAGGGTCGGGCTCAATTGAGCCCGAATCCACTCCTTAAATCCATGAAATTTGGCTCGAAATGGGAAGCCTGGGATCGCCGGAAACCGCCGCCTCCAGCCGCCAGTCGCCGGTGGATGGTAGCCCCGACCACCACAAAGGTGTCGGTGGTGTTGGCCGGCGGTGGTGTTGGCCGGCGGTGGTGGTGGCTGGATCGCCGGCAATCCCGGTCGCAATCTCGCCCAGCACGGCTCAATCTCAGTCGTTGGCTGGAGGAGGAAGACGATCCCTGGGCCACCAGATCTGCTGTAAGATTCGTGCGCGCCTAATTTCTTTATATTAATTAATTCATTTCCTTGGATTTTCTGCCCTTATTGATTAGCCCACTTCTATAATTTATTAGGGGCCCTTAATGACTGAATTAGCAAAAGTGCCCAACATGAAAGTTGTAGGCCTTTCCTTATCTTCCATTAGGGCTTAAGTTCAGGTCATTTGGTGACCCACAGCTCTCTGGGGAGCTGTTTTACTAGGACTGGTCCTACACTAGGTCAGTCCACTAAAATAATTATCTAGCCTTGATCTCTCAAGCATTGAAGCTGAGATTTTAACCATGGGTAGGTATACCCTAGGGGCACCCTTTGCCCAAAGATCAGCCCTTGATGGGCACTTTTACCTATAGTTTTTGTGGTATTTAAGATATTTAAATAATGTTGATTTTTGGAGCATTTGAAGTCCAAATGCCACCAAATTTTGGTGGCATGCTCTTTAGTGCATGAGTAGTGCCTTCCTAAATTTTCACTCCTTTTGGAGTTGTTTTGATATGGAAAATGGGAAACCCAAATGAGGGCCCTTAAGGGGAAATTAGGGTTTAGGCCATATGAGGAGTTGAGTGAGTTGGCCTCCTCCAATCTGGATGATTATGTAGGTAATGATATATAAATGCAGGTGACACCCCCTAATGGAGCATTTGGAGCCATTGGGGTGGTGTGTCCTAAAACCCTAAGGGTAAACCCTTAAGGTTGCAATTTAGGGTTTGTGAAGGACATAGGACCAAATGTCCTTGCCTTAGCTCAGAACTTTGTAGTCATGTTTTTAAGAGAATAAAATGGCTTAGATAATTTATTGGGAATATTTTGAGACATTTATGTATTTTTCCCTTATTAAATGAAATTGCCACTATTTCCTCAAATAAATAAAATGCATGGTCAGATGTCCTTGTATGGTTATGATATTTTATCAGTGGCTGAATTGGGATGAAAATGGGCTATGGTAATTTTAGTAGAATTTATTGAAGGGTTATTTCTTGTGGAGGAATTTTTAAGTGCTTACTAGCTTAGAGGAATTTAAATATGAAAAATGTCAAATCATTGGGCAAAATTATGAAACTTGGTTATCTATCATATTTTGTTTATATATACACATGATAATTATTTGGAAGCCTGTGGATTTGTATTTCATGTACATCATGTGGAAATTGGTATTTACTACACTTGGATGTTAAATCATTTTAATTGGTCAAATCATATGGTAATGATTTACATATTTGGCAGAGGACTCTAGACCCGCATTTGGACACTTGGTAATTTTTGTAGAATTTTCAAATGTGAAATATTATTTTTCCTAATTATACTGGCATTTTGATAATTATACAACTATGATGATTTAGTAGGCCACATGGCATCCTAGGGTCATGAAACTCAGTAAACCACCTTGATATGGAATATTACCATACTGATAATTTTCATGCAGCATGTAGAAGTATTTTAAGGATGTAATTTGACCTAAGGCCTTAACTACTTTAAATAATAATAAATACCAAATTAATATGGAAAATTATGGAAATTGGAACATGCCTTATTAAGGTCAGTGGGAGCCTAGTATAATTATACCAGATCCTGGTGATGAGTTTTTAGAGGGATCTCCTTTTGAGGCTTGAGGTTAGTTCAACCTAGTGGTCTGCGATTAGTAAAAACAGAATTTTGAATTTTAGACAATTCAGACCCCTAAGTAGTGATTAGAAGTGATAGTCATTCAGTATTTGTGTTATAGCTTACAATGATTCAAAGGGGGGGGGTCAAACCTAGGGTTAGCAGTGAGATGGTGCTAGGGTTGGTGCATGAGGGTGGAGGTACATCCAATCCAATTTGGTGGGACGGGTGTTGAGCTAAGTTACTTTAATTATATGAAATAATGAGGGGTGAACTAAAGGTTAATCACCAACTAAAGTAATTGTCTTGAGAAAGAGGATGGTGGGGTTGAGCCCATTAAATCTTTAGTGCCGTTGGGGGCCCCTTTACGGGGTATACCGCGGGAAGTCCAAGATTCACCCTAAATATAATACTAACTAAATTATAGGCAAGAGTAGCCTAATTAGGTCAGCAAACTAGTATGGATCTCCTTCGAGGAGGAGATGGGTTGGATCAGCTTGTGTGTTAGTCCCTGAGCCGGAGGCTCGGGTGGACTTACTAACACCTATTTCTTATGCAAATAGTGGTGAGTCTTCGGTACTAGGCTAGTCGTGTCACCGACTGTAGTACGTTGACTCAGGTGAGGGTGAGGTTTAGAGGGCCGGTAAGTTTGAGTACCGCGGTCTGGAGGACAATCCCTAATAACCCACCCCAACCTTAAAGTTTGGTGGATACCAGCAAAAGTACGCAGGAGCTCCGTTGTTGTGTTCTTAGCGTTGAGGCGTACGTGAGGTCTAGGCTTGGTAGTGAGCATACCCGCCTAGGATGTGGAGTGCCTGATCCACTGCCACCGTGAGCCACGACGGTCGGTACCCGAAAGGTTGGCTTTCTTTCTAACAAAGTGGGAACTATAAAGGTCTGTGCACATAGAGTCGTGTGGGTGAGTCACATTGCATATTCACATTAAGTCATCATAAGCATAGCATAGCATAACATACACATTGGCATACCCCCATCATATAAATTAGTATGGGCTCTTTTATATGATGGGTTACCTGGACATCTTAACTTATATGTCGTATGGGCGTTCATATAAGTTAAGGTACTAATCTATGATGGTAGATTAGTTTTACTTACTGCACCGCATTTTTATTACTGGTTTACTTCATGCTCTACTTTACTGTCATTTATTTGCACTATACTGCTAGCTAGTTTTACCGCTTTTCCTATACTTGCTAGATTAGTGCCATGTCGCCTCTTTCCTTGTTTACCCCTTGTTGTCCTCCGCTTCTTTCTCCCGCTCGGTTCCTAGGAGTCGTGGAGGGAGGCGAGGACAAAACGACTTAGTCTTTATGACTAACGGTCGAATGTGGCCACAACAGGAGTCCGAGGAGACGGAGCTGTCCCGCGCGCAGCTGGGCGAGATGGCAGGACCTGAGCAGTGGATACAGCGCACTACCACGACGCCACAGGTTGATGACTAGACAGTTAGCTTTCAGTTTTGAGAGTTTGTATTTTCCGCATTGTTGTAGAGAGAGAGAGAGTACTCATTTTGGATATGTATCGGGCTTAAGCCCCTTTTGCTTGTACTGTCTCTTTTTTTGGACATTTTTGTTTCATTATATATCTATATGATGTTGTGACATGTGGACATGCCTTTAATTCTGTACTTACTTTTGGCATATAATTACTTATGATCGTATAGCCGGCAGAGTCGGTGCTGAGCGGGGTTAGCCAACTCGATTGTTGGTGACAACGCAAGGCAGCGATTCTGGGCGAAGATCCACCTCAACCGTGCGATGCGGGAGAGGTTCGAGTTTTCATGTACCCGAACGGGTTTTGAGAAAAGAGATCTTACACGCTATTTTGGCAAGTACTATCGCGGCGCGTTAAGTCTAACACCCGGCGGTAGCTTTTGGAAACTTCCCGTCTGCAGTTGATTGAGGAGCAGATTTGGAAGGAGATAGTGGCTGAAGGAAGGATATCTCGCTATCGCGGGGCGTTAGTGTTACCGCGGTGCGCTAGTGTTTGGCGCTCAAAATGTTACCTAAACTACCACGATCCATGTGCTTCATTGCCTAATGTGGATACCGCGGGGCGGTAGTACTACCGCAGGAGGTAGTGGCAGATTCTATTAAAAGACGCGCGCCTCCTCCGTTGTTACTTGCTGTTCCAGATTGATTTGAAGCCATATTTTCAGAGCACTCATGAGAGCCTTCCCAAGCAGCCCAAAGAACTCTGTCAACGACCGTGAACGCAAAAGAACTTGAAGACCGATCCGATCGCATCTACATCGATATCAAGTTCTTCATTTGAGGGAGTCTTAGTTTTTGTCTTGATTTAGTTTTCAAATTGTAATCTTTATATCTTTTGCTAAGTAAAGGAATTCGCCACACTGCGACTAGGGCCTTGCGAGGACTATGGGGAAATTCGCCTCGCATTGGCGACTAGGTCTAGGGTGTAGATCTAGGGGGTGTACGAGGCCTTTCCGGTGAGGGAAGGGCTAGAGCGGCTTGAGGCCTTATCTGGGGAGAGATAGGCTAAAGCCAACTTGTCCTTAGGAGAAGGGTCGGTATATAAAACCAAAAAGGATTTTTCATTGGTCGCCTCTTTCCAAGCATCATTGGAAAAAATTTTGTAATCATAATTGTTTCAAATTATTATAAATGAAAGTATGTTTATTTCTTCATCTTTGATTCGTGCAAATCTGTTTTCCACTTTTTTTACCTAAACGTATTTTCTCCATTACTAACGCCGGGCGGTAACAATACCGCTGGCGGTAGCAACAGAGAATTATTTTCTTTAATAATCAGAAATGTTTAAATCCCTTTGAAAGAAATTGTTGTCTACCTAAATCACCTAAAGGGGGGGTGAATAGGTGATCTCTACTGCGATTGTGGAATAAAAATTAAGTACACACACAACAAGAAAAATCCCAGCACAGAGACACAAGATTTATAGAGGTTCCCCAAGGTGGGTACTCCTCTCTCCCGCTTCGCCTATCTAGCACTTCGGGCTAGCGTCGGCAACTTCGCCAAAACTCGGATTTATCAACAAATCCTACACTCGGAGACAACGGCTCCTACAAACTCGTAGAATAACCTCTTCTACAAAAGCACTCGGAGATAAACTCCTACAACTCGGAGCAAAATACTCCTACAAAATTACTCGGAGAAAAATCTCCTACAAGAATCAAATAGAGTTTGAAATAAAATACTTCTATTAAATCTCAACAGAGATTAACTTCAGATCTTGGAAAAACTGAGTCTTCTTCTTCCTTGAGAACGAAAGCTTGGATCGTCAAAGATTTGGAAGAAAGGAAACTCGGCAAACCTGATCTGAATAGGCCCTTTGATTTTCTTGAAAAGATCTTCAAAAAAATATGGAGCAGCAAATAACTCAAAAGCCTTCTTATCTGAGAAATCTCTAACAACACTGAAGAACGAGTCTTGAAGGCGCAGAAGTTAGATCTCAGAAAAACTTGTTCAGCGAGCAAGAAGGAAGACGGCTGGGTTCTTCTCTTTCAATCGGGTTGAGTGATAATATGCTTACCCTAAAAATAAGAGATTATTTATAGGAAGAACTCCAACGGCTAGGGCGACAGACAGGGAATGATCGACAGGTGTGCTGCACATGGCGGCCAACCCTAATTTTCAAAAACGAAACATATTTTTGAAATCCGTCTGTCCGTCATTCGTCGAGACTTCACGTGAACATTCGACGAATTGACTTAGCCATTAAAAAGATTGAACAACCCATGAAAAGCACCTTCTATTTTCATTCGTCGGGATTCGTCGGGCGTTCTCGAGAACATTCGATGAATTGACTTAGCCGCACAATTTCCTTCACAAAGCTGCCTTTTTGACTTCTGTCAGCATTCGTCGATATTCATTGGGAGTTCACGAGAACATTCGACGAATAGACTTGGCCGCAGAACTTTCTTCCTTAAACTAGGAATTTGGCTTCTGTCAAGATTCGTCGGGAGTCATTGGGACTTCACGTGACATCTCAACGAATTGACTTAGCAAAAATTCCTTTTCTTCTGAAAACCTGCTCCACTCCTCAAACCTGAAAGCCTTCAGTTATGAGAATATGAAGTGCACCCCAAAAGAGAGATTACACATGGACCAACACTTTGTTCTATACAATGAGGGATTACATTGTCTAGAACTGTGTTTGGTGATCCATTGCAACCTGACTTTGGTGTGCACTTAGCATTATGACCTGTCACAACACATCTAAAGAGAATTCATCAAATACATACTCAATTCAATTTAGTTCACTAGGGGACACCTTCAAATCCAGGTGATTGTGGATACAATACCCAACAATCTCCCCCTATTTGAAGATGTCATAACCCTATGCACTAAGTTGAATTGCATAGAAGGTATAATTGAATAAAAACAGCACAACCAGGCAGTAATAATTAAAGATAGAATCAATGTTTATCCAAACACAAAAATATATATATAAACAAAGAAAAACAGCATGATTCCAGAACAGCTCAGCTCATGCTTGATCCTTGCCTTTCTGCTTTCCAAAAATTCTTTCCACTGCCTCAGCTCTCTTTTTCTATTCAGATTCCATTCTCTCAAAGAATGCCTTTGGCTTAGGCCAATATCTATCAGGAGCAGTCTCCTTAGATCCACCTGTCTTGAAATGAATTCTCCTTTCAGTTGTCCTTTTCTTGAACTTATCCCATTCCTCCTGACTGTAATGTTTACTGACACTTTCATTTTGCTTACTGACTAGGTTGAAAGATGTAAGAATGATATCCTTTGAAGAGGGACTCCAGCTTTCTTGGAAATTTCTTGGAGGAGGCTTATCACAGAATTCTCTGATCTTCTTGTGAGGATTAGACCTTTTTGCAGAAGGTTTATCACCAAAGATCTTCCTTTTCAAGGACTTATCAGAAGATTCAGAAACCTTGGAGCTTTCAAGCACTGGATCATCCCAGAACTCTTGGTAGGTAGAGGCTGGAATATCTACTTCACCAAAATCAGAATCCTCAACAGGAATTTGAGAAGAACTTGGAGCACTTGGACCTGGAGCACCTGGCATTTTGTCCACAACAGTGAATCCAAGCATGCCTGCAACCTCCTTGAACAGCCAACTTGTAGATTCATGAGTGTACCAATTTACATATACAACATTTTGTAATATGTTCTCCTGAAGCTCTTGCATTTTGGAAAATACATTTCCATCCAAATCACTAACTTTACCATCCAAGTCATTCACTTTACTGGCACTTTCCTCTATCTTAGAAACCATACTCTCCTCCCCCTTTATGACATCTTCAAGTAGGAGGGTATAGAGTTTGTTCAGGTGCCTCTCAACTTGATTATCCAGAAAAGTAACCCCTTGATCATGAGCAATGTTGAGAGTTGTTTGAGCAGCATTCAGATTTACAACATCTTCACCAACCTGATGCAAGTTCTTTAGAGCATGCCCAACTGCCTTATTGGTGTGGTCCAATGCTTTTCCTGCCTTTGTCATCCCGGCTTCTTGATCACTCTTGAATTTGCCCATTTCATGCTTCATCTCAGCCATTTCCTGCCTCAAAGCACTATCAACTTTATCAATTTTCTGATAAACTGACTTGATGGACTGATCAAAATGCTCTGTTTGAGCTTGCAGCAAAGTTGAAATTGACTTGAGCAAATAAGATTGAGAGCTCTCTCCAGTTTCAAAAACATCAGGAGAGACTCTATCAGCTACAAAACTTGTAGATTGTGCTTGCTCATCAAGCACTGTTGCTCTTGGAGATTATCTCAAAATACTTTCTAGAGGGGGCAAGAACAGCACAGGAGGGACTGCAGATTCACCCATAAATATGTCTTCCTGTTCTTTCTCCCCCTCAGCCAAGGACATCCTCTTGGCAAACTCCAACTGAGCACCAAAACTGCCCTTGTCAAAAGCATCAGATTTCTCAGACTGTGCAGCTGATTTCCTTGATTCATATTGTTCAGATGCAGTATCTGGCAAGTTTTCATGATGATCTGAATGTGAGACAAATTCTGCAGGGGATCTTCTTGAGTCTTCTAACATAGCAGCTTCATCTTCAGTAGCAGATTTCCCTTGACCTTCCAGGTCAGGAACAGTATCAGGAACAGCAGGACTAACTGGATCAACATACACTGGATCAGTATGAACTGGATCAATTTCACTAGGAGGAATTTCCTTTGAAGCAGCACCACTTGCAACAATGTCTCTTGGGGTTGGAGGCTCCCCCTCAACATGTTCACCTCTGCCCTGATCAGGAGCAGTACTAGGTCCACTACCCTTTGAGGGTTGACCTTCTTCATGAGTCCTATTCTCATTCTGCACAGGGTCCTCATCACCACTAACAACATTCTTGACTCCACCCTTTGGAATGACCCTTTCCCATTTGGAGAAAATAGAGGAGTTGATTTTCTTAGTGTGATGGATGGGGATACCTCTTCCAAGATTGAAAAAATCTGGATTACTACCATTCAACAACAAACTAATAATTCTTCCAAAATTTGGGGCATGAAAGCTGTCTTTAATTTTCTCAAAAAGAACTTCACCAAAATTAAAACTCTTTCTACAAATAATAGTTGTGTGAATCTTAAAGGCTTCTTCAGATAGGTAGTCATATGAACCTACCTTGCACAATAAGACTTTTCCCAAAATATCACACAGAAGCTTACCTCCGTCATTCATGAATTTTCTTCTTATCTTTGAACCTTCATCAAGAATGCCACAGAATCTTTTGGCCTGGAGAAAGTCTTCAGCATACACTTCCTCTGTTTCGACTTCAGGCATCCTCAAGATCTTGTTGATGCCACTAGCTTTCAAAACTATTTTACAAGACCTGATGCAGCTCTTTATCTTCTTGCCTTGACCAGAGATTTTTGCATTTCTGTAGAACTCAAGAACGTCTTGTTCGAGAATTTTAGCCGGCTCTTCCAAGACATAACTGAGCCCGCCGACATCAAGCATCAAAATAATGTTTCTAAACTCATCTGAAGCAGTTCGAAAGCTACCTCGCACCAGCTCTCCACCTGAATGCAGACCTCCAGCGGCTTTGGGCGCCATCGAGCTTGACGAAATCGGGGAAGAGAAACAGTGTTTTCTCGAGGGAGACGGAGAGACGGGAAGGGTTTCACGGAAGAGTGCGTGGAATCACGCGTTCTCTTTGTTTATATATATATATAAAATAAATTTAGATGCGTACCTGATTTCACGGATGGCTCTTAGGATCCAATAAATTGAATTTGATGATAAGACTTTTCAAGGAGACGTGTCCGAGAAGATAAAAGAAATTGACCTGTGATATCTCGTGAAATTTCAATATTCTTTTCCTCATGATTCCTTGTTAAGCATTCCAAGTTCTATTTTGAAGAAATTGAACTTGGTCTCGTCCAGAGGCTTCGTAAAAATTTCTGCAATTTATTTGTCAGTATTAACATATAACAAATTAATATCCTTACTCTCAACATGTTCCCGGATGAAGAGGTAGCGAAGCTCGATGTGCTTCATTCTGTTGTGAGAGACTGGATTATTTGGTATGGCAATAGCACTTGAGGAATCACAGAACATGGGGATTTCTGTGAGCTTTAAATTATAGTCCTCAAGCTGATTCTTTATCCACAAAAGTTGTGCACAGCAACTACCGGCAGAGATATACTCCGATTCAGCAGTTGATATTGCAACACAATTTTGCTTCTTGCTACTCCATGACACAAGCCTTTTTCCCAAGAATTGGCAAGTTCCTGAAGTACTCTTTCTATCATCTTTGCTACCTGCAAAATCAGCATCTGAAAAACCAATTAGTTCAAAATCATTGCTTCTCGGGTACCATAAGCCGAGATTTGGTGTACCCTTAAGGTATCTCAAATTCCTCTTTGCAGCGGCATAATGAGATTCCTTACAGTTCACCTGATACCTGGCACAAACACATGTTAAAAACATTATATCGGGCCTACTGGCAGTAAGGTAGAGCAAGGACCCAATTATGCTTCTCTCCTTGGTTTCATCAAAAGGTTTCCCTTTCTCATCCTTGTCCAGAGACATACTTGAGCCCATTGGAGTCCTCATAGAGGTTGCACTCTCCATTCCAAATTTCTTAAGGAGCTCTTTGGTGAACTTAGTCTGAGAGATGAAGATTCCATCTTCAGATTGGTGCACCTGGAGTTCTAAGAAATATTTCAGCTCTCCCATACTGCTCATTTCAAACTTACCTTGCATCAAATTAGAAAACTTTTTGCAAAGTTTGTCATCTGTAGAGCCAAAAATAATATCATCGACATAAATTTGCACAAGCAAAATCTCGCCTTTCACTTCCCTAAGAAACAATGTCTTATCTATTGTTCCTCTTGTGAATTTGTTCTCAAGAAGGAACCTAGACAATGTCTCATACCAGGCTCGGGGTGCCTGTTTGAGACCATACAAAGCTTTATGTAAATAATATGCATGATCAGGAAAGTTAGGATCTACAAAACCTGGAGGCTGAGCTACATATACTTCCTCTTTAAGGTCTCCGTTCAGGAAGGCTGACTTCACATCCATCTGGAAAACCTTAAAGCCCTTATATGCAGCATAAGCCAGAAATAATCTGATGGCTTCAAGTCTTGCTACTGGTGCAAAGGTCTGATCAAAATTAATCCATTCTTCTTGCCTGTATCCTTGTGCAACCAGTCTTGCTTTGTTCTTTGTAATGATGCCCTTTTCATCAAGCTTGTTCTGGTAGACCCATTTGGTTCCAATCACATTTTGTCCTTTGGGTATTGGTACTAACTCCCAAACTTTACATCTCTTGAATTGGTTGAGCTCTTCTTGCATAGCAAGGATCCAAGATGGATCGGTGTTTGCTTCTTCAAACTTCTTCGGCTCAATCTGTGAAAGAAAACTTAAATGTAAAACTTCGTTAGTTGTACCTCTTCTCGTTAGAACTTTGCTTGAAGGATCTCCGATAATCTGATCAGCTGGATGATCTCTTGAATATCTGACTCCCAAGTTATTTGCATTTTCAGGAGCAACTAGAGGTTCAGCCACCTCTGGAATATCTTCTTCTTCATGAACTTCTTGTTCATCTTCAGAATGATCCGAGATCTCTTCTGCCAACTTTGGAGCATCATCTGTGGTTTTTACTCCATCTTGCATAGAGAGTTCCTTTAGCTTTTCACCTGCATCTTCAATGAACACACTAGACGAGTTGTTATGCAGCAGGCTCGTCTCATCAAATACAACATGGACTGTTTCATCTACCACCAGAGTTTTCTTATTGAAAATCCTATATGCCTTACTATGGCTACTATATCCTACGAAAATACCTTCAAAACATTTTTCACTAAACTTGGTTGTAGGATGCTTCCCATTGTTAAGTACATAGCATTTACTGCCAAAAATTCTAAAATATGAAATCTTTGGTTTTCTGCCCTTTAGAATCTCATATGGGGTCTTACGATGGTTCTTATTGATGAGTGCTCTGTTTTGCACATGGCAAGCTGTGTTGATAGCTTCTGCCCAAAAATATTCTGGAAGCGCAGAATCACTCAACATAGACCTGCCAGCTTCTATGAGGGTTCTATTCTTTCTCTCGGCTACTCCATTTTGCTGTGGAGTACGAGGAGAGGAAAACTCATGGGAGATACCTTGACTTTCACAAAACTCTGTCATGGCCCCAGACTGAAACTCTGTTCCATGGTCACTTCTGATTTTGACCACTGAACAGTCAAGTTCATTCTGAATAAGCTTGACAAAATTAGTGAATATGCCGAAGGTTTCTGACTTAAGTTTTAGAAAGAGCACCCATGCAAATCGGGAATAATCATCAACAATAACCAAGGTGTAAGCTTTCCCACCTAAGCTTCTAACTGACATTGGACCAAATAAGTCCATATGCAGCAGATGAAGACATCTGGTAGAATTATTGCCAATTATGCTCTTAAAGCTAGCCTTTGTTTGCTTACCCATTTGGCAAGCATAGCAGGGGCTTTCTTTAATGCATTTAACTTTGGGGACATCCCTTACCAGGTTGTGAGAAAATAACATAGATATAGTTTTGAAATTAATATGTGCTAGTCTCTTGTGTCATTGGTCACAAAGAGATGCACTATCTTTGGCAACAAAACACACTGGGGTAGAAGACTGTAAGCATATAAAATCTAAACAGTAAATACCACTACTCCTAGAGCCTGTTAAAATAGTTTCCGCAGACACGGACATCTTTATCAGGCATCTATCTCTAAAGAACTCAACGGTATAGCCTTTGTCACACAGTTGGCTTATGCTAATCAGATTGTATTTCAATCCTTTCACATGAGCTACACATGTGAAAACGACTGAGTCGTTCGTTATTGAACCATAACCAATAATAATACCTCGTTCAGATCCGCCAAACTTTACTTTAGGCCCGTTCTCAACTGGAACATAATCCTGAAGTAATCTTCTACTCCCGGTCATATGCCGAGAGCATCCGCTGTCCAAATACCAGATAGGAATTTCATTGTCCTTTGGACATTCCTGCAAACACGATCAATACCCCTTAGGAGCCCAAACATTTTTGGGCCCTTGGTTCCTTGTTAGTGGAACACCACTTGGAACATTAACTTTGCAAGTGGTCGGTCTTGCACTGTTAACTCGTGGAGTTCTTGGCACAGTATGATTGAACCAACAATCTATGGTGAAATGACCAATTTTGCCACAGCACCAGCATTCAAATCTATTGTATCTCCTCTTTATGTTCTGCTGAGCCTTTTGAGCGGGTGGCTTTGCGGGAGGAGCAACCGTGGAGGTAGAAGCCTCGTTGGTGCAACATACACAATTCTTAGGCACAATAGGCTTGATATGCGGTGCCTTCTTAGCATTTGATCCATGAACGAATGGTCCATGATGCTTCAATTGAACTTCCTCATAAGGAGCCTTGAGGGAGCTAGATCCAAAGTTTCTGGGTCTGTTCCACACTGAGTTCACCTTGGCAGGCTCAACATGGGTTGGTTTGCTGAAGTGACCATACATGCTCTCAAAATCATAGGTGTTCGTAGGAAAAATCACCTTCTTGAAAGTTGGAGCACACTGTGGACCTTTACCCTTTGCTTTAGCAGCTCTTCTTTTGGCTGACTTACTTAGGCTCTTTTCAGCAACATGGCCCAAACCACTACTACCAGAACCAGCAGTGAAAGTGTCTATGATAGGCAAAACTGTCTTGGGCTTAGAGAAGTTCATTGTGATCTTCTTTTCTTCCTCAAGCTGTTTCGTCAAATCATTGATAATTTCACTCTTCTGAATGCCTGCTGAAGTGGCCTCGGAGAGAGCAATCTTCAAGGATAAGATTTCTTCCCTGAGTAGGTTAGATTCTTCAATTTCCTTTCTCAGGTTTGATTCTTGATCCTTTAGGGATTGAATCTCCTTTGATTGAGTTTTAACAAGCTTTCGACACTTATTAAACCCCTTCAACATTTCCTCATACTTAGCAGTCAACTCAGAATCCTATTCCGAATAGTAGCTTTCATTAGCATCAGATGTCGTTTCTGAACATGAAAGAGGTGTAGAAGATAATACCTGGCCGGTGAAAGGAACAATATCTTTGTCATCATCTGACATGGCCATTAGACTGTAGAAGCAGTCTTTTGTGAGACCTTTTCCTCTATATTGATCAAATTGGTCTTCTGTATCAGGTTGAGCCATCAGTCCAAAGAATGCCTCTTCATCTGAGTTAGACTCATTTGAGTCACTATCACTCAGAGTCTTGGACTTCTTGGCAACAAAACTCTTCTCCTCTTTCTTCTTTCCTTTGAAGGACTTCTTTTCTTCTTTTCTTGAACATTCCTTCTTCTTGTGTGGGCAATCAGCTATCATGTACCCTGGCTTTTTACAACAATAACAAACGTGTTCAGTATAATCGTGTTTGTTCGGTTTAGAACCATACATGTCATTTCTGTCACGGTGTGATCTCCTGTGATCTCTTGAAGAAGATGAGCCTTTTCTCATTTGTCTCCTCTTGCTAAAAAACTTTTTGAATTGCTTGGAGAGAAGGGAAAATTCTCCTTTAGATAATTCTGATTCTTCAGAAGTGTTGTCAGCTTTATCCTCAGAAGATTCATCCCTCACAGGGGACAGAGCCCTGCTTCTCCGGGAGCTTTCAGCCTTCAGAGCAATGGTATTCTCCTTGCCAGAGCTCCTATTGCTTTCCTCTTCTGACTTCCTGATATTCAACTTCAGCTCATGGGAAGGCAGCTTCCCATACAGAATCTGTGGCTCCGTAGTAGCCAACTTACCAGATTCTCTGATAGCTATCACCTTGGGGTCCCATTCCTTAGACAGGGATCTAAGGAATTTATCGTTTAGTTCACCCGTGGTGAATTCCATTCTATAGTTTCTCAAACCGTTTACAATCTTGAAGAATTTCTCGTAGGTGTCAGAAATTGTGTCTTTGCCTTGTTGCTTGAAGGCTTCATATTCTTGGTTCAGCAAAGACTTCCTGTCATCTCGAACTTCTTCAGTACCTTCCATCAAAACCACAATAGAATCCCACATTTCTTTTGCATACTTGCAGTGAATCAGATTTTGTAGCATAGAATCATCAACTGCACCTGCTATGATGTGCTTCGCTTTCTTATCTAGAGTGACAAGTGCAATTTCATCCTTTGTCATATCCATTAGTTTCTTTGGTACCTTTTTGGTGGGATCAATGGTAGAAGCACCCGTAGGAATGACGGGACCTTCCTTAACTATCTGGGAGATTCGGGGATCATTTGCTTCCATATAGAAGGTGACTCTTTCTTTCCACATTGGGAAGTTCTCCTTAGTGCAAATTGGGAGCTTGGAGGAAAACCTTTCCATGCCTCTGTCCATAGATAGAGATCTTGACAACGTTGAAGGATCTTTAATCTAGGTGTTAACCTCTTATAGATAACCTTGCTTTGATACCAATTGAAAGAAATCGTTGTCTACCTAAATCACCTAAAGGGGGGTGAATAGGTGATCTCTACTGCGGTTGCGGAATAAAAATTAAGTACACACACAACAAGAAAAATCACAGCACAGAGACACAAGATTTATAGAGGTTCCCCAAGGTGGGTACTCCTCTCTCCCGCTTCGCCTATCTAGCACTTCGGGCTAGCGTCGGCAACTTCGCCAAAACTCGGATTTATCAACAAATCCTACACTCAGAGACAACGGCTCCTACAAACTCGTAGAATAACCTCTTCTACAAAAGCACTCGGAGATAAACTCCTACAACTCGGAGCAAAATACTCCTACAAAATTACTCGGAGAAAAATCTCCTACAAGAATCAAATAGAGTTTGAAATAAAATACTTCTATTAAATCTCAACAGAGATTAACTTCAGATCTTGGAAAAACTGAGTCTTCTTCTTCCTTGAGAACGAAAGCTTGGATCTTCAAAGATTTGGAAGAAAGGAAACTCGGCAAACCTGATCTGAATAGGCCCTTTGATTTTCTTGAAAAGATCTTCAAAAAATATGGAGCAGCAAATAACTCAAAAGCCTTCTTATCTGAGAAATCTCTAACAACACTGAAGAACGAGTCTTGAAGGCGCAGAAGTTAGATCTCAGAAAAACTTGTTCAGCGAGCAAGAAGGAAGACGGCTGGGTTCTTCTCTTTCAATCGGGTTGAGTGATAATATGCTTACCCTAAAAATAAGAGATTATTTATAGGAAGAACTCCAACGGCTAGGGCGACAGACAGGGAATGATCGACAGGTGTGCTGCACATGGCGGCCAACCCTAATTTTCAAAAACGAAACATATTTTTGAAATCCGTCTGTCCGTCATTCGTCGAGACTTCACGTGAACATTCGACGAATTGACTTAGCCATTAAAAAGATTGAACAACCCATGAAAAGCACCTTCTATTTTCATTCGTCGGGATTCGTCGGGCGTTCTCGAGAACATTCGACGAATTGACTTAGCCGCACAATTTCCTTCACAAAGCTGCCTTTTTGACTTCTGTCAGCATTCGTCGATATTCATTGGGAGTTCACGAGAACATTCGACGAATAGACTTGGCCGCAGAACTTTCTTCTTTAAACTAGGAATTTGGCTTCTGTCAAGATTCGTCGGGAGTCATTGGGACTTCACGTGACATCTCAACGAATTGACTTAGCAAAAATTCCTTTTCTTCTGAAAACCTGCTCCACTCCTCAAACCTGAAAGCCTTCAGTTATGAGAATATGAAGTGCACCCCAAAAGAGAGATTACACATGGACCAACACTTTGTTCTATACAATGAGGGATTACATTGTCTAGAACTGTGTTTGGTGATCCATTGCAACCTGACTTTGGTGTGCACTTAGCATTATGACCTGTCACAACACATCTAAAGAGAATTCATCAAATACATACTCAATTCAATTTAGTTCACTAGGGGACACCTTCAAATCCAGGTGATTGTGGATACAATACCCAACAATCTCCCCCTATTTGAAGATGTCATAACCCTATGCACTAAGTTGAATTGCATAGAAGGTATAATTGAATAAAAACAGCACAACCAGGCAGTAATAATTAAAGATAGAATCAATGTTTATCCAAACACAAAAATATATATATAAACAAAGAAAAACAGCATGATTCCAGAACAGCTCAGCTCATGCTTGATCCTTGCCTTTCTGCTTTCCAAAAATTCTTTCCACTGCCTCAGCTCTCTTTTTCTATTCAGATTCCATTCTCTCAAAGAATGCCTTTGGCTTAGGCCAATATCTATCAGGAGCAGTCTCCTTAGATCCACCTGTCTTGAAATGAATTCTCCTTTCAGTTGTCCTTTTCTTGAACTTATCCCATTCCTCCTGACTGTAATGTTTACTGACACTTTCATTTTGCTTACTGACTAGGTTGAAAGATGTAAGAATGATATCCTTTGAAGAGGGACTCCAGCTTTCTTGGAAATTTCTTGGAGGAGGCTTATCACAGAATTCTCTGATCTTCTTGTGAGGATTAGACCTTTTTGCAGAAGGTTTATCACCAAAGATCTTCCTTTTCAAGGACTTATCAGGAAGATTCAGAAACCTTGGAGCTTTCAAGCACTGGATCATCCCAGAACTCTTGGTAGGTAGAGGCTGGAATATCTACTTCACCAAAATCAGAATCCTCAACAAGAATTTGAGAAGAACTTGGAGCACTTGGACCTGGAGCACCTGGCATTTTGTCCACAACAGTGAATCCAAGCATGCCTGCAACCTCCTTGAACAGCCAACTTGTAGATTCATGAGTGTACCAATTTACATATACAACATTTTGTAATATGTTCTCCTGAAGCTCTTGCATTTTGGAAAATACATTTCCATCCAAATCACTAACTTTACCATCCAAGTCATTCACTTTACTGGCACTTTCCTCTATCTTAGAAACCATACTCTCCTCCCCCTTTATGACATCTTCAAGTAGGAGGGTATAGAGTTTGTTCAGGTGCCTCTCAACTTGATTATCCAGAAAAGTAACCCCTTGATCATGAGCAATGTTGAGAGTTGTTTGAGCAGCATTCAGATTTACAACATCTTCACCAACCTGATGCAAGTTCTTTAGAGCATGCCCAACTGCCTTATTGGTGTGGTCCAATGCTTTTCCTGCCTTTGTCATCCCGGCTTCTTGATCACTCTTGAATTTGCCCATTTCATGCTTCATCTCAGCCATTTCCTGCCTCAAAGCACTATCAACTTTATCAATTTTCTGATAAACTGACTTGATGGACTGATCAAAATGCTCTGTTTGAGCTTGCAGCAAAGTTGAAATTGACTTGAGCAAATAAGATTGAGAGCTCTCTCCAGTTTCAAAAACATCAGGAGAGACTCTATCAGCTACAAAACTTGTAGATTGTGCTTGCTCATCAAGCACTGTTGCTCTTGGAGATTATCTCAAAATACTTTCTAGAGGGGGCAAGAACAGCACAGGAGGGACTGCAGATTCACCCATAAATATGTCTTCCTGTTCTTTCTCCCCCTCAGCCAAGGACATCCTCTTGGCAAACTCCAACTGAGCACCAAAACTGCCCTTGTCAAAAGCATCAGATTTCTCAGACTGTGCAGCTGATTTCCTTGATTCATATTGTTCAGATGCAGTATCTGGCAAGTTTTCATGATGATCTGAATGTGAGACAAATTCTGCAGGGGATCTTCTTGAGTCTTCTAACATAGCAGCTTCATCTTCAGTAGCAGATTTCCCTTGACCTTCCAGGTCAGGAACAGTATCAGGAACAGCAGGACTAACTGGATCAACATACACTGGATCAGTATGAACTGGATCAATTTCACTAGGAGGAATTTCCTTTGAAGCAGCACCACTTGCAACAATGTCTCTTGGGGTTGGAGGCTCCCCCTCAACATGTTCACCTCTGCCCTGATCAGGAGCAGTACTAGGTCCACTACCCTTTGAGGGTTGACCTTCTTCATGAGTCCTATTCTCATTCTGCACAGGGTCCTCATCACCACTAACAACATTCTTGACTCCACCCTTTGGAATGACCCTTTCCCATTTGGAGAAAATAGAGGAGTTGATTTTCTTAGTGTGATGGATGGGGATACCTCTTCCAAGATTGAAAAAATCTGGATTACTACCATTCAACAACAAACTAATAATTCTTCCAAAATTTGGGGCATGAAAGATGTCTTTAATTTTCTCAAAAAGAACTTCACCAAAATTAAAACTCTTTCTACAAATAATAGTTGTGTGAATCTTAAAGGCTTCTTCAGATAGGTAGTCATATGAACCTACCTTGCACAATAAGACTTTTCCCAAAATATCACACAGAAGCTTACCTCCGTCATTCATGAATTTTCTTCTTATCTTTGAACCTTCATCAAGAATGCCACAGAATCTTTTGGCCTGGAGAAAGTCTTCAGCATACACTTCCTCTGTTTCGACTTCAGGCATCCTCAAGATCTTGTTGATGCCACTAGCTTTCAAAACTATTTTACAAGACCTGATGCAGCTCTTTATCTTCTTGCCTTGACCAGAGATTTTTGCATTTCTGTAGAACTCAAGAACGTCTTGTTCGAGAATTTTAGCCGGCTCTTCCAAGACATAACTGAGCCCGCCGACATCAAGCATCAAAATAATGTTTCTAAACTCATCTGAAGCAGTTCGAAAGCTACCTCGCACCAGCTCTCCACCTGAATGCAGACCTCCAGCGGCTTTGGGCGCCATCGAGCTTGACGAAATCGGGGAAGAGAAACAGTGTTTTCTCGAGGGAGACGGAGAGACGGGAAGGGTTTCACGGAAGAGTGCGTGGAATCACGCGTTCTCTTTGTTTATATATATATATATATAATAAATTTAGATGCGTACCTGATTTCACGGATGGCTCTTAGGATCCAATAAATTGAATTTGATGATAAGACTTTTCAAGGAGACGTGTCCGAGAAGATAAAAGAAATTGACCTGTGATATCTCGTGAAATTTCAATATTCTTTTCCTCATGATTCCTTGTTAAGCATTCCAAGTTCTATTTTGAAGAAATTGAACTTGGTCTCGTCCAGAGGCTTCGTAAAAATTTCTGCAATTTATTTGTCAGTATTAACATATAACAAATTAATATCCTTACTCTCAACATGTTCCCGGATGAAGAGGTAGCGAAGCTCGATGTGCTTCATTCTGTTGTGAGAGACTGGATTATTTGGTATGGCAATAGCACTTGAGGAATCACAGAACATGGGGATTTCTGTGAGCTTTAAATTATAGTCCTCAAGCTGATTCTTTATCCACAAAAGTTGTGCACAGCAACTACCGGCAGAGATATACTCCGATTCAGCAGTTGATATTGCAACACAATTTTGCTTCTTGCTACTCCATGACACAAGCCTTTTTCCCAAGAATTGGCAAGTTCCTGAAGTACTCTTTCTATCATCTTTGCTACCTGCAAAATCAGCATCTGAAAAACCAATTAGTTCAAAATCATTGCTTCTCGGGTACCATAAGCCGAGATTTGGTGTACCCTTAAGGTATCTCAAATTCCTCTTTGCAGCGGCATAATGAGATTCCTTACAGTTCACCTGATACCTGGCACAAACACATGTTAAAAACATTATATTGGGCCTACTGGCAGTAAGGTAGAGCAAGGACCCAATTATGCTTCTCTCCTTGGTTTCATCAAAAGGTTTCCCTTTCTCATCCTTGTCCAGAGACATACTTGAGCCCATTGGAGTCCTCATAGAGGTTGCACTCTCCATTCCAAATTTCTTAAGGAGCTCTTTGGTGAACTTAGTCTGAGAGATGAAGATTCCATCTTCAGATTGGTGCACCTGGAGTTCTAAGAAATATTTCAGCTCTCCCATACTGCTCATTTCAAACTTACCTTGCATCAAATTAGAAAACTTTTTGCAAAGTTTGTCATCTGTAGAGCCAAAAATAATATCATCGACATAAATTTGCACAAGCAAAATCTCGCCTTTCACTTCCCTAAGAAACAATGTCTTATCTATTGTTCCTCTTGTGAATTTGTTCTCAAGAAGGAACCTAGACAATGTCTCATACCAGGCTCGGGGTGCCTGTTTGAGACCATACAAAGCTTTATGTAAATAATATGCATGATCAGGAAAGTTAGGATCTACAAAACCTGGAGGCTGAGCTACATATACTTCCTCTTTAAGGTCTCCGTTCAGGAAGGCTGACTTCACATCCATCTGGAAAACCTTAAAGCCCTTATATGCAGCATAAGCCAGAAATAATCTGATGGCTTCAAGTCTTGCTACTGGTGCAAAGGTCTGATCAAAATTAATCCATTCTTCTTGCCTGTATCCTTGTGCAACCAGTCTTGCTTTGTTCTTTGTAATGATGCCCTTTTCATCAAGCTTGTTCTGGTAGACCCATTTGGTTCCAATCACATTTTGTCCTTTGGGTATTGGTACTAACTCCCAAACTTTACATCTCTTGAATTGGTTGAGCTCTTCTTGCATAGCAAGGATCCAAGATGGATCGGTGTTTGCTTCTTCAAACTTCTTCGGCTCAATCTGTGAAAGAAAACTTAAATGTAAAACTTCGTTAGTTGTACCTCTTCTCGTTAGAACTTTGCTTGAAGGATCTCCGATAATCTGATCAGCTGGATGATCTCTTGAATATCTGACTCCCAAGTTATTTGCATTTTCAGGAGCAACTAGAGGTTCAGCCACCTCTGGAATATCTTCTTCTTCATGAACTTCTTGTTCATCTTCAGAATGATCCGAGATCTCTTCTGCCAACTTTGGAGCATCATCTGTGGTTTTTACTCCATCTTGCATAGAGAGTTCCTTTAGCTTTTCACCTGCATCTTCAATGAACACACTAGACGAGTTGTTATGCAGCAGGCTCGTCTCATCAAATACAACATGGACTGTTTCATCTACCACCAGAGTTTTCTTATTGAAAATCCTATATGCCTTACTATGGCTACTATATCCTACGAAAATACCTTCAAAACATTTTTCACTAAACTTGGTTGTAGGATGCTTCCCATTGTTAAGTACATAGCATTTACTGCCAAAAATTCTAAAATATGAAATCTTTGGTTTTCTGCCCTTTAGAATCTCATATGGGGTCTTACGATGGTTCTTATTGATGAGTGCTCTGTTTTGCACATGGCAAGCTGTGTTGATAGCTTCTGCCCAAAAATATTCTGGAAGCGCAGAATCACTCAACATAGACCTGCCAGCTTCTATGAGGGTTCTATTCTTTCTCTCGGCTACTCCATTTTGCTGTGGAGTACGAGGAGAGGAAAACTCATGGGAGATACCTTGACTTTCACAAAACTCTGTCATGGCCCCAGACTGAAACTCTGTTCCATGGTCACTTCTGATTTTGACCACTGAACAGTCAAGTTCATTCTGAATAAGCTTGACAAAATTAGTGAATATGCCGAAGGTTTCTGACTTAAGTTTTAGAAAGAGCACCCATGCAAATCGGGAATAATCATCAACAATAACCAAGGTGTAAGCTTTCCCACCTAAGCTTCTAACTGACATTGGACCAAATAAGTCCATATGCAGCAGATGAAGACATCTGGTAGAATTATTGCCAATTATGCTCTTAAAGCTAGCCTTTGTTTGCTTACCCATTTGGCAAGCATAGCAGGGGCTTTCTTTAATGCATTTAACTTTGGGGACATCCCTTACCAGGTTGTGAGAAAATAACATAGATATAGTTTTGAAATTAATATGTGCTAGTCTCTTGTGTCATTGGTCACAAAGAGATGCACTATCTTTGGCAACAAAACACACTGGGGTAGAAGACTGTAAGCATATAAAATCTAAACAGTAAATACCACTACTCCTAGAGCCTGTTAAAATAGTTTCCGCAGACACGGACATCTTTATCAGGCATCTATCTCTAAAGAACTCAACGGTATAGCCTTTGTCACACAGTTGGCTTATGCTAATCAGATTGTATTTCAATCCTTTCACATGAGCTACACATGTGAAAACGACTGAGTCGTTCGTTATTGAACCATAACCAATAATAATACCTCGTTCAGATCCGCCAAACTTTACTTTAGGCCCGTTCTCAACTGGAACATAATCCTGAAGTAATCTTCTACTCCCGGTCATATGCCGAGAGCATCCGCTGTCCAAATACCAGATAGGAATTTCATTGGCCTTTGGACATTCCTGCAAACACGATCAATACCCCTTAGGAGCCCAAACATTTTTGGGCCCTTGGTTCCTTGTTAGTGGAACACCACTTGGAACATTAACTTTGCAAGTGGTCGGTTTTGCACTGTTAACTCGTGGAGTTCTTGGCACAGTATGATTGAACCAACAATCTATGGTGAAATGACCAATTTTGCCACAGCACCAGCATTCAAATCTATTGTATCTCCTCTTTGTGTTCTGCTGAGCCTTTTGAGCGGGTGGCTTTGCGGGAGGAGCAACCGTGGAGGTAGAAGCCTCGTTGGTGCAACATACACAATTCTTAGGCACAATAGGCTTGATATGCGGTGCCTTCTTAGCATTTGATCCATGAACGAATGGTCCATGATGCTTCAATTGAACTTCCTCATAAGGAGCCTTGAGGGAGCTAGATCCAAAGTTTCTGGGTCTGTTCCACACTGAGTTCACCTTGGCAGGCTCAACATGGGTTGGTTTGCTGAAGTGACCATACATGCTCTCAAAATCATAGGTGTTCGTAGGAAAAATCACCTTCTTGAAAGTTGGAGCACACTGTGGACCTTTACCCTTTGCTTTAGCAGCTCTTCTTTTGGCTGACTTACTTAGGCTCTTTTCAGCAACATGGCCCAAACCACTACTACCAGAACCAGCAGTGAAAGTGTCTATGATAGGCAAAACTGTCTTGGGCTTAGAGAAGTTCATTGTGATCTTCTTTTCTTCCTCAAGCTGTTTCGTCAAATCATTGATAATTTCACTCTTCTGAATGCCTGCTGAAGTGGCCTCGGAGAGAGCAATCTTCAAGGATAAGATTTCTTCCCTGAGTAGGTTAGATTCTTCAATTTCCTTTCTCAGGTTTGATTCTTGATCCTTTAGGGATTGAATCTCCTTTGATTGAGTTTTAACAAGCTTTCGACACTTATTAAACCCCTTCAACATTTCCTCATACTTAGCAGTCAACTCAGAATCCTATTCCGAATAGTAGCTTTCATTAGCATCAGATGTCGTTTCTGAACATGAAAGAGGTGTAGAAGATAATACCTGGCCGGTGAAAGGAACAATATCTTTGTCATCATCTGACATGGCCATTAGACTGTAGAAGCAGTCTTTTGTGAGACCTTTTCCTCTATATTGATCAAATTGGTCTTCTGTATCAGGTTGAGCCATCAGTCCAAAGAATGCCTCTTCATCTGAGTTAGACTCATTTGAGTCACTATCACTCAGAGTCTTGGACTTCTTGGCAACAAAACTCTTCTCCACTTTCTTCTTTCCTTTGAAGGACTTCTTTTCTTCTTTTCTTGAAGATTCCTTCTTCTTGTGTGGGCAATCAGCTATCATGTACCCTGGCTTTTTACAACAATAACAAACGTGTTCAGTATAATCGTGTTTGTTCGGTTTAGAACCATACATGTCATTTCTATCACGGTGTGATCTCCTGTGATCTCTTGAAGAAGATGAGCCTTTTCTCATTTGTCTCCTCTTGCTAAAAAACTTTTTGAATTGCTTGGAGAGAAGGGAAAATTCTCCTTTAGATAATTCTGATTCTTCAGAAGTGTTGTCAGCTTTATCCTCAGAAGATTCATCCCTCACAGGGGACAGAGCCCTGCTTCTCCGGGAGCTTTCAGCCTTCAGAGCAATGGTATTCTCCTTGCCAGAGCTCCTATTGCTTTCCTCTTCTGACTTCCTGATATTCAACTTCAGCTCATGGGAAGGCAGCTTCCCATACAGAATCTGTGGCTCCGTAGTAGCCAACTTACCAGATTCTCTGATAGCTATCACCTTGGGGTCCCATTCCTTAGACAGGGATCTAAGGAATTTATCGTTTAGTTCACCCGTGGTGAATTCCATTCTATAGTTTCTCAAACCGTTTACAATCTTGAGGAATTTCTCGTAGGTGTCAGAAATTGTGTCTTTGCCTTGTTGCTTGAAGGCTTCATATTCTTGGTTCAGCAAAGACTTCCTGTCATCTCGAACTTCTTCAGTACCTTCCATCAAAACCACAATAGAATCCCACATTTCTTTTGCATACTTGCAGTGAATCAGATTTTGTAGCATAGAATCATCAACTGCACCTGCTATGATGTGCTTCGCTTTCTTATCTAGAGTGACAAGTGCAATTTCATCCTTTGTCATATCCATTAGTTTCTTTGGTACCTTTTTGGTGGGATCAATGGTAGAAGCACCCGTAGGAATGACGGGACCTTCCTTAACTATCTGGGAGATTCGGGGATCATTTGCTTCCATATAGAAGGTGACTCTTTCTTTCCACATTGGGAAGTTCTCCTTAGTGCAAATTGGGAGCTTGGAGGAAAACCTTTCCATGCCTCTGTCCATAGATAGAGATCTTGACAACGTTGAAGGATCTTTAATCTAGGTGTTAACCTCTTATAGATAACCTTGCTTTGATACCAATTGAAAGAAATCGTTGTCTACCTAAATCACCTAAAGGGGGGTGAATAGGTGATCTCTACTGTGGTTGCGGAATAAAAATTAAGTACACACACAACAAGAAAAATCACAGCACAGAGACACAAGATTTATAGAGGTTCCCCAAGGTGGGTACTCCTCTCTCCCGCTTCGCCTATCTAAGACTTCGGGCTAGCGTCGGCAACTTCGCCAAAACTCGGATTTATCAACAAATCCTACACTCGGAGACAACGGCTCCTACAAACTCGGAGAACAACCTCTCCTACAAAAGCACTCGGAGATAAACTCCTACAACTCGGAGCAAAATACTCCTACAAAATAACTCGGAGAAAAATCTCCTACAAGAATCAAATATAGATTGAAATAAAATACTTCTATTAAATCTCAACAGAGATTAACTTCAGATCTTGGAAAAACTGAGTCTTCTTCTTCCTTGAGAACGAAAGCTTGAATCTTCAAAGATTTGGAAGAAAGGAAACTCGGCAAACCTGATCTGAATAGGCCCTTTGATTTTCTTGAAAAGATCTTCAAAAAATATGGAGCAGCAAATAAATCAAAAGCCTTCTTATCTAAGAAATCTCTAACAACACTGAAGAACGAGTCTTGAGGGCGCAGAAGTTAGATCTCAGAAAAACTTGTTCAGCGAGCAAGAATGAAGACGGCTGGGTTCTTCTCTTTCAATCGGGTTGACTTATAATATGCTTACCCTAAAAATAAGAGATTATTTATAGGAAGAACTCCAACGGCTAGGGCGACAGACAGGGAATGATCGACATGTGTGCTGCACATGGCGGCCAACCCTAATTTACAAAAACGAAACATATTTTAGAAATCCGTCTCTCCGTCATTCGTTGAGACTTCAGGTGAACATTCGACGAATTGACTTAGCCATTAAAAAGATTGAACAACCCATAAAAAGCGCCTTCTATTTTCATTCGTCGGGATTCGTCGGGCGTTCTCGAGAACTTTCGACGAATTGACTTAGCCGCACAATTTCCTTCACAAAGCTGCCTTTTTGACTTCTGTCAGCATTCGTCGATATTCGTCGGGAGTTCACGAGAACATTCGACGAATAGACTTGGTCGCAGAACTTTCTTCTTTAAACTAGGAATTTGGCTTCTGTCAGGATTCGTCGGGAGTCATCGGGACTTCACGTGACATCTCGACGAATTGACTTAGCAAAAATTCCTTTTCTTCTGAAAACCTGCTCCACTCCTCAAACTTGAAAGCCTTCAGTTATGAGAATATGAAGTGCACCCTAAAAGAGAGATTACACATGGACCAACACTTTGTTCTATACAATGAGAGATTACATTGTCTAGAACTGTGTTTGGTGATCCATTGTAACCTGACTTTGGTGTGCACTTAGCATTATGACCTGTCACAACACATCTAAAGAGAATTCATCAAATACATACTCAATTCAATTTAGTTCACTAGGGGACACCTTCAAATCCAGGTGATTGTGGATACAATACCCAACACCCTTATTCACCCCCCCCCCCCCCTTATAAGGGCGCCTTCAGATCCAATAAGTGGTATCAGATCCAGTTATTCCAATTCGATCTAACAACCGGGAATAATGGCGCTCCATGATCTCGCTTTCCATGAGGGGCATGGAATAAGTAGACCTCCGTTGTTTACCGGAACTGATTATAATTACTAGAGAACGTGTATGCGTTGTTTTCTGATAAACTTAGATCTAGATGTATGGGCATGTATTGAAACTCCATACACTTCTCCTACATACATTGTTGGAGAAGTAACCATGGAAAAACCTAGGGATAAATGGGACGATGGAGATAAGGTTAGGTGTAAGAATAATGCGAAAGCAATGAATGCTCTGTTCTTTGCTCTTGATAGGACTGAATTTAATAGAGTCAGTGCATGTGAATCTGCTTATGATATTTGGAACTTATTAGAAATAACGCATGAAGGTACCTCGCAGGTCAAAGATTCAAAACTTCTCCAACTGGAATATGAATTTGAGAGGTTCGGGATGGATCCAAATGAGGACGTCGATTCCATGTGCACTCGATTCACCAAGATCGTCAATGCCTCAAAAATTATTGGAAAAACATTTCCAAACGTCGACTTGGTGAGAAAGCTTCTTCGATCACTCCCACCAAAGTTCAATCCAAAAGTGACGGCGATTTCCGAATCGCATGATCTTAGGCGACTCCAAATTGAGAGCCTCATTGGGAACCTTAAAACTCATGAGGTAGAACTCAAGAGTCAAGAAGAGGAGTACAACAAGGAACCAAAGAAGAAAGCCTTGGCACTGAAGTCAAGAAAAGAAGATGACGACGAGGAAGATGACGAGGAGAGTCACTTTGTGAAGAACTTCACTAAGTTCATGAAGAATCCGGAAAGGAGGAACACCTTCCGGAAATTTTTCCGAAAGGGCTCTTCATCCAAAAGAGAGAAGAAGGAGAAGTCTAGCGACGACGACAAAGAGCGGCCACCTCCCGAGTGCTTCCACTGTAGGAAGACCGGGCATATTAGAAGTCAATGCCCAAAATTCCTGAAGGAGCAAAAAGAAAAATGGGTTAAAGGAAAGGAGAAGAAGAAGGTCTTAAAAGCTGCAACATGGGATGACTCTTCCTCCGGTTGCTCAAGTATTTCAAGCTCAAGCGATGATGATGAGGCAAACTTGTGCCTTATGGGGAAAAGCAATGTATCAACCGATGACGAGTGCAGTGTCCAAAGTGACACTGAGGTAATCCCCTCTAACTATGATGATCTTTATTCCGAATACTTAAGAACTTGCAAATCTCTTGGCAAAAAATTAAAAGATCTTGATCTACTT
Organism: Dactylorhiza incarnata; assembly: GCA_033032865.1. Lineage (NCBI taxonomy): Eukaryota > Viridiplantae > Streptophyta > Magnoliopsida > Asparagales > Orchidaceae > Dactylorhiza > Dactylorhiza incarnata. The sequence goes on along the minus strand of JAWHQI010000079.1, from coordinate 3,874,914 downwards.
AAAACTAAAAATAAAATTCTTTTGAAACAAAATCAAAAATTAAATAAGGAAGTTTTGCCTTGGAAAACGAGATGGAGTCTTGCCAAAAGAATGATGATCTCTTGGCAAGGACTAGCAAACTTGAAACTGATCATTCTAATGCTCTCTCCAATATCGAATCACTCTCGAAACAAAAGAGAGACTTAGAAAGAAATTTGAAACTCTCTCTTTCTAATGTTGAAAATGAAAAGAAAAATTTTGCAAATAGATGCGGAAATTTAGTTAGTGAAAATTTTGCATTAAAAGCTAAAATCCATGACCTTAACTTAGCCATAGAAAAATTCGGTGTTGGCCAGAAAAATCTTGATATGATTTTCGCCAACCAAAGGCATGGTAGTGCAAAATCTGGTCTAGGTTTTGTCTCTGTTAACTACCGCCCGGCGTTAACTGCTAACGCTGGCGGTAGTAACGGAACTCAAAATTCATCGAATAATGACAAATCTGGAATTTATTCTGTTGATTCCCCATCCTCCAGCAAGAGTCCACAATAAAAACTGAAAAAGGTCTCAACCCCTTTTGTGTTATGTGCCAAGTGCCATCACTTCGGGCATACCTTGGACTCGTGCAGGATGAAGGGTCGATGTACTGTCAAGCAAATCTGGGTGCCTAAGGTTTCCACCTATTCTATGGGAGGAACCACCTGGGTATCCGGATCTTTACTCTCATCTTCTTGTTAGGTATGTTGGCAGGCTAAGGAAAAGGAAGACATTTGGTACTTGGACTCAGGTTGCTCCAAGCACATGACGGGCGATAAAGCAAAATTCCTTAGCCTCGCTAAGAAGAAAGGAGGAATGGTGACATTTGGGGACAATGGAAAAGGAAGGATATTAGGCATCGGTACTGTTGGTAACAATTCTTTCTCTCTTACTAATGTCTTATATGTAGAAGGTTTGAAACATAACTTGATTTCTATTAGTCAACTTTGCGATAAAGGTCTAAATGTTTTATTTGACTCTTCTACTGATTTATGCAAAATTATAGATCCTAAAACCAATAGTATTGTACTAACTGCACCACGAATTCACAATGTGTATCTAATTGCCTTTCATGATCTTTCATGTGCGTCTCTCAAATGTCTTATATCAAAAAATGAAGAACTTGAATTATGGCATAGGCGTCTCGGTCACTCTAGCATCAAGTTAATTTTAAAATTGTCAAAGAATAAACTCATTAAAGGTTTGCCTATGCTAAATGGAAATCTATATTCTTTATGCTCGTCATGCCAAAAAGGAAAATTTTCAAAAACATCATTTAAGAGTAAAAAGGAAATATCCACTTCAAGACCCTTACAACTAATTCACATGGATCTTTTGGACCCATTAGCACATGTAGTCTTGGTGGTAAAAAGTACACTTTTGTTTTAATTGATGATTATTCTAGATTTACTTGGACCTTATTTCTCACCTCCAAATCCGATGCGTTTTCTGAATTTACAAAGCTTTGCAATCGTATTCAAAATGAATTAGATCTAAAAATCAAGTGTATATGATCGGATCATGGAGGGGAATTTGAAAACGATAGCTTCACCATTTTCTGTAATTATCTAGGTATTAAACACGAATTTTCCGCTCCACGCACCCCCCAACAAAACGGTCTGGTGGAGAGGAAAAATAGAACTCTTCAAGAACTTGCACGCACCATGTTATCTGAATATGGGTTGCCTAGATATTTTTGGGCCGAAGCCGTAAAAACATCATGTTATGTCATAAATCGTGTTATGCTTCGCCCTATTTTGAAATTAACTCCATATGAATTATACATTCAACAGAAACCTAATGTATCGTATTTTCATGTCTTTGGTTGTAAATGTTTTATTCTAAACACCAAGGATGCATTAGCTAAATTTGATGAAAAAGTGATGAAGGTATTTTTCTTGGTTACTCTTCCACTAGCAAAGCATATAGAGTATATAATAAAAAATCTAAAAAGGTTGAAGAGTCTATTCATGTGAAGTTTAATGAACTTGTGCCTTGTGTAGATTCTACTTGTGCAGGAAATAAAGATGTACCTCTTTCACCATTGGAGCATGATGATGATGATCCACTTGGAGAAGAAAAAGAAGTAGATACGGTGCAAGAGGAGCTCGTGCCTCCAAGTGTGCTTCGATTTACAAGAGATCATCCAAGGGAGCTTATAATTGGAGAACCATCAAGAGGGGTAACTGCATGTTCTTCTTTTAATGAATCTTTTTCAAACTTATGCTTTGTTTCCGAAATAGAACCGAAAAATGTTTGCACCGCTTTGAATAATGAATTTTAGTTTATTGCTATGAATGATGAATTGAATCAATTTGAATGCAATAGGGTTTGGAAACTAGTTGAAAGACCATCTAATCACCTGGTTATCGGTGTCAAATGGATATTTAAAAATAAATTAGATGGAGAATTTAGAATAACTAGGAACAATGCTCGATTAGTGGAACAAGGTTATTCTCAAAACGAGCGGGTAAATTTTGATGAAACATTTGCACTCGTTGCTCGCATTGAATCGATTAGAATTTTTCAAGCTTTTGCGAGTTATAAGAAGTTTAAATTATTTCAAATGGATGTTAAAAGTGCCTTCTTAAACGGGATAGTTATAGAGGAAGTCTATGTTGAACAACTCCCCGGCTTTATTAATGAACAATTTCCAAATCATGTATATAGATTAGAAAAAGCGCTTTATGGTCTTAAACAAGCGCCCCGTGCTTGGTATGAACGCTTAACTTCTTTTTTATTAAAGCACGGCTATAAAATGGGTAGTGCCGATAACACGCTCTTCATTAAGCATTTTGATAATGATTTGATTATTTTACAAATATATGTTGATGATATTATTTTTGGAGCCACTAATGAAGAGTTGTGTAATGAAGTTGTTTTAGTGATGCAAAATGAATTTGAGATGAGTCTAGTGGGTGTACTAACATATTTTTTAGGATTTCAAATAACCCAAAGAAATGATGGAATTTTTATATGTCAATCTAAATATGTCTATGATATGCTAAAACGTTTTGGTTTTGAAAACTTGAAATAAGCCAGTACTCCAATGAGCGCATCACTAAAATTAGGAAAAGATGAAGCCGGAAATTCAATTGACCAAACGTTATATAGAGGAATGATTGGATCCTATTATACCTTAGTGCATCCAGACCCGATATTATGTTTGTTGTATGTTTATGCGCTAGATTTCAAGCAAATCCAAAAGAATCTCATTTAAAAGCGGTGAAATGAATTTTTCAATATCTAATCGGCACGTCTAAATTAGGACTTTGGTATCCAAATAATGATTCTTTTCTCTTGCATGGGTATTCAGATTCTGATTATGCGGGTTGTTCATTAGATAGGAAAAGCACTAGGGGTACCTGTCACTTCTTAGGTCCTTCTCTAGTTACATGGTCAAGTAGAAAACAAAGTTATGTTGCTCTCTCCACCACCGAGGCATAATACATTGCACTAGGAAGTTGTTGTGCCCAAGCATTTTGGATGACTCAAACCTTAGAAGACTTTGGTGTTCATTTAACTAATATTGAACTTAAGTGTGACATCAAGAGTGATATTGACTTAACAAACAACTTTGTTCATCACTCACGATCTAAACACATAGATGTAAGACACCACTTCATTAGGGATCGCATCAAAAAGGAACATGTTCATGTAAATTTCATTGGAACTGAATCACAACTTGTGGACATCTTTACCAAGCCTCTACCCGATTCCCAATTTGCTCTACTTAGACTAGAACTATGGGTCTTGGACATTCATACTTAATCATGCAAAGCCCGCATTTTTGTGACCACGCATATCTGATTTCTGTACTGAATCACAGTGTCACTAATCTGCACAACTATATTCATAAGAAAATTTCTGAAAAATTTCACGTTTTCACAAAAAATCGAGTTATGTTACTAACGCCAGGCGATAGCATAGTACTGCTGGTGTTAGTGGTTATTTTCTGAATTTCCTCTTTTCTCTTTCATTTTTTATTTTTCAGTTCTTGTTATTTTCTTTTAAAATTCTAGAAACAACAAAAAAAACTATAAAACAAATCAAAATCCAACCATAAACATGCTTTGTTTTTTCTATATATCAAAACCAACTACAAATTTGAAAAACCAATTAAAATAACGAAACATGTTTTGTATTTGTTTTATTTTTGTTTTTTGAAAAACTTAAAATTTATAAAAACTGATGTAATTCTCTATGTTTCAAGGATGATATGGTTTATCTTGCCAAGTTTTGTATACAATGTTTCATTCTCTATTTCAAGTATCTTAATAACATTGTTTCTGTATCATGCCTTGATCATTATCTTGTGTGCTTTGAAATTGATTATAGAAATCATGTGTAATATTGCATAGCATGCCTCAATGTATGAGTAAATGGCTTATATTTGCAAATGATTTTTTTTTCACTCACACCTTTTTGATATACTACAAATGAATTTAATCTTCTCCTTCATGATTGTGTAGTGTAACAACTTAATGTTATTGTTAGGCATGCTTAGTTTTACCTACACCACATGTGAAAATCTTTTTCATGCACCTATTTTTGAAGAAGTATGTCTTCCCAAAATCTTTTGTTTGCACATACAAGTGAATTCGGAGACCTTTGTCGTTAAGCAAAAAAAAATTCAATTGAATAATTGACAAAGATAACTCCACCAAGCACTACTCACCCTCCTGATAAGTCTTAATGAGTATTGTGAGGTTGATAACCTTGGAGAGAATTGTAAAGTGTCATGTTGCAAACATTTTCCATTTTACACTACTTCTTCTTGTACACCGAATCACAAATAACTAAAATTCAAAATAATAATTGTGATTCCCCAAGCACTACTTTGCACCCTGATAAGTCTTAATAAGCATTGTGTGTGTAGAGCACCTTGGTAGTTGTACAATTTTTTTTATTATGTGCATTGAAAAATTTATATAGCTTTGTGGGAAGAGGTAACTCTAAAAACGCTTGTTCAATATTATTGTGTTTATTCCATTATACATGTCATGTGTTTTGATTAACTCATATGTATACTTTTATCAAAAACACTATTTTATACACATCATTATCGCATGTAAGCCTTCTACTCATGAGAATTGGAGTATATTGCATATCTACATGTATTCTCTAAATTCTTAAGTAAATGCACTATATAGTCTTGCATGATAATACAATGTATAAGTGTACTTGGTTTCTCAATTTAGAACATTGTATTCTTCCATCTTGACTTGATATCTTGTATCATGCTTACATTTTTTTTTCCGCTACGGCATGAGAACTTTGTATTGCATACCTTTCAAAACTAGTTTATGGCTATGTTACAACTGAAATTATTTTGTGTACTTAAAATGCTACAACATCTATTTTGTTATGTCTAAAATTCTTAATCATCTACTATGCTTCACAATTCATATATAGATGTTCACTTCAAAAAAGTATTTCGTCATGCTTTCCACCTCTTTACTACTTGTACGCTCGATCATGAATGCGTTATCCCAACAAGTGGTTTCTTTATGAAAAATTCTTCACATTCCTTTCTTTTCTCTCCTATCTATTGTATTTTTCCTAAGTGTTTCACTCTTTATCATGATCATTCCCTCTCTACACAGTTATTGCACACTTTTTGTTGGACTACCTCTCCACCCTCTTTTGATAATACCAAAAGGGGGAGAATAAATTTGAAAGAAATTAACATGTTTTAGGGAAGTCAAGTTCATAGGAAGTTTTGGTGTAGGGGGGAGCATTCACTTAGGGGGAGCATTCATTTAGGGGGAGCATATGCACATGTCTTAAATTTCATGCTTATCTCTATTATAAACACAAATTCCTATCAATTGAATTATTTCTTTCTAAGGGGATTTGTTATTATCAAAAGGGGGAGTTTGTTGGAACATGCTTCCCGCATCTCTTGATTTGACAATAACAAATCCTATTGTATTTGATCATACTTGTTTTGTGTTTATAGTATGCAGGATTCGGTGCTTTCAAATCTCCATGGAAATGTGTTTGTTGTTACTACCGCGCAGCGTTAAGACTACCGCTGGCGCTAACAAACCGCTGAGAAGGAAACTGGCGTTCGACGAACTGAAAGCTCCGTTCGACAAACTAAGAGCTCCGTTCGATGAACTGTGAACTCCGTTCGACGATCTGCATGTTCTATCGCGGTGCTCGACGAAATGTATGTCTTACCGCGACGCGTTAGCACTACCGCTGGCGCTAGTGTTTGCTCGACGAAAGAAAAGTTGCGCTCGATGAAATGCTTATCACTGCGTTCGACGAAAGCCGAATCCCGTTCGACAAAATTTAGATCGACGAAATATAAGGCCGGTTCGACAAAGATGCGCCCGACGAAAAGAAATGTGCTCTACCGCGGAGCGTTAACACTATCGCTGGCGCTAACATAAATGGATACATTGGACGAGAAGGAAACAGTGGAGAAAAAGGAATGTCGATGGGATGCTATTTTGGCAAGTACTATCGCGGCGCGTTAAGTCTAACGCCCGGCGATAGCTTTTGGAAACTTCCCGTCTGCACGTGATTGAGTAGCAGATTTGGAAGGAGATAGTGGTTGAAGGAAGGATATCTCGCTATCGCGGGGCGTTAGCGTTACCGCGGCGTGCTAGTGTATGGCGCTCAAAATGTTACCTACACTACCACGATCTGTGTGCTTCATTGCATAATGTGGATACCGCGGGGCGGTAGTGGCTGAATCTATAAAAAGATGCGCGCCTCCTCCGTTGTTGCTTGCTGTTCTAGATTGATTTGAAGCCATATTTTCAGAGCACTCGTGAGAGCCTTCCCAAACAGCCCAAAGAACTCTGTCAACGATCGTGAATGCAAAAGAACTTGAAGACCGATCCGATCGCATCTACATCGACATCAAGTTCTTCATTTGAGGGAGTCTTAGTTTTTGTCTTGATTTAGTTTTCAAATTGTAATCTTTATATCTTTTGCTAAGTGGAGGAATTTGCCACACGGCGACTAGGGCCTTGCGAGGACTAGGGTAAATTTGCCTCGCGTTGGCGACTAGTTCTAGGGTGTAGATCTAGCGGGTGCTCGAGGCCTTTCCGGTGGGGGAAGGGCTAGAGCGTCTTGAGGCCTTATCTGGGGAGAGATAGGCTAAAACCAAGCAGTCCTTAGGAGAAGGGTCGGTATATAAAACCAAAAAGGTTTTTTCGTTGGTCGCCTCTTTCCAAGCGTCATTGGAAAAAGTTTCGTAATCATAACTGTTTCAAATTATTATTAATGAAAGTATGTTTATTTCTTCATCTTTGATTCATGCAAATATGTTTTCCACTATTTTAACCTAAACGTGTTTTCTCTATTACTAACGCCGAGCGGTAACAATACCGCTGGCGGTAGCAACAGAGAATTATTTTCTTTAATAATCAGAAAAGTTTAAATCCCTTATTCACCCCCCCCCCCACCCCCTCTAAGGGCGCCTTCAGATCCAACAAGTAGTATCAGAGCCAGGTTATTCCAATTCGATCTAACAACCGGGAATAATGGCGCTCCGTGATCTCGCTTTCCATGAGGGGCAGGGAATAAGTAGACCTCCGTTGTTTACCGGAACTGATTATAATTACTGGAGAATGTGTATGCGTTGTTTTCTGATAAACTTAGATCTAGATGTACGGGCATGTATTGAAACTCCATACACTTCTCCTACATACATTGTTGGAGAAGTAACCATGGAAAAACCTAGGGATAAATGGGACGATGGAGATAAGGCTAGGTGTAAGAATAATGCGAAAGCAATGAATGCTCTGTTCTGTGCTCTTGATAGGACTGAATTTAATAGAGTCAGTACATGTGAATCTGCTTATGATATTTGGAACTTATTAGAAATAACGCATGAAGGTACCTCGCAGGTCAAAGATTCAAAACTATTCCAACTGGAATCTGAATTTGAGAGGTTCAGGATGGATCCAAATGAGGACGTCGACGCCATGTACACTCGATTCACCAAGATCATCAATGCCACAAAAATTCTTGGAAAAACATTTTCAAACGGCGACTTAGTGAGAAAGCTTCTTCGATCACTCCCACCAAAGTTCAATCCAAAAGTGACGGCGATTTCCAAATCGCATGATCTTAGGCAGCTCCAAATTGAGAGCCTCATTGGGACCTTAAAACTCATGAGGTAGAACTCAAGATTCAAGAAGAGGAGTACCACAAGGAACCAAAGAAGAAAGCCTTGGCACTGAAGTCAAGAAAAGAAGATGACGACGAGGAAGATGACGAGGAGAGTCTCTTTGTGAAGAACTTCACTAAGTTCATGAAGAATCCGGAAAGGAGGAACACTTTCCGAAAAAAATTTCGAAAGGGCTCTTCATCCAAAAGAGAGAAGAAGGAGAAGTCTAGCGACGACGACGAAGAGCGGCCACCTCCCGAGTGCTTCCACTGTAGGAAGACTTGCATATTAGAAGTCAATGCCCAAAATTCCCGAAGGAGCAAAAAGAAAAATGGGTTAAAGGAAAGGAGAAGAAGAAGGTCTTAAAAGTTGCAACATGGGATGACTCTTCCTCCGGTTGCTCAAGTATTTCAAGCTCAAGCGATGATGATGAGGCAAACTTGTGCCTTATGGGGAAAATCAATGAATCAACCGACGACAAGTGCAGTGTCCAAAGCGACACTGAGGTAATCCCCTCTATCTATGATGATCTTTATTCTGAATACTTAAGAACTTGCAAATCTTTTGGCAAAAATTTAGAAGATCTTGATCTACTTAAAACTGAAAATAAAATTATTTTGAAACAAAATCAAAAATTAAATAAGGAAGTTTTTGCCTTGGGAAAGGAGATGGAGTCTTGCCAAAAGAATGATGATCTGATGGCGACTGCCACCAAGACGGCCAACTTGAAGACGAAGATGAGGGACACGGCATGGTTGGTCATGGAATAGTGACGGAAGATGATGATGACGGCCCACCGGCTAAAGACATGCGGCGCCGTTGCGGCCACGGCTACAATCTTCGTCCACGCCGCAAGAATTAATTATTATTATATTTTGCTAAGTTATGTCTTAATTTAAATATGACATTGCATTTTATTATTTTATTTTGAACTATTGGTGTGCGTTTAGCGCTATGTTTGGTGTGCTATTAGCACTTATGTTGTAAGGCCTATATAAGGCTAAGAATTGAATTAAAAAGGTAGAATATTTTATGATTAAAAAATTTGCCTAACCTAATTTCCCTCCTCTCTTCTCTTCTCCCTCTCATATTGCCGCCGCCCCCCTCTCTTGGTTCTTCCCAAGTTCGGCTCCCCTCTCTCTCCCTCTTTCAATCTCTCTTTCTCTCCAATTCTCTTTCCGTACCTTCTTCTTCCACCTCAATCTCAATCTTCATCTACGAAATCTTCTTCAACGGATTTTCTCTAAGTCAATCAATATTGGAGGAGAAGATATCAAGTGCAAGGGCCTACGGTTTTGGTGAATCTCTCCGGTGCAAAGGCGAGGAAGACGAACGAGTTTCTTCATCATTTGGAGCCCCTTCCGTGTTCCAAAGGAGAGCGATTATTTTCTAGTGGATCCAATATCTCGGATCTACGTTTCCGAGAGGGGTAACGAAATTTCTACTCAAGAGATCTCCTTTCTTAGATCGTTTTTGTGGTGGACGATTTTTGCGTGATTTCTCGAAGCAAGAAAATTTCTCGCGGTGTTTTCTTTAATAGATTTGTATTTTTTGTTTGATCTTCCGGATACTATCGAAAGGTTTGGCGAACCTTGTTATTTTCTTGTTGGGGAAAGATCAACCGTTTGCGAATCGGATTTATTTTGGTGGATCTTTCTTTGGTACAACAAAGCTCGTTCGGACGCAAATATTCGTCCTTTTAGCTTGATCGGATCTTGGCCTCTAGCCGTGATACGATCTCTAGCGGGTTGGCTATCCGCACGTTAGCGCGAGAAATAAATAATCTAATTATACCGCTGCGTTTAGTTATTGTGCCAAGTCGAGAGAGTGTAAGGTATCGAGGTTATCCTGGACGTCTCCGTGTAGGCTCGTAGGACGTGCTACATCAATTTTGGTATCAGAGCTAGGTTGTGTTGAGTTCTATCTCGACACCATCCTTAATCTCAGATCTGTAGGTTATCCGTCCTCTAGTCGGTGCGTTCGTTAGCACGGTCAAAATCTAAAATTTTCGGATTGGTCTGCATTTAGTAAAAATCTCGGAATATAAAAACTTATCAAAAAAATCTGAAAATTTTTCTGTAGCTTCCTGCACGTATTTCAAGCAACATTAAAACTAAAAAATTTTCGATTCGTCCTCGTTAGATCAGCCTGAAAATTGGAAACGTCGTAATTTTGTCCAGTTGGTCTGCGAATAGCGGTCTAGAATTTATAACTTGTCTGCGACTTCAAAAAAAAAAATTTTTTTTTTAGTAAAATTTCTGTTCCCATTGTTGTATGCCTACGAGGCGTGGTACGGAATATCTCCCAACCGTTTCCACCATGGCAGATAACCATGAAGACGGGCACGCTCCTGCAACGATTGCGGAGCTTCGAGACGAATTTAATGCTAAGTTCGATGCACTCACGCAGTTAATACAAGGGTTAGCTTTCAATCCAGCGGCGCCTCGAAATCCCGCTGCCGACCAGCGAGATGAGAGACCAAACCATTATCGTAATCAGAACGATGAGCAAGCGCCCCGTGCTCCTCATGAGTTCGATGTAACTAGAGCCGTTAAAATTGATCCACCAGCATACGATGGACTGGGTGAGCCCCAAGTATTTTTAAACTGGACTATGGAGATCGAGTGTTATTTTGAGTGGAAGAATCTGACGGATGGTGAGAAGGTGCGAGTTGCACGGATGATGCTTTTGGGTAGAGCCAAAACATTCTGGCTGAACGAAGAGAGGCGTTTAGGTACCGTGAATGGGGCACCCCCAATTGGGTGGGCTGCCATGAAGGCACTTTTGACTGACCAATACGTCCCTGCGTATCACAGAACGCAAATGTTCGACGAGTTAGCCACCCATCGTTAGGGTAGCAAATCGGTATCGGAGTATATGGGAACTCTGAAAGATATGATGGTGCGGTGTGACATACGGGAAATGCCCGAAGTTACATTATCTCGCTTTCGAAAGGGGCTTAACCCAGATATCCAAGGCAAGCTATTGCGTTATGGTCATACGGACCTTAACACGACATTCAATGCTGCTTTAGACATAGAGAAGCACAACGCTTACAAGTCCAAGGGACGAGCATTCCAGAAGGGAAAATCCCTTTTAGGAGCCCCACCTTCGTCCTCCATGAGGGACAAAGGAAGATTTCGATCGACTGATTCGAATTCGGTAGTTATCACCGCTAGGAACACTAGGAATCCCACGGGCGAGAGAGTTCCGGTAGGACGGATAAATAAGACAAACGCCACATGTTATTCTTGCGGTATCCAAGGACATTACTCTAGCGAGTGCCCCACTAAGAGTAAACCACTAGCACTATTAGAGTCCACGTCTGATCCCACCGAGATCGTCTACGAAGCCGGTACTGAGTCTGACGCCGAGCCGAGTGATATTGATGACGACTCTTTTATGATGGTTATGAGATGTATTCTGAATACACCACGTGCGACGGACGATTACAATCGGACGAATATCTTTTCGGTAAATTTTAAGAACGGTGACAAGTGGTGTAAGTTAATAATCGATAGCGGAAGTAGTATGAACGTTGTTTCGGAGAATGCCATCACTCGAATGAACTTAGTCACCGAGCTGCATCCACATCCGTATAAGATAGCATGGGTGAACAAAACGTCTATCGCAGTTTCTAAACGATGTTTGGTACCGCTCACAGTGAAGAGCTATGTTGATAAGGTGTGGTGCGATGTCATCCCTATGGATGTATGTCACGTTTTACTAGGACGTCCATGGCTTTATGATTATGACGTGACCCATTTTGGCAGAGCCAACACTTACGAGTTCAAGTTCAATGGTAAGACCATTGTTTTGAAACCCACACCACCTAAGGACCCGTCGAATGCCTCCAAGGACACAGTGGTGCCTGCGGAAAGGAAAACCATAAGTTTTATAAGTAGGAAGGAGTTAGAACGCGAGACCTTTATTGATGGCGTCATTTATGCGTTAGTATGCCTACAAGCTAAGGAAGATTCACCGTCTTTAGAAAACCTACCGTTATCTCTGCGCACGTTATTAGATGAATATAAGGATGTCTATCCGGTAGATTTGCCTTCCAAATTGCCACCCATCCGGGACATTCAACACGAAATTGATTTAGTCCCGGGCTCATCCTTGCCTAATCAACCCCATTACCGACTTAATCCCTCCGCGCATAACGAACTACAAATATTAATTTCCGATTTATTAGCAAAGGGATTTATCCGCCATAGTAAAAGCCCTTGTGCCGTCCCTGCCTTGTTGGTCCCGAAGAAAGATAAATCTTGGAGGTTGTGTGTAGACTACCGGGCCATTAATAAAATAACTGTCAAATATAGGTTTCCCATTCCCCGTTTGGATGATCTATTGGATATGCTATCCGGTGCCACCGTGTTTTCAAAATTGGATTTAAAGAGTGGTTACCACCAAATAAGAATTCGGGAGGGAGACGAATGGAAGACGGCCTTTAAATCTAAGGACGGGCTTTACGAGTGGTTAGTGCTAGGAGAGGGCCTCACCAATGGACCTAGTACCTTCTCACGATTAATGACTCAGGTATTTAAGCCATACATGGGAAAATTTTTCGTAGTCTATTTCGATGACATTTTGGTGTTTAGTATTTCGCCGATCGATCATGAAACTCATTTGCGAACAATCCTTACTACATTGCGCCAAGAGAACTTATTCATTAATCTTAAGAAGTGCGCATTCGGTGTAACTTCCGTGGAATTTTTAGGATACATAGTGAGTGCCGAGGGTATACATGTTGACCCTAAGAAGGTCCAAGTGATTAAAGAATGGCCGGAACCACAAAATATTAGAGAGGTTCGGAGTTTTCATGGCTTGGCCACGTTTTATAGACGATTCATTCGCAATTTTAGTAGCATCATGGCACCAATAACTGAATGTATGAAGAAAGGTGATTTCAAATAGACCAAATCGGCCTCTAGCGCGTTTCAAATGATTAAGGATCGAATGTCCGAAGCCCCACTACTACGGTTGCCGGATTTTAATAAAGTGTTTGAATTATCATGTGACGCTTCGGGGATAGGAATTGGGGGAGTGTTAAGCCAAGAGGGACATCCGGTTGGGTACTTTAGCGAGAAACTTGCGGGCCCTAAATTAAATTATTCCAATTATGATCGCGAGTTTTATGCCGTAATACGTTATCTCCAACATTGGCGACACTACCTTATATCGAAAGAATTTGTAATCCTCTCGGATCATGAAGCGCTAAAATTCGTAAACTCCCAATGTAAAATCAGCCCTCGGCACGCCAAATGGGTCTCCTATCTTCAGGAGTACACATTCATTATTAAGCACCTTAAGGGTACGTTAAATCGTGTGGCGGACGCCCTTAGTCGTGTCACATTATTATTATCTAAAATGGAGGTGACGGTAATAGGATTTGAACGCATTAAAGACGAGTACGTTCTATGCCCGGATTTTAAGGACATTTACTTAGCCGCTCAGGAACAGGCACCCTCTACTATTTCGGCATACTACATTCGTGACGGTTATTTATTTAGGCATACGCAACTGTGTATTCCCCGCTCTTCACTACGCCATTTCATTGTATGGGAGCTACATAGTGGAGGGTTAGGGGGACATTTCGGCCGGGATAAAACGATAACACTAGTGGAAGATAAATTCTTTTGGCCTGGACTTAAGCCAATGGTTAATAAGATCGTTGGGAGTTGCCGTGTGTGTCAATTAGCAAAAGGTAACAAGACCAACGCGGGTCTTTATACACCTCTTCCTATTCCGTCGGTTCCTTGGGAGGACGTTAGTATGGACTTTATTTTGGGTTTACCTATGACATTTCGGCGACACGATTCCATCCTTGTCGTCGTCGATAGATTTTCTAAAATGGCATATTTTATCGCTAGTCACAATACCAACGATGCATCCCATGTTGCTAAGTTGTATTTCAAAGAGGTCGTGGCGCATCGGGGCGTTCCAAAAACGATAGTATCTGATAAGGACGTCAAATTCACTAGTTACTTTTGGAAGACGCTTTGGAAGCTTATGGGTACAAAACTTATGTTTTCGTCGGCCTATCATCCCCAAACGGATGGGCAAACGGAAGTGGTCAATCGAAGTTTGGGTGGATTACTTCGTTGTTTAGTAGGCGATCATAAAGGTACGTGGGACCTTATTCTTCCTCATGCTCAAATAGCTTATAATAATTCACGGAATAGGTCCACTGGGTTGTCTCCAAATGAAATTGTACATGGTTATAAGGCACCCGTGCCTCTTGATTTAGTACCGCTACCCCCATCTTTCAAATCTAGTCATTTTGCCCAGGATTTTGCCTCGCACGTTCACAATCTCCATAAGCAAATTAGCGAGACGCTAGCTAAACAATATGCTATTTATCAATCGAATGCTAACGAAAATAGGCGAGCGGTCCACTTGAATATTGGTGATTTGGTAATGGTGCGTTTAACCCCTGAACGGATGCCTTCGGGCACCATAAAGAAATTAGCAAATAGGCGGGCCGGTCCTTTTCGAGTGTTAAAGAAGTTGGGCGAAAACGCATATTTATTACAGTTACCCGCTGAGTGGGGAATTTCCCCTGTTTTTAACGTTTCGGATTTAACGCTTTATGTCGCTCCACCACCTGAACTTTCTGCCTCTCCGTTTAATATTTCCACTAAAAATTCTAATGGGGTGGGTAGTGAGATTGTTTCTGGATCGCCCTCTCCTACGGACTCTACGGGAGGTAAGCCACCTGTTGATGATGATACTTCTTTTTCTTCTTTGCCTAACGCATTTCTGAGGTTTTCCCGGACCGTTTTCTTGCCTGACAGGATTTTGCAGGATGCTGTGTTCCCAACTTCCGATGGTGATGTTCACAGGTTCTTGATTCGATGGAAGGGTCGTCCTGCCTCGGACGACTCTTGGCTCTCCGCGTCGGAGGTGAAGCTACTTGATGCGGATCTCTTTCACCGTTATGTTCCAGACCACTCATCGGTGATGAGTTCTTTCGAGCGGGGGAGGATTGATGGCGACTGCCACCAAGACGGCCAACTTGAAGACGAAGATGAGGGACACGGCATGGTTGGTCATGGAATAGTGACGGAAGATGATGATGACGGCCCACCGGCTAAAGACATGCGGCGCCGTGGCGGCCACGGCTACAATCTTCGTCCACGCCGCAAGAATTAATTATTATTATATTTTGCTAAGTTATGTCTTAATTTAAATATGACATTGCATTTTATTATTTTATTTTGAACTATTGGTGTGCGTTTAGCGCTATGTTTGGTGTGCTATTAGCACTTATGTTGTAAGGCCTATATAAGGCTAAGAATTGAATTAAAAAGGTAGAATATTTTATTATTAAAAAAATTGCCTAACCTAATTTCCCTCCTCTCTTCTCTTCTCCCTCTCATATTGGCGCCGCCCCCCTCTCTTGGTTCTTCCCAAGTTCGGCTCCCCTCTCTCTCCCTCTTTCAATCTCTCTTTCTCTCCAATTCTCTTTCCGTACCTTCTTCTTCCACCTCAATCTCAATCTTCATCTACGAAATCTTCTTCAACGGATTTTCTCTAAGTCAATCAATATTGGAGGAGAAGATATCAAGTGCAAGGGCCTACGGTTTTGGTGAATCTCTCTGGTGCAAAGGCGAGGAAGACGAACGAGTTTCTTCATCATTTGGAGCCCCTTCCGTGTTCCAAAGGAGAGCGATTATTTTCTAGTGGATCCAATATCTCGGATCTACGTTTCCGAGAGGGGTAACGAAATTTCTACTCAAGAGATCTCCTTTCTTAGATCGTTTTTGTGGTGGACGATTTTTGCGTGATTTCTCGAAGCAAGAAAATTTCTCGCGGTGTTTTCTTTAATAGATTTGTATTTTTTGTTTGATCTTCCGGATACTATCGAAAGGTTTGGCGAACCTTGTTATTTTCTTGTTGGGGAAAGATCAACCGTTTGCGAATCGGATTTATTTTGGTGGATCTTTCTTTGGTACAACAAAGCTCGTTCGGACGCAAATATTCGTCCTTTTAGCTTGATCGGATCTTGGCCTCTAGCCGTGATACGATCTCTAGCGGGTTGGCTATCCGCACGTTAGCGCGAGAAATAAATAATCTAATTGTACCACTGCGTTTAGTTATTGTGCCAAGTCGAGAGAGTGTAAGGTATCGAGGTTATCCTGGACGTCTCCGTGTAGGCTCGTAGGACGTGCTACATCATGATCTCTTGGCAAGGACTAGCAAACTTGAAACTGATCTTTTTAATGCTCTCTCCAATATCGAATCATCTCGAAACAATAGAGAGACTTAGAAAGAAATTTGAAACTCTCTTTCTAATGTTGAAAATGAAAAGAAAAATTTTGCAAATAGATGCGGAAATTTAGTTAGTGAAAATTTTGCATTAAAAGCTAAAATCCATGACCTTAACTTAGCTATAAAAAAATTCGGTGTTGGCCAGAAAAGTCTTGATATGATTTTGGTCAACCAAAGGCATGGTAGTGCATAAATTGGTCTAGGTTTTGTATCTGCTAACTACCGCCTGGCATTAACTGCTAACACTGGCGGTAGTAACGGAACTCATAATTCATCGAATAATCACAAATCTGGAATTTATTCTGCTGATTCCCCATCCTCCAGCAAGAGTCCACAACAAAAACTGAAAAAGGTCTCAACCCCTTTTGTGTTATGTGCCAAGTGCCATCACTTCGGGCATACCTTGGACTCCTGCAGGATGAAGGGTCGATGTACTGTCAAGGAAATATGGGTGCCTAAGGTTTCCACCTATTCTATGGGAGGAACCACATGGGTATCCGGATCTTTACTCTCATCTTCTTGTTAGGTATGTTGGCAGGCTAAGGAAAAGGAAGACATTTGTTACTTGGACTCAGGTTGCTCCAAACACATGACGGGCGATAAAGCAAAATTCCTTAGCATCACTAAGAAGAAACGAGGAATGGTGACATTTGGGGACAATGGAAAAGGAAGGATATTGGGCACTGGTACTGTTGGTAACAATTCATTCTCTCTTACTAATGTCTTATATGTAGAAGGTTTGAAACATAACTTGATTTCTATTAGTCAACTTTGCGATAAAGGTCTAAATGTTTTATTTGAGTCTTCTACTGATTTATGCTAAATTATAGATCCTAAAACCAATAGTATTGTACTCACTACACCACGAATTCACAATGTGTATCTAATTGCCTTTCATGATCTATCACGTGCGTCTCTCAAATGTCTTATATCAAAAAATGAAGAACTTGAATTATGGCATAGGCGTCTCGGTCACTCCAGCATCAAGATAATTTTAAAATTGTCAAAGAATAAACTCATTAAAGGTTTGCCTATGCTAAATGGAAATCTATCTTCTTTATGCTCGCCATGCCAAAAAGGAAAATTTTCAAAAACATCGTTTAAGAGTAAAAAGGAAATATCCACTTCAAGACCCTTACAACAAATTCACATGGATCATTTTGGACCCATTAGCGCATGTAGTATTGGTGGTAAAAAGTACACTTTTGTTTTAATTGATGATTATTCTAGATTTACTTGGACCTTATTTCTCACCTCCAAATCCGATGCATTTTCTGAATTTACAAAGCTTTGCAATCGTATTCAAAATGAAGTAGATCTAAAAATCAAGTGTATATGATCGGATCATGGAGGGGAATTTGAAAACGATAGCTTCACCACTTTCTGTAATAATCTAGGTATTAAACACGAATTTTCTGCTTCACGCACCCCCCAACAAAACGGTGTGGTGGAGAGGAAAAATAGAACTCTTCAAGAACTTGCACGCACCATGCTATCCGAATATGGGTTGCCTAGATATTTTTGGGCCGAAGCCGTAAATACATCATGTTATGTCATAAATCGTGTTATGCTTCGCCCTATTTTGAAATTAACTCCATATGAAGTATACATTCAAAAGAAACCTAATGTATCGTATTTTCATGTCTTTGGTTGTAAATGTTTTATTCTAAACACCAAGGATGCATTAGCTAAATTTGATGAAAAATGTGATGAAGGTATTTTTCTTGGTTACTCTTCCACTAACAAAGCATATAGAGTATATAATATAAAATCTAAAAAGGTTGAAGAGTCTATTCATGTGAAGTTTGATGAACTTGTGCCTTGTGTAGATTCTACTTGTGCAGGAAATGAAGATGTACCTCTTTCACCATTAGAGCATGATGATGATGATCCACTTGGAGAAGAAAAAGAAGTAGAGACGGTGCAAGAGGAGCTCATGCCTCCAAGTGTGATTCGATTTACAAGAGATCATCCAAGGGAGCTTATAATTGGAGAACCATCAAGAGGGGTAACTGCACATTCTTCTTTTAATGAATCTTTTTCAAACTTATGTTTTATTTCCAAAATAGAACTGAAAAATGTTTCCACCGCTTTGAATGATGAATTTTGGTTTATTGCTATGAATGACGAATTGAATCAATTTGAACGCAATAGGGTTTGGAAACTAGTTGAAAGACCATCTAATCACCCGGTTATCGGTGTCAAATGGATATTTAAAAATAAATTAGATTGAGAATCTAGAATAACTAGGAACATAGCTCGATTAGTGGCACAAGGTTATTCTCAAATCGAGAGGTAGATTTTGATGAAACATTTGCACCTGTTGCTCGCCTTGAATCGATTAGAATTTTTCTAGCTTTTGCGAGTTGTAAGAAGTTTAAATTATTTCAAATGGATGTTAAAAATGCCTTCTTAAACAGGATAATTAAAGAGGAGTCTATGTTGAACAACCCCCCGGCTTTATTAATGAACAATTTCCAAATCATGTATATAGATTAGAAAAGGCGCTTTATGGTCTAAAACAAGCGCCCCGTGCTTGGTATGAACGCTTAACTTCTTTTTTATTAAAGCACGACTATAAAATGGGTAGTGTCGATAACACGCTCTTCATTAAGCATTTTGATAATGATTTGATTATTTGACAAATATATGTTGATGATATTATTTTTGGAGCCACTAATGAAGAGTTGTGTAATGAAGTTGTTTTAGTGATGCAAAATGAATTTGAGATAAGTCTAGTGGGTGAACTAACATATTTTTTAGTATTTCAAATAACCCAAAGAAATGATGGAATTTTTATATGTCAATCTAAATATGTCCATGATATGCTAAAACGTTTTGGTTTTGAAAACTTGAAACAAGCTAGTACTCCAATGAGCGCATCACCAAAATTAGGAAAAGATGAAGCCGGAATTTTAATTGACCAAACGTTATATAGAGGAATGATTGGATCCCTATTATACCTTAGTGCATCCAGACCCGATATTATGTTTGTCGTATGTTTATGCGCTAGCTTTCAAGCAAATCCAAAAGAATCTCATTTAAAAGCGGTGAAACAAATTTTTTGATATCTAATCGGCACATCTAAATTAGAACTTTGGTATCCAAATAATGATTCTTTTCTCTTGCATGGGTATTCAGATTCTGATTATGCGGGTTGTTCATTAGATAGGAAAAGCATTAGTGGTACCTGCCACTTCTTAGGTCCTTCTCTAGTTGCATGGTCAAGTAGAATACAAAATTCTGTTGCTCTCTCCACCACCGAGGCAGAATACATTGCACTAGGAAGTTGTTGTGCCCAAGCATTCTGGATGACTCAAACTTTAGAAGACTTTGGTGTTCATTTAACTAATATTGAACTTAAGTGTGACAACAAGAGTGCTATTGACTTAACAAATAACCCTGTTCATCACTCACGATCTAAACACATAGATGTAAGACATCACTTCATTAGGGATCACATCAAAAAGGAACATGTTCATGTAAATTTCATTGGAACTGAATCACAACTTGCGGACATCTTTACCAAGCCTCTACCTGATTCTCGATTTGCTCTACTTAGACTAGAATTATGGGTCTTGGACATTCATACTTAATCATGCAAAGCCCGCATTTTTGTGACCACGCATATATGATTTCTGTACTGAATCACAGTGTCACTAATCTGCACAACTATATTCATAAGAAAAATTCTGAAAAATTTCACGTTTTCCCAAAAATTCGAGTTCTGCCACTAACGCCCGGCGATAGTATAGTACCGCTGGCGTTAGTGGGTATTTTCTGAATTACCTATTTTCTCTTTCATTTTTTATTTTTCAGTTCTTGTTATTTTCTTTTAAAAATCTAAAAACAACAAAAAAACTATAAAACAAATCAAAATCCAACCATAAACATGCTTTGTTTTTTCTATATATCAAAACCAACTACAAAATTGAAAAACCAATTAAAACAACAAATACATGTTTTGTATTTGTTTTATTTTTGTTTTTTGAAAAACTTAAAATTTATAAAAACTGATGTAATTTTCTATGTTTCAAGGATGATATGGTTTATCTTGCCAACTTTTGTCAATGTTTCATTCTCTATTTCAAGTATCTTAATAACATTGTTTTTGTATCATGCCTTGATCACTATCTTGTGTGCTTTGAAATTGATTATAGAAACCATGTGTAGTTTTGCATAGCATGCCTCTATGTATGAGTTAATGGCTTATATGTGCAAATGATTTTTTTCACTCACACCTTTTTGATATACTAGATATGAATTTAATCTTCTCCTTCATTGTGTAGTGTAACAACTTAATATTATTGTTAGGTATGCTTAGTTTTACCTACACCACATGTAAAAATCTTTTTCATGCACCTATATTTGAAGAAGTATGTCTTTCCAAAATCTTTTGTTTGCACATACAAGTGAATTCGGAGACCTTTGTCGTTAAGCAAAAACATTTTCAACTGAATAATTAACAAAGATAACTCCACCAAGCACTACTCACCCTCCTGATAAGTCTTAATGAGCATTGTGAGGTTGAGCACCTTTGAGAGAATTGTAAAGTGCCTTATTGCAAACATTTTCCTTTTAACACTACTTCTTCTTGTACACCGGATCACAATTAACTAAAATTCAAAATAATAATTGTGATTCCCCAAGCACTACTTTGCACCCTGATAAGTCTTAATAAGCATTGTGTGTGCAGAGCACCTTGGTAGTTGTAATATTTTTTTTATTATGTGCATTGAAAAAAGTATATAGCTTTGTGGGAAGAAGTAACTCTAAAAATGCTTGTTCAATATTATTGTGTTTATTCCATTATACATGTCATGTGTTTTGATTAACTCATATGTATACTTTTATCAAAAACACTATTTTGTACACATCATTATCAGTTGTAAGCCTTCTACTCATGAGAATTGGAGTCTATTGCATATCTACATATATTCTCTAAATTCTTAAGTAAATGCACTAGATAGTCTTGCATGATCAATACAATGTATAAGTGTACTTGGTTTCTCAATTTAGAACATTGTATTCTTCCATCTTGACATGATATCTTGTATCATGCTTACATTTTTTTTTCTGCTACGCCATGAGAACTTTGTATTGCATTCCTTTCAAAACTAGTTTATGGCTATGTTACAACTAAAATTATTTTGTGTACTTAAAATGTTACGACATCTATTTTGTTATGTGTAAAATTCTTAATCATTTACTATGCTTCACAATTCATATATAGATGTTCACTTCAAAAAAGTATTTTGTCATGCTTTCCACCTCTTTACTACTTGTACGCTCGATCATGAATACGTTGTCCCAACAAGTGGTTTATTTATGAAAAATTCTTCACATTCCTTTCTTTTCTCTCCTATCTATTGTATTTTTCCTAAGCGTTTCACTCTTTATCATGATCATTCCCTCTCTACAAAGTTATTGCACACTTTTTGTTGGACTACCTCTCCACCCTCTTTTGATAATATCAAAAGGGGGAGAATAAATTTGAAAGAAATTAACATGTTTTTAGGGAAGTCAAGTTCATAGGAAGTTTTGGTGTAAGGGGGGCATTCACTTAGGGGGAGCATTCATTTAGGGGGAGCATATGCACATGTCTTAAATTTCATGCTTATCTCTATTATAAACACAAATTCCTATCAATTGAATTATTTCTTTCTAAGGGGATTTGTTATTATCAAAAGGGGAGTTTGTTGGAACATGCTTCCTGAATCTCTTAATTTGACAATAAAAATCCTATTGTATTTGATCATACTTGTTTTGTGTTTATAGTATGCAGGATTCAGTGCTTTCAAATCCCCATGGAAATGTGTTTGTTGTTACTACCGCGCATCGTTAAGACTACCGCTGGCGCTAACAAACCGTTGAGAAGGAAACTGGCATTCGACGAACTGAAATCTCCGTTCGACGAACTGAGAGCTCCGTTCGACGAACTGTGAGCTCCGTTCGACGATCTGCATGTTCTACCGCGGCGCTTGACGAAATGTATGTCATACCGCGACGTGTTAGCACTACCGCTGGCGCTAGTGTTTGTTCAATAAAAGGAAAGTTGCGTTCGATGAATTTGCATTCGACGAAAGCCGAATCCCGTTCGACGAAATTTCAATCGACGAAATATAAGGCCGGTTCGACAAAGATGCGCCCGACGAAAAGAAATGTGCTCTACCGCGGAGCGTTAGCACTATCGCAGGCGCTAACATAAATGGAAACATTTGACGAGAAGGAAACAGTGGAGAAAAAGGAATGTCGACGGGGCGCTATTTTGGCAAGTACTATCGCGGCGCGTTAAGTCTAACGCCCTGCGGTAGCTTTTGGAAACTTCCCATCTGCAGTTGATTGAGGAGCAGATTTGGAAGGAGATAGTGGTTGAAGGAAGGATATCTCGTAATCGCGGGGCGTTAGCGTTACCGCGGCGCGCTAGTGTTTGGCGCTCAAAATGTTACCTAAACTACCACGATCTGTGTGCTTCATTGCCTAATGTGGATACCGCGGGGCGGTAATACTACCGCAGGCGGTAGTGGCTGATTCTATAAAAAGACGCGTGCCTCCTCCGTTCTTGCTTGCTGTTCCAGATTGATTTGAAGCCATATTTTCAGAGCACTCGTGAGAGCCTTCCCAAGCAGCCCAAAGAACTCCGTCAACGATCGTGAACGCAAAAGAACTTGAAGACTGATCCGATCGCATCTACATCGACATCAAGTTCTTCATTTGAGGGAGTCTTAGTTTTTGTCTTGATTTAGTTTTCAAATTGTAATCTTTATATCTTTTGCTAAGTAGAGGAATTCGCCACACGGCGACTAGGGCCTTGTGAGGACTAGGGGAAATTCGCCTCGCGTTGGCGACTAGGTCTAGGGTGTAGATCTAGGGGGTGCTTGAGGCCTTTCCGGTGAGGGAAGGGCTAGAGCGGCTTGAGGCCTTATCTGGGGAGAGATAGGCTAAAGCCAATCGGTCCTTAGGAGAAGGGTCGGTATATAAAACCAAAAAGGTTTTTTCGTTGGTCGCCTCCTTCCAAGCGTCCTTGGAAAAAAAATTGTAATCATAACTGTTTCAAATTATTATTAATGAAAGTATGTTTATCTCTTCATCTTTGATTCATGCAAATCTGTTTTCCACTGTTTTAACCTAAACGTATTTTCTCTATTACTAACGTCGAGCAGTTACAATACCGCTGGCGGTAGCAACAGAGAATTATTTTCTTTAATAATCAGAAAAGTTTAAATCCCTTATTCACCCCCCCCCCCCCCCTCTAAGGGCGCCTTCAGATCCAACAGCAATGTGTATGCTATGACATGTAGTGTTATGTTGGGTAATATTATGATCACACAAGTGCAACTCACATACTTCGACTCTATGCGCACAGACCTTTAGTTTCCCCTTTTTGGAGCTAGCAAGACTCCAAGGATACCCTCGTAGTGGCAAACAGAAGCGGTGGATTGGCCCTCGCCCACCTCTAGGTTGGTATTCACACTACCTAACCTAGACTTATCGTATGCCTCAACGCAAAACCGTGGAGCGCTTGCGTACTCTTACTGGCTGGACCACCATACTTTCTTGGCTAAGTGCAAATCCACACTTGCCGAGTTAGTGTATGGACGTCGGTGTGAACGACCTTCTATAGCAAAGACCCACCACCATTATGCACATGCAATATGATTTCTGTGTATCTCCGAGCCATAGGCTCCCCGGGCTAACCCGCCCGTCGCAACAACCTTTCGAGCCACCTGCTCGCCGGACAAACCTGTCCGCAACTACATCCACCGAGCCTGCTTCTCGTCCGACCAAACAAGGTAACACCCGCAGCAGCGGGGTATGGGTGAGTGTATTATTGAGTTAATCTTGCATAACAATTTTCTCCTACAATTTAGGGCTAATCTTTGACTTCCCGAGGTCTACCCTGTGAGGGGCTCGCAGCGGTGCTAGGAGGTACGATGGGACGATAGCCCAAACCACCCTTTCTAAGACACTTACTATTATTGATATCTACCCATGAACATACCCCTCTTACCATTTCACTTGAGTTAACCCTAAGTGTTTTATGATTCTTCAAGGGAAAGGCGATCTTTCGTCAATCCCGAACACAACCTTGCCCTTTAGCTTATCGAGCACACTCAACATATAGACTCATATTGGTGACCTCAAATCTATTCAACCAGACTAGGTACACCATCTACCTTCCATTCCCACTTAATGGTCTACAAGCTACTCAAGTTTTTCAGTTTTACTATACGCAGACCAAATGAGCTACATGAGCTGCATGAGAGGAGGTACTCCAAATAATCATCCAAATGACCCAAGATTTTTATTGGGGGTTAGTAATGACATTATACCATCATTTCCATAAGTTTATAATTTTTCTACACAATTTGGTATTTATTATAATTTCTCCAAAATCAAGGAACCTATGATTTTGTACATCAAGTATGGTTTTCTGACATTGTATGGCTTCACTAAAATTTGTACAACTAGATAACAACAAAATAACAGCCAAACCCGAATTTCACAATTTTCCAGAAATGTTTTGACCTCCAATTAAAATATAAACTAATTAATCAAGATCAATGATTAACAAAGAAGCTACTAGAAATTCTCATTCAATAATTGCAAGAACATTAGATGGTGTCCAAAACGGTCAGAAAAGTTCACTGGTTGAGTTCCATAATTTTCCAGATTTAGTTGACCATATAAATCCTTTATTTAAACAAACAAATCATAGGGCACTTTATGAAGAGAACCATATAAAAACTCCTCCAAAAATGATACCAAATTTTATAGATTATATTCTTGCCCTGAAAAGTGCTTTGACCAAGTTTCATTATTTTTCAGTGAGTATTAAACCCGTAATTAATTTTTATACAACAAGGGCACAGATTGAGGGTTATGAATGAAGTACCAGAAATAACACTTCAAAATTCTTGACAAAATTATCAGAGAACAATATCATCAGTAAAAACTCACTGCCAAAGTTTCATAAACATCCTAAGCTATATGAGCATGTAATCCCTTCTAGAAAGAAAGAGCCCTAAATGATTCTTCATTAAATCGGAGAGAATAAAAGTCTCCAAAAATTCCAAATAAATTACCTAGGTCTCTACACCACCCTATTAACCTCTCTACCAAATTTCAAGTCAATCCGACGACATATGACCCTATGACCTTCAATAGGTTCAATATACAACCCAAAGGTTTGAACTCGTGTTCTATGGCACATCCACCCTAAACAACCCAAAAACACTTGTGGGGGGTATTTTATATGACATTAAGTAAGTGGTCAAAGTTTCACAACAGCGGGATGAGGGTTGATCTCCAAAATCCATCAAGTGCACTTTTGATCTAAAATACCCCTAGCTTGACCAATCTTGGGTTACTCAATTACTCAACCAAATCAATTCCAAATGGAATGAAATTTTTACCATAGACATTAAATGACCCTAAGGACAACCCACCAAAAATTGGAAGGGTTTTGATGTCATTAGACACTATAATTAATTATTACATGAATTATTAAATTTCTACAAAAACTATAGAAAATGTTTCTCCAAAAATTTCCATTTTTGGATAGGTTTAGGGTAAGGGTAAATCTAACCTATGCTCAAAGTTTCAGAGCATTTGGACATCTGGATTAATAGGGGCACACAAATCAAGCTCTAGTCAACCCTATGTACAGGTTGCACCATTTTGAGTGTTGCAGTCAGACCATTGGGTCAAATCGGCTCAAATCAATTTTAAATTAAAGTAGACATCAGGGGCTACAAGTTTGGTATAGATTACTTTTCCAGTAGAGGGATCTAAGTATTTTCTGTTGGATCTATAGGCGCCCTTAGAGGGGGGTGAATAAGGGTTATAAAAACTTTAAACTTTAATAGAAAACTTTTGATATTTTATTTGAATAAGAGTGAATATAAAACAAAGAGTAACAAATCAATTTTATTAAATAGAAAAATACATGATTATCATTAATAAACTTGATTACAAAATTTGATTTCTATGTCGCTAGAAATCGAGGCGACTAATATGAAAACTCTTTTTGTTTTCTATACCGACTCGTATCCCCACGAACAGGTTGGCTTTAGCCGATCTCTCCCCAGATACGGCCTCAAGCCGCTCTAGCCAATCTATCACCAGAAAGGCCTCGAGCACCCCCTAGATCTACTCCCTAGACCCAGTCGCCAACACGAGGCGAATTCCTCCCTAAGTCCTACCCAGACCTAGTCGCCAACACGAGGCGAATTCACGAACCGATTACAAAGATAAAAATAAAAGACAAATACAAAAGACAAATATAAAACTCCCTATGAGGTAATCTGAAGAAGACGCCGAAGAATCGCTGAAAATCGTTGAAGTCCAAGCGTGCGTTCTTCGCGTTGAGTTAGCGTGTTGAACCAAGCCTCCTTTGATTCCTCCTTTTGAAATATGAGCGGGAGATGTGTTGGTCTAGAAATACGGCCCTCACAAAGTTTCTGAAGTGTTGGAATAGGGCTCTTGGCAATCAGTTATCAGAGACGTCGAAATCATCCAATTTATAGACTTTTAGCTAACGCCTACGTTAAGTGTTAACGTCGGGCGTTGACCATGTATAGCAACATATTGATGGCTCGGATCTTCAGAAGAGGAAGGAGATTCTGCACTTTAGGAAATGTTTTATTTTAGGCAATACTAACGCCGGCTTTAAGGCTAACGCGGGGCGTTGGGCAAATCATTCCTAAAGATCCTCCTGCAATCACAGCTGCTTTCTCCTTGCCAAATTCGTCGAATGGATAGCGCTCAGCGTTAAGACTAACGCCTGGCATTGAGTTTCTTTCTTTAATCAGCTGGCACGCCATCTTCTCCTTTCGTCGACCTCCATTTCGTCGAACGTAATTTTCGTCGAACATATTTTGTCGAACGGGCTTCTTATTTCGTCGTACACAATTTTGTCGAACGCCAGATCATCGAATGCAGTTTCCATTTCATCGAACGCAGCTTTCGTTCACAGCAGTTTCATTTCGTCGATCGCCAGTTCGTTGAACACAACTTTCAGTTCGTCGATCGCAGCTTCCATTTCGTCGAACGCAGCTTCCGTTCTCAGTGGTTTCATTTTGTCGATCGCCAGTTCCTCGAACGCGGTTTCCAGTTCATCGAATGCAGCTTCCATTAAATTCTCAACGGTTTCATTTCATCAATCGCCAGTTCATTGAACGCAGCTTTCAGTTCGTCGAACGCAGCTTTCCATTTCGTCGAACGAAAATTTTGTCGAACGCATTTCGTCTAGCGCTAACGCCCAGCATTAAGCTTAACGCCAGGCGTTAAACAGCATTCAATCCTTCAGCTTGTGGTTAGTGCCAGCCCATTGTTGCAGCAACCTGGTATCAAAACTGTCCAAACCTGCATGCTAAAAACACAATGGCAAACAAGATCAAATACAAGTAGGATTTGTTATTTTCAAATTAAAGGGATGCAAAAAACCATGTTCCAACAATCTCCCCTTTTTTATAATAATAAATCCAATAGGGATAAATCAGATTCATAGATAAAGAATTTGTGTTTTCATAAGAATATATGACACTAAGCAATTATAAGATAATGATAATAATTAGAGATCATTTAAAAGTGCTCCCCCTACAAAGATGCTCCCCCTTAGTGTATACTCCCATAAACTAGATACATGCTCCCCCTTAATCTAGTGAATCTTACTCCGTTAATCATTACGATTTATCATTTTATTCTCACCCTTTGTTATTAGCAAAAGAGGGTGGAGTGAAACAAAACTAGAATAAAAACGACAAAAGTTGGGACATAACTAAGAGAGGAATAAGAGTTTTGTATAAACATAAAGTAAGTCATGATCAAGCTAAAGGAGAGAGTAGCACAGCGGAAAAAATATATGATAAGCGTGAAAGAACATCATTCAAAGATTATACCAAAGGAATGTAATCACTTGCTTTTTAAATTTATTTTAAAAGTGATTCTACTTGTTAAGATAGATGCAAGTTTGTTTGAAAAAGCAGAAGTGAAACCAAAATGTAGAAATAAGCATGAGAACACATGATATAAGGACACATGATTAGATAGAGAAATGCGGAAAACAAAAACAAAACAAATAAGAGTAGTATTTTTGTTATAGTTTGACCATTCCAACAATATGTCTAGACTTTTCACGTTCGAGCATTTTAACTTTGAAAATTTTCATAACAAATAGGCAAGCATGAATCAACATATTCAAAAAGATTAGAACTACAATGTACCCAATTCATATTTCAAATAAAGAAAACATTGTAGAAATCATGCATTGCAATCTAGTGCTTTTACTTAAGGTTTTAGAGAATTATGTAATTTCGCATTAGGATCCAATTCTCATGAGTAGAGGCTTTATGAAAATCAATGATGTGTGCATAAGGTGTTTTGATAAAAGTATACAAGTGAAATAATCAAAACACATGACATATGTAGTGAAATAGTAACAACAACATTAAGATTGTAATCATAGAATTACTTTCACACATCATATCTAGAATAAATTTCAACGCACATAACATACGTACAACTACCATGGTGCTTCGCCCACACAATGCTCATTAAGACTTATCAGGGAGCGGAGTATTGCTTGGGGGATCACATAAGCATTTTGATTGATTTTTATTTTTAGTGATCCGGTGTACAAATAGAAGTGATAAAAGATGAATGTGTTTGCACAAGACACTACAATTCTTTCCAAGGTGCTCAACCTCACAATGCTCATTAAGACTTATCAGGAGGGTGAGTAGTGCTTGGTGGAGTTATCTTTGGCTTTTTATTTCAGATTTTTATTTTGGGCCAAAGGTTTTCATATATTAATCATGCATTCTTGTCTTGATCGAACATGCTTATTTTGTGTTTTGCATATTTAATCATTTTTGAGCTCTAATGTTCTTGTAAAACACAAATAAATGAAAACCAAATAAAAATATAAAAACCCTTTTTTGAACAAATAAAACATGCTTAAATATGAGCATGTTTTATTTGTTCAAAAAAGGGTTTTTATATTTTTATTTGGTTTTCATATATTTGTGTTTTACAAGAACATTAGAGCTCAAAAATGATTAAATATGCAAAACACAAAATAAGCATGTTCGATCAAGACAAGAATGCATGAATAATATAGTCATAAAGAGTGCATGCAAAATATACGATATAGGAATGTCCTAGATTATAATATCCTAACTATATGTCTACACACTAGCCCCGTACTAAGTGACGGATGGGCATGAGGAGCTGCACACATGTCGTAGGTTGGAGTGTTAGTCCCATATGCACACACTAAAGAACGCTCAGCATATCACTCTTTCCCCCCAGTGCCTTGCAAGGCCCCACTGGAACCCTTCCCGGTTAAGGACAAGACATGACATAAAGGTTAGGTCTTCTGATGCATACAATCCTACGCCCTCACTATTGTGAGACACATAATGTGGATGAATGATCATGGACATCCTAGGCATTTTGTTCTATGGAATCAAAACTATGGCATTTATGCACGATCAATTTCTTATTATATCTTTCAATTTTTCTACTTTAAGATGGATTCATTATGGCATTATTGATAACTAGCATGAATGATAATATTTATTAGTTGATAATGCTAGTATGATGAGTTCATATTATGTCATAAGAATATTGCATGTTTTTTATTTAATTTGAAGACCTAGAATTAAGTGATGATATGATTTGATGTTATTTATATCAAGGTGATTCTAAGGTCTAGATATAGTAAGGTACATGCAATCACAATACATAATTTATTCATATAATTATCATGATCACCAATTTTATGAAAGAACCAAAATGATCTTTTGTAGTTATGTGTAATGTTTGAATTAAAAGATCTTTTGATATTACATTATATAATTATGATCATTAATTTTATCACATAGAGATTTTGATACTCATAATTAATTATTGTAAGTGAAATATATAAAACAATTCATATTCTACCTTTTCAAAATATTAAAGAGAAAGATTGCAAGGTGAATGATGAATACAATGAGAAACCAATTTTTTTTGTTATTTTTGAAAGGTTTTATAAATTTCCTCTTTGGTTTTTGAATATTAAACAAAAATATATATTTATAGTGATTTTTCAGATTTTTAAAATTACAGAAAATTGAATACTTGACCTAGCACCGGCGTTAGGTCCTAGCGCCTGCGGTAGCTCACAGAGAGTGCTTATTTTAATCATATAGCCTAGATTTTCTTCGATTTTGCTTTCGATTTTTCTTAATTATGTTTGTGCAGTGTAAGGCCTGTCTAATGAAGTGAAGAGATGAGTGGAAATCGCAAAAAGTTGCGGAAGTTAAAATTTTAGTACATGGGTTTCATATTCATTAAAGCTCCATATTCATTAGACTTTAATTCTTGAGTTTTGCACAACATATGCATGAGTGAAATGATCATAAATAAGTGAAATAATATTCATGCAATTTTTCAATTCCGGTTTGACATGATTATGATTAAACATACTAGGGGTAATCAAAATGATGCAAATATATTAAATACCTAAGCAAAACTTGCGCATTTTATAAATTTACCATAATACCCCTAAAATACCTTTTAAATCCATTTTTGACACTTATTTCATTTAGTCTTAATAATATCATATGACAAATTTAGTTTTTCAAATTTTATAAGACTTTTAGGAAATGGATCTAGAAGGATAAACATAAAAAGGATAAGTTGATCACTTGAAAAATGATATGACTTTTTATTCAACTTTATTCAATTTGATTTATTTATGAATTTTGGTTTACTATGTGAAAATCATATCACAAGTTATATAAAGTGATCATATCATGATGGTTCAACAAAAGGAAAAATTAAACAACAAAAATAGGTTTGGCATATCATGAAGTAGATTGATGATATTTCATTTTTAGTTGATTTCTACTTCATGCAAATGATTGGATACTAATGAATGAGAGATTTAGGTATCCAAAGAGGACCGGGTGTGACGGTTCCTTTAGGGACCCAAATACATCGTGTTTGCTTTTGTGGAGATATGATTGAATGGGCCCTTTTGATTTGAGTTTGTGTTTCATCTTTAACTTTGGGCCGTCATTCAAACATTGGTTTAATATTATTTTTAGTTTTCAAATTTCCATAATCATTTACTTGAATATTTGGATCAAAATGATTTTTGAATTTATAATTTGAAGGAAATTTGTTTGCATTTAATTTTAGGCTGGGAGAAACATGATTTTGTAAATAATGGTGATTTTGATTTTGATTTACAAATCATTTATGTTCCTTACTCCCATTATTAAACTTAGTTAAGATGTTCATATTCATATTCAACTTGTTTTTAGATATAGTTTGATATTGTGAATTTGTATTTACAATTTTCATAAGCAAGTTGATTTTTTATTTTAATTCATCATTCTTGATCTTTAAATTATGCTTAGCTTTATTATAAGCGATTGTGCTATTTTTAAGAGTGGAAACAATTGAATCAATATGATCTTGATAGTTATTTCTATATTCATCAAATGTTTCATCCATCTCTTTAATTTCAATTTTATATTTCATACACTTAGCACAATCATTTTCCAAAGATGAATTTTCTAAACATAATCTTTCATTTTGTTCTTTTATAAAAAGAAGTTCCTTTTCAAGTTCCTTGCATTTTTCTTTTAAATCATTAAATTCTATACAAGGTGTAATGTTTTCAACTAAGGAGCCTTGGGTAGAACTAGATAAATTAGAATTTGATTTTTCATTAATTTTTTCCTTTAAATTTTTATTTTCGAAGCGCAAATGTTTATTAGCATTTTTTAATTTCTTAATTTTGCTCTTTGTAGTTTGAAGCAATTGTAATGTAGAAATAGAAGTACAAAAAATGGGATTTGATTTCCTTACATTGCTTTCGGGAGAGGTACAATTTGAACATATAGTTTCTTTTACATCTTTTTGGCACTCCTCTTCGGAAGACAGTACTTCTTCTTCTCTTGCATTTGATGTGTGCTCCATTGATCCGTCATGAGAGGAGCATTCTTGAAGACTTGTGCAAGCTTGCATATTCTCCGGTTCTTGAGATTATTCCATACCTGTAGAAGGAGAATCATAAGTTCTTTCAAGAAAATTCCAAATCTCATATGCAGAAGGTAAAGTATAAATAAGTTTGAAAATATTTTGGTCTAACGCACAAAATATACTATTAATAGATTTTGTATTTAAAACAATTTCGTTTCTAGATAGTACGCTAGGTGGCTTTTCAATAGTAATATTCCAAACTTTTTCATCTAAGGCCTTAAGAAAATTTTTCAATAATATTTTCCACCCTTTATAATTTTTGCCCATAAATAAAGGCGGTGATAATACTTTTTCATTTATATTAAAAATTTCCCCACCAGTAGAAGCGAGATCATGATCAAGAGACGCCATTATTCCTGGCTCTTAAGCCGATTTGGAATAACCTGGCTCTGATACCACTTGTTGGATCTGTAGGCGCCCTTAGAGGGGGGGTGAATAAGGGTTTTAAAAACTTTAAACTTTAATAGAAAACTTTTGATATTTTATTTGAATAAGAGTGAATATAAAACAAAGAGTAGCAAATCAATTTTATTAAATAGAAAAAGAAATGATTATCATTAATAAACTTGATTACAAAATTTGATTTCTATGTCACTAGAAATCGAGGCGACTAATATGAAAACTCTTTTTGTTTTCTATACCGACTCGTATCCCCGCGAACAGGTTGGCTTTAGCCGATCTCTCCCCAGATACGGCCTCAAGCCCCTCTAGCCAATCTATCACCAGAAAGGCCTCGAGCACCCCCTAGATCTACTCCCTAGACCCAGTCGCCAACACGAGGCGAATTCCTCCCTAAGTCCTACCCAGACCTAGTCGCCAACACGAGGCGAATTCACACACCGATTACAAAGATAAAAATAAAAGACAAATATAAAACTCCCTGTGAGGTAATCTGAAGAAGACACCGAAGAATGGTTGAAGATCATTGAAGTCTAAGCGTGCGTTCTTCGCGTTGAGTTAGCGTATTGAACCAAGCCTCCTTTGATTCCTCCTTTTGAAATATGAGCGGGAGATGTGTTGGTCTAGAAATACGGCCCTCATAAAGTTTCTGAAGTGCTGGAATAGGGCTCTTGGCAATCAGTTATCAGAGACGTCAAAATCATCCAATTTATAGACTTTGAGCTAACGCCGACGTTAAGTGCTAACATCGGGCATTGACCATGTATAGCAACATATTGATGGCTCGGATCTTTAGAAGAGGAAGGAGATTTTGCACTTTAGGAAATGTTTTATTTTAGGCAATACTAACGTCGGCGTTAAGGCTAACGCGGTGCGTTGGGAAAATCATTCCTAAAGATCCTCCTGCAATCACGGCTGCTTTCTCCTTGCCAAACTCGTCGAATGGATAGTGCTCGGCGTAAAGACTAATGCATGGCATTGAGTTTCTTTCTTTAATCAGCTGGCACGCCATCTTCTCCTTTCATCGACCTCCA
Organism: Dactylorhiza incarnata; assembly: GCA_033032865.1. Lineage (NCBI taxonomy): Eukaryota > Viridiplantae > Streptophyta > Magnoliopsida > Asparagales > Orchidaceae > Dactylorhiza > Dactylorhiza incarnata. The sequence goes on along the minus strand of JAWHQI010000079.1, from coordinate 3,841,021 downwards.
TTTCGTCGAACGTAATTTTCATCGAACGCATTTCGTCGAACGGGCTTCTCATTTCATCGTACACAATTTCGTCGAATGCCAGATCGTCGAACGCAGTTTTCATTTCGTCGAACACAGCTTCCATTCACAGCGGTTTCATTTCGTCGATCGCCAGTTCGTCGGACGCAACTTTCAGTTCGTCGACCGCAGCTTCCATTTCGTCGAACGCAGCTTCCGTTCTCAGCGGTTTCATTTCGTCGATCGCCAGTTCGTCGAACGCAATTTCCAGTTCGTCGAATGCAGCTTCCGTTCTTAGTGGTTTCATTTCGTCGATCGCCAGTTCGTCGAACGCAACTTTCAGTTCGTCGAACGCAGCTTTCCATTTCATCGAACGAAAATTTCGTTGAACGCATTTCGTCTAGCGCTAATGCCCAGCGTTAAGCTTAACGCCTGGCGTTAAACAGCATTCAATCCTTCAGCTTGTGGTTAGTGTCATTGTTGAAGCAACCTGGTGTCATAACTGTCCAAACCTGCATGCTAAAAACACAATGGAAAACAAGATCAAATACAAGTAATATTTATTATTCTCAAATTAAAGGGATGCGGAAAATCATGTTCCAACATTTTCTATAATTATTTTTAACTACTGCCAGTAAAGGGGCAGAAATAGGAATATCAAATATATTATTACATAAACTTGCACAGATCTTAAAGCACAAACGAAGGGCATCCCTTCATCTTCTCCAATCAGCCAACGGCCACGGTTGGCCCGTCCTGTAGCAACTTGGGAGGTGATTTCCTGGCCACCTAGATGCTCTCCCGGTCGGCCAATGCCTCCACCACCTCCGTTGAAGTGGCGGCCGGCAATGTACAGTTTTTGGCCGGCTGGAGACGGTCGGAATCAGGAATTTGAACAAGAGAATAAAAGCCTGAACACAAGCTTTTGGCCATGCAGATCCAAGACCAATTGGCCCCAAATCTAGTGGCCAAAATGAAGAGATCTACCCACTAAGAGATAGATGAGAGGGGAGGACCTGAATTGTGGCTCGTAGTCGTGCCGATCGCCGATCCGCCATGGTTGGTCGAGAGCTCTTTGGTGCCATGCCGGTAGGTGCTTAGGTAGGAAAATTCTTCTAGAAAAGTGGGGGAAACTCATCCCCTCCACCCCTTGATACCTTTTATAGAACCAAATCCTGGTGGGGGAGGAGATGAAGCTTGGGATTCCTCCATTAACACCATTCATGGTGAAAATTTCGGCCATCCCTAAAGGTCACCCAATTCATCATCCAAAAGAGTTGGGAAAACCCTTTAACATTCTCCTAATTGATGGGGTGAATGAATCCCCATCAATTGGGAGGACTTTTGGACTCCCTTGGCCATGAATTTGGCCACCAAAATGAGTCCCGCCCGCATCCCGTCGGTTGAGCTACCATCGGCGCTAGTGCTAGCGCCAGCGCTAGTGCTAGCGCCAGCGCTAGCATCTCGACAGCATAATGCTCGCCGGTTCGGCAACCGCCAAGCGCTACCGCTACCGCTAGCGTCTGTGCTACCGCTACCGCTAGCGCCTGCGCTACCGCTACCGCTAGCGCCTGCGCTAATGCTGCCGCTAGCGCCTGTGCTAGAGCCTGCGCTAGTGCTACCGCTAGCGCCTGTGCTAGCGCTAGCGTCCGCACTAGCGTCGCATTCAATACACCCCCTTCTTTTCTACGGTTGGATAATTGGGGTATTACGAGGGGATCCTCTTATTGGGTTAGTCATGTCATGGTGGGGTCATGGGTCACAGTGATGCCCTAAGGCCAACCGTAGGCTTGGTAACCGGAAATCACTATCCCAGACCATGGTGATTTTTGCCTCGAGCCTAAACTCTTATGTTCTCTTCGCGCATCCTAGGGTTTTGTCATGACCTAGTCATGACAAAACCATCCTAGGGGTCTAGTCATTTGGGGGTGTTACAGTTTTGATCTGGATGGAGGAGGGTCCATTTATAGGGGTTGGAGGAGCCTCCCCTCTTCCTCTTCTCGGTGTTGGACTAATCCCCCCATGGAGGAGAAGGCTTGGGTTCATCCCAGCATGCTAGGGCAACTGGCAATCATCTAGATAGGAGAGTACACCAAGGTGACACCATATTGAGGCTTGGAGTTTGGTTTGGGAAAGAGAGAGAAAGAGAAAAGGAGAAAGAGAGAGAGCATCCTCTTGGCTTGGCCCAAGGCTCATCCACCTTGCTGAAAACCAGAGCCCATGAGGGGCCCATGACGTCATTGGTAGGTTTTGAGCTTGGGGCGAGGTGGAGGGGCTTTTAAAATAATCAAAATTGCATTTTAAAGAGGTTTGACCAAAGTCAACCATATAGTGGCTCCACCTATGTGGTTATGGTCAAAGTAGGTCCAAGTCGGCGAGAGACAAGTCAATGTTGGGGTATTTTAGTAATATCGGTATGTGCACGCTTTTCGGTGCATCGCAAAGCTTGATTTGACCAAATTAACTAACGACGTCGAAATCAAGAGCAACGAATTTTGTTGCTCTCGTATTAGTCATACGAGTCCAATGCAACTGACTAGGGTCAATTCTGAGTTCATATGTTCAATTTACTAAAACGGCGTTGTCGCGACGCGCTGCAACACTCAAAATAGTCATTTTCTCTAAATGGCATCGGATCAATACAAAACGAGTTCCGTTGCTCTCTTATGAACTATACGAGTCTAATGCAACTGACGGAAGTCAATTCGGAGCATGTATGCTCCATATTCTAAAACTGCGTCGTCGTGATGCGCTACGATACTCAAAATGGTCATATTCTCCATATGACCTCGGATCGAAATAAAATGAGTTTTGTTGCACTTGTATCGACTATACGAGTCTATTGCAACTAACATAACTCAATTCGGAGCATGTATGCTCAAAATACAATATGGGTCATCTTCTAGCTTTCTGGTACTATACCTGTGGTCGGCTCACTTTTATTGGGTCATCTAGGGTCCTAGTGGCACAATAAAAGTCGGGATGTTACACATTGCTTGCAAGTATGGAGACATTACTTACTTGGAGCACAGTTCATGATCAAGATCGACAATGTGACGACTACATATTTTCAAACTCAGAAGAAATTATCAGCAAAGCAAGCAAGATGACAGGACTTCTTGGCGGAATTTGACTTTGTCCTGGAACACAAATAGGGCAAAGCTAATGTGATAGCAGACGCACTTAGCCGCAAAACGGAGTTAGCAACAATCTCGATGGTGAAGAGCGACCTACTAGATCAGGTGAAGAGTGGGTTGGAGGAAGACCCACTGGCCAAGCAACTCATACAATTGGCCAAAGAAGGTCGAGCAAAGAGATTTTGGGTAGCAGACATGTTACTCTACACCAAAGGAAGGAGATTGTATATCCCAAAGAGGGGAAACCTACGGAGGGACTTGATCAAAGAGTGTCATGATACAAAGTGGGCTGGACATCCAGGGCATAAGCGCACTTTAACCTTGATGTAGGATTCATACTATTGGCCACAGATGCGAGATAGCATTGAGTTGTACATGAAGACATGTCTTGTTTGCAAACAAGACAAGGTGGAGAACAAGCAACCGACGGGACTCTTGGACCACTACTAGTGCCAGAGTATCCATGGGAGATGGTGACGCTCGATGATGATTTAGCTTGGATTTTTCTTCTTTTTATGGTTTGCGCAACCTTTATATGACGAGATTTGAATTAGGAAGGTGTTTTCGAAGAGTTTCGCAAGTACTCCTACTTTGAGAAACTAACTGTTATCCTATCGAAAGATAGAAGTAACAATCTTTTTCTTCTTTCGAAGTATTGACGATTACAACCTGACTACAACGCCGAATTCTATTGATTTTTAAAATAGAAAAGGAGAGTTTTGCACTAAATTGGTTTGAAAAGCTTTTGTTTAAATTTTAATCCAAACTAATCATTTGATAAAGACAAGTATACCTTATCGTGAGTAATACAGGATATTTTGTTTTAGAAAATATCGGGGTCGTATATTTCCGCGGATCGTGTTGATTATAGCTACTTTGAGGAATGAACTATTATTTTATCGGAATAAGTTTTTAGTGTGGGTTTTTAAAAGCGAACGATAATAAGCGTATAACTAGAGTTCTAAACGATGATAATAAATAGCGCCCGATGTCGAATTACCTTGAGACAAAAATAATCTTTTTTTAGAAATAAAAGTGATGGCTTTTCAAAACATTAAAACGACTTGGCCATGGAGGTTCCATAATTATGAACGCTCCTCTCTCGAGGGTACGCCCACCTGAGATTATGAATATTTGACCGAACTCTCGTTCTTTAATCGAATCTCCTTAATGCTCGCTTTATGTTGTGAACCCCACTATTGGGTTTTTACTTCCAATTCGGGAGACTTACCTCATCCTCTCTTGAGGGTAGAGCGCACTTCTCTTTACCCATGAGTGATTAGTCCGTACGCACGAGCCTCTCGGCTAACTAGTGTACGAAAACGGAAATGAAAACCACACATCGATTATGTGGCTCCACTCAACGTTATTCTCGGGTAAACCTTAAGCTTGTTTAATTATTTTTAGAAAAAGATGTTTTATTTTTTTAGAAAACTATTTATTTGTCCCAATGCTCTTCGACGTCGTGTGCTAAAGAAAATTTGTCACTCATCGGAATGGAGATGGCATTAATAATTAGAAAGTACATGTTAATAATTTAAGCGTATATAAGCGTGAAAGAATGAAATAAAAGACTTATATAAAAGCTGAAATAATATCTGTCCCAACCGTCTTAAACAAGCGCTAAAAAGTTCTTAGCCTCTTATCCAGGACGGGGGTGGTATAGAAATGAAATACTTATAAAAGTGCAGAAATAATATCCGTCCCAACCGTCTTAAATAAGCGCTAAAAAGTACTTAGCCTCTCATTTGAGATGGGGGTGGTTTATAACAGTTATATAAAGACTGAAAATTAAGCTATGTTACAAAAAAAAAGGAAAACGAAAGAAAGCGTTTAAATGAAAGCGATAAATAAAGCGTTGAAAGAAAAGCAATAAACTATTTTTATGAAAGCTCTTAACCTAAATTATGAAAGCAGTGAACCTAAGTTATAAAAGCAATAAACCTAAGTTATGAAAGTAATAAACTATTCTCATACACACACACACACTAACATAAATTGAAAAAGAAGATGATCCAAATGAGAAAAACAACATTTTATTTCTAAACAATCATTACAACTAGACTAGGAAGGCGAAAATTACAAACGAACTTAAACTTAATTGCATAAAGAAAACTCACATTCACTCAAAAGAACTCAAAAACCACTAACAAGAACTCAAAATTTGGATGAAAATTTCTTCAGCCGAGCCCCTCTATTTTTAGCCAAAATTTTATTTTTACACGCCCCTGGGTCACGGGCGTGTCTTGTGGTCACGGGCGTGATCCTAGGGCATGACATTTGCTCCGACTTAACGACCGCCTTCTCGATGGATCCGCCGTCAAAATAAGGCTGTACATGGGCGTGGCTTGGATTGTCACAGGCGTGACTCGTCGATTCACGGGCGTGATTATGGGCGGCAGACATCAGCAGCATGGGCGCGACTTTGGGGTGTGACACACTGCTGGTACACGGGCGTGACTTTGCTAGAGCACGGGCGTGACTTTTCTGGATCACGGGCGTGACTTGTAGAAAATCCATCGAGACGATTGGACGACACACTTATCTGTCGAGAAGAGCAGTTCACGGGCGTGACTTGGTCGATTCTTCAGAATTTGGTCTGGATTTGGCCGACAGCTGGAAAGTTGGCGTTTTAAAATTACACGCCCTTGGTCACGGGCGTGACTTGGGGTCACGGGCGTGACTTAGGGGCGTGACTTGACAAAAAATGCCAAAATCTGCAAAAAGAAAAATAAAGCTAAGTTAGTAATAAAAATAATAAAACACGCAATTTATTTATTAATTTACATAGAAAATTCACAATATTAATTATTACTATACTAATAACTATACTAAAAATACATATATTTTACTACTCATCAAATACCCTCATACTTAAGCTTTTGCTATTCCAGAGCAAAAGGAAGAGAGATCTATACGGGATTAACATAAGTTCTAATTTTTAGCTATCGTTTTATTTTAATCATAAGAGACTGAAAAATAAAAATTTGGAGTAATAAGAGTTAAGTCCTAAATTATGCAAATGATTTAAGTGGAAAGAAATGTCTTAGCCAAAAGACTTCTTAATTAATCAAATAGCAAACAAAATTGCAATCATTAGTAAACGAGATTATATCGAAATTATAAGAACCTTTGTTTAAAAAATGTGAAGGGAAAATATAAGTTACTAATTAAGCTCTCAAATGATTTTTTGAACTAAAACTAGAAACAATAATTTGGCTAAGGGAAAAGGGGGTAAAAAGTCTTGGCAAAAAGAAGAGTTTTTGAATTAGGGATGATGGTTTTTATTCGTCCACCCCTTCATTTTAGCTTTTTTGGTGTCCCCGTGGTTTACGAGGGAAAACTAATTCAATTGCTTTTATTAACCCAATGCCTATGTTTACAGAACGAAATCTTATTCTCATTGACATAAGATCATTTAAAGTATTTATTGGGTGCCTATGTTTACGGAAAGAATTCTTATTCACATTGACATAAGATCTTTTTCTTCTTTTAATTTTTTATTTGTCATGCTAAATTAGTGTATACAAAAGGGGTTTTCAAAAGAAATTCTAGAATAATAATAAAAGGTTTGAGAGCAAACTTAGTAATTTGAATATTCCTAGATTCCTATAGACATAAAGTGGGGATAATTGCAATCTAAAGTTGTTTTGCCAACATAATACACATGTCTCTATTTTAGCTAGTAGAAGTAATGCTTGAAAAACAAAGCTTCTATTTAAATTAAAAATACAAGATATTCTATAAAACTTAACCCCGAACGTTTAAATCTATCGATCTTAGATAAACAAATAAATAGTAAAACTAGCGATTATAAAAAGCCACAAACAGATATTCTCGAAACTAAATGCTTTTAAGAATAAAAGTAAAGTTGGGTTTTATTATTTTTTTGGATTTTTGCATTTTTGTACTACGACAAAGTTAAAAAAAGGAAAAGAAACACATGTTTTTGAAAATTTTTGTGGTTTTAAACATTTTCTTTTTAGTTTTTACAAAAGTAGGCAAGATGAAATAAAACTTTTTTTTGAATTTTTTATTTTTGGTTTTTACAAAAGTAGGCAAGTGCCTAGATGAAATAAAACTTTTTTTTTTTTGAAAAATTTTTGTTTGTTTAAATGAAAACTGTAAAACACCCTCATACTTAAAATCCAACATTGTCCCCAATGTTGTAATTTAAGTATGAAGAAGAGAAAATAAAAGTGCAGTATGGACAAAAGAAGAGATAAAGAGAGCAAAAAGGCTTCCCTGAACTAAAACTGACGGGGTCAAACGAAACCCTGCATAAACATATAAAAGAACAAAACATAATAAAAAATTAGATAAATATGGGGTGCCTCCCACGAGCGCTTTGTTTACCGTCACGTAGCTTGACGAATGTGGCGTGGTGAGATTATAAATTGGGGAGGGTGAAGGATTCAGTGTTTCCGTCCACTAGATCGCCGCAAGATCAATTTTTAAACGATGGTCGTTTACTTTAAATTCGCCTCTGTAGGGATGAGAGATAAGAACGGTCCCATACGGCCAAACCTCTTTGACCTCAAAGGGGCCGGACCATCGGGATTTTAATTTACCTGCAAAAAGACGAAGGCGTGAATTATAAAGAAGGACAAGATCGTCCGGCGTAAATATTTTGGGAAATTTTATTTTGCGATCATGGAAGAACTTAGAATGCTCCTTATAAAATGTATTACTCTCATAAGTGTTCGCACGTCATTCATCGAGTTCATTTAGTTGGAATTTTCTACTCTCTGAGGCTAAGTTCGAATCGAGATTTAAAAAATTTATGGCCCAAAAGGCACTGTGTTCTAACTCTACCAGTAAATGGCACGCTTTGACATAGACTAATTGATAGGGCGTACAACCGATAACGGTCTTGTACGTCATACGATATGCCCACAGTGCGTCATCGAGTTTTAAGGACCAATCTTTCCTATTTAAAGAAACAGTTTTCTCCAAAATGCGTTTAATCTCCCGATTTACTACCTCTACTTGGTCGCTTGTTTGAGAGTGATAGGCGGTGGAGAGCTTTTGCGTGACGCCATATTTAGATAAAATTTTGTAAATTGGGCATTGCAGAAGTGCGTACCCCTATCACTTACTATTGCGCGGGGCGTGCCAAAGCGAGAAAATAGTTTTTTTCAAAAAATGGACGATGACTCTCGCGTCGTTGGTGGGCAGAGATTGCGCTTCCGCCCACCTAGAGGCGTAGTCGACCGCCACTAAAATATAGCGATTATTAAAAGAAGAAGGTGGGGGCCTACAAAATCTATGCCCCAAAAATCAAAGATTTCGCATTCGAGAAAAAGTTTTTGGGGCATCTCGTCATGACGAGAGATGTTACCCGACCGCTGGCAGCTATCGCATTTACTCACAAAAGTGTGAGCATCCTTTAAGAGAGTGGGCCAATAAAAGACCGCCTCTAACGCTTTCTGCGCGGTTCGGTTGGCTTGATAATGCCCTCCAGTCGGCCCCTCATGGCAGTGTCACAATATTTGCGCACCCTCCTCGCTTGAAACACATCTTCGTATCACTTGGTCCGCGCACACGCGAAAGAGAAAGGGGTCCCCCAAAAGTAGTTTTTCAAGTCAGAGAAGAATTTCTTCTTTTGCTGATTCGAAAAATCTTTTGGAAGGACCCGCGCGACTAAATAGTTCGCGTAATCTGTGAACCAAGGGATGGAAGAAGTTTTTATATTATTTAAAATTAAGAGGCACTCCTCAGGAAATCTATCATCTATTTCGGGTTCGAGGAGCGCTTCTGCGGCGGGGTGTTCTAAACATGAGAGGTGGTCGACTGCCAAATTTTCTGCCCCTTTCTTATCCCGGATCTCTAAATCAAATTCATGTAACAGGAGGATCCATCGAAGCAGGCGGGACTTGTCATCTATTTTGGTCAAAAGATATTTTAGGGCGGAGTGATCAGTGAAAACGATTACTTGTGAAAGTGTTACGTAGGGCCTGAACTTATCAAAGGCCAATACGACGGCAAGAAGTTCCTTTTCCGTCGTTGTGTAGTTAGCCTGTGCAGATGTGAGCGTGCGAGAAGCATAATAGATTGGAGGAAATATTTATTAATGTGTTGGCCTAATACGGCTCCTACCGCAATATCGCTCGCGTCGCACATTATCTCGAACGGAAGGGACCAATCTGGCGCCACCAGAATTGGAGAATTGATAAGTTGCTTTTTTATAAAATTAAATGCCTCTTGGCAGGCCGTATCAAAAATAAATGGGGAATCCTTTTTCAGGAGGTGGGTTAGCGGTTTCGTTATTTTAGAAAAATCTTAGATAAACCGTCTGTAAAAACTCGCATGGCCGAGAAAACTTCGAATAGATTTTACGTTCGAAGGTATGGTAAGTTGTTCAATTATGGCAACTTTGGCCTTATCGACCTTCATCCCCTTGGAAGAAATCTTATGGTCGAGGACTAAACCCTCTCTGACCATAAAGTTGCATTTCTCTCAGTTTAAAACTAAGTTTGTCTCTTCACACTGCTGGAGAACTCTATCTAAATTTTTCAGACAGTTTTGAAAAGAGTTTCCAAAGACAGAGAAGTCATCCATAAAGACTTCCATTATGTCTTCTACAAGCTCGCCGAATATCTCCATCATACATCGTTGGAATGTAGCTGGCGCGTTGTAGAGGCCAAACGGCATCCTTCGATATGCGAAGGTGTCGAAAGGGCAAGTAAAAGTTGTTTTTTCTTGGTCCTCGGGAGAAATAGGGATTTGGAAAAATCCCGAGAGACCATCAAGAAAGCAATAAAAAGGATGACCGGAGAGACTCTCCAGATTTGATCAATAAACGGTAATGGGAAGTGGTCTTTTCTGGTGGCATCATTTAGTTTTTGGTAATCGATGCACACCCTCCAACCCGTAACAGTATGAGTTAGGATTAATTCGTTATTTGTGTTTGCCACGACCGTTATACCGCCTTTTTAGGGACGACTTGTACGGGACTTACCCACGTACTATCGGATAGGATAGATAATTCTCGCATCAAGGAGTTTTATAATTTGAGTCTTAACGACTTCCCACATATTCGGGTTAAGGCGTCGTTGAGGCTGAATCGTTTTGCGGGGGGGGGGGGGGGGGTATCTTCTAAAAATATTTTATGGGTACAGAACGAGGGGTTTATTCCCCTGATATCTGAAATCTGCCATGCAATTGCACGGCTATGTTTGTTTAAAACTTCTACTAATTTGGATGTTTCCGAATCACTTAACGTAGCGGAGATGATAACAGGAAGTTTTAAATCTTTTTCAAGAAAAAACATATTTTAGATTATCAGGGAGCTGTTTTAACTCGAGGAGTGGCGGTTCTTCGTAAGATGTTTTAACTTTTAAGGCTTCTGAATCGAGGGGTTCGAATGGCAAATTTGTCAGCATGTCATCGAGACAAGATAGATTCGCCAATATAGAATTATCCAGTGCTAAAGAGAGAAATTCAGTAAGCGAAGAACATTCCTCTTCAAACGCGGGTTCCAAGTTATAACTGGAATCATTGTTCGACAGGGAGTTCCGCATCGAGGGGTTAATAAGTAAAGTAACTTCGTCATCTCCGACCCGAAGGAGGAGGAGTCCGTTACTAACATCGATTAACGCGCGGGAGGTTGCGAGAAACGAGCGACCGAGAATGATAGGCACCTCAGCGCCCTCCTCTATGTCCAGGATGACAAAGTCTACCGGGAAGATAAACTTGTCGACCTTGACTAGGACATCCTCCACTACCCCTATCGGGTACTTTACCAAGCGATCCGCGAGTTGGATGCTCATCTTTGTCGGGCTTGGGACGCCCAAATCGAGCTTTTTGAAAAGGGAGAAAGGCATCAAATTGTTGCTAGCGCCCAAGTCCGCTAGAGCGTACTTTATTAACATATTGTCGAAGAGGCACGGGATGGAGAATCGTCACGGGTCATTCAGTTTTGGCGGCAATTTATTAAGGAGGACAGTCGAGCATTCTGCGTTAAGGGAAACACGCGAAATATCTTCGAGTCATTTTTATTAGAAAGCAACTCTTTAAGATATTTCGCGTATTTCGGCATTTGGGAGAGTGCCTCGCAGAAAGGAACATTTATGTGGATTTGTTTTAAAATTTGTAAAAAAAAATTATAATGCTCGTCCTTCCGTTCGTTGTTTATTTTTGAGGGATAAGGAAGGGACAGGCTAAAAACGTTTGGCACAGTCGGAATACACGGTGTATTATCTATCGAGAGAGGGGGTGGAGGGGTCGGTGTCGAAACATGTACCTTGGGCTCAACCCGTTTTGGGGAGGTTACTTCCTTGCCGCTGCGAAGGTTTATGGCGTTGGCATTTTCTCTGGGGTTCGGCTCTGCGTTCCCTGGTAGAGCTCCATATGGCCGCTGAGAGACCATCTTTGCCAGTTGTCCAACCTGATTTTCCAAGTTTTTAATCGATCCGGTAATATTCCGGATATTTGACTCGGTGGACGCGACGTATTTAGCAAAAATATCTTCGAGCGGAGAAGGTTTTGGAGGTGGAGGCTGGAATCCGTTCGGAAATCCTTGCGGGAATCCCTGCGGATTCACAATTGGGGGCCTCTGAGCATTATTAGGATTGCTCCAGGAAAATTTTGGGTGGTTCCTCCAACCCGGATTATAATTATTACTATACGGATTGTTATTAGGGTTGAAGGGGGGGTCTAACTGGGCTGCCTAGGTAATCTACAGTTTCTTCGACAAAATTATTATTATTATTATTATTATTATTATTATTATTATTATTATTATTAAGCCAAGCGGGAGTGGAGGAGGAAGCAGTCATCTCTGCCACTTGCTTACTTAACCTTTCGACTTGAGAGGCTAAGTGAGAAGTGGCATCCACTTCATATATCCCAGTTGGTTTAGTAGGGCGTGATTTAGGCGCATTCTATTGATAGGCATTCATGGTCATTTCTTCGAACAGAGCTTGAGCTGCCTCTGGGTTTTGTTGTTTAACGTTCTCCCGGCGGCTGCATCGATCATCTGTCGTGTTGAGAAATTCAAACCATTATAAAACGTCTGGACCTGCAGCCAGGACGGCAGCGCGTGATGAGGACACCTACGCAAGAACTCCTTAAAACACTCCTAAGTCTCGTAGAGAGACTCAGAATCGAAATGAATGAAGGAGGTGATATCTGTGCGTAGTTTAGCAGTTTTAGACGGGGGAAAATATTTTGTGAGAAATTTCTCCGTCAATTGTGCCCACGTGGTTATGGATCCTCTGGGAGAGAACTTAACCACGCCTTGACCTTTGTCCGTGGTGAAAATGGAAATAAGCATAAACGAATAGCGTCATCGGTAACGCCATTAATTTTAAATGTATCGCATATTTCCAAAAAACTAGAAAGGTGTAAATTCGGATCCTCATCTGGCAAACCGTCAAATTGGATTGACTGTTGTCCCAACCGTCTTAGACAAACGCTAAAAAGTTATTAGCCTCTTATCAAGGACGGTGGTGGTATATAAATGAAATACTTATAAAAGTGCAGAAATAATATCCGTCACAACCGTCTTAAACAAGCGCTAAAAAGTACTTAGCCTCTCATTTGAGATGGGGGTGGTATATAACAGTTATATAAAGACTGAAAATTAAGCTATGTTACAAAAAAAAAAACGAAAAACGAAAGAAAGCGTTTAAACGAAAGCGATAAATAAAGTGTTGAAAGAAAAACAATAAACTATTTTTATGAAAGCTCTTAACCTAAATTATGAAAGCAGTGAACCTAAGTTATGAAAGCAATAAACCTAAGTTATGAAAGCAATAAACTATTCTCATACACACACACACACACACTAACATAAATTGAAAAAGAAGATGATCCAAATGAGAAAAACAACATTTTATTTCTAAAACAATCATTACAACTAGACTAGGAAGGCGAAAATTACAAACGAACTTAAACTTAATTGTATAAACAAAACTCACATTCACTCAAAAGAACTCAAAAACCACTAACAAGAACTCAAAATTTGGATGAAATTCCATCAGCTGAGCCCCTCTATTTATAGCCAAAATTTTATTTTTACACGCCCTGGGTCACGTGCGTGTCCTGAGGTCACAGGCATGACCCTAGGGCGTGACATTTGCTCCTGCTTAACGGTCGCCTTCTCGATGGATCCGCCATCAAAATAAGGTTGTACACAGGCGTGTCTTGGATTATCACGGGCGTGACTCGTCGAGTCACGGGCGTGATTATGGGCGGCAGACGTCGGCAGCATGGGTGCGACTTTGGGGCGTGACGTGCTGGTGGTACACGGGCGTGACTTTGCTAGAGCACGGGCGTGACTTTTCTGGATCACGGGTGTGACTTGTAGAAAATCCGTCGAGACGATGCGGCGACGCACTTATCCGTCGAGAAGAGCAGTTCACGGGCGTGACTTGGTCGATTCGTCGGAATTTGGTCTGGATTTGGCCGACAGCTGGAAGGTTGGCGTTTTAAAATTACACGCCCTTGGTCACAGGCGTGACTTGTGGTCACAGGCGTGACTTGACAAAAAATATCAAAATCTGCAAAAAGAAAAATAAAGCTAAGTTAGTAACAAAAATAATAAAACAAGCAATTTATTTATTAATTTACATAGAAAATTCACAATATTAATTAAAACTATACCAGTAACTATACTAAAAATACCTATATTTTACTACTCATCACTCGACTTCATCAATGCCTTGCCCAAGTCCGAAGGATGCGAGTCTATCTTGGTGGTGGTAGACCACTTCTCAAAATATGACACTTTCATACCAAGTACTAAGGACACAACAACAGAAGATACGACCCGACTCTTCTTCAAATATGTAATGAAGTATTGGGCTGGATCCTCATTTTACCGGCAAGCTATGGACAGAGTTATTCAAGTTACTTGGGTCAGAGTTGAACTTCTTTACCAGCTTCCACCCTCAAATGGATGGGCAGACAAAAAGAGTGAATGCACTATTAGAGTGCTACTTGCGGCACTGTGTGTGCAAATCAAAAGGACTATGGCAAAACTAATGGATGCGGCACAATTTTCCAACAACTTGCAGCGGAGTGAGGTTATGAGCCGGAGTCCGTTCGAGCTTGCTACTGGGAGGCAACCTCTCACACCACACACGTTGGCGACCACGACAAAAGATGGAAGGAGCCCAGGTGCTTGGACGATGGCTAAGTGATGGGAGGAACATACTGACTTAGCTAGATCATGCTTGGAGAAGGCTCGCAAGAAGATGAAGAAGTGGGTTGATGCAAAGCGACGACCGATGGAATACTCAGTGGGAGATAAAGTAATGGTGAAGCTCTTACCCCAACAGTTCAAGGCCTTATTGTGTAGTGTACACAAAGGCTTAGTGCGGAGATATGAAGGACCATTTTCCAGTTGTGGCTAAGGTGGGTAAGGTTTCTTATCGTCTTGACTTACCTAGCTCTTTGAAGATACATCCAGTTTTTCATGCGAGTATGCTCAAACCATACTATGGGGATAATGAAGATCTTCAAAAGGAGAATCTCAAAGAGCACCTCCCGTGTTGACTAATTCGTTTGACAAAGCTATAGACGAGGTGCTCACAAAAAGAGTGATTCGAAGGAGAGGTGCGCCACCATGCACACAATACTTGATCAAATGGAAGGGATTGCCAGAGTCCGAGAATACATGGGAGACTTTGGAAGACTTGTGGCAGTTCAAGGACACCATTAGGCAGTACGAGGCGACGAGGACGTCACCAGGCTAGGTGGGGGAGGATGTCACAGATCAGTATTTCGGGTTAAGGCCCAGGAAGATTCCAGAGAAATCCGGAGTCTTGTACAGAAGAAGATGGAGGAGAATTCTAGAGTATTCATGTATCTTGTACATACTAGAGATGCATAGAATAATCTAGAATAGTAGGAGTCTAAAATCTTCTGTACTTTGGAGGAAAATCTCTTTGAGGCCTATAAAAGAGGAAATCCTTCTCATTTGTAGAGCATCCAAGTTCTGGATAGACAATAAAGTTCTTTCACTTGTGAGCTTTCTCTTGAGTTGTTTTCTCACTATTCTCTTCAACACCACCTAGTTATTACAGGAGAGGCTGACTTAGCTTGGCTACACGGAGTGATAAGGAGGAGCTAAGGCCGCACGAGAGCTTGTAAGGAGACAAGTCCGTGACAGGCCGCACCCCTTGAGGGGGGGGGGGGGGGTGCGGTTTCGGTCGCACCCCCCAAAAGGGGGGTGGGGGTACAGCTTGGTCGCCCCCCCCCCCCCCCCCAAGGAAGGGGGTGCGGCTTTGGTCGCACACCCCTAAAAGGGGTGGTGTGTGTGTGGGGGGGGGGGGGGGGGGGGGGGGGGGGCGTTGGCTGCACCCCTCAAGGGGTGCGACTACACGATTTTGGCCGAGCGACGAGCGCCAGGGGTTGTTGCTGCGCGGCGGTTTTGCTCCTGCTTCCCCACTTGCTCACTAAATGTGGATGACTTTGACTCCATGATCGGGATGCGGTTAATGTGTATGTGTGCGTTCCGGTGTTCATTTGGAGGATCTAAGTGATTCAGAATTACACGAGATGAGCCCATTGGAATTTTACCGGTGAGCCGATCGAGCTCGCGGCGGAAAATCTTCGGTTTTAGCGAGCCCATTTTGGGGAACCATATCAATAGCGTATAGATATGAAATTTGATTTGCATGAATAATCTTCAGCCCCTCAAACCTAAAAACTACCTCCATATAACATTTCTCTTAAAAATAATAGAGCCTACAGAACTGGTATAACCCGGCCAGCTAGTTATTCTATATTTTACGAACTCATCAATTTGACCATCCTGACCGACGAAGGCCAGAAGGGTGTAAGAGGAATTTAGCTGCTGCTGTTTTTCACCGTAACCCTAATCGACCGACTCCGCTGTTATAGGTTTTTGTCAGCGATCAATAGAAGAGACTCGACGATCCAAGAAGAAACAGTTACTTCTGTCTTCGATCTGCAGCCATGGTATGATTATGGCTCCCATTCCATTCGCCGCTTGCCGTGTTGTCGCTAGGATGTTCCCTTATATATCTTCACGGTTTCTCTTTTTGAATTTGCTGTGAGTTTTCCGCTCACGATGCGCCGTTGGTATCTTCGGTGTTATTCGTGGGAACACATAAATTATGTTTTTTTGTTGATTGGGTGTTTAGAACAGTCGAGAAAAGCTAATATTTCGATTAAAACTTAGATTATCCCCGCTGAATGTGAATTTGGATTTCTGTTTCACACGTTAGAAAACTACAATACTTCTTGTGCTTCGGGTTCATGTTAACTTCATGTAAATCCGCAGATGAGAGTTATACTGAGCAAATGATTTATATTGGTAGGCAGTTTTGCATCTGGGTGAAGCTAACAATCGTAAGGGTAATATAGATTATTAGTTGTATGCCTGAGTGCTCATCATTGTAATTTCTAAATTTTTTTAAATTTCAACCACTGTTTGTTGATTTATGTGACTTTAGGGCATTAAAACTGCGATTTTTAGGGCATGTTTGATAGTATGTTGATGGAATGTTGTGCTTTTGAGTTCAAAATAATGTAAATGCAGGCTTTTTTTTTACTTGAATGTGAAATACCGTGTCGTTTGATAAGAACATTGTGCTTTTTGAAGTGAATCTTTTTCGCTATTTGATCACGGAGGGATTTAAGATCTTGTTCTATGACAAAACTAATGATGATTAATTGATATTAATCTTATTTATATGCATGATTGTAGAGTGAAATTACATTGTAATGATGAATAATTTAGCATCAAACACCCAAGAGATATTTAACATGTATGATAATATTTCTTTTAAGATTCAATAGTAAACAACAACAACAGAACCCATATAGTCCCCAATCATTGGGGGGTATGGGCGGGGGGAGATTGGAAACATACCTAACCTTTGGCACTATGCACAAAGTGGCTTCTCTCATAGGAGAAAGACCTAACCTTTGACAATAAATGCACAAAGTGGCTGCTCACAGAGTACCACTGAAATAGTGGCCCCATATACCGTCGCATTGGTTGCGGAATCATGCCCTCAAATCAAAGCCAAAGACATCAGAGAGGGCAGACCCAAGAATCCATTTTCCATGCTTCAATTCAATAGTAAACAAACCAAAAAAAAAGGTAGCTAATTCTTTTATTCTAACCTTAAAACTAAGCATTTTTATCATGAGCATAAGTTTTCAAATTGACTTACGTGATGAATATTGTTCATCATGCTTATTCTATTAAACAGCTTTTGTATTAGGGTTCTTCATTGAAGTACTTACAATATACATCATGGTTATTCTATTAATCATCCTTTATGCATGGAGGTTCTTCCATGAGGTGCTTCCTATGCCAGTTCTCCCCAACATGGTTATGCGATGGGGAATATTGAAGATTAAATAAAGGTCTTGGGCATGTACATTGGCTAGATATGAATGTACTTCACATTAAATGTTAATAACCTACCTACACTACTGCCATTGTTTATAACCTATTAATGGCAGATACAGATTACGTCGTGAGTCGTGACATACCCAGTTGAATATAAAATCTCTTCATACATGGATTAGCAATAACCACACCATACCCAAATATGTATGATTCAATAATTAGTGCATATGTGAGTAATCTAAATTTTGACCTAAAATATTATCTTATGGATGGGGATCATGAGGAAAGATGAATGGAGTAGAAAGAAGATAGAAAATCAATGGAACAATCACTCTAGAGGGTGAAATTGATCTTCTTTGTATTCTTTGGTCAGTTGTTACACTTGTGAAATGCTTGACTCGTAGGTTCCTTTCTTACCCGCTCTTCTTGGGAGCATGGAAAGAAAAGTTTGTTTGTAACACATAATTACAAAGAGTGTTTATATATGAAATTATGTTTTAGGCCATGGAGGACAATGAAAGGCTGAAAGCTTCCACATCATAAACTCTTCTATATCTGATTTTCTTTGTAGCAGATTAGGAGGCAACAAGAAGGATTGGCCACATGCTGATGCCTAAAAGTTTGACATTTTGATACTAAATGGAATCACGTGATTTGTACTTTAGGCAAAGATGAACTGTAATTGTACCAATTCAATGTCTTTGGCTTTCATGGCAAACTGATCGTTTGTCCTGATGTAGTTTGCATGTGTTTAAATTTCTAGATTCAAAGGTCAACTTGTGAGTTAATGTAATTATGATGAGTATATCCATGACCCACATCATCTTCGTTCACTTTTGTATTTTATTCAAGCTTCATGAATTGAATTCATGTAATTCGCTTGAATCAATGTTATTCATATTAATTGTGATTGATCTTTTTTGCTCTATCCTCCTAATGCAGTGAGCTCCATCAATGCAACTGATACAAAATGATAAATGACGTGTCCATAGAGACCCAAAATGCAATTTTGTTGTCCTTCAATGCTGGTCACCTACTTAAAAAATGGTTCTAGATCTTGAAAAACACATCACTTTAAGTTACATATAGCAAGGAAATAATCGATACTCCAGTATAACTAAATTTTGTTTTGCTATATTTGAGACTATCCTCCATTGATTTTTAGTTTTCTGGTAATCGCCTATTTACCCATAAAGAAATGGGGACGGCTAGGGTCTTTAAAGTAGTGCCTCTGGGTTTCAGAATACCAATTGAGTTCTTGTTCGACCCTACACTTTAGGGAGGGGTGGGGGGGGGGGGGGGGGGCAATTGAAAGTGCACTTTAGGGGGCGGAATGATAATTGAGAATTACTTTAGAGAGGGTGAATAGAGTTTTAAAAAATTTCAACACAATCAATCACAGAACATGCCACAGATTATATAAGCAGAATAAAGATTATGCGGTAAATGAAATCTAAGCTATAGAGCAATCATCTAGACGACACAAAAATTTTATAGAGATTCCGCAAAATCTAGGTATGCCCCCTCTTCTACCCCTTGGCAGGAAATCTCTAAACAGTATTGAGTCTTTTGATAATGAGACTCTTAGAACCACAACTGAATCTTTTGATAAAGAGATTCATAGAACCACTGAGTCTTTTGATAAAGAGACTCTTAGAACCACTGAATCTTTTGGAGAAGGATTCTTAAAACTCTGCACTGAATCCTTTTGAGAGAGATTCTTAAAACTCTACACTAAATTCTTTAGAGAGAGATTCTTAAACTTTTCACTGAATCCTTTAGAGAGGGATTCTTAAAACTCTTTTGGGATGGATGGATGTAACAAGCTTTTCCACAATTAGATTCTTTCGTCGACAAGCTCTGAAAAGATCTTTGAATTTGATAATCTGTGTGGATACTGATTCCTCTTTGATCGGCTCTTCTTGAAGAGAAGAAGACAGAACACCAATCAACAATTTTTTTGTTCTTGGTGCTAGCAACAACAACCCTTTTCAGATCGAGAGAGAATGAGAGAAAGAATTAGACTTAAGGAGAAGATGAGTCTTTCTGAAATCGTGAGGGGGAAGAGAAGAATTCACAATCTTTCTATTCAATTCCTTGATTAGTATTCACTCGGTTGAAATTTATATTTATATATAGATATCAACTGATTGAATACTTTTTTTATCTTCTGATTCAATATAATCTATTTCTTTAAGTGGAGCATCAACGATTTGATTTGAATTGCAATCACAACATCAATCTGCCCAACTGCCTTAACTGACATCCATTGAGAATTAGACATAAGCTTAACAAAGCGTCGATTACTTCTCGATGTTCATCGATTTTTGAGTTATCTGTAAATCGACATATGCTGATCTTCACTGCTTCATAGAAGTCAACATAAACTGTGTTGGCTCTTCGACGCACGTTGATTACTTCTTGACATACAAAGCTTTCTTTTGACATTTTCCTTTGTCTTTTCATGCCTTCATTTTCTGTCAGCCTGTTTTTACATTTTATTTATAGCCTTTTTATACATTCATAAGACATTCATAAATCACTTATTTAATCTGATATATCAAATCAAGAGATGGCTCGAGCATTACAACTATTGTATGGAATACTCAGATCATCTTAGAAGCCTCAACCATATCTCAATCGTTTGGTTTTCCTGAGCTTAGCAGTAGGGTAGGTAAGTAATTTATGAATGTCTCAACCATATCTCAATTGCACAACCTCTTTTCTATATATCTTTTTTCTTATAAGAGATCAGATGCTCCACATGGTTGTTTCTTAACAGCTCGACAATCTTCTAATATTTATCCATGCAGTTTTCAAGCGATCTGAGATCAAAGCCAAAAACCCGTATTGATTTTGGAAACCGTCATCTTAATTTTGATAGCTTCAGAAACACAGAAGAAACGAGAATGGCGGGAGATTGAAGAGGAGTCTTCTACGTGAAGAACTAGTGATATATTTTCTTGATTTTTTTTTTTGATTTGACTAAGATGTTTAGACGGAGTGTAAACAGCGTTTAACTAATTATTTTTTGAAATGACTTATCATGCGTTGAATAGATATTGATGCTCGTCGAATAACTTATCAATAAACTTTTAGGACATAAATGTGAGCAAATAAATTCAGTTTCTCATTTTGATATAGCCTTTATGTTTTTGAAGTTTCGACGAGTTGATATTAATATTCAACTTCCAAATCAGCTATTTAAGATTCTGACTAACCTATTTGATCTTTAATTACATTCGGAGTTATTTACGACATCTATTGTTCAGTTATTACTTATTAGAGATTTAGTTATGGTTGAATTGAACCTTTCCTGTTAATCATTCAGTTATTAGAGGGGAAACAATATGACTTAGGTTCAAAATTTTGCCGATAGGAGAATTTCAACCAATAATTTGATTGATTAGGATATGAAAGCAATATTTAGAATTGCTGGTTGATTGTATCAACAATCCTTCATTATGTGTCCAGCCTTGTGACAACAAAAACATTCAAATCTATTGTATGCACGTTTTCTTTTTATAGGAATGGACTGATTTAGAATTGCTGGTTGATTGTATCAGCAATCCTTCATTTGAAATGTATGTGTTGAGTAGAATTCAATGCATATTGTGTTGTGCGTCGATTAGTATTCGACGCATATTCAGTCGTTCCTCGATTAGTATTTGACGTGCGCCGAATATTGTTCTGAATAAAATTTTGTGCATTTTTCTTTATCACATTTGGCTTACCCAGAAGGGGAGCCTTGGCGTACTGGTTGAGGTGTTGTCGTGTGACCGGTAAGTCACGGGTTCGAGTCCTGGAAGCAGCCTCTTGCAAAAATGCAAGGTAAGGTTTGCCTACATTTCACCCTTGTGGTGGGACCCTTCCCCGGACCCTCGCTGCGCGGGGATGCTTTGTGCACCAGGCTGCCCTTTTTTTTACATTTGGCTTACCCAAAATTCTGTTACGGACCCACGTTGGGGGTTAACATACAAGCGCCGCGCCCCGACACGATCCAATTAGTCGTTTGTATTATGTGGCATTGTATCTTTATTTTATGTTATGTTTTTATATTTTAGAAAATAGACCTTGTACCTTTTGGTTTGGTTTGGGCTCAACCGTATAATTGGTTGAGAGTGCCTTGTTGAAAGTATGCAGAATTAATTCCAAACTCTCCTTCTCTCTCTACTTCTCGCTCTCCTCTCTAATTCGATTTCCCCCGTAACCTATCGAGCCTGAGCCGCCCTCCCGCTTCTGCATCGCGACGCCCGAGCCGCTTTTCGCTTCAGCATCGCGACGCCCGACGCGATTTCGTCCCCGATCCTGAACCGCCACCTCCTCCTGCCTCCTCCTTCCCCGTGGAATCCTCCCCGGCACCATTGGATCTCGCAAGCGCAACTCCAACCCTCTACGAGACTTCCCTCTCCTCCCCCACCGAATTAGGTCTCAGTCGAGGGGCCGTATCAACTTGGTATCAGAGCCTTCCTCTTCCTCGGCGCCTCCTCCGCCTTCGCCACCGCCCGTAACCGCTGTCCTCGCTCCGGCAGCCCCCTCACAGCCCCGTCCAGCGTTTCCGCAGCCCGGATCCGGCCGCCCTAGCCGCTGTCTCCCTCGCTGATCCCGTTGGGGGTTTCCTCCTCCGGTTCCCCACTCCTCTCGGACAGCACGGGCATTTTGCCCACTCCTTCGGCCCTAAATCCTCACCTTCGGCCCGCTCCCTTGGACGACGGCAACCCGGGAGGACTCACTTTGGCCCAGATCGTGGAATCCTTTCAGCAAATGATGGTGGTCAACAATAGGGCCCTCATCGAAGCCCTTAGGCCGGATGCGTCCCCGCCGGCCCCGCGCACCGCTTCGGGCTCCTCCCAAACGGTACACGAATCCTTGACACCGAGAAACGAAGGAGGCGGGTTTCCTCGCTTTGTGAAGATGGACTTCCCTCTATTTGATGGTCGGGAGGATCCACTCACGTGGCTCACTCACTGCGAGCAGTTCTTTGAAACCCAGCACAATCCGGATGAGGACTGGATTGGGATTGCGTCGTTTCATCTTCTCGGGTCGGCACAGATGTGGTTCTCATAGCTCCGTCGGGAGCAACCCCTGTTGGTTTGGGAGGATTTCAAGACTTAGTGCACCTTGCGTTTTGGACCCCCACTTCTCGGCAACCCCATGGGTGACCTTATCTCTCTCCGACAAACTGGATCCATTGAGCAGTATATCGAGCATTTTCAGGTGCTTCTCGCTCGCGCTCCTACCGTCCTTACGTCACAGCAGGTTCCAGTCTTCCTGGCTGGCCTCCATGAGCGCTTGCTGATGGACGTTCAGTTGCAGTCCCCGGTGGACCTCTCCACTGCTATGAGCTTATCCCGCATCTTTGAGCGGCGCCTGTTGATGGACCGGCAGTCCTTGGGTCGTTGATCTGGCGAGGGACCCTCTAGGAGTTTTGGCCCGACGCCGGTTACGTTTAGCCCGGGAGCGGGCAGGGGCAAGGAAGGCGACAGACAGTGTACAATTCGGCGGCTCTCCGCTCAGGAGATGGCGGATCGCCGGGCCAAGGGTCTTTGTTTCAACTGTGATAAGGCTTTCACCCGTGGACATCGGTGTTAGCGTCTGTTTTGGTTAGAGGTGGAGGATCCCTCTAATGAGGACCCAAGTGATGAGGACACGGGAGAACCTGAGATTTCCATCCACGCTATGACTGGATCCCAGATTGGGGACACGATTCAGCTACAGATTTCGGTGGCGGGCCATCCGCTAGTCGCCCTTATGGACTCAGGCAGTACACAGTTTCCTCAACGACATTACAACACAACAACTTCATTTACCGGTTACTACCCGTCCGAGCCTCCGAGTTTCTGTTGCCAATGACATGGCCATGCTTTGTACGGGCGTCTGCAGAGCGGTGCCGATTAGCGTGGAGGGCTATCAGTCCCACGTGGACTTCTACGTGATAGTCTTGCGAGGCTTTGAGGCAGTGTTGGGAGTCAGCTGGCTCCGCACTTTGGGACCTTTTCTGTGGGATTTCGACGCACTGACGATGACCTGGGGGCGACATCCTCAACAGACAGTGTGGCAGGGCCGCATGACTACTACCTCCCGACAGGTTTTCCTCGCCTGCAGGAACCATACAGAATCCTCTGATCTTGAGGCTCTTCTACAAAAGTGCAGCGACACGACGACAGCCCCGACAGGCCTTCCTCCCGTTCGGCGGCGGGATCACCGTATTTGTCTCCTTACTGGAACGGCCCCGGTTGTGGTCCGCCCCTACCGCTACCCATTCAGGCAGAAAGATGAGCTCGAGCGCCAGTGCGACACCATGCTACAACAGGGCATCATCCGCCACAGTGTATCTCCCTTCTCCTCGCCGATCTTGTTGGTCAACAAGAAGGATGACACATGGCGCTTCTGTGTCGATTACCGCGAGTTGAATGCGCGGACAGTCAAGGACAAGTTCCCCATCCCGGTCGTGGAGGAGCTCCTGGACGAGCTACATGGCTCCCGCTTTTTCTCCAAGATGGATTTGTGCTCCGGGTACCATCAGGTGCGCATGGCTCCCGAGGATGTGGAAAAGGCGGCGTTCCACACCCACCACGGCCACTTCGAGTTTTTGGTGATGCCGTTCGGGCTCACCAACGCCCCCTCCACCTTCCAGGCATTGATAAATGAGGTATTTCATGGCCTTTTGCGTCGTTGCGTACTTGTTTTCTTTGACAACATTTTGGTATGCAGCGCGACTTGGGAGGCCCATCTTGGCCACCTCCGAGCCGTTCTCCAATCAGTCAGGCAGCACATGCTCTTCTTGAAGCGCGCCAAGTGTTCTTTTGGCACGGAACGAGTGTCCTACTTGGGGCATGTGGTGGATAGCACAGGGGTGTCGGCAGACCCTCTCAAGATCCAGGGCGTGATGGAGTGGCCTACTCCCCAGACCTTGCGGGAACTGCGGGGTTTCCTCGGACTGGCGGGCTATTACAGACGCTTCATTCAGGGATACAACATCATTACCGCACCACTATTTGCCCTCCTGAGGAAGCAGTCTTTTGTGTGGGGAGACAGCGCGACGGGGGCCTTCCACGCTCTCCAGCAGGCACTGGTGTCAGCCCCGGTGCTGCGTTTGCCAGACTTCGACCAGGAGTTCCAAATAGAGTGTGACGCCTCCGGCCAGGGATACGGTGCGGTGATCCAACAGGAGGGCCACCCGGTGGCTTATTTCAGCCAGCGCACGGCCGTGCATCATCAGAAGCTGCAGGCTTATGAGCAGGAGCTTATCGGATTGGCCAAGGCCGTCCAACACTGGCGACCGTACTTATGGGGGAGGCCGTTCACTATTCGCACTGACCGTTTCAGCCTCAAGTACCTCTTGGAGCAACGCCTCATCACTACACCGCAACAACGTTGGATCAGCAAGCTGTTGGGATTTGATTTCCGCGTGGAGTACAAGGTGGGTGCCTTGAACCGCGTCGCAAATGCACTTTCCCGCCGCGACCATTGGGAGGGGTCCTTGTTAGCCATTTCTTGCCCGACAATGACCATCCACCACCGCCTTCAGCAGGAGATCCAAGACACACCGACCGGCTCACCGCGAGTTACATCACCGTATTGAGGAGGGGAGTTTACCCTCACACTGGACAGTTCGGGACGGCCTCATCTGGTACAAGGGCCACCTCGCCCTTGATATCGGACATTCTGACAGGTTTACATGACACCACACATGAAGGTCGCCATGAAGTGAGCGCCCTTGGACAGGCGATCAACCACCACAAAAATAACTGATCACCCCCTGATTTGGGTAGTCCCTCAATAAAATCCATCGATATGTCAGCCCATATCTGTGTCGGAACGGGAAGGGGCTGGAGTAAACCGGCGGGTGAGAGGTTGTCGGTCTTGCTGCGCTGACAGACGGGGCAGAGGACGATGAAGTCTTGCCCCCCTTTTGAGTCCCTTCCAAAAGAACTCGGCTCGAACCCCTTCATGAACGATCGACACCGAGCTGGCCACGCGTGACCAGGTCCTAGCGATGGCCCGGGAGAGGCCACTTCAGGCTCAGGCCCGTATGGAGACGGCCTACAACAGGGGGTACCGTGAGCTGTTCTTTGCCCCAGGACCAGGAGATTGGGCGTGGCTGAAACGCCGCCCATACTAGCAGACGACCATCGCACAGAGAGCCTACAACAAGTTGGGGCCCAAGTTCTACTGGCCATTCATGGTTGCAGAGCGTATTGGAGAGGTGGCGTACCGTCTCCACCTGCCAGTCGAGGCCAAGATCCATGATGTCTTCCACGTATCCCAGTTGAAACCATTCGTGGGTGTGCCCCCCAGGAGCCCTTGGTCGACATACCTGTTGGAGTTGGGGAACACTTCTGGTCAGTGTTCGTCGAACGGCGTTCGACGAACGGAGAAGAGTTCGTCGAACTCCGCCTGTGTTTGACGAACGGAGAAGGGTTCGTCGAACGGCGTTCGACGAACAGAGAAGGGTTCGTCGAACTCCGCCTGCGTTCAACGAACGGGTCCTTGATCACTCCCGTCTCAGCGGCTCGTCGAACGGGAGATGCCTGCGTTCGACGCTCGACGCCTGGTGTACATGCTGTCTCAACAGGTTCCGTCTCAGCGGATGTTATTGAACCGTCTCAGCGGTTGTTTGGTTTGAGCCCGGTTTGGCGTCCTATTTAAAGGGTGCATAACCCTGGTTTAGGGTTAAGGTCGTTAAGCGAGAAAGGAGCGGAACAGTGCTTTCTTGGCGGCGGTTCCTCTGTTCTTGTCTGAAGAGGGTTAAGTGAGGTAGGATCGGTTTTGATCCGTGTAACCTTGTAAGTTGTAATCCGTCTTGGTGAATAGAACAAAGAGAAGAGGAATGGGAGAGGGGACGTAGCCCGGATTGGGGTGAACCTCTGTACATCTGTGTCTTCTGTATTTTTCTGTGTTTTGTTTTCTTTCGAATTTCTCGTCACGGCACACCCTATTTTCTTTACATTTGGTATCAGAGCGAGGTTCTTGATCTTGGAAATGGGTTCTGGCGGTGTGCGGATCGAGATCGAGAAGTTTGACGGAAGTCGATTCGATCTATGGAAGATGAAGATGGAAGATATGTTGATTGATCGAGATCTATGGTCTGCGATCGAAGATAATCCTCCCGTTCCTAAGGTTGCAGAGAAGGATGCCAGCGCATCAAAGGGAAAATCTGCAGAGGCGACTGCAGATGTTGCAGCGGAGGCTGCGGACTGGACGAAAACCGATCGGAAGGCTATGGGTCTGATCCGGTTATTCCTAGCAGATTCAATCTTGACTAACGTCATAGAGGAGACTTCAGCACGAAGTCTGTGGCGTAAGTTGGAATCCCTCTACCAGAGCAAGTCCCTAGTAAACAAATTGCTATTGAGAAAGAAATGGTATAAACTTCGGATGCATGGGGGCGATTCGTTTTCAGAGCACTTGACTCAATTCAATACCACTGTGAGTCAGTTAGTCTCTATTGGTGAGAAGATCTCGGATGAGGATAGAGCCATCACCTTGTTGTGCTCGCTGCCAGATTCATGGGACAATCTGATTGTCGTGATTGGGGGGAGTGGAGACAAGGAACTGTCATATGATACTGTATGTGCAGCCCTTTTATCTGAGGAGACCAGGAGAGGAGGTTCTGAGGTGACAACCAAAGGTGCTTTGAGTGTATCTAGATCCAGTCCTCAACGAAGGGAGAACAAGCATGGTGGATATCGAGATAAGTCTCGAGGTAGATCCAAGAGCCAGGAGAGGGAGAAGAGTAAGAAGCCCGTTCGGTGCTGGAAGTGCAATGAGACTGGTCATGTGAAGTCTCAATGTCCGAACAAGGCCGTTCAGAACAAGGAGACACCGACAACTTCTGGTACGAAGGAGGGCGACGACGGTGACATGTACATCGCTGCCGCATGCGTTGCTCAGAGAGATTCTGATATGTGGTATGTAGACACAGGAGCATCATACCACATGACCCCTCATAGGCACTGGTTCTGTGAGTATGAGAGGCTTGATGCTGGAGATGTCATGCTGGGTGATGACTTTGCTGTGCAGATTATTGGGCGTGGCAAGGTGATGTTGAAGTTGTCTAATGGGATCACAAGATCTCTTCCCAATGTGATGCACATTCCAGGGATGAGCAGGAATTTAATCTCGGTGGGTTCCATGGCGGATGCATGAGTGCACTTCAGCTGTGACAAGCAATCTTGCAAGATGACAAGGGGGCAATGATGATTGCCAGTGGAGTGAGACATGGAACATTGTATACTCTGCTTGCTGATACAATGGTTCCAAGTGGGTCTCTCATCTCTGAGAGCCAGGAGGTTGACCAGGAGGAGGTGTCCAGGCTGTGGCATCATCGGCTTGGGCATATCAGTGAGAAGGGGATGTCGGCCATGACATCTGGTCAGATGGTGGAAGTGGTGCCGGAGTGCTCCACAAGCCTTGGGTTCTGTGAACATTGTCTGCTTGGCAAACAGACCAGAGTAAGCTTTCGTGGAACGAGCACGAGGGCAACTGAAGTGCTGGAGTTGATACACAGTGATGTGTTTGGGCCAACTCCAGCTCCATCTCTAGGCGGCGCAAGGTACTATGTGTCCTTTACTGATGACCTCTCACGTTATTCCTGGATTTATTTTCTCAGGTCCAAGTCAGAGGTTCTAGACAGGTTTAAGGAATTTAAGAACCTGGTGGAGAACCAGTTGGAGAGAAAGGTGAAGGTCCTCCGTTCTGACAATGGAGGGGAGTACTGCTCTGATGCTTTTGAGCGTTACTGTACTGAGCAGGGGATTGCACGACAGAAGACCACCCCGTACACTCCAGAGCAGAATGGAGTGTTGGAGAGGCTGCATAGAACCTTGATGGAGAAGGCCAGGTGCATGCTCAGTTGGGCAGGTTTGGGGAAGGAGTTCTGGGCTGAAGCAGTGGTGACTACAAACTACCTGAAGAACAGTATCCCTACGTCTGCTGTGGAGGGATGTACACCCTTTGAAGCCATCTTCAAGAGAAAGCCAAATTTGGCCTATGCTCGTGTGCTTGGGTGTGATGCATATGTTCACATTCCAAAGGATAAGAGTGGGAAGGTTGATGTTAAATCTGAGAAGTGCATCTTTGTGGGTTACAAAGATGGCATAAAAGGGTACAAGCTTTATAACCCTGTGACCAGGACTGTAACATTCAGCAAGGATGTGGTATTTCATGAAACCAGTCCACAGGCAGTCACACATGCTGAGAAGGCTAAAGAAGCAGAGAAAGAGACAGTGGTGGTGGAAGGAAGTTTTGAGAAAGGAGCTACTACTGTTGGGGCTGAATCTGATTCTGAATCAGATGATTTGGAGGTGGTGAGAAGTGCTGATGAGTCAGAAGATGAAGCTGAGGAAATTCCACTTCTGAGGAGATCGACAAGGGAAAGATGGGCACCAGGGAGATACCCCCAATGTGCAGTGGCTGCACAATGTTGCCTGAGTATGCTTGGTGAAGATCCAATCTCTGCCATAGATGCTAGATCAAGGGCTGATTCAAATCAGTGGGAGCTAGCCATGGTGGATGAAATGGAGTCTCTGAGGAAGAATTAGACTTGGTGTCTGTGTAAGCTTCCAAAGGGGAGGAAGGCCATTGGAAGCAAATGGGTTTTCAAGCAGAAGGTGAAAGGTGATGGCACTGTGGAGAAATACAAGGCAAGGTTGGTTGCAAGGGGATTCTCCCAGGTCGAAGGTGTTGATTATGATGAGATCTTCTCACCGGTAGCCAAGATGACGTCGATCCGACTGGTACTCTCTATTGCGGCAGCGCATGATTTAGAGATCGAGCAGATGGATGTGAAGACGGCGTTTCTTCACGGTGATCTGGAGGAGGAGATATACATGAAGCAGCCGGAAGGATTCGAAGCCAAGGGCAAGGAGGATCAGGTTTGCAAGCTGAGAAGTCCCTGTATGGACTAAAACAATCTCCGAGGATGTGGTACCAGAAATTCGACACCTACATGCTGGAGTTAGGTTTTGAAAGATCGAATTCGGACCACTGTGTGTACATCCAGAGAAAGGGAGAGCAGTTCATCTTCTTGACACTTTATGTAGATGATATGCTACTGGTGGGCAATAGTGCCAGGATGATCCAACAAGTGAAGAAGCTGCTCTCAGTCAAATTCGAAATGAAGGATTTGGGGCCAGCGAGTGTCATCTTGGGAATGCAGATCTCCAGGGATCGAAGCAAGAAGAAGCTTTGGTTGGGGCAGCAGAAGTACGTCGAGGAGATGTTGAAGAAGTTCAATATGACGGACTGCAAGCCAGTGGGAGCACCAATGCCAGTTGGGTGCAAGTTATCTGCAGAGTTGAGCTCGAAGACACAAGATGAGGTCGAGGACATGGCGAAGGTCCCTTATGCTAGTGCTGTGGGAAGCTTGATGTACGCCATGGTCTGCACTCGCCCTGACATTGCTCAAACGGTGGGAGTGTTGAGCCGGTATATGGCTACACCAGGAAAGGAACACTGGAACGCTGTGAAGCGTGTGTTCAGGTATCTCCGAGGCACTTCGAATTACTCCCTATGTTTTGAAGGAGTTGGTGAAGGAGGAGTCCTGGACGTGGTTGGACACGTGGACTCAGATTGAGGAGGTGATCTGGATAGCAGGAGATCCAACAGTGGGTACATGTTCACACTGTTTGGAGGTGCAATGAGTTGGATGAGTCGGAGGCAATGCGTGGTGGCACTCTCGTCAACGGAGGCAGAGTACATGGCTTTTACTCATGCGAGCAAGGAGGCCATATGGCTGCGGAGGTTATGTTTGGAGCTCGGGTTTGAGCAGGGGCCAGTGAAGTTGTGGTGTGATAGTCAAGGGGCTATTCAGCTAGCCAAGAATCCAGCCTTCCACGCACGAACCAAACACATTGACATCCAGTATCATTTCATCCGGGAGAGGGTGGAGAAGAAGGTAGTTCAACTGGAGAAGGTGGACACGATGGAGAACAACTCTGATTTTCTTACCAAGGCTGTTCCCGTTGCCAAATTTCAGTGGTGTGCAACGGCCTTAGGGTTGAAGAGGAAGGTTGGAGGAGCAACTCTCATCGGAGGAAGATGTTCACCAAGTGGGAAAATGTTGGAGTTGGGGAACACTTCTGGTCAGTGTTCGTCGAACGGCGTTCGACGAACGGAGAAGAGTTCGTCGAACTCCGCCTGTGTTTGACGAACGGAGAAGGGTTCGTCGAACGGCGTTCGACGAACGGAGAAGGGTTCGTCGAACTCCGCCTGCGTTCAACGAACGGGTCCTTGATCACTCCCGTCTCAGCGGCTCGTCGAACGGGAGATGCCTGCGTTCGACGTTCGACGCCTGGTATACATGCTGACTCAACAGGTTCCGTCTCAGCGGATGTTATTGAACCGTCTCAGCGGTTGTTTGGTCTGAGCCCGGTTTGGCGCCCTATTTAAAGGGTGCATAACCCTGGTTTAGGGTTAAGGTCGTTAAGCGAGAAAGGAGCGGAACCGTGTTTTCTTGGCGGCGGTTCCTCTGTTCTTGTCTGAAGAGAGTTAAGTGAGGTAGGATCGGTTTTGATCCTTGTAACCTTGTAAGCTGTAATCCGTCTTGATGAATAGAACAAAGAGAAGAGGAAGGGGAGAGGGGACGTAGCCCGGATTGGGGTGAACCTCTGTACATCTGTGTGTCTTCTGTATTTTTCTGTGTTTTGTTTTCTTTCGAATTTCTCGTCTCGGCACACCCTATTTTCTTTACAATACCACCACAGCTGCAGGACAAGCTTGATGAGGACGCCGACAGAGATGTTACGGACCCACGTTGGGGGTTAACATACAAGCGCCGCGCCCCGACACGATCCAATTAGTCGTTTGTATTATGTGACATTGTATCTTTATTTTATGTTATGTTTTTATGTTTTAGAAAATAAACCTTGTACCTTTTGGTTTGGTTTGGGCTCAACCCTATAATTGGTTGAGAGTGCATTGATGAAAGTATGCAGAATTGATTCCAAACTCTCCTTCTCTCTCTCTCCTTCTCTCTAATTATATTTCCCCCGTAACCTATCGAGCCTGAGTCGCCCTCCCGCTTCCGCATCGCGGCGCCCGAGCCTCTTTTCGCTTAAGCATCGCGACGCCCGGCGCGATCCCGTCCCCGATCCGGAACCGCCTCCTCCTCCGACCTCCTCCTTCCCCGTGGAATCCTCCCTGGCACCATTGAATCTCACAAGCGCAACTCCAACCCTCTATGGGACTTCCCTCTCCTCCCCGGCCGAACTAGGTCTCAGTCGAGGGGCCGTATCAAATTCCTTCATGTTGTGAAATGTCCATCAGTGCCTTTTTGTGATTTCTTTTTCTTCTATTTTTCTTATTTAGCTTATTATTCTGAGAGGTGGAAGGAACATTGGTATAATCAATTGGTTTCTTCCCCTTTTCACTAATAAAGACAACGATATTCTTACAAGCAGGAATGTTGTCAGAATCCTCTTCCATGGTACTGTCAGCACCTAAGCCTAAATTTTGATAACCGTCTATTTACCTATGAGGAAATGGGAACGGCTAGGGTTTGACGTGAAAAGTCTAAAGTAGTGTCTCGGGGTTTCAGAGTTCCAATTGAGTTCTTGTTCAACCCTGCACTTTAGGGGGGGAGGGGAATTTTGCTCACACATTTGAATTGTGCAAGACCAATGCTCTGGATGCTGAATGAAGGAAGCATGGTTATGTGCACATAAATCAAAATGGATTCTTGAGTCTGCCCTCTCTGATGTCTTTGGCTTTGATTTGAGGGCATGATTCCGCAGCAAACGTGACGGTATAGGGGGCCACTATTTCAGTGGTAATCTGTGAGCAGCCACTTTGTGCATCTATTGTCAAAGGTTCGGTCTTTCTCCTCTGAGAGAAGCCACTTTGGGCATAGGGCCAAAGGTTAGGTCTGTTTCCAATCTTCCCCCGCCCATACCCCCAATGATTGGGGACTATATGGGTTCTGTTGTTGTTGTTGTATTTGAGTCGAACCATTGTTCTACTCATAGTTTTAATAGAGGATCTCGTGAATCTCACTCCCATACATGTGGAAATGTGGGCGTGGCCAATCGACTCCCACTCTTAGGGGAGTAGGAAGTTCTTGTTTGCATAATTGGAGAATAAGAACTTCACTCCCTCTTGGGAGGAGATCATTATTTTGACTCCCTCACTTGAGAGTTGAGGGGAATAGTAGGTTCTTCCCCCAATCTTGGTGAGAGGTAGAAATTGGTTTGTTGCTTTGCAACTTAGTTTATGATATATTAATATTATAAAATCACTATACTAATCTAAAGTACAGCACCAAAAGGTTTAATGTCCAGTAATGTGAATATGCCAAGATGTTATCTAATGATGTGTAGTATGCTTCAAGGAAGTAGCACATTCATCGCCTAATGTCGAGTCAACCATCTGTCGACATGATTTCAAGAGGCAATTTTTAGGTATACACCTCACTTAAAGTCAATCTATCCCAATGTTGGGTCCAACATATCCATTTTTGAGCCAAGAATTTGCAATATTTGCAATTTCGTACTAATTTTTTATCATTGATAACTATGGGAATCTCTTACCAAAGCTACAACCAAGTGTACCCGTCTATGATCCTACATTTTTGGAGACACCGTGTGAGGAAATAAAAATGATGACAGCTTTATTCACTGTTAAATATACATGTAAATATTTTGGACGATAGACTCAAATGATTTTAGTCCACATGTAATATAGTCTGGCCTCTGCAACTTATATAGAGAAAAATCAGGCATATGTTAGCATGGAAAACTTAACGCCAGGACTTCACTCCAACTCCTTGGGGATTAGATCATGATTTTGACTCCCTCACTTGGTGGGAGTGGTTGGTTGTTCACTCTTGGTCTAAGTAGGTAGAAATTTCTTTGCAACTTATTTTATGATATTGTAATTTGTAAAGTCAACACTAAAGGGTTTTCATGTTCCTAATTCCTTAGGACCCAAAGTGCATCAAATACATGTGTTTCATTGAATTTTCTAAATAAAGTGACCGTTATATATTAACAGAGGAGACAATGAGATAATTAGGCATAGAGGATTAGGTGATTGATTTACCAGGGTTTACTTCTTGTAGGAAAAATAAGGACTTGTTAAGTTGAGTTTTTATCTATTTTTTCTATAGAAAAATTACTTCTCAGCAACAGAGCTGGTGATTGGATGTTTTTTCCACTGTTATGTGAGTTTATCCACCCAAAATGGTTAAGTACTTTTTGGAGCAGTTTTAAATTACTATAACCACTTCACGATAAAAGGTTTACAAAAGCACATAATACCCTCATATCTATTCCTTCACTGGCCCTTCTAAAACATAAAAAAAAGAGTAGCGACCTTTTTTCTTCTTCTTTGAGAATTAGACAACCTCTCCGAAACTATTTTTACCAAACAAGAAATATCCCAAGTATTTGAATATTTAAAATCCATGAACAGTTTTTACTGTACCAAACTTATGGTGTTCAATTGTAATGGGTTTACACATCTGTTGTGATGTTTCATAGGATTTTGAATCTGCTTTATGTACACTCAATGCAGTAACTCAAAGTTTCCTTCTTAATTTGTGTCCTAGTTAGCTATGTCACCCACAAGTTACACTTTAGAACTGAACCAATTATGGTAAAATTTAAGGTTGAAAATAAGATGAAAAATCTGGAAGGATTGGCCACGCTAAATTTAATTTGAGAAGTTTGAATTAAAAGACGACAATTGCGAGTGCAGTGATCAAAGGGAGGATAAATGTTGTTTGTTTACAACAAACCAAATAGGAAGGGAGAAAATCCAACAACATTGGGAAGCATTATAAGTTTTTATGGATGGAATGGTAACTATAGAAATGGGTTGAGATAGTAGTGTATGAAGAGTTGAAGTATAAATTTTCTAAAGTGAATAAGATAGTTGACACTATACACTATATTAGTGTATGTTTCTAAAGTTGGATTAGAAGATAGCTTCAAAGTTAACTACTAAAATGTATACATGAGGTAAGGATTTGCAGGTGACATAAATGGACAAACAAAAGTAGGATGTGCTTTTAAACATTTGGTGTTATAGAATATGGCTACAAATTCAATAAAATAACCTGAACTATTACATAGCAGAGTATGCTTTTATAATGAAAAAAATAGAAAGAGCACTTAATTATGTTCAAAAGTTGAATTGACATTTACTTTGAAAGAAAGAGCGATCCTTTTACAACTATTGTAAGATGATTTTTAGAAAGAGTTTGATTTGATCCTGTAACATAAAGTTGTAACTTTAATCACTATAATCAAATAAAATAATTACTTTTTGGTACAATGTGAAATGTGAGAAATTATTAATCTTTCAATGTAAAAGTTGTTAATAGATGCAAATAGGAATCCAATTATTGATCCAAAAGTTATTTTTGATAAACTTGTTAGTTCACTTTAGAAGATTGCCGGAAATAGTGACATTGGTACAATAGTTGTTTGTGACATAAACATTCATGGAACTTGAAGACTAAGATGATGTTCAAGGATTTGGTGAAGAAGCGTTTTGGTATATAACGTTTGGAAGAAAATGTTTATGTTTGTGGTACTTATGGAGGAATTAAACATACGAGTCAAAACAAAATTATGTCTATTTTGGAGAATCTATTTGGTTCCATAACTATAAGAATTTTTGTAATGGTTTATGATTGAGAGAATTAATGAAAAATAACGAGAAGCAAAAGGATATTGATACAATTGTTATTGATCTTGAGAAAACATTGCACATTAAGGAAGGACTTATGCTAAAGTTGTGTTGTGTATACTATGAATCATTGATTTATAGTCGTTGTTGTTTATTGCCCTCAAGTGCATAATTACAATATGATTACCTCAAGGATCGTTATTAGTTTTTTTGGGTTATGGAGATGCCTACAAAGGGTATTCAAAGGAAGTTACCTTGTTATATACTTTAGGAGTTGATATAATTTTAATGAGTGAGATATTTATTTGAATAAGTGGTAAATTAAAACGACTGATAAAAAATTTAGAAGAAAATGGATTTTTACACGGTAACAATAATAATGTATATGTTATGCAATTTTTGTGGACGTGATACAATTAACAATCAGTATTATTAGAGGTTAAAATAATACCTAATTGTGATAGATTAAGTACCGCGCATATTGTATAAACAAATGTGGATCATTAGAATAACATCTTTAGAAGATAGTGCTATATTGTATAAACAAATGTGGATCATTAGAATAACATCTTTAGAAGATAGTGCTTGAATATAGAATAGTATTTATTACATGCATACCAAAGGGTACAAAATGTATCCATTAAACATCTTTCTAACATTCTCAAGTATAAGTTCAAAATGATCTGCGGAGAACATGTTTAACATCCCCAGCAACACTTTATAAATATGAATGGAAAATGGGGACAAATCAATGCTTCCCTAATCTCGAAAACTTCTACTTCCCGCCCGAGAACAACTTAGAATTGGTCCAAGAATGTATGCTATACAATCCATTTCATTTTTTAAAAGTTTATTGTTGTTGTTTTTACTGTTTGCAAAATTAACGTTTTTTTAACTTGGGGTGACTTTTGATTTACTGCAGGTGAATGTCCCCAAAACAAAGAAGACATACTGCAAGAATAAGCAGTGCAAGAAGCACACGCTGCACAAAGTTACCCAATACAAGAAGGGTAAAGATAGTCTCTCCGCTCAGGGAAAGCGCCGTTATGATCGAAAACAATCCGGTTATGGTGGTCAGACCAAGCCTGTTTTCCACAAAAAGGTTCGATCGCCGGATCTTATCCTTTGCTGTATTTTTACTGCTTTTTTATTGTTGAAATCTAGTAACAGTTTTAGAAAATATTAGTTGCTTCGCAATTTCTTCGTATTTTGAGTATTTGGCTCCAATGCAATTGAAAAGCAATTTGATTCAAGTAGGAAATCCAAACAAATGTATTTTGATGTCATAATTTCCGACCAAAAATATGAGAAGCATTTATGGGTAAGTGGAGAAATGCATTCTGCAATTGTGAAATGAAAAATGAGAACAAAGAATTTTAATTTACAACTTTGTTTTGATAGTTTGATTACAATGTAATTAGTAGATAATATCTATAAAATGATATAATTCCTTGCCACCCAACCCAAATGTGAGAAGAAAAACAATTGGATTGTTACCATATGACTCTCCATAAAGCTGTCGCTTAAAACCGAAAACCGTAATCCAAACCGGAACCGAACCAGAACCGCAAAGTACCGGACCGAACCGTTCCCGAATTATTTGGGTTCCGGTTTGAATTTTGGAACCGTGAACAACATTGGTCCGGGTGTGGTTCTTTCATTTTATTATCCGGACCGGAACCGGAACCGGAACCGCTATATATAAGTCTCAAGCGGTTTCAAGATTTTTAGAACCGATCCGAACCGGACCGAAGCAGAACCAAACCACAACCCGTTTATTATAATTATAATTATTATTAATATTATTATGGATGGAACTTGTGTGGATGTATAATATATCTATAATATCTATACTTACTATTATGGATGAAACTGGTGCGGTTTGAACTCAAACTGCATTCGCAACAAAAGGGGTCGATTTTGGACTGAACAAAATCGCACCACACCAAATCCGTGTCGTGTGGTTTGACATTGGTGCGATTTGGAATTTGTTTTTGCGGTGTACTTTCGATTTTCATACAGTCATATAATGTATTTTCAATTTCTCACATATTTTTCTGAAATATTTTGTTTTAAAAATATAAAGAATATACAACTACAATTTAATAGTAATCATGAAAGACAAATCTAATTATAGCTGATAAATTAGTCAAATTGAATTAACTAATATATTTTTCAAACAAAATTTTAATTGTAAAATAAAATTTCAAGAGCAACAATTCAAAGTTCTTTACCCTATGTTGAGTCGTGATCTTCAGCAACATGAACATTGCATCAGCATTAAACGATCGTGATCTTTGAATTTTTAAAATCGGCACGGGCTGGTGCAATTTTATGGTTTTGCGGTTTCAATTTTTAACTTTCAGCCCGACTTGCTATATATTATACAAAAAGTACTCTCCCTTGGTGTAACACGAAATTCCTGCGCTCAGGCCTCAGACTTCGAAGTCCCTCTTGCAAAAAAACCAAACGGGTATACTTTTCCCCTCTGGTTTTTTATTTTTAACCTCTCACATTCATTCGTCAAGTTTGGTTTTAGTTCTAGTTGGAATCGATTGGAACCGGACCGAACCGCATAGAACCGGACCGAACCGTTAGTGGTCGGTTTGGTTTTGGTTCTTGTTGAACTGTAACCGGAACCGTTAACACGATGGTTCCAAAAATTATACTGGAACCGGAACCAGAATCGGAACCGGTCAAACCAAATACGGTTTTGGTTCTAATTTGAAGAACTGTTACCTTAGCGGTTCGGTTCACGGTTTTAGTAGAACCAGAACCGAACTGGAACCGTGACAGCTCTAGCTCTCCATCTGTACTATATATTAAGGGAATTCTTGTATTTGGTGGTGGCACTCTTTTCACAACCGTCCGATTGTTCTATTATTATTATTATTATTTTTGTGTGATTACTAGAGAGGTATAGCCACCGCCCATGTATTGTATGATTTCCATGTTATTTCTGTTCCTTTTTTATATGCAAATCAAACGGATCTTAAGGTGGAGAATTTCTCCTGGCAGGCGAAAACTACGAAGAAGATTGTCCTGAAGCTGCAGTGCCAGAGCTGCAAGCACTTCTCTCAACACGCCATCAAGGTATCAACAACATTTTAGATTGAATTTTTTTAATTAAATTCTGGTGCTTGAGCATTCATCGCACGCGTTAATCGCTAAAATTCATTTGAAGCGGATTTGTCTGTATATTAAGAATGGTGATTGGGTTAATAATGCAGAGATGCAAGCACTTTGAGATCGGCGGAGACAAGAAGGGCAAGGGAACATCTTTGTTCTAGATTTTCTCTCAGCCTAGCTTTTGATCATCATCCTTCATTTCCCCTTTCCAAGAGTTCCTTTTTATTTGGATTTTGTTATAATTGAGATCTTTGTATCCTTTAGGGTTCTCCGATCGGATAGAATTAAGACTTCGGAATTGAACGTGAGTTTAATTTCAATGAAAAATGACGTCTAATTTTAATTTCAGAACCCCAATTTCGTCCAAACGAGAAGACCCTTGAGGTTTCTATTGGCTTTTTACTTGAAATTGAGGGTGTGAATTTGTTGGTATGAAATTAGGGTTTTCTTTGGAATTTTCATCTGGCTAATATTTTTCTGTAGCCCTGCTCTTTCGGCCAAAAATTTTCCAAGGGAAAAAATATATCATTTTTATTCAGATATTATTTACTTAAATATTCTTTGAACTTCAAATTAGGTAAAGTTAAGAAATAAAAATTAATTTGTAGTTTGTTTATTTGGACTCGTTTATTAGAATTTTTTATTTGAATATAGAGGTAAAAATAATTTAAATTTGGGAATTGTTATACATAGCTAAATTCTCTATTTGCAAACTGAATATTTAATTATTTATTTTAATTAAATATATTTTTGAATTTTCAATTTTTTTCAGTCTATTGCTGTGGCATTATTGTGGGAGATTACTCTATTGATTTTAAGATTGCGTGAGTGTAATAGTTAGTCTTAATAAATACTTTATTGATTTTTGGTTAACTTTTAGCCAAAGTAAAATTCATTTTGGGTACATGTAACTTGAGAAAATAAAGCCCATAATTGTGTAGATATATTTTGTTTATTTTAGGGTTTTAATGGGTAAATAAATATTCTATAAATATAATTAAGACAATAAATACGGAGAAAATAAAAACAATTATTTTCACATATGTGAAGACTTGGCCGATGAATATATTATCGTGTTTATTTGCGATGTCTGACATTTTACACGAGGAGATTGATATTGTGTTTATTTTGGAGGATATTAGCAAAAATAAATGGAGTAAATTCGTATGCCTACGTGTTAAAAGTTTGAGACCGTCGTGGCGATCATGAATGCAGTGATTATGAACCGTTGTCCGGTCAGTTTGTTCTGATGAGGTTAGACAAAAAACATCACGGCCATGAATGTGTGGCATAACAACGGTAATGACCACCACCAAGAAAAAAAAATTAATTCTAAACATAAAAATAAATGTAGTTCCTTAGGTAAGATCGATCGTTCATCTACAATGGTTCGTAATCATCTCGTTCACAACCATCCCCATACCAAACCGACCCCAAATCTCGATGAATGTCTATTACCAAATATAAGGACAATTTTTATTACACAATTTAATTAATTATTATCATTAAATAAATCTATATTTTAATTACACATGAGTGAATAAATATAAATCTAACATAAAATTACCTCTTTATCTATACTAATATATAAAGATATTAAGTTATGGTGTAACCCAGTCCACCAACGAATATAAGCCGTCAATTCGCAGGTGGTCTGCGAAAAACCTTTCAGTTTTGCGCTGGTTGGCTATTCACAGACCACCATAGTCTGTGAATAGCCAAACAGTTTTGCGCCGGTTGTCTATTCGCAGATCACTTGCGTAAAGTTTTTTTCCGAAAAATTATAATAAAATACCGTATAAATAATTTTAAAATTGAAAAAAAAAATTTATTAAAAAAGGCAAAAAAAAAGATATAATTTTAAAAAATAAAATTATTAAAAAAATAAATTAAATCAAAATTAAAATAAGCCCGCCGATT
The DNA here is from genome assembly GCA_033032865.1 of Dactylorhiza incarnata. Lineage (NCBI taxonomy): Eukaryota > Viridiplantae > Streptophyta > Magnoliopsida > Asparagales > Orchidaceae > Dactylorhiza > Dactylorhiza incarnata. Next base: position 3,800,869 of record JAWHQI010000079.1, on the reverse strand, counting down.
GAGGGCGGGCGAAGCATGCCGCCGCGGGACGGTACTGACGCGCGGAGCACGAAGGGCCCCCGTGCACTGTCACTCGTTACTATATAAAGATATTCACTTATGGTGTAACTGTTTACCATAAGTCAATCATAATTGTTCAATCTTGCTGAAATCAAATCCAACCACATTATTTTTACTAGATCTCCTATACCTAATATGGTAAGGTGTCTTAGACCTATATTTTCAAGTCACTACCCTACAATGTGAAATTACGATTTTATCCTTATCTTCATTAAAAATTTAATAATTGCAAAATTATGCTTGAATGAGATCGAACCCAAAACCTGTAATATATTGAATCACGACACAACCACCACACCAACCAGCAAGTTGTTGTAAGCACTTAACACTATTACTCTATATATGAATGAACAGCTTTCTTTTACTTCTCAAGACACAACCACCCCGGCAGCTTCATTTTTCATTTTATTTTGTTTTTTAAATCTTAAAACAGTAATTTAAAAAATAAAATTATAATAGAAAAAAAAACCCTTTAAAAATGAATAATTTTAAAAATAATTTAAAAAAAAACCGCCGGTCGGGGGCGGGCGAAGACCGCCGATCTGGGGCTGGCTTGGGGCTGGCAAAAAAATAAAACGAAAAAACTGGGTGCGTGTCGGGGGCGGGCGAACCGCAGGGGGCGGGCTGGGTACTGTCGCGCGGGGCATGGGGGCCCGTGCACTGTCACTTGTGTGTGTGCGCGTGTATATTAACGAGAGAAAAACTAAACTAAAATAATTAAATGCACTTTCATTATCAAACAAATCTTCATCTTTTCATCACTCCTTGCTTTAACTTATAGTAATTTCACCATCTATAATAGTTTAAATTTAATTAAATCTTTGTTAAGCCTTCATCAAAATTCATGAGGCATCTTGTAATAAACAATATCTAATATTTCCATTGACAAGAAAAACCTAGGGGAGAAGATATAGGCTCCGTTTGGCGGGACTTATTTTCACCGGTCAAGCGGTTACGACCGCATGAACCCTACCTTAATTAAGGTATGGTTCATGCGGTCGTAACCGCTTGACCGGTGAAAATAAGTCCCCCCAAACGGAGCCATAGTCAATGAGAGGGTCTTAAAACAAAGACATCTTGTCAAAAGGATTAATAAATATAAATAAAAAAATTGTGGGATTAAGAAGAAAAAAAAAGATGAAAGTCAACTCAATAACTTCACAGATGAATTACCCTCAATTTCTTCAGATGCACATGTAGCACTCAAATACATCAAAGCTTTATATAGACCAAGACAAAAAAAAATCTCCGCAAAGCCCGCCCACGAAGCGAATGGTGAATCCATTAGAATGTTGACCCGTTGAATCCGAAATCCGAGCGCTGGATGAGGAAAAAAACTTGCAACATATAAGCAAGGAGATACAATAGCGAAAGAATCGTGAACACAATTATGTGGGGAGACCCCATAATTTATATTAAGTACCGAAGACTGTGATGATTTTCAGATGTGAAATTATATTCTCAACACGTCTCTCATGCGCGGGATCTTTAGCCTCTAGGCATTATTATTTTTAAGTAGGTGCATGAGAGTGGGTTACTGGGCCTAGCTTGCTTTAATATGATGTTGAAGAAGAATGTGATAAATATTTCTTGAAATACAAAAAATATGATTTTGGTGGTTTGTGATTATGGCGGCGATCTACTTTGGATGAGGATTACCTCAAAAGGCATGCCAATGAGTCTATATAAGGAGTCTATTGCAATGGTACGAGATTATCTCATATTACGCTCCTCTCGAGTTGTAATCAACAGTGTTGCAAGGTGATAGTGTTGTGGATGTTGGCCGACATGTCCAATATGTTGATTAGCATGGTGTTCTTCGGTGGAGAACATGACACCGATATTCAGTTTAATCAATGTGTCTAATGATTAAATGGATCTTAGTTAAGACTTGTTTACCTTCGTGGCTAATCCCTAGTGCTTCAGGCGTGGGGTTTGTCAAGGCTTCAGGTGAAGAGACTTGGAGGACGATTGGGGGTGCTTCGGCGGTTGGAAGATCTGAGTAGGGCTGGTGAAGAAAATCAAACGAGTGGGGTGCTCGGGCGGCTTATAGGACCACGATTTTTCGTTTCTCAAATCCAATGGCTAAAATTGAAAGTATGGCGTGCTTGAAGAATGTTATATTCCCTTATATATATATATATTTTGTTGGAGAATAGGAAATTGAAAATTAATTGATAGAAAGGAGGCTCTCTCCAATATATATGAGGGAGATACTACAAGAGCAATACGGGAAAAAACAAGTGCAATAAAGTAAAATAACATAATTCAAACACTCCCCCTCAAGTTGGGCGTGTGATATCTTGCATGCCCAACTTGTACATAATTTTCCCAAACACGTTCTGACTTAACACCTTGGTGAGAGCATCTGCTAACTGTTGATCTGAAGGGACAAATGGTGTGCTCACAACTCCTCTTTCTATATTCTCTTTGATGAAGTGATGATCAACCTCCACATGCTTTGTGTGGTCATGTTGCACAGGATTGTGAGCAATGCTAATGACGGCTTTGCTATCATAGTAAAGTCTCACGAGATCCTTATTTTCCATGCCAAGATCGTTCAAAAGAGATTTAATCCACAGTCCTTCGCAAATCCCATGCGTCATAGCTTTGAATTCTGCCTCTGCACTCAACCTGACAACTAAATATTTTTTACTTCTCCACGTTACCAAATTACCACCAACTAGTGAACAATAACCAGAGGTGGATCTCCTGTCATTAACTGAACTGGCTCAGTCAGCATCAGTATAGACTTCAACAGTCAGTTCTTTGCCTGAGGTGAACAGGAAACCCTTTCCATGAGAGGAATTGATATACCGAAGGATTCGGTGAGTAGCTTCTAAGTGACGGGTTTTTGATGAGTGCATGAAATGACTGATGACACCAATGACATATGAAATATCCGGATGAGTATGAGATAGATAAATAAGGTGACCAGCCAGTCGTTGAAATCCAGTGATATCAACCACCACTTCCTCATCATCTCTACCCAATCTGTGGTTGACTTCAATTGGTGTGTCAGCAGGTCTACACCCACTCATCCCACATGACTGGAGCAAGTCAAGGATGTACCTCCTCTGAGATATGAATATACCATGATTTGATCGAGCGACCTCAATTCCCAGGAAGTATATGAGATTTCTCAGGTCTTTTACTTTAAACTCCTTTGCCAGCCTTTGTTTCAAAATCTGGATTTCTTCAGTATCATCGCTCGTGATAATGATACCATCCACATAAACAATAAGAGCAGTGAGTCTCCCATGTTTGTGTCTTACAAATAAAGTATGATCTACATTGCTCTGGGAGTATCCAAATGTGACCATAGCTCTATGAAATCTCCCAAACTAGACCCGGGGAGGCTGTTTTAAGTCATATAAGGCTTTCTTCAACCTGCATACCTTTCCCCCAAATCCTGTCAGGGTAAGACCAGGCGGTAACGACATGTAGACTTCTTCCAAGTCCCCATGAAGAAATGCATTCTTCACATCTAACTGGGTCAAATTCCACCTTTTGCAAGCAGCGCACGAGAGCAAAGCTCTTATAGAATTCATCTTCGCCACATGGGCAAAGGTTTCTTGATAGTCAATCCCCATGGTCTGAGTATAGCTCCTAGCCACCAATCGAGCCTTGTATCGCTCAATAACACCTTGAGAGTTCTGCTTGACAGAGAACACCCACTTACACCATACCACGGTCTTGCCAGGTGGCAAAGAGACCAAGTCTCATGTGCAATTCTTTTCCAGGGCCAACATCTCCTCATGCATAGCATCTTGCCACTTTTGGTGAGCAATAACATCCTGCCAAGTTGAGGGGATTGAAATGGAGGAAAGAGAGGCAACAAGGAGTTTATGTGAGGGAGATAATGAGTTATAGGACACAAAGTGGGACATCAGATGTTGGGTAGAGATACAGTTACCTTGAGTCCCCAAAGAAGGGTCCGATGTTGGAGCGAGTAGCCTGAGAGAAGTCGATGTACCTAGACCCCTTTTCCGCCGAGTATACACCTGTAAAGGAGGAGCGGGCACATGAGTAGGAGTAGGAGTAGACAAGGATGTAGACATAGCAGACATAGGCACAAAAGGAGGAATGGGTAGGGGAAGAGAGCTCACTTCCATTGGGTCCCCCTGAAGTGAGGGCTCGTAGGACCCAGACTCCCGAAACGTGACGTCCATAATAACGAAGGTATTTTTGGAAGCTGGATAGAGGCATTTATATCCTTTTTGGGTAGGAAAGTACCCAATAAAGATACACTTGAGGGCACGAGGATCAAGTTTGGACGTGGGACACACATGGACAAAACACACACACCCAAAGATCAGAGGAAGGAGATGTGTGGGAGAGACAGAAAGAGCTTCAAGAGGGGATTTATGGCCAAGAACACGAGTCGGCAAACGATTAATAAAGTACGTCGCAGTAAGAACCACATCACCCCAAAAATAGTTATGGAGGTGCATCTTAAGGAGGAGGCAGCGAGCTACCTCTAGAAGATGGCGATTCTTGCGCTCGGCGACCTCATTCTGAGTTGGGGTGTAGAGATAAAATGTCTGGTGTATAATGCCCTGATCACTAAGATAACACTCAAAGGAAGAGCCAACGTACTCACGACCATTATCACTGCACAAAAATTTAATGGCATCGTTAAACTGAGTATCCACCATCTTATAAAAACGTTGAAATAAGAGAAAAATATCATTTTTGTTTTTCATAATGTAGACCCACGTACAACGAGAAAACAATCGATAAACGTAACAAACCAATTAAAACCATAAATAAAGGCAACATGGTAAGGACCCCAAGCATCAGTATGAACCACAAAAAAAGGAGAAGCACTAGGAGTAGACACATGATTAAGAGAAACACAATGATGTTTACCAAGAGCACACGCATCACATTTAAAAGCATTCAAAGATACATCTGACATATTCGGAAATAAAAGATGCATAGTAGATAGAGAAGGATAGCCCAGGCGACAGTGTCAGGAGCCCACCGAGGTCTGAGCAGCAGAAGGAGCATGCAGAGAAGAGGCAGAGCTGGAGGGGTCAAACAGGTAGAGGCCATGACACAGTCTACCAGAGCCAATCACCGTCCCCGTCTTCAGGCCCTGAAAGACACTGGAAGGGAAACAAGTTACAGAGCAGCTCATAGAATCAGTAAGGTGACTAATAGAAAGCAGGTTGCGGGTAAAATTAGGAACATTAAGCACCAAAGAGAGGGTGAGGGAGGAGCAAGGAATGGACCCTTTCCCGACAATGGGAGACAAGGATCCATCAACATTCCTCACATTGTCCCTACCAGACAAAGGGATATAAGACACAAAACCTGTAGCAGAACCAGTCATGTGGTCTGTGGCGCTGGAATCAATGATCCACTGAGTGGGAGAGCAAGCGGTGACAGAGTGAACACCTGAACACCTAGAATCCCCTGGTGGGCATATGAAGAGTTGGCAGACTCAGATGAGTGGTCAAGCATGAAGCGGTGGAAGGCTTGAATCTCCTTAGCCAAAAGGGAAGAAGGAACATCAGGGGCATCGGGTCCTCCATAAGGAACAGGATCATCAACGACATCGGAGAGATGAGTCAAGCGAGATGGAGAAGGTCGACCCAGAGTGCGACCAAAGCCACGACCGCCACGAGGAGCAGGACCCTCGCGAGGAGGAAAGCTGTTACCGTTTCGATAATAGATCGGGAGGAATACGGCAAGGGGAAGGGCCGACGGTGATGAGCGAGACGAAAGAGGAAGGATAAAGAGGAAACTTAGGGAGCAACCCTAAAAGCTTTCATACATTCAACAACAACAACAACAACAACAACAACAGAACCCATATAGTCCCCAATCATTGGGGGTATGGGCGGGGGAAGATTGGAAACAGACCTAACCTTTGGCCCTATGCCCAAAGTGGCTTCTCTCAGAGGAGAAAGATTGAACCTTTGACAATAGATGCACAAAGTGGCTGCTCACAGATTACCACTGAAATAGTGGCCCCCTATACCGTCACGTTTGCTGCGGAATCATGCCCTCAAATCAAAGCCAAAGACATCAGAGAGGGCAGACTCAAGAATCCATTTTGATTTATGTGCACATAACCATGCTTCCTTCATTCAGCATCCAGAGCATTGGTCTTGCACAATTAAAAGCTTTCATACATTCATAACATAAAAATCAAACTCCTACCCCTCCCTCTTATATAGATGGGGGAGGACACACAAAATAAGACATTACATTTAATATTAATAATGTCTAATTATTATTAATTAAATACCATTTAATTAATATTAATTAACACACTTAATTCAAAAGGAATAATCATGACGGCTTCCATGCGCATGCCCCAAATAAGTGCGGCGACTTCCATACGCGTACGTCAATGATCTCCATCTGGGGGGTCCACTTGCGTGAAAGTGTATGCGTAACACTATACCGCCCTTGAAAATCGACCATGTCCTCAAGGTCGAGTGTTATGCTTTTATCGGGATCTTTAAGGATGTTGACGAGAAAGGAGTTGTGCATTGCTAGTGGCGGTGGCGAGTGCCTTGAGGAGAAAGAACGAAGAGGTGTTAAAAAAAGAAATATTTGGGCTGAATATTTATGTGTTACAGGAGTGCGGTTAGAGGAAAGGGGGACAACAAGAGTGGGTGGGCTTGTGAGGGTGAAAGTGGGTGCTGGATGGGTGTGAAAAGGGGGCGGCAGCAAGGAGAGAAAAAGGTTGGTGTGCTTTTGTTTGGAAGAGGAGAGAGAAGGAAAGGGCAAACAAATTGATGTGACAAGACAATGGAGGAAAAAAAAGGAGGTTAGGGTGTATGAGAGACAATTGTTGGCAGCTGGTGGGAGGCTCAAGGAAGAGAGAGGAGAATTGATATGCGATGTGATGGGGCTGCAGGAGGGAGGAATAATGTTGAGGTTTTGGCGTGGTTATATCCGTGGGGCCTAGAAAAAGTGAGGGTGGTGTGGATGAAGAGATAGCAGAATATGTAGGGGGCTGCTTTGTGTGGGGCCCGGTGGCATTAAAGATGGTATGAGAAATAGGACATAATGAAAAACTGCTAGAGAAACAGTCGGCGCGTGGCTCGATGACTGGGAGGAACGAGCCGCGGCAGTCGGCTTCCATGCGCGTGCGGAAGTTTGGTTTGCACTGCTGGAGGGAGATGAGCAGCGAGACCGTTCCTGGATCGGGGCCGCTGACTGTTGAGTCCAATGCGATAGCTGCGGTGCTGGGTCTGGCTATCGGAGGTGTTGCTGGAGCTGCGGTTGGCGGAAGCAGTGTGGGAGGTGCGGTGGCGGTGGCGGCTGCTCGACGCAGGATGTGCGGCGACGGCTGTTGCTCGACGCTGGAAGGAAACTGCGGGGCTGGCTGCTCGACGCAGGACGGGAACGATGGGGTAGTCTGTTTGACGCCGGAAGGGAAGAACACAGCCTCTTGTGGTTCCTCAGCGTCTGGCCATGCGGTGGTTCCCCGTTTGTTGTTGGCGAGTTTCGTGAGAAGGAGGTCACACATAGCTAGGAGCTCGCTGTGGGTCGACTAGTTTGCGCCCGTTGAGGACGCGGGTGCTGGCCGGGTCGTGAGGGTGTCGAGGCGGATGAGAATGAGCGCTTGAGTGGCGAGGGCAGCGTCGACGGTGGACTGCAAGCGGTCGAGCTGGACTGCAAGCGGTCGAGCTGGACATCGAAGCGGTCGAGTCGGGCGCGCATGTCGTCCGCCCCGACAGTGTTGTCGCAGGCGTGGAGACTCCTTGTCGGGGCCATGGAAACAGAAATCTGATCCGGCGGCGCTAGGGCGGGCGGAGCGGCAGGTCGGACCATTGTTACCTTTTCGATAATAGATCGGGAGGAATCTGGCAAGGGGAAGATCCGACGGTGGTGAGCGAGACGAAAGATGAAGGATAAATAGGAAACTTAGGGAGCAACCCTAAAAGCTTTCTTACATTCATAGCATAAAAATCAAACTCCTACCCCTCCCTCTTATATAGATGGGGGAGGGCACACAAAATAAGACATTACATTTAATATTAATTATGTCTAATTAATATTAATTAAATACCATTTAATTAATATTAATTAACACACTTAATTCAAAAGGAATAATCATGGCGTCTTCCATGCGCATGCCCCAAATAAGTGTGGCGGCTTCCATACGTGTACGTCGATGATCTCCATCCGGGGGGTCCACTTGCGTGAAAGTGTATGCGTAACAAAAGTCATGAAGCTTAAAGCAAGTGCCCCAAGTATGGCGGGATTTCCCACAATAATCACACGCCAAATGGTCCTTGTCCATAGACTTAGACCTAGTGTCACGGATAGAGCGGCCACCGGGACTGAACCGAGCGGCAAGGGCAGAGCCCTCAACAACAGTGTCTGGTAGATGAATCTGCCGGCGATCATATTCTTGCTGACCCAAACTATACACCTCAGGTAAGGAAGGCAGAGGAGAGCGGACAAGGATCTGAACACTGGTGGGATCAAGGTCACGTTGGAGACCATGAAGAAACTCAAAGATCCGGTTGTGTTCCTCCCGGGCACGGACCAACACCTCATCCTCAGGGAGACAAGAGTAAGCGAATCGAAATGGTCATACTCTTGGTAAAGCTGGGTAAACTCCGGGTAATAGGCAGCGGGGGGACGATCACCTTGGCGCAAGAGGAAAATCCGTTGCCGCAATTGAAAAATCTGAGTGGCATTCCCACGACAGGAGTAAGTAATCTCGACACGTTTCCAAATGTCGGTTGCAGTGTCCAGAAAAAGGTAGTTGCGGGCAATAGACTCCTGAATAGAGTTGGTCAGCCAGGACATCACCAAGGAGTTCTCGGATTTCCATTGGGGCCAATCCGGAGAGGTAGTAGTAGGTGCCCTAGTAGTACCACTGATGTAGCCAAATAAACGGCGGCTCTTGAGGGCCAGAGTAACGGAACGAGCCCACAGGAGATAATTGGTTCCATCCAACTTAATGGTAGTGATCTGAGGAGTCCCGTGATCCTGGGTGGCACGAAGAAATCTAGTAGAAGGCAGAGGATCTTGTGGGGAACTCCCACCGGAGGAGACATCCGGAGTTTCACCACTTCCCAACATAGCAAGCAAGGAAAAGAAAACAACGGGGTGCTAAAGTAGAAAAATCTCACTCATAGAAAGAGGAGAAGCCACGGAGGAGCACAATCACGCAAGGAGAGGAAGATACATCCCCACAAGAAGGAAAAACGGACGTCGGAAGAGCAACCACGGACTCAAGCCTGTATAGATCCGGCGCCAAGAATGACTCAAACAGCCATGCGAAGAAGACTGCGCCGACTAGCGCTGGTGGCAAAAGACGGGAGCGAAAGGGACGACTCCTGGGCCTGGCGCAACGGAAGCTCTTCTGACGAAAAATGCGACAAGGACTCGCGAAAGACGAAGGAGGAGACGACCGACGAAAAATGCGGAAGTCGGGTGCGCGGAAGACGAAACGCGTGCGGCGGACGGGAGACAAACGAGCAAAAGGCGAGATTAGGTTACGGTTGGCTCTGATACCATGTTGGAGAATAGAAAATTAAAAATTAATTGATAGAAAGAAGGCTATCAATAACATAAATAATGAAACTTCTAGACCCCTACAATAGGATTGTCACCTATTATTATACTTTTCAGAAAGGAACGGATAGTTGCATACTATCAAGAACTGAAATTGTAAGATTAAACACCAAAATAGAGATACAAATGTCGAGACAAGCTCGACCCGAACTCTTGAGGGTTGGTTTCCCCTAAGAGTCTCTTTCACCCAGGAGAGCTTAACACTCACAATATCTTCCAATATGCAAAATAAGAGACACTACCACTCCCTTATATAGAGGAGTTGGACAAACAAATTATGATAATGTCCCTTAGGACTATATAAGCAGAGGGAGTTGTGAAGTGTGTCCAGGAGGTCGTATCCGTATCAGTAATCACATTAAAATGACAATCTATAGGATTTTTAAAAATAACCACCCTAGTTAAAAGTACTTACCATCTTAACTCAAGTGTTTGTTTACTGTATTGACCAAATAATAGCTTACTAATGGATCTTTACGGTGCTTTTTCTATCATTTCAACTCTTTATACATTAAATATAGTATACAAGTGATACATATTTCTATCGATTTCCAGGTTCTCGTGTAGTCTCTTTCTCGCTTCAGCACATTAAAAAATAGTTATTTTGGATTCTAGTATTCACCAGACGATTTTATCTTTTTCTCTCCTTGCTTTCTATAGCGAGACAGTCGAACAAAATGACACATTGATGTTTCTGTTTTCGGGAAATATCCATTACTATATTATATGTAATGGATGTAGGGATATCTCCATCATCTTCTTGATTTTCTCTTGCAATTTTCACACTTAACAAGAACTTTCTGTAATTGTCATTTTAATGTTTAGCTACTTGCAGATGCAAATCAAAATAGAACTTTACCTGGACATCATAGAACTTTATGTAGAATCTAGAACCTTCCACTGAAAGTTTAGTTTGAAGCAGATCTGCGAGGGCCAAGCTTAACTTTCCATTCACAGCTGGGCTCAGACCCCCAATGGAAATGAGTTCTCCATAGGCAGCTGGTTCCTCACTTCCAGCAAATGAGATGGGCTGGCCTCCATTAAGCAAAATCATCACATACTGGCAACACAACACAAGGCATTAGAGCATTTAAAAGAGAAAAAATGACCAAAATATCCCCTGACTATTTAAGGTATACTGGTTTTTTGACATCAAAATTATTTGTTTTTTTTTTCAATTTGGTCCCTAAAGTGACCATTTTGATTATTCTCTCCAAGTTTTGTATGCATAAAATAAATGCAGCAATAAAGAAAAGGTTTGTTTTTTTCTTTACTTACATTACTATTTTCACAATCTAAAGGTGTTTGCATAATCATATAGACAATATATATGCAAATTGACCGCTCTTGTTTAGATTAGAGACATGAATTATTAGGCAAATGAATTTTCAGCCAATTTTAAGAAAAAACATCACAGACTGACCACAACAGAAGGAATTAGAGCATTTAAAAGAGAGAAAATAACCAAAATATTCCCTATCTAATTAAGGTACAGTGGTACACCTGGTGTAAGAGATTGAACCTCACTGAGACTAAACCCAAGGAAGAACCGAAGAAGCTTACTACCTCAGATCTTTGTGCAAAAATCAAAGATGATATCACAATAAGCTCCTCGCTCCACCAACCATATCATTAAAGGAATTGAAAACATACTTATATCCACTGAAACTTGCTACAGACGCATTCTGGGGACGCGAATTCACAACCATGAAGCAGACCGCGGAGTCTTAACCGGAGAGTTGACATCATCTTATTATCGCTTTTATTTGACATTTTTTCTTATCGCATTTATATTATCCATTTTAATTAGATATTGCATTGGACCTATGATTATGAGTATTTAAACTCATGCGATTGAATGAACAAGGCATCCAAAACTTAGGCTCCGTTTGACACAGCGGTAGCAGTCGTGAACACGGTGGCTATGAACCGTCGTTCGTGAACGCCCGACCTCACCTAAGGAGCTATTTCACTTCTATGTTCAAAACTAGTTTTCTTTTCTTGATGGTGGTCATAACCGTTGTCATGCCAAACATATATTCTATGGCGGTGGCGGTTTTACCCAAACTCACCGGAGCAAAAACGCCACGCCAAACGGAGCCTTAATCCTAACCACTCTCTCTCCCTCTCTTTCTCTCTCTCCCACCAACCACCCCTCTACCCCCTTCTTCTACCCTATTCTCTCTTCCTATCTCTCTCCCTCTATCTATCTCTTAAAGTTTCCACTATAGGCCGCCACAAGGATCACCAAGTAAGAAAAGGAAAGGAAGAGAGTCACAACTACAATCTAAATCTCCACTGACCCATGACGAGATTCATCAGAATAGCATCTAACATCTTGGTATGAGAGGAAGACGCCACGGATAACGAGTCGGATGAATTGTCGGAGATCAAGGAGATGCTGGTGAAAGTCCTAGCCGAGTCCGCCGCAAGTGAAGCACGGGATAACACCGCAATCCCCACCGAGCAGCGTGCCCAGTGGAAGTAGTCTGGGACGCTCACCTGCTGAACCCAACCACAGTTGGTGTGGCTCAGCACAGCGGCCTACTGACTTGGGTGCCTCACGTAGTCCAACCTATCCCCAAAGTGGTTTTGATGATCCGTCTGCCAACATTGATCAGCCTCCTGGAACTTCTTCAACACCCCTTCACCAACCGACGGGCAGCATCATGGAGTCGCCTTCTCTAATACCTCAAGCTTGACACGACAAGCATTGGCAACCCCCGATGGCATATAAAGGACATAAATCCCTGTCCGTGGAGAATTCCTTCACCTAGCAGCGAAGGTGGAAGTGTACCACGTTACATGAAATTGGATTTTTCGCTCTTCGAAGGGAAGTTGGAGTGGTTCACGTAATGCTAGCAATTTTTCATCAATCAACAAACGCTCTGGGCAAAGTGGATTAGTCTTAGATCATTTCATTTGGTGGGCTTTAACACAAATGTGGTATGTGCAACTTCCGCAGGAACACGAAAATATGACTTGGGATGACTTCAAGAACTTTTGCAGTTACCTGATGGGGGAACTAATGTCGCTCAAGAAAATGAGATCAGTTTCAATATTCATAGGATGTATCCAGCAATGACTCCAACTGGATGTCAAATTCCAGAACCCTCTCAATTTGGTGACAGCTATAAGCATCACTGGGATCTGTAACAAACATTTACAAATGGGTTGACCAACCGAAGGAAGATGATAGTGGTCTCACCTAAGGCCCAAAGTTCCTGCGCGGAGGCCGAATCCCATCACAAGAGCGGTCCCACGTGATAGAGAAGGGACCATGGCTTGTGCTTCAACAATGATGAACCGGAAGAGGAGGAGAAGGAAGATCCTGAGATCTCCCTCCATGATATTTCAGGAGTCGGTGTAGCAGAAGAGGGGTGAGTTACGGTCAACGAAATCTAGGCGCAGGCATTCTAGAGCATGGTTATTTGTGTGTACAGAGATCTTTAAGGTTGGTGGAAGGCGATATCTAGCTCCAAGCGATCATAGGGTGTGAGTTGTAAGAACTCAGTAGATGGTGGAACCAAGCCTATGCCGTAAAAGGGAAGGTGAACATGGATGGAAGAGATGGATGAATGGCATCTAGGGTGACAAAGAGGGTGTTATCCGGGCCAGAGAGGCTTGGGGAGCTGTGCTTGAGGAGGCTCAAAGGTTTTCAGTTGGATATGGGGCAAATGCAAAGGTTAAGGTGTTTAAAGGTTATGCTGGTCCAGTGGCATGGGTGCAACCAAGCTGGGTGATGCCGATTTGGTGGGTAGTTCGGCTTTGAGTGGAGCGAGGTGGTTGGAAGCTGGTAAACTAAGACGATTATATGAGGTCAGAGGAAAAAGGCTAAGTGGAGTAGGTGGACTGGAGGAAATATTGTGGGTGGGGAGAGGATAACTGAGTTTAGCTGAGAGGTAGGAGCCAATGAAATTGCAGTTTGGAGTAGCTGGGGTTACCGGGGTTAGAGCAGAGGCCAAGGTTTTTCTTGACGCGGCGAAGGATGGTCATCATGTCATTGAGAAAAGTTGTTTGTCGGATGCCACCGACCATGATTTGCTTAGTGAAAAAAGCGTCGGTATCCAGTGTTACAAGGGCAGCGGACGAAGGGCAGCAGATTCGACCATTGTTACCAAAGAGAAATTAGTATGGTTAGAACAAGAGAAGAATGACTACTCAAGAGCATGAGTTCATTAATAAAAAGTAGAAAAAAAACAAATCAGGGCAAATTCCCGCCAACTCTTAAAGGCGGGTTCCCAGAAGAGTTTCTGTTAGACATTACACTCATAATGTTATGGGTTATTGCAGAGAATAGAGGAATGGGAAGAAAATAAAGATAGCTTGCAATAGCATTTTTCATACATTAACAGTCGGAGATTACAGCAGCTTTTATAGGAGGAGAATACAATCTCATACATTAACGCAGGGAGGAATACTAAACGCTTCATATTTCATAGGAAATCAAAGTACATCAACAGCAGATAATTAAAGCTTGATTTATTGAATGCAGGGAAAAACTGGAGCGGTTCGGTTCATCTTCAGCGGCCGGTTCACATTCCAACACCTCCCCTTGAGCCGGACCAGGGAATAACTTTAAGTCCTTCTCTTAGGTTTGCGAAACGATCCCTGCCAAAGCTTTTTGTCATGATGTCTGCGAGCTGGAATTCAGAGGGGCAGTGGTCGATCTTAGCTATGCCTTCTTCTAACTTCTCTCGAATGAAGTGATATTTGATTCCGATATGTTTACTACGCTGGTGAAAAATGGGGTTCTTGCCCAGAGCTATGTCCGAGATATTGTCGCACTTTAGCTGAATCTGCTCCTTCTTTCCTGTAACTTCTTCAATCATCCTCTGCAGCCATATGCCTTCACAAACTGCACCGGAAAGCGCCATGTACTCGGCTTCCGTGGTTGAGAGAGCAACGGTTTGTTGTTTTCTCGACCTCCATCTTACAGGGTTTGTGCCATAGTAGAAAACATACCCTTCTGTGCTCTTTCTATCATCAATGGAGCCTCCCCAGTCGGAATCGCAGTATCCTGTGAGACCAGGGTTGAGATCTTTGGTGAAAAGGATGTCGTGGGTCACTGTTCCTTTCAGGTAGCGGAGAAGCCGCTTTGCTGCATCCATATGAGACTTGGATGGCTTGCTGACGAACCGAGATAGGAGATTCACAGTGAATTCAATGTCAGGCCTTGTGTTCGTGAGATAAATGAGCGACCCAATTAGACTTCTGTAGGTGCTCTCATCCGCCAGTTCTTCTCCTTCTTTATGGCTGGTGAACTTCTCATTGGTTGCTATGGGGGTTAGGCAGGAGTTGCAGTCCCACATGCTGAACCTTTTTAACAGGTCGGTTGCATATTGTTCCTGAGACAGAAAGTAGGCTCCTGGTTTGCTGGTTACCTGCATGCCAAGAAAAAGGTTAAGGTGTCCCAAATCAGTCATCTCATACCTCTTCTTCATCTTCTCTTTGAAGTCTGTGATTAGCTCATTGCAGCCACCTGTGATCAGGCATCATCAACATATAGACAAACAATCAGATTTTTATTTCCTGACCCAGGTTTAATAAACAGGGATGGCTCGAATTGGCTAGGTATGAGTCCTTCTTCCTTGAAATAGCTGGTGATGTTGGCGTGCCAAGCCCTGGGAGCCTGTTTGAGCCCATACAGAGCTTTATGAAGCTTGTATACATGACCTTCTTTCCTTTTGTAACAAAGCCCTCCGGCTGCTCCACATAGACTTCCTCTTCTAGAACTCCATTTAGGAAGGCCGATTTTACATCGAGCTGATATATGGGATGATTTTGATTGGCTGCAATGGCTAAAATTAACCTAACTGAGTCCATTCGAGCGACTGGAGCAAATGTTTCCTCATAATCCTTACCAAATTTCTGAGAGTACCCTTTAGCTACTATCCTGGCTTTGTGTTTGATGATGTTTCCTTCATGATCTTGTTTGAGTTTGTAGATCCACTTTAACCCTACTATGGTTTTATTTTGTGGTCTAGGAACAAGGGTCCATGTATTGTTCTTCTCTATTAATCTCATCTCCTCATTCATGGCAAGTTTCCACTCACTGTTTTTGCTAGCTTCAGAAAAGTGATTTGGACTGGAATGGAATAGAGCTAGATCAGATGCCTCATAAATCTCCTGGATTGACCTAGTTCGTTGGGGGGGTGATGACTCAGACACTTCTGAATCAGAAGAGTCTGGATGGTTTTCCTCATCATTTGGCTCCTCTCCAATCTCATGGATGGGGTTTGGATTGAACTCAACCGAGAAAGGAGGGGTAGTAAGGTGATCACTCTCAGGGTCTGACTCCCAACACCATGCACCCTCCTCATGAAATACAACATCTCTTGAGATGATCAGACTTTCTTTGGTTGGATTATAAAGTCTGTAGGACTTATTGGCAGGGCTATACCCAACAAAGATGCACTTCTGACTAGTCTGATCAAGCTTGTCCCTCTTTTCTTTAGGAATATGGTGGTAAGCAATGCATCCAAAAGTTCTCAAGTGGTTGAGATTTGGTTTTTTATTCTTCAGTTTCTCATAGGGAGTGGAGTTTTTTAGTGCTTTGGTGGGGGTTCTATTCAATATATATACGGCTGTATTTGTGGCTTCCCCCCAGAAAGTTTTTGGAAGGTGTTTGTGATTCAAGATAGATCTGCTCATCTCAATAACTGTCCTATTTCTCCTTTCTACCACACCGTTCTGTTGAGGTGTTCCAGGTACAGTGAATTGATGAGAAATCCCATACAGTTTACAGAACTGTTTGAAACCATGTGAAGTGAATTCCCCCCATTGTCACTTCTTATGGCTTTTATGTGTTTGTTTAATTCATTTTCAATTTCTCTTTTGAAGCTTACAAGGTGTGATAGAGCTTCAGATTTGTGGGAAAGGAGAAAAATCCAGGAATATCGGGAGTAGTCATCAACTATGAGGAGAAAATACCTTTTTCCTCCAAGAGATGATGTGGAGGAAGGACCCCAAAGGTCAATGAAGAACAGCTCCAGTGGCTCTGAGCTTTGGTTCTGGTTTGGGTGAAATGGCTGTCTATGAGATTTGTTTTCAGCACATACACCACACTGGCTGTGAAGAATTGTAAGCTTAGGGACCCCTTCTACCAGGTTGCCATCAAACAGCTTCTTCATGGAGTCAATATTCAAATGCCCTAATCTGTTATGCCAGGTAGAAACAGAGAGATCAGCAGGGTTTTGAGCATTAAGGGCCATCTGACCAGGTGTGTTCAGAGAGAACTCAAAAATCCTGTTTTGGGGCATATGAATGATGGCAACCTGATTGTCAAGAGGGTCAGTAATCAAGCAGGTTTTGGACTTAAACATGATGGTGTAGTCATTGTCCATCAACTGACCTACACTCAGCAAATTTTGAGCCAGGGATGGAACTAATTGCACCCCTTTTATGAGTTTTACCTTCCCATCAGCACCTTCAATAGGAATGTCACCTTTTCCTTCTATTCTTCTGGCATTCCCATCTCCCATGTACACAAGGGATTTATTTCCTTCATCCAGGTTGATAAATAAGTCTTTGTCATTAGCCATATGATTTGAACATCCTGAGTCAACTACCCAGGAAACCTTCTTTGATCCAGAAGATTCAGCCCATTTGGAGACAAAGGCTTTCTCATCCTGGGGCTTTGAATCTTCTGAGAGCTTGCCCTGCTCCTTGTTCTTGAACCAACAGTCTCGGTCGAAATGAGTGGGCTTCCTGCATCTTTTACACTTGTAAAAACATTTAGTTGTGTCATGATTAGTTTTTTTACACAGAGTGCAATACACTTCACTTGGAGGGAGAGGGGATTGTTGTGGCCTCATTGTATTATTTTGCTTCCAATGTGGTTTATTTGAATGAAGCTTCTTTGCCCCTCCAGGTTTGCCACTAGACCCAGGGCTTGATATGACCACCTTAGATTGTAGGGCATGAACAACCATGGGCAAATGCCTCTTTAGTCGTTCTGCATGGGACTGTATCTTTCCAATGAGGGCAGCAACAGGAAGAGTATTGAGGTCATTACTCTCTTCTATTGCTGCAGCAATGTGGTCATAAGATTTGGGAAGGCTTGTGAGGATTTTCAGGACCAGCTCATTGTCTGGAACTGGAGATCCTAGATTGCTCAGCTGGTTGGACAGATTGGTTAACTTTGGCATGAAGTCGAATATGGTCTCACCTTCATTCATAGTTAGAGCATCGAATTGCCTTTTTATATTTACCTTTTTGATTGAGATAACTTTCTGATCTCCTTGATAAATCTCCTTGAGAGTATCCCAAGCACCTTTTGCCGTTTTTGCTCCAATGATCCGAGGAAAAATGTTTTGGGAAACAGCTTCTTGGATGACTAGCAGTGCCAAAGAGTTCTTTTGTTTTTCTTCTTTGGGTATTGCTGCTGCCTCTCCTTCTTTCTGCTTCTCTTTTGTTTTGGTTGCCTCGGTTGTTTTGGTTGCTTCAGTTGCTTTGGGACCATGGACAACAATCTCCCAGAGGTCCTGGGACTCCAGCAGTGTCTCCATTTTCACTGCCCAGTGATCATAAAGTTCTCCATTGAAGACGGGGACAGTGCGGTGGGAGTAAGGAACGAGATTGGTAGATGATGAGCTCATGGTGCCTTCTTTGAGAAACTCCTTGCTATGATCAAAGTAACCAAGTGCTTCTGATACCACTGTTAGACATTACACTCATAATGTTATGGGTTATTGCAGAGAATAGAGGAATGGGAAGAAAATAAAGATAGCTTGCAATAGCATTTTTCATACATTAACAGTCGGAGATTACAGCAGCTTTTATAGGAGGAGAATACAATCTCATACATTAACGCAGGGAGGAATACTAAACGCTTCATATTTCATAGGAAATCAAAGTACATCAACAGCAGATAATTAAAGCTTGATTTATTGAATGCAGGGAAAAACTGGAGCGGTTCGGTTCATCTTCAGCGGCCGGTTCACATTCCAACAGTTTCTCCAAGACAGATACAAAACTCTAATGATTCAAACTATGCAGCACGGATACTTAAAAATATCTCACGTATCAACTCAAATGCATATTGGATACTTAAAAATGCCCGGAAACGCGTTTCCGAAACATAGGAAACGTATTTAATAATAAATAAATAAAATAAATCAAGAATCGCGTATCCCGCAAGCTGGATACATGACACCCACTTATTAAGCCCAGCCCGTTGCGTATATTAGGTTTACTAGTTTTTTAGGTTTTTCAAGCCAACCGCTTGACGAACCCCTAGTCTGCGCCGTCTTCACCCTCCTGGATATGAGACTCCACTCTCGACGTGAGAAACCCCCGCCTGCGCCGTCTTCGCCCTGCTCCTTCTCCGCTCTCGACGAATCCCCTGCATGCGCCGTCAATCACTTCCTCAGCAATTGTGTGGAGTCCTGCGCCGTCAATCACGTCCTGCAACTCTCGTAAGTTTTTTTTTTGCATTCTTCAAGTTTTTACTCTTCTTTCCTGCAAGTTTTATCTCATTGAGCATTCCTGCGTGCATATATATTTAAGTAGTTTCATTTTTCCTTGCTGCTGCTTTTACTTCCACAAGCTCCATTTAAATAGTTGTATTATACACGGGTGATTATTGACCTTTGCAAAGTAAGAAATTGATATTACCTATCTAATGATCTTGATGATGATTATTCTTGTTGATGTATGTGTTTAATTTCTAGTAAACATATCCATTTGATCATGATTCCTAGTAAACATAAACAATTTAATCTTCGAAACTTCTAAGATATCACTGTCTTAATGTACCAATAGTTTTATGTTTTTATCTATTCAATGAATGCATGTTACAAGATGTTTTTACTCACTAATTTATTTTTTACCTACAACAATTTAGCCTTGTAATATTTATAGAGCTTTATGGTTAAAGGATATATTGATTTATTATTATTACCTTATATTTACTTCATTGTATATGGAGAATTGAAATATGATGTGTTTCTTAGTTAGTTATCTTATAATCTTATATAACCACATTTGATCGATGAAAAGATTATGACAATTGTGATTACATTTTCTTGTTTATTTTATTAATATGACATCAGAACCCAACAAACTTCTTCATCATTTTCTTATTATGTTTGCATTTAATTTGTTTTTTAAACTAGGTCGTACTTTGCATTAACATAGATTCAAGATGCGGTGTGACTGAAAATGATGATAAACCTCTTTAGAAATATGTGACAAGAGGGACTAAGTTAATTGAAGGAGGTGAAAGTATAAGTTGGACTTGTAATTTTTGTGGCAAACTTTACAAAAGCTCATACACTAGCGTGAAGGGTCATTTGTTGAAGATTAAGAGTAGCGGAATCGGAGCTTGTACCAAGGTTCCGACATCCACATATAAGGACGTGTTAAAGGAAGATAGAGATGCTCGAGACCTTATTGAGCGACGAATTCCAAAAATGATACTGGTGGCTCATAGTACTTCAAGTGGAGTTGGAAGCGTTGGTAGTGTTTTGATAAACGGAAAAGAAAATATATGAAGACTTATCAGGAGGTTCAAATAGTGCTTGGTGGAGTTATATTTGTCTATATAATTTTTTGTTCACTTTTGTGAGACAACATTCTCCGAATACACTTGTTTTGCAAACCTAACAAAAAATTTTAAATCCAACCACTATTCTTAATTTTTAAATGCAATTCAAATGTAGTGTAGATAATAAACTTATGCAAATTTTAATTCATTGTACAATTACAATACACAAGCAATCATTTTTAGATTTAAACACACAAGTACATTACCAAACATAAGTGAGTGTAAAAGTATCATTATCAATCACAATACATTTACTCATACTTAGAGGCATACTAAGCTTGGTTTTACACATATTTTTAAATACAATTGATGCACTTTAAATAGATATATCAAAGCATGATAAACAAAACAATGTTCATAGTAATTTGAAGTAATAAACTTTAATATTGTAGATAATTCTAAATGATAGAATTCATACATGCTTGATATTAGCAATAAAGATCATACAGTAAAAACATATTTTTGTATTTTTGAATTTTGAAATTTTATAGTTTATTTTCCATAAAATAAATAAAACAAAAATAACAAAAGTCAGAAGAACAAAATTAAAGTAGTAAATATGAACTAAAATATTATTGTATATTTTTAGAAATTTTGAAAATCACAAAATTCAAACACTCACGCTAGCGCGGGAAACAGTAAGTGAAATATTGAAGATTTTAAATTCTGTTTTTTGATATTGATTAGGGGTCTTAAGAGTAGTCTTATGCAGAAATTTTGTAATTTTCAGAGATGTCTTGATTGCTCAAATTGCATAAAACATTAGCGTTTTACATGTTATTCATCCTAAGATGTCTAAGACTCCTAATTCTAACCTTAACATTTGAAACCTTGCATCGGGAAGAGGTTTAGTGAAAATATCAGGAAGTTGAGAGTCCGTGCCAATGAAACTTATTCTAACATTTTCCTTCTTAATGTGATCCCTTATGAAATGATGACGTACATCTATATGTTTGGATCTAGAATGGTGTACCGGATTATTTGTAAGATCAATGACACTCTTGTTTTCACATTTTAATTCTATATATTTTAGATGAAAACCAAAGTCCTCTAATGTTTGGCTCATCCATAGTACTTGTGCACAACAACTCCCTAGTGTAATGTATTCGGCCTCCGTGGTGGAGAGTGCAACCAAATTTTGTTTCCTACCAGACCATACAACTAGTGAAGGTCCTAGAAAATGACAAATACCACTAGTATTTTTTTTCTATCAAGTGAGCATCCGGCGTAGTCCGAATCGGAGTAGCCGGGAAGTGTAAATGAATTATTGTGCGGGTACCATAATCCTAATCTAGATGACCCAATTAGATATCTAAAAATTTGTTTTAACGCTTTTAAGTGAGATTCTTTTGGATTGATTTGAAATCGAGCACATAAACAAACGTCAAACATAATATTGGGTCTAGTTGCACTAAGATAAAGTAAGGATCCTATCATATCTCTATATAAGGTTTGATCAATTGAAATTCCCGATTCATCTTTTCCTAATTTAAGTGATGCACTCATTGGTGTAGAAGCATGTTTAAGGTTTTCAAATCCAAAGCGTTAAAGCATATCATAGATATATTTGGATTGACATATAAAAATACCGTCATTTCTTTGTGATATTTGAAAACCAAGAAAATAAGAAAGTTCTCCTACTAGACTTATTTCAAATTCATTTTTCATCACTTTAATAACTTCATTACACAACTCTTCATTAGTAGATCCAAAGATTATATCATCAACATATATTTGCAAAATAATTAAATCATCATTATTATGCTTAATGAAGAGAGTATTATCAACACTTCCCATAATATAACCGTGCTTTAATAAAAATGATGTAAGTCTTTCATACCATGCACGGGGCGCTTGTTTTAAACCATAAAACGCTTTTTCTACTTTATAAACATGATTGGGAAATTTTTCATTAATAAAACCGGGGGGTTGTTCAACATAAACTTCTTCTTTTACAAACCCGTTGAGAAAATCACTTTTTACATTCATTTGAAATAATTTTATTCTTTTAAAGCTTGCAAAAGCTAGAAAAATTCTAATGGATTCCAACTTAGCAACGGGTGCAAAAGTTTCATCAAAATCTATCCCCTCGATTTGTGAATATCCTTGTGCTGCTAAGCATGCCTTATTCCTAGTGATTCTAGACTCACCATCTAATTTATTTGTAAAAATCCATTTTACACCTACAACCGGGTGATTGGATGGTCTTTCTACTAATTTCCAAACATTATGTCGCTCAAATTGTTCTAACTCTTCATTCATAGCCAAAAACCAAAATTCATCATTTAAAGCGGTAAAAACGGTTTTTGTTTCAATTTCGGAAACAAAACAGATATTTGAATAAGATTCATGAAGAGAAGAGCGAGTTCTTACCCCGATGGATGGTTCACAAATTATTAATTCTCGTGGATGATCCTTTGTGAATTTCAAGGCACTTGGAGGTACATATTCATCTTCCTTGGCCTCTTCTTCTTCTTCTTTGGAAGGTTCCTCATCACCATGCTCCAAAGGTTATAAGAGATCATCCTCGTTGCCTGCGAAAAGTTTTTCTACACAAGGAACAAACTCATCAAATTTCACATTTATTGACTTTTCAACTCTACTAGTTCTTTTATTAAAAATTCTATAAGCTTTACTAGTTAAAGAGTACCCAAGAAAAGTTCTTTCATCACATTTTTCATCAAACTTTCTCAAGCTATCTTTTGTATTCAAAATAAAATATTTACAACTAAACACTTTGAAATAAGATACATTAGGCTTCTTTTAAAAATAAAGTTCATATGGTGTGAGATTAAGAGATGGGCGAAGCATGATTCTATTCATAACATAACATGATATATTTACGGCTTCGACCCAAAAGGACTTAGGTAATTTATATTCACATAGCATAGTGCGTACTAGTTCTTGAAGTGTCCTATTCTTTCTTTCTACAACACCATTTTGTTGTGGTGTGTGTGGTGCGGAGAACTCATGTTTAATGCCTAACATATCACAAAAGGATGTAAATTTTTCATTTTCAAATTCTCCTCCATGATCCGATCGAATGCATTTAATTTTTAAATCACTTTCATTTTGAATACGAGTACATAATTTTGCAAATTCGCAAAATGCATCAGATTTGAAAGAGAGAAATAATGTCCAACAATATCTTGAAAAATCATCTATTAAAACATATGTATACAATTTACCACCAAGACTTGCAGTGTTAACGGGACCAAAAATATCCATATGAATTATTTGCAAGGGTCTTGTAGTAGAAATAAAATTTTAACTTTTGAAAGAGGATCTAGAAAATTTACCTTTTTGACATGGTGAACAAAGTGAAGGTAAAGTTCCATTTAACCTAGGCAATCCTCTAATTAAATCACTTTTGGCAAGTTTTACAATGAGCTTTGAGCTAGCATACCCTAGTCTTCTATGTCAAGTTCTAATTCATCATTTTTAGTGATAAAACATTTTATAGATGATTTAGAAAGATCATGAAAAAAACTATATAGATATTATGTATTCTTGATGCAGTTAGTAAAATGTCTTTTGTAGTAGAATTAGATATTTTGCATAGATTAGTGGAAGATTCAAATAACACATCTAATCCTTTATCACATAATTGACTAATAGAAATTAAATTGTGTTTTAATCCTTTCACATAAAGAACATTAGATATAGTAAATGATTTGTTACCAACTATACCAATTCTCATGATCCTTCCTTTTCCGTTATCGTCAAACGTCACGACCCCTCACTTCTTCTTCACTAGGCTAAGGAACTTTGCTTTATTGCCCGTCATGTGCTTGGAGCATCCAGAATCCAAGTACCACACGTCTTCATTTTCCTTAGCCTGCCTGCACATCTAGAAAAAAGATGAGAGTAAAGATCCGGATACCCAAGTGGTACCACTCGGAATAAGTGGAAGCCTTAGGTACCCAGATTTTCTTTAAAGTAGTTTGTTTTATTTTCCTGCAAGAACTAGATGTGTGACCTAACCTATAACAGTTTGCACACAAAATAAATGGGGTTGAGACCCTTTTCTGGAATATTTTCTTGCTGATGAAATTGGATTTACAAAAGAAAAACATTTTGAAAAAGAAAATTTAGGCTTCTTGTATGAGGTGCTAGCGCCGGCGTTAGTGGCTAGCGCCGGGCGGTAGCCCTCACCTCGATATCCGAGCCCAAATTTTCCAGAATCATGGCACTGGTTCCCTAAAATCATTTCCAGTGATTTTTTGCCTATTCCAATTTTTTAATGGTCATGGTGAGATCATGAACTTGTGCTTTAAGTGAAGAATTTTCTTTCACAAGTATGACACATATTTTCAAAAACTTTTTTATTATTTTTATTTGCAAAAGAGAGGCTTCTAATTTCCTTTCTAATTCCCCCTTCTCTTTTGTAAGAGTTTTGGCATGAGAGAGGGCTTTAGAAAGTGACTCTTCAATATCTTTTGTCAATTTAGTGGAGAGATCACACTCTTGGGAAGAAACCTTTCTCTTTTCTAAAACAATTAATTTTTTGGAAAGCTTTTGATTTTCTTTAATTAAGGATTCATTTTTCCGATTTAATAAAATATTATCTTTCATATTTTCATCAAAAGCTTTGCAAGTTTCAAGAAATTTATTAAAAAGATCATCATAAGTGGGAGGAGTTACCTTAGTGTCACTAAGAACACTGGCGTCGTCGTCGTCGTCGTTTCCTTGTCCTATGAGGCACATGTTTGCTTCCTCATTTTCGCTTGATGAAGACCCACTTAATTCTTCGGAGGAGGAGGAGGAGTCATCCCATGTTCTAGCTTTTAGCACCTTCCTCTTCTCCTTCCCTTTGTGCCGCTTGTCCTTCTTCTCCTTCAAGAACTTTGGGCACTGGCTCCGAATATGCCCGGTCTTCCTGCAATGATAGCATTCCGGTGGCGGTCTTTCTTCTTCATCGCCACTCTCCTTTTCCTTCTTCGAAGATGACCCTTTCCATCTTCCTTTCTTTTGGAAATACTTCTGGAAGGTGTTTCTCCTTTCCGGATTCCTCATGAACTTTTGGAAGTTCTTTACCAAAAGACTTTCTTCATCTTCATCCTCATCCTCTTGGCACTCCTTTGATTTTAGTGTCAACATCTTCTTCTTTGGCTCCTTGTTGTATTCATCATATTGGATTTTGAGTTCTACTTCATAGGTTTTGAGATTCCCAATGAGACTCTCAACTTGGAGCGTTCTTAGATTATGCGATTCTGAAATGGCCGTCACCTTCGGGTTGAATTTTGGAGGAAGGGAACGAAGGATCTTTCGGACCAAGTCGTCGTTGGAGAAGGTCTTTCTAAGAGCTTTGGAGGCATTGACGATCTTGGTGAAGCGCGTGTACATGGCATCAACATCTTCACTTTCATCCATCCAGAATTTTTCATATTCCGACTCCAGTTGGAAAAGCTTTGAATCTTTAACCTGCGATGTACCTTCATGAGTAATCTTCAAATGATTCCAAATTTCATATGCAGTAGTACATGCGGAAATTCTATTAAATTCATTTCTATCTAACGCACAAAATAAAGTATTCATGGCCTTGGCGTTATTTTTGCATTTGAGTTTATCCATATCATCCCATTTATCTTTTAGTTTTTCTAAAATTATCTCTCCAACTACAATTGTAAGAGGAGAGTATTCCTCTTCTACCATATTTTATACTTCTATATATAGGGTCACAAGAAAATATCTCATCCTATTTTTCCAATAATTATAATCTGACTCGGTAAATAGTGGAGGTCTACTAATTCCCTGACCCTCTGAAAAAGCGAGATCATAAGACGTTATTATTCCTGATTTTTAAACCGTTTGGAATAACCTACGCTCTGATATCACTTGTTGGATCGATTGGCGCCCTTAGGGGGGGTGAATAAGGGAATAAAATACTTTTTAAATTTTTAGACGATTTACTAAATTGTTTAAAGTAAATTAGAACGAAATAACAATTTAGCTTAAAGGAAGAAACAATTGTAATTTGCAATTTTATAATTTATGTCAAATGAAAGAAATCAAGTAAACACAAAAAGAGACATGATCTAATCTCCTAGACCTAAGTCGCCAACTCACGCGACGAATTCCCCCTAAGCCGCGCAAGGACCTAGTCGCCAACACAAGGCGAATTCTACTACAAAATTACAATAATGAAATAAAGCAAATAATAAAAAAACTCCCTCTATGAGATTTCTGAAGTTGAGGATGAAGGACCGCTGTGGCTTAAGCGAGGTTGATGCGACCGTTCTTCGGATGCAGCGTGATGGCTTCCTTCTCCAGAATTCTTCTTTGACTTTGAGTGGGAGATGAGAATTCGACAGAGTGACAACTCTAGAATTTGGCAAGGGTCTCTCTCTGGGATGATCAATCAAAAACGAGAAAGAGAACTCCATTTTATAGAACTCCGCGCTAGTGCCTAGAGCCTGCGCTATCGTTCGTGTAGAGCGGTTGCGAAACCGTCGGCGGCGTGACGCTGTGCACGAACTTGAGCTAGCGCCAGGCGGTAGCGCTAGCGCTGGCGGTGGCGCTAGCGCCTGCGGTAACCACTAGCGCCGGCGGTAGTGCTTAAGCTCAGTTTGTTGGTTCCAAACTGCTTTCTACCTGTGGAGTGTTGCACTTATAGTTCATGCACACTATAAATACACGACAAGCAAGATCAAATACAATTTGGGATTTGTTATTCTCAAACAAAGGGATGTGACACACATGTCCAACACATATAAGTCATAATTTAGTACTTTTGTTTTCTACTGTTGTGCATAGACTATATTTTTGGATGCAAAGGCTATATGTTTTTGTTGCTGTGAGTCAAATGATTTCCAGGACATATTTGGTATGTGCTCAAGTACTTGCGCATCTATCGCTTGAGGATTATCACATGCTCTCTTTAATTAAAATCTATTGTGATCAATTGCGCTCCTGTTTAGCTTTATAGTAATTAAACTATTCATTGCTAATTGAAATTGGGTTGATTATTGCATTTGCACACACATTAGGGTCTATCGGTAAATGCACCGCATTTCACGATGAGTCACATCTTAGGGCATCCCCCATTGTCAACCTACCTCGATATCAAATTGGTATCAGAGCGCAGGTTGGGTTAAATTATATGTTGCGTAATGGTAGGTTGTTTCGTTCATCCATGTCTGACCAAAACCTTATTGACGATCGGGCTGTCGGTTCCAAAGACTCGTCCTTGATCGATTCGAACAGATAGGAGCCCAGTTTGACGTCATCAGAAATGACATTGCAAGAGTTTGCACCATAGTTGATCAGTTAAACATCCCTAGAGGTCAGGCTCTACCCACACGTTAAGATGATCTTCCTGATGATCCCCGGGATGTTCCACCACCCCCGACAGACGTGTTAGAGACCTGCATCGTCGAGATCCCGCTTATACCACAAGAAGGAATCCTGAGCAGGTGTATGAGTATCGATAGGGCCCAGCCCCTATGAGACACCACTGCCCTCTCTCCGAACCTCATCCACCTCCGCCACCAGGTCGCGGAGGTCGTGCTCCACCAGCATGACATGATTACGATTATGATGATCATTATGATGGGTACCCCAAGCCAAGTCGCGGAGTCACCCTAGCCGAGGATGATATTACCCGGCGCATTCGCAATGACGCACCATACTTCGACGAGCACCTAGAACCGAAGGCATTTAGTGATTGACTTCTGGACATGGACCACTACTTTGAGTGTTACAAGATGAGTGACAAGAGGTAGGTACAATTTGCAAAAATGAAATTACATGGGCTGGCTAAAATATACTAGACAAGCTTAGAATGATCACTTGAGCGAGACGGATACTACCCCATCACCGGATGGGCTGAGATGAAGCAACGACTGAAGGATAAATACATTCCCACCTCATATCGTGATCAATTAGACCAGCTTTACGGGACCCTTCCCGTTGTCGAGTATATGTCGTGCTTTGACAAATTAGTGATGAGAAGTGACATTTTAGAGGAGAGCCCATCGCGACGGCGTCCCGCTTTTGGGCCAGACTCAGATCTGAAATCCAGAGGGAACTGATTCCCCCACAGGGTAGAGACAGTCGAGCAGGAGGTCATCGAAGCTGGCGGCGTGGATCGCGGACAGAAAAATGGACCGACGGAAGGAGGAGATCGTGCCTAGAGTCGTACCAGAGGGTCGCTCGACATCGCATCGAGGATATCTTGTTGGTTGGAGCGGCATCCCGTTCTCAGTTGATACTTGGATCTATCCATAGGAGCTCGAGCAACTCGCTCCAAGGCTACGCCGAGAGTACAACTATCTTCACTCACTGGAGATGATTACTTTCAAGTCAAGTGGAGTTGATAGAGACCGTCGACCCACGCACGTGTATTCCCGTAGGAGGTGGTGATTCGTTACCCATTCGGATGATCAGACGTCCGTTTCAAGTCATTTTCATGTATTTACTTTTCTATTTTGAGTTATATTTGACACTCGATCGGTTCGGACAATATGAGTCGTCTGATCTGGGTGCCCTAGCTTAGTTTTTGTATTTATATGTGGCGCAGGCAGTGGTAAAGAGGATCGGGGGTTTTATTTCCAACTGGAAATCATCGATCCTTCTATTTCCTCGGTGCAACACCGAGCGACCTTCTGGTGTGACTCCAGGCACGATCTCATCCTCCCGCCGGTCCATTTTCCAATCCGCAAGCCACACCGCCAGCTTCAACGACCTCCTGCTCAATGAACAGACGCGAGCTCCTCCTCCCCTACCAGCCGTAAGTCCTGCCAACCCCCAGCCGCATAATCCACCTCATGTTCACGCCCACAAGCTTCGTCCACCTCCAATTTCTCCCCTTCTTCCATATCCGACGAGTCCCTCCCCATTTCCAAGCCCAATTCTCCCCTTCAACAACCTTCTCCCCTCCCCCCTCCCCCACCAACAACCAGGTGCCAAACATCCTTCTTACCTCCATCTGAGGCTAAGCAGCCCTCCCCTTCATTATCCAGCGTCGTACAACCCCTTCCCCATCCCAGCTCGTCGCATCCCCGCCATATTTCCTCCAGCCAACACCTCCTTATCCCATTTTCCCTCTAACCAAAGCCGTCTAGTCATCTGCCTCCCTCCACCCGCCGTCCTATAATGCACCACTCCACCCGAGTCCCCTCCTCCCATTACCCAGCCGCCACATTTCATAAACGACCCATCTCGACCCTCAACTCAGCAGCCTTCACTTCTATTTGGAGCCTGCAACCCACTGTCTCCTCCAGTACTGCAGTCTGTCGCCACATGTGCATGTAAGTCCTAGTTTGTACTGTTGTTTTCTTCTATTGTGCTCGGCCTATATTTTTGGATGCAAAGATTATATGTTTTTGTCGTTGTGAAATCAAATTATTTGCAGGACATATTCGGTGTGTGCTTAAGCACTCGTGCCTCTATCGCTTGAGGATTATCACGTGTTCTTTCCAATTAAAATCTATTGATTGCGCCCATGTTTAGCTTTATACTAATTAAATTACTCATTGCTAATTGAAATTGGGTTGATTAATGCATTTGCATGCACATTAGGGTCTGTCAGTAAGTGCACCGCATTTCACGTTGAGAAACATATTAGGGAATCCCTCATCAACCTACCCCGACATCAACCTACCCCGGCATCAACCCAATTCTCACAACTCCAACACTTGGAAGAGAATATAGATGGATGTAAATGAGGGAGTCTTTCCCCTTTTATAGGCCATCATCACTTTTCCTCCAAAATCATGTAGCTTCTAGACTTCTCCGCACTTGAAATTGTTTACAAACTTATGTCATCTCTCTCTACAAATTTTGACATCTTATATACAAGACTTCCACAAAACTCTACAACATTCTAGACATGTCTAGAAACATCCATACACTACAACATAATTCTAGAACATTATATACTCATCTATATTATTCTAGAAATTTTCACGCTAATTTAGAATTCTCTAGAATATTCTACGCATTTCTACAATATTCTCGAGTATTTTACCTAGTTGTAGAATACTCTTTAAGATTGTCTTATTCTAGGAAACCGTGACAGTTGAGCATATTTGTCCAAAAACTACAAATTGATCAAATGTTCACAAAAATAATCATTTTCGAAATCCGGTCAAAAACACAAATGACTATGGGTGCGCGGCACTTTTGCTCTGGTGAGTTTGGACAAAAAACGTCACCGTCATAAAATATGCATTTGGCGTGATAGCGGCTACGACCACAACGTCCACCGCCGTGTCAAACTAACCCTAAGGAAGCTTTGCCTTAGGACAACTAAGACCATATTTAAAGTGAAAGGAAATGAATAAAGAGCCAATCCAAACAAAACCATTGCTGAAGAATAAGCATAGTAGGTTCGTTGTGTAATTGCATCAAACACCTTGGCGTCAAACATGTAAATAACTGAAATTTTCCGCAGATATTGATGACATGGACTTACGGATTCCGGCTTGCCAATGGTCTTGGCGATGATTTTGGTGGCATCCTTGAGCACGTCGGAGGCCACGACGGCGTCCACCGGCACGTTGGTCGTCAAATTTAGGGTAGGCATCACTCGGATTCCGAGCTCTAAGAGATTACAAATACCTCTCCTTCAGTGAGGGCGAGGCTAAATAGTTGCAGAGTCTGGAAGTATGTGGTTTTCTGGAGGCAAGAGGAGATAGGCTTCATACTTTTATGAACTATATACTAAATTATTATCGCCATAAACCAGGCCCAAATGGATATTCGACCCATGTATCCTATGATGCATATATGTATATATACACACGGTATTAAAGAAATCTATTAATTTGGATTATTTTGTTTATATTTAAGCTTCGTTTGGAACGGTGACGGCGGTCATGAACATGATGGTTGTGAACTATCGTTCATGAACGCCCGACCTCAAGCTTCATTCACTTTTATGTTCAAAATTAATTTTCTTTTCTTGGTGGCGGTCATAACCATTATCTTGCCAAACATACTATCTATGATGATGGTGCTTTTGTGCAAACTCATCGGAGCAAAAAAAAATCGTGTTAAACGGAGACTTAATCCCTATCATTTTTTTCCTAATTAGCCCTGGGCAAAAAGCCTACCAGGCCCAGGCTGGGCCCGGGCATGCTGGGCCCGGGCTTTTTGGAAAAAGCCCGGGCTTGGGCCTGGTTTTTGCCAGGCCCAGGCCTCCTCTTGAGGAGGAGGCCTTGCAGGCCGGGCCAGGCCCAGGCCGGGCCTGGGTTTGGCCCGGCATATTTAAATTTTTTTTTTAAATTTATTTTATATAATAATATAAATATAAAATTATATAAATATAATAATAATAACATTATATATATTAATGAAAAAACCTAAGTACCATACAAAAAAATGTGACAAAATGATAATGATTTTTTTTATTATTGATAAAAATATTAATTACAAAAATATGCGACAATAAAAATTAAGTACATAGATTTGACTATTAAAAAATTAAGTACATAGATTTAACAAAAAAAAACGAGTACAAATATTTGACTATTAAAAAATCTAGAATAATACAATATTAGTCTTGATTTGAAATGGCGTTCAGGCTTGATCTTCTGTGCCCAAATTTAGGCCGCCTAGCTCATCGTCAACGTCGGATGAGCTATCTTCGATCGATGCGACATGCTGCCTCCTCTTCATAGCATCCAAGTGGTCTTTGTAGCATATGCACATTTCCAAAGTGTCGTCGCTTAGGCGGCTCCTTCGGTCAGTCAGAATCCTGCCACTCAAAGAAAATGCAGACTCCGAAGCTACAGTACTAGCTTGAATTGTTAGTAAATCTCTGGCCATAAAGGCCATAACATGATATATATTAATTTTATTTTTCCACCATTGTAAAACATCAAAATTTTCTATCTCATTTGAACTCATAAAATCTTGAAATTGTGTTTTCGTATATAATCCTAATTCATTTAAAGTACTAGAAGTTCGTTGTTTTTTCCGGGCGGCTAACTCTAAAATCTTGTTTTTTAGAATATCTTTGGTTTTTGGTTGGGTGCTTTCTTCTCTAGGCTGCGATCCATATAATTGATCGTAATAATTATAAAATTCTGTAAAATCAGTATTAAATTTTGAAACACTTATATTATCATAAAATTGATAGGTTCCAGATAAGTTTAAATTATTGTTTATTTCTTCTATAAGATTTTCTACGCCATCTACGTCAATTAAAGGATTTAACGCTGCGCCGCATGAAAACATAGCTGACATTTCTTTATAATATTTTAAAAAAATTTCTTCCATTATTTGAATTAACGAACGCCAACCTTCATATTTTTTAAGCTTTAAATTTTTCTGTAATTAATACAAAATTTTCGATAACGAGTGAACTAGTAGGATAATAAACGCCAGATAAAATTGTCGTCGATCTATAAAAAACTTCTAATAATTCCATATAATTTTCAATTACATCCCAATCAGAATCTTGAAAATTATGAACTTCGCACATACTATAAAATTCCATTAGTTGTGTTTTTTGTCGCACTGCTCTTTTTATCATTTGATATGTTAAATTCCATCTTATAGGCATATCAAATTGAGGACTTAAAAATTTAAGCCCTTGTGCATTTACAAATTTTTTAAAATCTTGTTTACGTTTTTTTAGAAGTATAAATATATTTTAACATAATACGCATTTTATTAATATAGGGTTCCATATACGATAAACTATCCTGCACAATTAAATTTAAAACATGGCATACGCATCGTGTATGAAAAAATATCCCACTTAATATTGGTCTCAAATCACGTTTTAAATAATCGATTGCGACCGTATTATTGCTAGCGTTATCGAAAGAAATACTTAATATTTTATCTTTAATTTTAAATTCGCGAATACATTTTGAAATTACGTGATAAATAGCTTGACCAGTATGTGGATATTCGAAATACTCAAAACATATAATACGTTTATTTAAGTTCCATGAATCGGAATCGATCCAATGACAAGTAATACATATATACGATACGCCTGCTTTTATATTGCTACTCCAAACGTCACTCGTCAGACTAACTCTACCGTCGTAAGTTTCTAAATAATTTATTAAGTCCTGTTTCGCTTGCATATAAGATTTAAATGCATCACGCTTAAGTGTTGATCTACTTACCTGTTGATATTTTGGTTGTAGCCCTTCGTGTATGTATTCAGTTTCCTCCTCATGGTCGTAGTGCCCGAGCGGCAATCCACGTCTAATGACGTTCCTCATTTCAAGCTCTCGTTGACGCATCTGATCATACGTCCAGATTTGCCCGCCTGCAGAAATTTGCGCTTGAGTGGCCTCCGGGGCTTGCTTAGCCAGACATGATTTGATATGTCGGGCGAGCGTTGAATTTCCGCTAACGGTTAGCAGCTTCGAACAATGTTTGCACTTCGCCTTAAATTCGGTGCCGATCCGCACTTTCTCAAAGTGCTCCCAGACTGGAGCTGTGTGCTTATGCTCCACAATTTCCTGCGCAGTCGATGCGGAGGACGAATGCATAGAGGAGGAAGACGCCATTTCTCAAAAATTTAGAGAGAGAATGAGAGAGAGTGAGAGATAAAGAGGAGAGAGAGAATGAGAGAGAGTGAGAGATAAAGAGGAGAGAGAGTATGAGAGAGAGAGGGAAGGGATCGGGTAAGGGGGGGGGGGAGGGGGAGGGAATGAGAGATTTATAAAAAAAAAATTAATTTTTAAAAAAAAAATTCACTAGCCTAGGCGTAGGCTGCCAATTTTTTGGCAGCCTACGCTTAGGCTAGGCTGCCATTTCCTGGCAGCTGCCAGGAATTAATTTCCTGGCAGCTGCCAAGAAGGAACACAACGGCTCTCTCTTTAAGAGAGAGCCGTTGTGTGTTGATCAACGGCTCCCAAAGGAGCCGTTGATCAACGGCTCCTTTGGGAGCCGTTGCTCAACGGCACAAAGCCGGGCCAGGCTTTTCCAGGCCTGGCCCGGGCTTTGCCCGGCCTGGTCTCAGGCCGGGCCTAGGGCCTGGGCTTTGCCCGGGCTTTGCCCGGGCTGGGCACCAGGCCGGGCAGCTAACCAGAATGGGGGCCTTGTTAGGCCCCCAAAGCCCGGCCCGGGCCTGGAGCGGGCTTTTTCAGGCCCGGGCCTTTCGGTCTTTTACCGGGCCGGGCCCAGGCCGGCCTGATGGGCCCGATCCTAATGCCCACGACTATTCCTAATTACCCAATTTATTTATAACTATTTTATATGATATTTTCTATATATATATAAGAAAAAATTATCTTGGGTCAAACATTCAAAATTGTCAAATATACTTCTATTGTTTTAATCTATTTCAAAAAAAAAAATTACATTATATTATAATTTATTTCAAAAAAATTTAAAATACAATGCTCATTCAAGTAATTACATCATATCTTTAAATTAAAAGTAACGATGAAAATTCATAAAATCAAAAAAGTTTTTAGTTGAGCTCCTATACCTACTATGATAGGCTGTCGTTAGGCATGTCAATAATCTTTTCGAGGAAGATTGTCATTAGGCATGTCAATTGTAATTTCGAGGAGTTATCATTAAACTCATCAACTTTATTAAAGTCAGGGGCGGATCTACGAAGGGTCCAGGGTGGGCAAAAGCTGGTTGTGAGCTTATGGCCAAGATTTTAAAAATTTTAAAAATATAAATTATTATATATGTGTATATAAATATACAAAATTTTCAGAAGTTTTCATTTGGTGCAGTGGTATAGGTTTTAGGTGGCTTTGGTTGGGATTCAGGTTCGAAACCTAACATCATATTTTAATTTTCTTGATTGGATCTAATTCTAATCCAACGGAGAGGGCACAGGCTCAGCCCATTTGCGAATCGAGAGTTAGGTTATCTATTCCGATTGGCGATTGCCTCTCGACTTCTGCAGTTCTGCTTCCCGCTGCCGTGTGCGAAAGGCGAAGGAGGTCGCCGCTTGGCCCGCTTCCATTTCTACTTCAGCGGCGCCGCCTCTCGACTTCTGCTTCCCGCTGCTCTCGCCCCGCCGCCGTGTGCGAAAGGCGAAGGAGGTCGCCGCTTCCATTTCTACTTCAGCGGTGCCGCCTCTCGCCGTCGACGCCGTCTACTTCCCTGGTTTGCATTCCGGCCGCCTGACAGCCCAAGCCCGCCACTGAGGGACCACGAATCAACGACAGGGGTAATGAAAACTGGAAGATCCATTCGTTTGACGGATTTTTATAAAAATGAATCATTAAACTAACCCAACCATACCTCATTCCTCTCATTCAATGATTTCAGCGGACTTCGAATAGTTTATAGATCTTACTTTCTCTATGGTTTGACT
Organism: Dactylorhiza incarnata; assembly: GCA_033032865.1. Lineage (NCBI taxonomy): Eukaryota > Viridiplantae > Streptophyta > Magnoliopsida > Asparagales > Orchidaceae > Dactylorhiza > Dactylorhiza incarnata. Next base: position 3,765,452 of record JAWHQI010000079.1, on the reverse strand, counting down.
TTGATTGATATAGTGCAGGTGAGATCTATTAACTTGGAGACTATCCTGGTAGGGTAGAGACTAGAGACTATCCCAATATAACTAGGAAAAAAATCAAAACAGATGTAAATCACAGTTTAATTCCGATTGACTAAACCTGATCTCTTGTAATAGTTGTTGTCCTGTTGAGCAAGTTTCAATTCAGAATTTTTTTTCTTTTTTGATTTTAAGGTTTTGAAGAACTGATATGTTTTGTTTCTTTTTGATGTTAGGGTGGAATAGGGCTGCATTGGAGTTGGAGGTGGTCCAGGTGGAGGCATCTTCTCAACAAATTTAGGGGTGGCTTTGTCCGTTTCGGTAACGATTCCTCTCACATCTCCCTTGTGTGATTCTTCTATATTGATTTGGTGAATGATGATATTTCGGAAGTGACGAGTGATTGGGAGCACTGAATAGCCCCTCGCCGTCTTCCGACTCCTTTGATTTGTGAATGATGTTATTGTCCTACCACACTTTTTAATAATGTCATGTGCAATTATTTTACAGAAATGGATACATTTTTTAAGAAACTACCAATTTCTGAATCATCTTCAAAGAGGGGGCTGATTGATTCTAATGTAGACAACATAATAGCCGATCCAGGGTTACGAGTTAGAATGTCAGATTATAATGCTAATGATAGAGATGGTATTAGAAGACAATATTTATTGAAGGGTCCATGTCAACCACGACATCATCAATTTCCACAGACAATGTTTGGGTCTACAACTAGAAGGTTTAATTCTTCATGGTTTCCTTCTTGGTTGGAATATAGTATAGCAAAAGACGCAGCATTTTGTATATTTTGTTATCTTTTTAAGCCTGAAATGGGACAACAATCAGGGGGAGATTCATTTACTATTGACGGATTTAGAAATTGGAAAGATGGTTTAAGTAGACTTCGAGAACATGTTGGTGGTCCCAATAGTATTCACAATCAAGCTACAGTTATGTGCACTAACTTAATGAAATCAAGTCAGCATATTGCGGTCCGGTTTCATAAACAAACAGATCTCGCTAGACACGAGTACAAGACATGTCTAACTGCATCAGTTGATTGCATTCGATTTTTAATACAACATGGCTTAGCATTACGTGGTAATGATGAATCAGAGTCTTCAACAAATCAATGAAACTTTCTGGAGCTTTTACGATTTCTTGGAGATCATAATGATGAGGTGAAAAAAGTGATTTTGCATAACGCGCCAGAAAATAACAAGTTAACTGCTCCTGAAATTCAAAAAGATATTATCAATGCAATGGCAGTGGAAACAATAAATTGTATTAAAACGGATTTTGGAGATGCTTTTTTTTCTATACTGATAGATGAGTCACGAGATATATCTACTAAAGAGCAAATGGCTATTGCTTTACGTTATGTTAACAGTGAAGGGCAGGTAATTGAACGTTTTCTTGGAATTGTGCATGTGATGGATACATCAGCTCATTCTCTTAAAGAAGCATTAGAAGAATTCTTCTTATATCATGGATTCAGCATTTCAAAATTACGAGGACAGGGATATGACGGTGCAAGTAATATGCGAGGAGAGTTTAATGGACTTAAAGCTCTAATTATGAAAGACAACCCATCTGCATATTATGTTCATTATTTTGCACACCAACTTCAATTAGCGTTAGTAGCAGTTGCAAAAAATCATGTTCAAATTGCTTGGCTTTTTGAATTGACTGTCACTTTGACCAATATTATCTCATGTAAGCGTCAAGAGATTTTACGCGAGTCTCAATTTTTAAAGATTACTGAAGGTTTACAAAAGGGTGAACTCTTAAGTGGTACTGGTTTAAACCAAGAAAGGACTTTAAAAAGGTCAGGTGATACTAGATGGGGATCACATTATGGTTCATTGCTTAACATAATTGTGATGTTTTCCTCCATTATCGATGTTCTCGAGATTGTTGAAAAAGATCCACATTCAAGTTCTGATCATAAAGCAACGACTTTTTCATCATTAGATTCACTTCAATCATTTGATTTCATAATTGTTTTATTTTTGATGAGAGATATATTGGGAATAACAAACAGTTTATCACAGGCATTGCAACGTAAAGACCAAGATATTAGTAATGCCATGCATTTAGTGAAATTTTCTAAACAAATGTTGCAGGATAAACGAGATAAAGGTTGGAAAGACTTATTTGATGAAGTATCCTTATTCTGCAATAGTTACAAAATTAGTATTCCAGATATGAATGATTTATATGTTGCAAGAGGACGATCAAGAAGAAGGGTTCAAGAAATGACAAATTTACATCGTTATCGAGTTGAGATATTTTATAATGTGATAGATATGCAGCTTCAAGAATTGAATAACCGATTTACGGAGACAAATACAGAACTGCTTCTTTGTGTTGCAAGTTTGAGTCCGAATAATTCATTTTCTACTTTTGATAAGCAAAAATTGAGACGACTTGCCGAGTTTTATCCATCCGAATTTTCAAATTTAGATATTATGAAACTGAGTTGTCAGTTGGAGACTTATGTTTATGATGTTCGGGCTGATAGTGACTTTGCACAAGTAAATGGAATTAGCGATCTTGCAATGAAGATGGTTGAGACAAAAAAGGATATTTTATATCCTTTGGTTTATCTACTTATGAAATTATCATTGACTTTACCAGTTGCTACAGCTACAGTTGAGAGGGCATTTTCTGCAATGAATATCGTGAAAAACCGTTTGCGTAATCGGATGGGGGACTCAATGATGAATGATTGCTTAGTTACATACATTGAAAGAGATATATTCAAAAATATTGATAATGAGACTATCATCAAACGCTTTCAGAATATGAAGAGTCGACGTGGTCAACTATGAAAGATAATGTGTTTTTTATTTTAAATTAGTTGAAATATTGTTAAATATTCATGTATTATTTTTGAAATGTAATGTGACTGGTAATATGTATTATTGAAAATGTAATGTGTTTTTTAAGAAACAGTGGGCACTGAGCTGCCCACCCTGATATTATTTCCTAGTTCCGTCGCTGATTAAAGTTGATATGATATACACATTATTAAAGAAATCTATAATATGGATTATTTTGTTTATATTTAAGTTTCCTTTGGCACGGTGGTGGAGATCATGAATACAGTGGTTGTTAATTGTTGTTCATGAACGCCCGACCTCACCTAAGGAGCTTCATCCACTTTTATATTCAAAACAAGTTTTCTTTTCTTGGTGACGGTCATAACCATTATCTTGCCAACACATGCATTCTATGATGATGGTGTTTTTGTCCAAACTCACCAGAGCACAAAAACATGTCAAACGGAGACTTAATCTCTATCATTTTTATCATAATTACACAATTTATTTATAACTATTTCTATGATATTTTACGATATATATTACTTATAAAGAAATATGTATGATTTTTAAATTACATGCATTTAAAAGTCATCAAATAAGTCACGTCCGTTCGATAGGAAGATTTATTCATAATTCCAAACTGCAAATATCAATTCAACTCAAATCTTTTTCCCCCTCTCTCACTAAAATCTCGAGTCCTCTAAAATCGAAGAGAGAGAGAGAGAGAGAGAGAGAGAGAGAGAGAGAATAAAGAAAGAAAATAGAGAGGGGGAGAGAGTTTGGCGGAGAGGGAGAGAGAGTGGGAGAGAAAGAGAGGGAGAGAGAGAGGGAGAGAGAAAAATAAATATTTTAAGTATATTCGTATATTTTTTTATAAAATAAATATTGTAATATTGATGTATATTTTTTACGGTCATTTCGAGTACTCATATGTATATGTTGTGGGTGCAGTCCGCAGACGCACCGAGCACGGGGGAAGCCCGTACGGAGGCGGGTGAATTCCGCCTGGATACGGCCAAAGGCTGCCCGAAAGAATCGCGCCGGGGGAGGGCCGTCGGCGGCCAGGTACTATCGCGCTTGGCCGTGGGCTGCCATTAGGTCGTCGGCGGCCGGGTACTGTCGCATCCTATTGTTTTAATCTATTTCAAAAAAAATTACATTGTATTATAATCTATTTCAAAAAAAAAACTAAAATACAATGTTCATTCAAGTAATTACATCATATCTCTAAATTAAAAGTAACGATGAAAATTCATAAAATCAAAAAAGTTTTTAGTAGAGCTCCTATACCTACTATGATAGGCTGTCATTAGGCATGTCAATAATCTTTTCGAGAAAGATTGTCATTAGGCATGTCAATTGTATTTTAGAGGAGCTATCATTAAACTCATCAACTTTATTAAAATTTATATGATTTACACAGTATTAAAGAAATCTATTAATTTGGATTATTTTGTTTATTTTTAGGTTTCCATTGGCACGGTGGTGGCGGTCATGAATACGGTGGTTGTGAACTGTCGTTCATGAGCGCCCGACCTCACATAAGGAGCTTCATCCACTTTTATGTTCAAAACCAGTTTTCTTTTCTTGATGGCGGTCATAACAATTGTCTTGCCAAACATGCATTCTATGATGATAGATGGCGTTTTTGTCCAAACTCATTGGAGCAAAAAAAAAACCGTGTCAAACGAAGACTTAATCTCTATCATTTTTTCCCTAATTACACAATTTATTTATAACTATTTTCTATGATATTTTACGATAGTAAGAAAGGAATTATATATATACGAGTGCCCGACACGGGGCTCATCCCCTACTGTCAAGCGCGACAGTACCCGGCCGGCGACGGCGGGCTTCGCCCGCCCCCGCCTCGATGCTGTCGGTTGGCCTTCAGCAGCATCCAGGCGGGCTTCGGCCGCATCCAGGCGGGCTTCGGCCGCATCCAGGCGGGCTTCGGCCGCATCCAGGCGGGCTTCGGCCGCATCCAGGCGGGCTTCGGCCGCATCCAGGCGGGCTTCGGCCGCATCCAGGCGGGCTTCGGCCGCATCCAGGCGGGCTTCGGCCGCATCCAGGCGGGCTTCGGTCGCATCCAGGCGGGCTTCGGCCGCATCCAGGCGGGCTTCGGCCGCATCCAGGCGGGCTTCGCCCGTGCTCGATGCGTCTGCGGGCTGCGCCCGCAACATATACATATGAGTACTCGAAATGACCGTAAAAAATATACATCAATATTAAAAAATTTATTTTGTAAAAAAATACGTATAGATATTATAGATGTTTCTCATAAAACATGTGGAAGATATTTTAGTTGTTTGGCGTAAATAATGGGAGGAGAAGTTTTTTTTATATTTTATATTAAAGATGTTTCAGATAAAACATTGAAAGATCCTACGGTGGAAAATAAAAGTACGGTAAAAGTATGAAGAATGTTATATTCACTTATATAATAAAGATATATATATATATATATTTATATATATATCTTTATTATATAAGTGAATATAACATTCTCCACGCTTTTATCGTGTTTTCATTTTTCACCGTTGGATCTTTCACATATTTTATCCGAAACATATTTAATATACAGAAATTAAAATAAACTTAGGCGTGAGAGAGAGAGAGAGTGGGAGAGAGAGAGAAAGAGAGGAGAGATGGAGAGAGAGTGCGGCGGAATGGGAAAGAGAGAGGAAAAAAATAATCTTTTTAAGTATTTACGTATTTTGTTTACAAAATAAATATTGTAATATTAATGTATATTTTTTACGGTCATTTCGAGTACTAATATGTAAATGTTGCGGCGTAGCCCGCAGACGCATCGAGCACGGGCGAAGAGGCGGGCGAAGCCCGTGCTAGCTGAGCCAGGCAAAGCCCGCCTGGATGCGGCCGAAGGCCACCCGACAACATCGGGAGTGGGCGAAGCCAGTCATTCCCGGCCGGGTACTGTCGCGCTTGGCCGTAGGGGTGGAGCCCCGTGTCAGGCACTCGTGTGTGTGTGTGTGTGTGTGTGTATATATCTTTAACTACTAAATGCAAGAAGTTGCCTTTGGTACAACATTCAAAATTGCCCAAATATAACTTCATTCTTTTACTCCAATGACTTAACATATATAATTAAAAAAAAGGGAAATTTATAAAATTTAAGGGTTATTTGTGTAATAACACTATATTCCAATAATAAAAAAATTTCAGAAAATCAAAAAGTTTTTACTAGACCTCATAAATCTACTATAATAGGTTATCATTACCTACTAAAATTTCTATTAAAATGATTTTTGGTTAAAATAAATATATTTTTTTGAATTTTTTTTATAAAATAGTAATTAAATTTTTTTTGCGGTCATTTTGAGTACTAATATGTATATGTTCTGGGCCCAGCCGGCTGAGACGAAGCCTATCCGCACCCCAGCCTACTAGTCCAACCGACGAAGCCTTTCCGCACCCAGCCTGACCGTTCGTCGAAAACAGGTGGGCCGCAGTTCGTCGAACTGCGGGACGCGTTCGTCGAACGCAGGGGTGCCTCCTGCGTTCGATGAACGACGATCGATGAGGGTTGGACTTCGTCTCAGCGGTTGGGTCTCAGCGTTCGTGGAACGCAGGAGTGCCGCCGTTCGTTGAACGGCGGCACGCGTTCGTCGAACGCAGAGGTGTCGTCGTTCGACGAACAGCGGCACTCCTACGTTCGACGAACAGCGACACTCCTGCGTTCGACGAACGACGGCCCCCCCTGCGATCGACAAGGCAGAAGTCCCAGCGGTTAGGTCTCAGCGTTCGTCGAACGCAGGAGTGCTGCCGTTCGTCGAACGGCGGCACACGTTCGTTGAACGCAGGAGTGCCGTCGTTCGTCGAACGACGACACTCCTGCGTTCGAAGAACAACTACACTCTTGCGTTCGACGAACGGCGGCCCCCCTGGGATCGACGAGGGAGAAGTCAGCGTTCGTCGAACGATGGAGTCCCGTCGTTCGTCGAACGCAGGGGTCCCGCCATTCGTCGAACGCAGGCATATATATATATATATATGTATGTCAGCGTTCGTCGAGGCGGCCGAAGGCCGCCGTCGCGGAGCAGCGAGCACGGGTGAAGCCGAGGAGCGTCAGCCGAAGGCCGCCGTGGAGCAGCGAGCACGGGCGAAGCCCGTGCGGAGCTGCTAGTATATATATATTTACAAAATTACAAGGAAAAATTATGTGGTCAAACATTCAAAATTGTCAAATATACTCTTATTGTTTTAATCTATTTAAAAAAAAAATTTATATTATAATCTATTTCAGAAAAAATTAAAATACAATGCTCATTCAAATAATTACATTATATCTATAAATTAAAAGTAACGATGAAAATTCTTAAAATCAGAAATATTTTTAGTTCTAGTAGAGCTCTTATACCTACTATGATAGGCTGTCATTAAGCATGTCAACAATCTTTTCAAGAAAGATTGTCATTAGGCATGTCAATTGTATTTTCGAGATCTATAAACACTCCAAAATTTTTAAAGAAATATAAACAAGAAATTACCAAGGAGAAAACGCCCAAATTAGGGCAGAAAATCGCCGGACGGGCGGGATGCTTCACGTGACCACCGAGGAGGAGTAGGGCAGGCGGCGACCACCAAGATGGAGGGGGTTTCGCCGGAGTTGGGGCGGTTCGCCAGCATGCAGGAGAGGGATCGAGAGCTGCGTCGGGGAGTTTCCGCGAGAGAGGGCGGGGGCGTGCGTGCGTGGGGGGAGAGAGGATGATTGCGGCTAATAAAAACAAACCTACAAACTTTAAACATATGAGTGCTAGTAGACAAAACAACGGTGCTAATAGTAGCGCCCAAATATTAATACATGGAATAATATTGTAAGGTGGGTCCACGTGCATGGCTTTGCATGAGAATTTATGTGATCAGCTAGCATGGGATGGCTGGTTGAATGAATTGTTTTGGTCGGGTGAAGCTCGAACGACAGTGGTGGACAACAACAACTTGAATGGCGGCGATCTTGAGTGCGGCATGACGGCAATGACGATAATGACGACGAGTGAAGATAGCCGCAATGGCGATATCCCGCAGCCGTCGAGATGTGTTGAAATTTTCCTGTCATAAAATAAAACAAAATAATATTAGTGCGAATAATTATAATATAATTAAGAGGAAAATTATAGAATTTATATTAAAAATATAAATATAATGATAAACATATTTAAGTCAAAATATGCGTCATCAAATTCCCATCAAACATAGCATTTTGCTTGTCTTCAAACAAAAACATACGAGCTAGCAAAATAAAAAGAACTAACTAATCAACTTGGTTATTCCGCGCATGAGTACGATGCGAAATTAGAAGTAGGGAAATCATGAAAAATAAACTGAAAATATTTACTTAACCATGACATGAATTTTTATAAATTTCACTAACATAAAGATAAATCATCCCAAGTTTAAGCAAGATTAAAAACCAAATAATGAGACGAATGAAAAGGGCATTGAGTTGCTACTGAAATCTAAGAGACATTTTATAACCACCTCAATCTAAATCAAAAGTACAAACTCCTACCTAAAGGTTTATCCAATCTACTTTTTCACTATATTGCTAAAATAAACCTAGGAGCATGAATCAAAAGGACTTCATTAGGCATAACTTTTTAGGCTTGGGTTTAAGGTGCAGATATTAAAAGATAAACGTGAATAGTTAATGCACACTTAAAACAAAGGGGAGAGCTTTGCATGAAATAATATTGCTAGCAAAAATAAATTTGACACCCCAAATAATTTTAAAATATAAATTTAAGGGTGAAAAATGCATTCTTAATTTTTTTTCTCGATATTTTTTTTATCATTTCTTCTTCTTCTTTTGTAGCAAAAAGATAACAAAATTATAACTCCATAATTTTCACAAATAAGAAGCACAAGCTAGCAACAAATAAAGTTCTAAATTTCAAGTGTGCGCCATAGGTAGGCTATTTGGCTGTGGTGAAAATGAGTGGAGCTACAAAAGAAACGGGGAAAAGCACAAAGTGACTAGCAACGGTTAAGAATTTATGGCTTGGAATGCAAAAGCTCAAACGAATCAAGAGGTGACCTAAATTATTTTCATGCTCCTAAGTCTATCTAAAGCAAAACCTTAAAAAATTCAAAAGGTGCAAGACTAGGTAGAAAATAAAGAAACTTGACTTATCATGAAAGTGAAAATAATAAGCGTCTAGATTGGTTCACATTTACTACACTTAACATAAGTCAGCATTACAAAGATTTTTTTGAAATGAAGAAAACAAGGGATGATAGAATTTATATAAGTGAAAAACATAAAAAGAAAATCATGAAAAAATGTAAAATTTTCAATAGATTTTTCATAAATAACATGCTACATCTAATTAGAAACACTACACGAGTCAACATATTACTTGTGAAACAAAGCAAAAGTGAAAATTTAAAAAATCTATCTAGCTAAGCAAGTACACAAATGACTAAAAACAAGAAAACACCAAGTCGCGGGGTACTAAAGACTAAGCACAATTTAACTCCGATTACTAAAGATAAATTTTTTTTTTGAATTTTTGATATTATCTTTTTTGGTTTATTTTTGGAAGAAAGCAAAGAGACCAACATTCCCCCCAAGACTTGAAGGAAACATTGCCCTCAATGTTTATGAAGAAAAATACGAGAAAAAGAAGGAAAAAAGACTAACTAAATAAGCTAAAATGAACAAAATTAGAAAAGCAAATTAAACATTAGGAAGATGAAAAGAAACTTTGTCGCGCTCCAACTCCTCGTCGGGAAAGTACAACTTCAGGCGGTGGCCATTAACCTTAAACTAGCCTTTTTCCGGGTGTGATAAAAGCATCGTCGTCCCGTATGACCAAACCTCCTTAACAACGAAGGGGCCGGACCGCTGAGATTTTAGTTTGCCCGGAAAGAGACGCAATCGTGAATTATAAAGAAGAACTAAATCACACGGCTTGAAATTTTTAGGGTGTTTAAGCTGTTGATCGTGATATAATTTTACTTTTTTCTTTATAAAGAAAATTACTTTTGTAAGCATTCTCTCTCCACTCGTCTAACTCATTCAGTTGGAATTTACATAAATCCGTGGATAAAGTCGGATCAAGGTTTAAAAATTTGAGTGCCCAATAGGCACGGTGTTCAAATTCTACCGGTAAATGACACACTTTGCCGTACACTAAACGATATGATGTCGAACCAATTGCCATCTTATAAGCAGTACGGTTGGCCCAAAGTGCGCCATCTAACTTGACCGACCAATCCATCTTATTCGCAAAAATAGTTTTTCCAAAATCCTTTTTAACTCCCTATTGACGACTTCTACTTGTCCGTTAGTTTGGGGGTGATAAGCAGAGGATAGTTTGTGTGTAACGCCATAACGTGTGAGTAATTTAGTAAGTTGGGCGTTACAAAAGTGCGAACCCCGATCACTAATCAAGGATCGTGGAATGCCAAATCTAGAAAATAACTTTTTAAAAAATCCTAAGACAACTCTAGAATCATTTTTCGGAAAAGCTTAGGCTTCCGCCTACTTAGAGACATAATCTACCGCAACTAAAATATAGTGATTGCCTAACGAAGAGGGGAAAGGGCCTACAAAATCTATGCCCCAAAGATCAAAAAGTTCACACTCTAAGAAATAAGTTTGAGGCATTTCAGAGGTGGAAGAGATATTACCTGTCCATTGGCAAGCATCGCAAGAACTTACAAATTGGTGTGCATCTTTGAAAATTGTTGGCCAATAAAAGCCGGCCTCCAGTACTTTCCTTACAATGTGGCTTGCTTGGTAGTGTCCACCAGTTGGTCCTTCATGGCAGTGCTTCAGAATTTGCAGTCATTCTTCTTGGCAGACGCACCACCTTACCACTTGGTCCGCACAAATCAGGAAGAGGAAAGGGTCCTCCCAAAAGTAAAATTTCAAATCAGAGAAAAAATTCTTTTTCTCTTGAGTTGAAAGAGTCTTTGGGAGGACCTTTCCTACAAGATAATTAACAAAATTAGCGAACCAAGTGGTAGGTAGAGATTTGAACTTGGCCAAAGAAAGAAGTTTCTCTTCCGAAAATGTATCATCGATCTCTGCAACAACATCAGTGTCTGGGCCCTCTAGTCTGGATAAGTGATCAGCAACTAGGTTCTCCGTTCCATTTTTGTCTTTGATCTGCATGTCGAACTCTTGGAGGCGCAAAATCCGCCTGATTAACCGTGGCTTGGAGTCGGGTTTGGCGAGCAAATAACGAAGCGCCGAGTGATCCGTAAAAACCACTACTTTAGATAAAGTTAAATACAAACTAAATTTATGGAAAACAAAAATTATAGCTAAAAGTTCCTTCTCTGTAGTGGAGTAATTCGCTTGAGCAGAGTTCAAAGTTTTGCTCGCATAATAAATTGGATGAAAATGTTTATTAAAATGTTGTCCTAATATAGCTCAAACAACATAATTACTAACATCATACATAAGTTCAAAAGGAAGATTCCAATCAGGAGAAACTAAAATAGGTGAATTAATCAGTTTATCTTTAAGAATAGAAAATGCGGTCAAACAATTAGAATCAAATAGAAAAGGAATATTTTTTTCGAGCAATCGAGCCAAAGGTTTAGTGATTTAAGAAAAGTCTTTTATAAAACGTCGATAAAAACCAACATGACCGAGAAAGCTTGTAATCGCTTTAACCGTGGAAGGAGGAGGAAGCTTTTCGATAATTTCAATTTTAGCTCGATCGACTTCGATTCCATTTTTTGAAATTTTGTGACCTAGAACTAAACCTTCCTTGACCATAAAATGACAATTTTCTCAATTGAGAACAATGTTAGTCTCTTCACATTTTTGTAAAAACTTTTTTAAATTACTTAAGCAAAAATCAAAATCATCCCCAAAAATTGAAAAATCATCCATAAAGACTTTCATTATGTCGCCTACGAGTTCATCAAAAATATCCAGCATACATCTTTGAAATGTAATCAGCGCGTTACATAAACCGAAAGTCATTCTACGATAAGTGAAAGTTCTGAAAGGACATGTGAAAGTAGTTTTCTCTTGGTCTTCGGGAGTGATGGGTATTTAAAAATAACCCGAAAGACCATCGAGAAAGCAATAAAAATCATGTCCGGAAAGACGTTCTGATAAGTAGTATTTTTATAACTTTTTAACAGAAAAATTTGTAAATATTTAATATTTTTTTTCTTTTTCATGTCAATTTTAGGTTATAAGTAGTTCTTTTGAAATTTTAATTCTAACTTAGCTTAATTTTAATTTTTGCAGAATTTTGGGACAAATTGGAGAAATTTTACAAGTCACGCCCTCGGTCACGCCCGTGACCACGGGCGTGTAACCTGAAGATCAATCCAGAGTCGATGCCGCGCCAATTGAGCTTGTCCACAACGAGTCACGCCCGTGACCCAAAGTCACGCCCGTGACCAAGGGCGTGTAATCTTAGAATCTTCCCAGTGAGCTGCCGTCAAGACGTGGAGCTGCCGTCGAGAAGTCAACATGAGGCACGCCCGTGACCCATATGTCACGGCCGTGACTTTCCCGCGTGATCCCTGCACACCGCCGCGCCGCAATCAAGACCCACGCCGCATTAACTGAAGCCGTCCCAGGTCACGCCCGTGACCCAAATGTCACGGGCGTGACATGTCACTTTTTGTCACGCCCTTGGTCACGCCCGTGACCGAGGGCGTGTAACTTAAAATTTTTTCCTATAAATTCAGAGGCTCTCCTTGAGTCCAGGGTTCAGAAATTTGGAGAGGGTGAGGTGCTGCTAGAGCTGTTAGTGAGTTTTTCATGTTCATGTCTTTCCATTTCATGTTCTCTTTCTCTTCATGTCAAGTAATGCTTTAATTTTCCTTCTTGCAATAGCCTAGTTTAAACTTGTAATCTTATTTTTCCTAGCTTGTAATCTCTTTTCTTAAGGCTTGTAATAGTTTTCATCTCAATAAAATTAAGTTGGCTCTTTTGTTTATTTGTCTCTTTCTACTTAGCAATTTTTCCTTTCATGCAATTTTATTTTATTTTTCTCTTTCTTTTCCCCTCCACTATGATTAACTAATTCTCATTAGTGTTCGAACAAAATGATCCGAGGATGAGATAATCAAGTTATGATTTCTTAAAGCTCTCTTTTTCCATTTTTATAAAACACTTAAATTACCCTGACTTTTAACTAGTGAGGCCATATTTTCGATGTATGGTTTTCGCTTAAGTTTTCATACTTAGTTAGCCAAGAGGCTCAAAGTATGAATCGATCACTCAAGGGTAAAGAGAGTTGCACGCACCCCTCGAGAGAGGATGACGCAAATCTCTCGGATTGGAGTCAAATTAAATAGTGGGGTTCATTGCGTAAAACAAGTTTTAGGTAATCAATTATAGGACGAGAGTCCGGTTGATTTTTCCTAAACTTAGTTGGGCATTAACCTCGAGATAGGTTTGTTCGAGCTTTAGGAACCTCCACGGTCAAGTAGTTTAAATTAAACGGAATTAGATTTATTTCTCTTTTACTTGATTATTCTCACTCCAAGGTGATTTTTGATTGAACACTAATCTATTTTACCATCATTTAAACCCTACTTTTAGTATTCAATCGTTCTCTTTTAGCAAAGTAAAACAAAACTAAAAAATTGATTAGATAAGATAATAGTGATTTTCCTCGAAGTAGAAGTAATCAACGCGCCCTGTGGAATACGACCTTGGTATTTCTAAATATCCAATATTATAGACGATAATGTACACTTGCCTTCATCGCATATAGTTTTGGAAAACATCTTTAACCATTTCACTTTGCAAAATCCTAAATTTCTATATCAAGTTTTTGGCGCCATTGTCGGGGACTTTTGCGTAGATATTTTGAAAAGAGGATAGCTATTAATTTAATCATGTTTCATTTTATCTTATTTTACTTTTTCTAAATAAAAAAAAAAATCTTAAGGGCGTAATTTAAATCTTGGAAAGGGACGTTTGGGCCCTCATCCCATCTCACCTCCTAGTACCGTTGAAAACCCTTCACCGGGTATACCTCGGGAAATCCAAGACTAACTTAATCCACCTAAAAGAAAAAAAATATATTTAATAGTCTAGTTTTCCTCTTTCTTTCGTTTCTTTTCATTATCCGCTCTTTTTCTTAATTCCCCTTTTTCCTTTTTAGTGTATGACCCGAGGTAGCGCTTCGAATATTCCTTTTGATCCAGAGATCGAGCGAACCCTTTTGCGGCGCCGCCATTCTCGTGATCAGGATATACACTTAGAATTCGAAGAGTCAATCGGGGACACTAACACAACAAATATGGATCATTATCTCAATCCTCCTAATCCTAACGCCCCAAATCCTAATGAGGCCGCTCAACGGACCATGTCCTATTATGCGCGACGGAATTTGGAAGGCACACAGTCAAGTATTGTTCGCCCCGCGGTGGCGAATAATAACTTTGAGATCAAGTCCAGCATGATACAAATGGTGCAGCAATCAGTGACCTTCGATGGTCAGCCAGACTAAGATCCAAACTATCATATTTCTAGTTTTCTCGAAATCCGTGACACGTTTAAAATCAATGGCGTCACCGATGACGCCATTCAATTACGTTTTTTTCCCTTTTCTTTGCGGTCTAAGGCCAAGCAGTGGTTGGGCTCCCTTATTAAGGAGTCCATCACTACATGGGCCGATATGGCAGAACAATTTCTCACTAAATCTTTCCCACCTTTAAAGACCGCCAAAATGCGAACAAATTGCGTCATTTATGCAAATCGACTCAGAGACTCTCTATGACACATGGGAGCGCTTCAATGAGCTTTTGCGTAGATGCCCTCACCGCGCACTCCCCACTTGGCAACAAGTGCAAATTTTTTTATAATGGCTTAAATTTCCAAACTAGGCAAATGAAGATGATTCAAATGAGAAGGATCTATGCATGATGACTATTTATGACTCAAGCAATGATTCAGAACATGCATCATCATCCAGCTCAAGTGATGATGAAGATGATGCAGATGAAAGAATCTTTTGCATGATGGTTATCAATGCCTCAGCAAATAATTCTGATGAATCAGAATCTGACAATGATAGTGATCAGGTAATTTCTACTTTTGATTTTACTTCAAATGATTTTAAAAATGAATTTAAAACTCTTTGTTTAGATTTAATTAAATCTGAGAAGGAGATAATCTCCCTCAGAAGTAAGTTGGTTGAAATGAACCAACTGACTGAAGACAATGCCAATCTTAAGAAAAAATTGGCTGCCTCCAAAGAACATATTGTTCTCATTGAGAACAAATTATCTGAGGCCAAAAAGTTTGAAGAATCCCTCAATGGGAGAAACATCAAACTGATGGACATCACAAGCACTGTAAATGCCAGACTAAATGACAAACTAGGCTTGGGTGCATCATCAAGTCAGCCATATCTTCTTAAGAAAGACATCCTATCTACTCCAGTGAAGTTCATTTCTGCCAAGGGCAAAGAGGCAGTAGAAGTAGGTAAGAACATCTCAAGTAAGGATGTTAAGAACAAAAGAATTCAAAAACATTCGTCGAATGGCGCTCTACGAAATCACATGAATTCGTCGAATGATGATCGACGAATGCTGAATGCAGACTTTCAGTATAGCTATTCATAGAACGGCGCTCGACGAAATGACTTCAATTCATCGAACGACGATCGAAGAACTCAGCCAAGTTCGTCGAACGAAAAATATACTGCATATGCGAAGAATTCTCATTCTCAACATACTAAGAATCCCTTTACTGAGTGGACTATTCCTCCTAGGAGATATCATCCACATGGCTATAAGGATCAGCCTGAGATTTCTTACATTTCTGAATTTTGTGGTAAGACAAAAAGACCCAAGATAGTCTGGGTCAAGAACAACTAGTGCATTTTCTGTTTTGCAGGTACAAAGCTATCCAAAAATAGAGGAACATTGGTATTTGGATAGTGGCTACTCTAAGCACATGATAGGAAACAAGGCCAATCTAAGTGATTACAAGGCAAAGCTTGGACCCAAAGTAATTTTTGGTGACTCCAACTGTGGACAAACTAAAGGATATGGAAAAGTCAGAGTTGGAGCAGTTACCTTCAAAAAGGTAGCATATGTCAAGGGTCTCAAGCATAATCTCATCAACATAAGCCAGTTATGTGATGAAGGCTGTCAGGTAACTTTTAATCATTCCTTATGTCTTATTACCAATAATAAGAACATCAATGTGTTATCTAGTATTAGACAAGGAAATATATATTTAGTCAATTTTGATTCTGCCAATTCAGACATTTGTTTATTTAATTCAATAAGTAAAACAAATGAGTTATGACATAAAAGGCTAGGACATATTAACCTTAGAACTATCTCTAAGCTATCAAAGGACAATCTAGTAAGAGGACTGCCTTCTGGTTCATTCAAGAAGGAAGGACTCTGCAGGGCTTGTCAACTAGGAAAGCAGACCAAGAGTAGTTTCAAATCTTAATCCAAGAGTGATTCACCTAGGATTCTGTACTTACTGCATTTGGATCTCTTTGGACCCACTGCAATACAGATTCTAGGAGGGAAACATTACACTTTAGTTGTTGTAGATGACTTCTCTAGATTCACTTGGGTGTTCTTTCTTAGGAACAAGTCTGACACCTTCAGTGTTCTGACAGACTTTCTCAGGTCCATCAAGATTGAGTAATCTACTCTAATTGCATTGATCAGAAGTGATCATGACACTGAGTTTGAATCTCTTCTGATGAGAGAATTCTGTGGAAAAGAAGGGACCAGAAAATGTTTCTCTGCTCCTAGATTCCTCAACAAAATGAGGCAGCTGAAAGAAAAAATAGAACATTACTTGAATCAGCAACTACATTGCTTGCTGATGCTCACTTGCCAATCTCTTTTTGGGCAGAGGCAGTGAACACAACAAATTATGTGTTAAACAGGAGTCCGATACACAAACTTAAGGGTAAAACACCCTATGAATTGCTTAAGAATAAAAAGCCCAAGGTTAACTATTTTAAGATTTTTCGTTGTAAATGTTATGTGCATAACAATGATAAGAAATATCTAAGGAAATTTGAAGCAAAGTCTGTTGAAGGTATATTCCTTGGATACTCTCTTTCTAGTAAAGCATATAGAATTTATAACAAATCAACTCTTAATATAGAAGAGTCCATGCATGTTTCTTTTGATGAAACAAACAAATTGAATGAGGAGAGGAATACCACCTATACCAAAGATACTTTGCAGGTACCAGCTCTATGTGAAAAGCTTAATGGATTGGATCTACAGAACAAAGACTCTCTACTCCCATCAACTCAAACTATTGAAGACAGTGAAGAAGAAGATAATCCATAAGATCTTGCTGATAATTCTAATCAAGTGACAGCTGATCAAATCCCTCAAGAGGATACTCTTGCTGAACCCATTCCAACTGTTGATCACATCATAGTTAGAGATCATCCAATATCTCAAATTATTGGAGACATCTCAGCAGGTGTTCAAACAAGGCATCAACTCAACCAAAATCAGATGCATACTTGTTTCCTATCACAAATTGAACCTCAATCCATAAAAGATGCAGAATAAGATCCAAACTGGATTCTTGCAATGCAAGAGGAACTCAATCAATTTGAAAGGAACAAAGTCTGGGATTTGGTTCCAAGACCAAAAGGCCATCCAGTCATTGGCACCAAATGGGTCTGTAGGAACAAGCTAGATGATCAAGGCTTAATAATCAGAAATAAAGCCAGATTGGTAGCTCAAGGATACTATCAGGAAGAAGGAATTGATTATGTTCAAACCTTTGCTCCTGTTGCTAGACTTGAAGCTATCAGGATATTTCTTGCATTTGCTGCTTTCAAGAAGTTTAAAGTCTATCAGATGGATGTGAATAGTGCTTTTCTAAATGGAGATATCAAAGAAGAAGTATATGTGAAACAACCACCAGGTTTTATCTCTCCAACTTACTCTTCTTATGTTTTTAAGCTTAATAAAGCTCTCTATGGTCTCAAGCAAGCTCCCAGAGCATGGTATGAGACCCTAGATAATTTTCTTTTAGAGAACAAATTCTGTAGAGGCAATGTTGATAAAACTTTATTTTTCAGGATACATAAAAATCAAACTTTACTAGTTCAAATTTATGTAGATGATATTATATTTGGCTCTACTGATTCAAATTTATGCAAAAGGTTTTCTGACCTGATGCAATCCAAATTTGAAATGAGTAGTATGAGTGAGTTATCTTACTTCCTTGGCCTTCAAGTGAAGCAAACTCCAAATTGGATATTCATATCACAATCTAAGTATGCTAAGGAATTAGTGAAAAGATTTGGTATATCTGATTCCTCTTCTATGAAAACACCCATGCCATCCAATGCTGTTGTAGGCAATGATGAATCAGGGAAACTGTTGATCAGAAAGTGTATAGAGCAATTGTTGGCTCTTTACTTTACTTAACAGCTAGTAGACCAGACATAATATTTGCTACATGCATTTGTGCTAGGTTCCAAGTTAACCCCAAAGAATCTCACCTTAATTTATTAAAATGATTTTGAGATATATAAAGGGTTGTCCAAATCTAGGACTTTGGTATCCAATTGCATCAGAATTTGAATTACCTGGATTCTCAGATTCTGATTATGCTGGACGCAGAGTAGACAGGAAAAGCACACCAGGAACTTGCCAGTTCCTTGGTGATAAGCTTGTGTCTTGGTTCTGTAAGAAACAGACATCTGTGTCTACATCAACAGCTGAAGCAGAATATATTGCTGCTGGCAGTTGCTGCTCACAGATTCCGTGGTTACAAAATCAACTCTTAGATTATGGTATCAACTTAAATAAATCAATTATATTTTGTGACAATACTAGTGCAATATCTATAACACAAAATCCAGTACTCCATAGTAGGACTAAACACATAGAAATTATGCACCATTTTATCAGAGATAATGTGGATAAAAAGAAAATTTGCCTACAATTTATTCCTACTGACTTACAAAGGGCTGATATTTTCACCAAACCTTTGGATGAAAAGAAGCACATCTTCTTTATAAATCAGCTAGGAATGATAGATGGAGATTCAATCAATTAAATTTTTTTTACTTATCCCCTCATTTCGTCGAACGGAGATCGACAAAATTTAGTCGTTCGTCGAACGGAGATCGACGAAACCAATTAAATCCAGAGATCGACGAAGTCAGCTCATTCGTCGAACTGAGATCGACGAAAATTTATTTTTCGTCGAACACAGTTTGATGAAGCCCAATGACTCTTCGACTTCTGATTTTCTTAGGTTTAGCCGAACCCCGTCCTACGAAAGTTTGCGCTTTCTCCGATCTCTTTTTTTTTATAATCAAATTTCGATTCCTTTTTGTCTTTGCACCTACAGAACTTGCACTTGATCTTTTTCTCTTGCAGGTACCAATGGCAATTTCTCAGGCATTGATCTCGTCAATGAAGTTTGATGCATGTTTTGATATAGATATGGAATCGTTTGCTCATTCTGCCCAAATTTTCAAAGACATTCTTCAACTCTTTGAAGAACACCAGTTAAAGAAGTTTATGACTACAAGGATAAAGCTACCAGTTATATAGATCAAGGAATGGGTACATACTATTCAGTGACTGGATGCAACAACCATCTCAGGAACTATTTCAGGAAACCAGGTTCCTTTTTCTCCAGAGATTTTAACAGATGTTTTTGGATTGATAAATGGTGATGATGATTTAGATATCACCTCTGATGAGTTTAATGCTGAATTGGATAAAATGGGTCACTCCAGTGGAAACCCTAATCATCTTTTGAAAAAGAATTTGTCTATTGAATACAAATTCTTAGCTGATATTGTTGGAAAGGTTTTGTTGGACAAAACCTCTGCTCATGATTATATTACCAGGCACCAATTTCTGTTGATGGTGGCCTTGGTGGAAAAGAAGCAGGTGAATTGGGGATTGATTCTCTTTGAATCAATCAAGAAGAAGCAAAGCAAACTGAGTGCTTGTTATGGCAGGGTAATAGGCATTGTTCTTCAAGCAAAATGCCCAGAGCTGTTGGTGTCACCAACAGTCTTTATCAATGCAAGCAAGAGGCTGAATCCAGCTCTCTTTGGGAAATGGGAGAGAGTGATTCCCAAGAAGACTTCAAGGGAATAAACTTCCAGGAAAGCTTTTGAGAGCACAAGGACTGATACAGTCACTCCCTCAACCCTTCCAGAAGTTCCTCTCCCATCCTTTCTCAACCTCTTCAGAACACCACTACTGAAGAAGTTCTTCCCTCCAATTATCTCATAGACACTCCTTCCTCATTGCCTTCTTCTCCTCCTCTCCAGACAAATCAGTCTGCAGAGGTTCCATCCTCATCTATTCCAGATGAAGATTCTCTTCCCCCCTTCATTCCCCCTCCGTCATTTGACCTCTTGTCTCCTCAACACACTCCACCTCAATCACCTATCCATGTGGATAATATTCCACCCATCTCAGATGCTACAACCATCTTCCTACCCTCCTCTATTCCCTCTTCTTCTATTCCAGCACCCTCATCTTCTCAGCATACATCTGATTTTGTGTATGTTGATTTCTCTTCCATTGCTGATCAGATATTCAACCATATCTCTCCTAAGATGACAGCTCTTCTAGATGAGAAGCTAGCTCCAGTTCTTAAAGCCATTTCAGACCTCTCTTCAAAGCTTGCTTCCTTTCCTTCCTCCTCAACCTTTGTCCCTTCTTCTAAGGGCCAAGATTCAGGTCTCCCTGAACCTAGGCAGGGGGAGATGCTTGATGAAGAAGTTCCAGATAATGCAGATTCAAATATGGCTTTTGATTTAGAAGCTGCTCCAGTTATTGATGAAGAAGCTCCAGTTATAGATTCAGTGAATAATCTTTCTATTAATCCTTCAGTAGATATTCTTTCTTTATTATCAAGATTCAATTTGATTTTCAATTGTCTGCCTAAGCCTCAAGTCAGTTCAAAGGCTATAGTGCCTTATTCAACTTCAATAGATTCATCTTTGCTGAAGCAAATAATCAAGAGTGTTCCAATTCCAGTTCAAGTAACAGTTGTTGTTACAGAAGAAGTTGGCTTGGTGAATTCACCTCCAACATTTGTTTATGATGATTCCCCTCTACCAGAGGATATTGAGCAAGATGTTCAGAATGCTCTTAAAGATCTTGATGAATTATATGATAACCCTGCTCAGTTTTTTGATGATGATGATTCTGATGATTCAGATTCAAAATCTTCAAAGAAAAGAAAATCCAGAAGCAAAGCAAAGGCTGCTCCCAAACCTCCATCATCTACAAATGATACTCCCTATTACATTCTGAACAACATCTCTCTTACAAAAGATTCTCCAGCATGGATGAGATTCTCTAGGAATGAGAATAAAAGGAGAAAGAAAATGAAGAAATCAGGATTCTGCTCTGACAAGCCAGTCAAGTTTAATCCTCCTCCTCCTCCTCCTCCAGCAGCTGGATCAGCAAGCATGTCCTCGTCATCTCAGAAATATTTCCCTCATCTATCAAGAAGATCAGGATAAAGTCACAGAAGTTCCAGTGGCTCCTACAGTTCAAGATCAGCCAGAGATCCTCCTTTAGGATCTGCCAGAGCTCCTTCCTCAGTTTATAAATATCATGTTTCTGATGGATCCTTGCACAGGAAAAGGAATTCTCAAGATCAATAATCTTCATTTCAGTCTAGTGATTATGTGAAAGACCTCCATCTCCTATTAACCCAGTTTCAGAAAAGAATGCTTATATGGCTAGATATAGAGAAACAATTGCTACAGCTCAAATCAATAAAGCCAAAGCAGAAGGAAAAGATTACTCTCAGTTTTCAACCATGTCAGAATTCAGAAGAAAAGAATTTGAAAGGTACAACTCAAGGCATCTCTTCAATGCTAAAGACTACCTGAAGTTGCACCAAGCTGCAGTGGTTCCTCATGCTTCATCTCAAACACTGCTGGGAGCAAATGATCTTTATATGAGCAAGAGAGAGTCTGAAAATCCTAATAGAGAAATCATATTCAAACCATCTTCAAAGAAAAGCTCCTGATTATTTGGTACTGCTAAATTTCTGTTTTCAGTGTAAAACTTCCTAAACTCAGAGTACTATATTTTTCTATCTGCTGAAATGAAAATTAAATTCTGTCAGATATACATGATCTGTGTTTATTGTTGTTTGTTTTATCTATTTATATTGGTCAAATAGTATCCTAACCTAAATAGGGGGAGATTGTTGTAACAACCCTATTACTAATTTGGGCTAGGATCACTATCTGTAATTAGGACTCAAGTTGACCCCCAATGTATATATTGAAACCAGAGAACTGGTCTCGACGTTCGCAAGGGGGATGCAGCTAACCCTTACTTGACCCGAGCTGGACCCTTGACCAGTCACCAAGAACTGAAAAACATGACCCTTAAATAGCACCTAAGTCCACAAACGGACCCCTTAAGCTGCAGCGTGGAGGTCCCAGCACATAACCGGAAGCTCACATGGAACTTCCCCTCCCAAGCCAATGCTGAGCCTGGGCACCTTGGAGGGCACTAAGGATCACCTCACCGCCCGCCTTCAATGACAGGGGGAGGGGAGGGGTAGTGCTTGCTCACACACGAGGGAGGGGGGTGTGGGGGGGGGGGGGGGGGTGGGGGGCGGGGGTACCAGCATCCCTTCCCAAGGTGCCCATGGGGGTCTATTTATAGACTTCCCAAAAATTGGGCTGCGGATAGCCAAAAATCAACTATCCGCAGCCCAACAACCAACCCGAACGACCGAAACAGGAGGGGGGCGAGTGGAGCTTGAGACGTCCACTCCCCACTTGCCGGGGGTCAATTGAGTGGACCGAGGTCCGCCACCCAGACTGGGCCAGTGGACCTTGCGGTCCACTCAACCCACCGGGCGAGTGGACCCTTGGTCCACTCGCCCAGAAGCCCGGGCGAGTGGACCTATGGTCCACTCGCCCACGGGCTTGGGGCGAGTGGACCCTAGGTCCACTCGCCCCCCACCTTGGGCAAGTGGACCCAAGGTCCACTCGCCCCTCCCCCCCCCCGAGTGGACCAAGGGTCCACTCGCCCGGGCTTCTGGGCGAGTGGACCAAGGGTCCACTCGCCCGGTGGGTTGAGTGGACCGCAAGGTCCACTTGCCCAGTCATGGTGGTGGACCTCGGTCCACTCAATTGACCCCCGGCAAGGGGAAGTGGACATCTCAAGCTCCACTCGCCCCTCTCCTGTTTCGGTCATTCGGGTTGGTTGTTGGGCTACGGATAGTAGATTTTTGGCTATCCGCAGCCCAATTTTTGGGAAGTCTATAAATAGACCCCCATGGGCAACTTGGGAAGGGATGTTGGTACTCCCCCTCCCTCGTGTGTGAGCAAGCACTACCCCTCCCCTCCCCCTGTCATTGAAGGCGGACGGTGAGGTGATCCTTAGTGCCCTCCAAGGTGCCCAGGCTCAGCATTGGCTTGGGAGGGGAAGTTCCATGTGAGCTTCTAGGTATGTGGTGGGACCTCCACGCTGCAGCTTAAGGGGTCCGTTTGTGGATTTAGGTGCTATTTAAGGGTCAGGTTCTTCAATTCTTGGTGACTGGTCAAGGGTCTAGCTCGGGTCAAGTAAGGGTTAGCTGTGTAACACCCTGCCAGTACGAAAAGTATAACAGCAGGTCCGGCCGGGACCCCACGCCATACAAACCACACTAGCTAGGAGTTAAAAGGTGATAAACAGAAAAGTAACAACTAATCGAGAGTACAAACGTAAGCGGAAGCATTAATTAAACCATTCAAATAGACATGTCCACTATCATAGGAATGAATCCAGAAATAAGAGTTACGGCCTTAAGGCCTTACATTTACCCAAATGCACAAAACTCCCTAAAGCATACATCGGCACGCAGGCCGGCAATACATGAAAAACAGGAAAAGAGGCTGGCCTTCGAGGGCCAACTCAGCAAGGGGCCAACACCCGCTATTTCCCGCTAGGCTCACCTGTACCTGCATAAGAACATTCCACCAAGCGGTGGCAAACAAAGTAACGGTCAGCACAGCTGACCAAATTATAACGACCCCACCCCTTACCCGGGGTGGCGGAGCTTCTACCCTGCAAGCAAGCCATACCAGCACAAGTACTAATATAAAGAAAGTGCAACTACACGAGGTGAGGTTTCAAGCACAATCAATCTTCTAGGTTGAGCATCAAAAGAAGGGCACCTAGGTATGCACATGATGTTGGTTGGGTTCACCCGAAGGTTCCCCACAACCGCCTAAGCAACCGCATGAGGCTAAACATGACATCAATCTATCACAGACGTGGGTACAATAACCGCACGCTCCATGCTCACAAGGCATGGATCAAAGGTACTTCTTCCCGAGCACCAACACCATCATGAGTCCGGAAACTTGAGATGGGAAAAGAGCTTATGGCCCGTCTAGGTAAACACCTTCCGCGACCTCTCCCACGATCACACGGCTTTACGAGAGACAACTATCCCTTTACCGATACTGCATGGGAACGGGTTCAGTTCAGTCAATTCCCGAGCTCTCATCGTCGAGTTCACACATACGATGCGGGTATGACATCACCTCGGCCCGTAAGGGTTTAGCACTTGCTAGTGCTACACAAAACATAAGTTACAACACCCAAGCCTTCACGAGGACATAGGCTTTACACGTAACCGAAAAGGAGATACAACTCGCTCCGCATCAATTTCGTGGTGAAGGTTTGCCTTCATCCAACTCTCAAAGCATGGGGCTTTCGTTAGGATCTTCGCAAGACGCCTACGCTTAATTCCCGCAATACTATAGAAGATTTCACGGAGTCATTCTCCGACACGCATTCTAGGCCTAACCTAAATGCAACGTCGCAAATCAAGCATCACCGATTCGGGCTCACGGCCGCGAATAGGCTTCACACAAAATGCCTAAATCCGCACGACTACCGGATTTTCTACATGCAATAATGCCGGGGACGAACACAATCTACCCGGAGTTCCGAAGAACGTGAGGAAATCCTACACTTCACCCATTTGGTGAAAGAGACACCTCATGCAAGCATAGAAAGAGGAATGAATGGACAAATACAAGTCCAAAGTTCGGGAGGAAGAATCGTTACCCTAGGCGCTTTCTTTTTCGCCATGGATCCGAGATTTTATACGGAGAGAAACGACCGCACCGGGCTGCACTCTCCAAATCTGGAAACGGCTCGCGAAACGGAGCTCCGGAGCTCCGTCAATGGCGGGATCTTCCTTCTTCTTCCTTGCCTCCTTCTTCTTCCTCTAGCCTAGGAGAGAGAAACACCTCAAAATAATGAGGATTAATCTCCTCTCATAAGCCCTAAAAGCCACCAGCATCTAATCCTAGCCATCGGATCAGATCTCAAAAGATTTGGACGGCCCGATCTTCTTCTCCGCTCAAAATCGCGGAACAGAATAAACAGGGCGCACGATCACAGGCGCACGGTCAGTGGTCGTGCGCGACGAGGGAAATGGTCGTGCGCACTATCCGGGACAGAACTCTGAATTCCTATGAATAAGCGCACGATCGCTGGCGCACGATCACTGGTCGTGCGCGAAGAGGGAAATGGTCGTGCGCACTGTCCGAGACAGAACTCGATTCTCTTCTGAATTAACGCACGATCGCTGGCGCACGATCACTGGTCGTGCGCGATGAGGCCACTGATCGTGCGCTAAGAGCAGACAGGGAAATTTCAGCCTGTTCCAAACGCAGCACTACCACTCCACCTACTTCGCGGAACTACCAGCTTTGGGGTGTTACAACTCCACCCTCCTTAAAAGAATTTCGTCCCGAAATCCAGAAAACAGTAATAGCATAAATCACAGTTATACTTTACCTGAGGGAAATAGCTCGGGATACTCCGCAAGCATTGCTTGCTCTCTCTCCCAAGAGAGCTCCTCTAGGCCGCAGTTATCCCACCGGACTTTTACCATCCGAATGGACTTGTTCCGCAGCTGCTTTACTTCGGTATCTTCGATGCGTAAGGGCTTGACTTTCGCCGACAACCCACTATCAACCGGCACTTTGCCGATCGCAACGATATAAGTAGGCTCTTGCACTGCCTTCCTCAACACTGAAATGTGGAACACGTCGTGCAGACCGCTCAGCTCTGCAGATAGTGCAAGCCGATAAGCCGCATCGCCAACACGCTCCACGATCTCAAACGGTCCTAAGTACCTTGGACTGAGCTTTTTCAAGCGTCGGATCCTTGATACCCCTTTGAACGGTTTGATTTTCAAGTAAACCCGGTCGCCGACGGCAAACTCTAGGTTTCTACGCTTGGCGTTGAAATACTTTGCTTGCCTATCCTGGGCAACCAACAGCCTTTCGCGTATAGCTTAGTGTCGCCCGTTTCCGCCCAAGACAACGGCGTACGACACTTCTTACCATAAGGGGCTTCGAAAGGAGCCATCTTTACTGGCTTGATAGCTATTATTGTAGGCGAACTCGATCATGTAGAGATGATCTTCTCACCTCTTTCCAAAATCTAGAGCGCACATTCGGAGCATATCCTCCATAGTCCTGTTGGTTCTCTACAGAATCGTCCTTCCGGTTCGGAATGAAGTGTGATACCTTTGCCAATCGGTCCACGATCACCCAGATGGCGTCGTTTCCATGTTGCGATCTCGGCAATCCATGCACGAAATCCATCAAAATATCATCAAACTTCCATTCCGGAATCGGCAAGGACTTCAAAACCCCACCGGGACGTTGACATTCCGCTTTCACCAACGCGCAAGTGTGACACTTGGCTACGTAAAGGGCAATGTCTTTCTTCATGCCCGGCCACCAAAACAGTTTCTTCATATCCATATACATTTTAGTGCTCCCCGGGTGGATCGAGTACTTGGTATGATGAGCCTCGTACATCAACTCCGCCCGTAGAGTACCAACGTTTGGGATGCACAATCTTTCCTGCTTCCACATAAGGTCATCTTCGAAGGAGAAATCAGCGTTTAACCCCTCAACGGTTTCCGCTTTGTAACGTTTCATGCTCTCGTCCAACTCCCATGCTTGTCGAACTCGGTCGGCAAGGTCGTAATGAACTTCCGTCCAGTTCAAGCATGCTGAAGTAGACGTTCTCCTATCGATGCAAACAATCTCCATTTCTTCTAGCTCACGGATTAGACGCTCATCGTGCATCAAAATCCAATTTGCTTGCGCGGGAGCCCGACGACTCAACGCGTCCGCAACTACGTTTCCTTTTTCCCGGAGTGTACTTGATATCGAAGGTGTAGTCCCCAAGGAACTCCATCCACCTCCTTTGGCGCATGTTCAATTCCCTTTGATCTAGTAAGTACTTGAGGCTCTTGTGGTCGGTAAAGATATCAATCTTCACGCCATATAGATAGTGCCTCCAAAGTTTGAGGGCAAAAACCACGGCCGCTAGCTCCAAATCATGGACCGGGTAATTCCTCTCGTGAACCTTCAGTTGCCGGGAGCCGTAGGCAATTACCTTCCCGAACTGCACTAGGACACAACCCAACCCACTTCCTGAGGCGTCGCTATATATTTCATAGCCTTCCGTACCCTGTGGCGAGCATAGGGTGGGCGCCGTGATCAGACGACTCTTTAGCTCTTCAAAAGCTCGTGCGCACTCGGGCGACCAAACGAACTTATGATCCTTCCTAGTCAGTTTTGTGAGAGGAAGTGCGATCCTCGAGAAGTTTTCCACCAAGCGCCTATAATAGCCGGCAAGTCCTAAGAAACTTCGGACTTCCGCTACGTTTTTCAACAAAGGCCACGCTTGGATCGCTTCTATCTTCGACGGATCGACTGCAATTCCTTCGCCACTAACAACATGACCAAGGAATGCCACTGACGGTAGCCAAAACTCGCACTTGGAGAACTTGGCATATAGCTGACTCCTCCTCAAGGTGCTCAGGACTGCGTGCAGATGCCCTACATGCTCCTCTTCCGACTGAGAGTATACCAAAATGTCGTCGATGAAGACGATCACAAATTGATCTAAATACTCTCGGAATGCCCTGTTCATCAAGTCCATGAATACCGACGGTGCATTGGATAGACCGAACGGCATTACCGTGAACTCATAGTGCCCAGAGCGGGTACTGAACGCTGTTTTTGGAATGTCACATTCCTTTATCCTAAGTTGCTAGTAGCCGGACCTTAAGTTAAGCTTAGAGTATACCGTCGACCCAACCAGTTGGTCAAATAAGTCGTCGATTCTCGGAATCGGATAATGGTTCTTCTCTGTCAGTTTGATCCGCTACTACTAGGACAACACCAAGGCTGGTCTTAGGCCCCGAATCCTTCAACAAGGTGAAGAATATCTTCGCGCCTTTTCACAGCTTCTCCTATCCGCGCTCACCCGAGATCTATTGGGCAGCATTACCTCTAATCTATCCTTGACTAAGGTAAACGACACTCCGATTCATAACACGAAGTCCTTAGACAGATAAGAGAGCGATGCTCCCGCACCAACAGAGCTTTCGTCGGATAGTCGATAATTAGGACAAGGCCTAATTGCACACAAATTCAAAACATAAAATTTTGTTGTCATCGGATACAATGAAATCTTTATCCGCACACAGGGTAGAAATCATATTAAGAGATGATCATCCATACCTGTGGCAACATCGCAATGTTGAACGACCTTTTGCTGGCCATAAGAGTAGACTCTCGGCTGGGTTAAAGAATATTGGGGAGTCGAAGACTCCACCGCCTTTCCTTTCTCTATAGCAGCTGAACCCATCGCACGAGCATAGTCCACTTCTCCGCTTTTTGCCTTTGGAGGACCACTTCGACACACTGCGGCTTTGTGCCCCACCTTCCCGCAGGTGAAACACGTAATAGGTCCCCGCACGGTCGTGGCTCCCAAAATATTAGAAGGAGCTGGTTCCGCGAACCTAGACTTCCTCTTGTTTCTTCTGAACTCCGACTTGGATTGAGAGGTCGGCGCATGTAACTCATTGAAGTCATTCGCGCGTGGCATACTCTTCATTTCTATTTCTAGAGATTTTGCTGCTTTCACTAAGACGTTGAAGCCAAGTAACATTGGACCCACAAGCATTTGTCTTAGGTCATCTCGCAGGCCATTGTAGAACTTGTTGACCTTGGTCTCCTCATCTTCCCACATAGACCTCTCATAACGACCCAGACTGAAGAACTCATTCAGGTACTCATCCACTGAGTGTGCTCCCTGCTCCAGGTGCAAGCACTGGTTCTGTAGTGCCAAATGCCCTGGTGAGAGCATGTACCTTAGAAGGAATGACTCATGGAAGTTTTCCCAAGAGATTTCGGTAAGTTGTCTCCCACCAAACTTGTGCACCAATTCCTCTTCCCACCAAAGTCTTGCTTCTCTTATAAGTAGGAAGGTGGCCAAGGCTACCAACATATCCTTAATTATAAGTATTGACGTTAAAGTCTTCTTTATTTCTGACAACCACTCAGCAGCTCTCACAGGAGATTCGGTCCCCGCGAAGGATGGAGGGTTGAGGCTCAGAAAGTACTTTAACAGTTGATAGCGCAATTGCGGTTCCACTTCTGGCTCACTTGCCCTTGTCGGAACCGGGGCCACAATAAGACTGGGAGGCTGTACCAGCTTTCCTAGCCATGCATTTTGTGCAGCCAAGACCGCTTCTGTGACCACTCTGATCAACTCAGCCGAAGGAGCGGTCGCTGGCACTTCAGCCGACCCACTACATTCAGCGGTGTTACGGGGTCGAGACTGCCCCGCACCACTTCCAGTCACCTATAATCATGCAAGGCACGATTTAGTGACTCAAAACATATCAAACATCAATCATGGAACGCTCAGGTTCCGCAAACAAGTATGTTTTTTTCATTCCTAAGTGGACATTCTTATTAGTTTTTGTCGTTTTAGGTGAATGCACAACCCGTGCGCACCACCCCTTAAAAGGAATTCGTCCCGAATTCGCTAAACTACGGATCGACGCCTTAAGTCCGATACCAAATTGTAACACCCTGCCAGTACGAAAAGTATAACAGCAGGTCCGGCCGGGACCCCACGCCATACAAACCACACTAGCTAGGAGTTAAAAGGTGATAAACAGAAAAGTAACAACTAATCGAGAGTACAAACGTAAGCGGAAGCATTAATTAAACCATTCAAATAGACATGTCCACTATCATAGGAATGAATCCAGAAATAAGAGTTACGGCCTTAAGGCCTTACATTTACCCAAATGCACAAAACTCCCTAAAGCATACATCGTCACGCAGGCCGGCAATACATGAAAAACAGGAAAAGAGGCTGGCCTTCGAGGGCCAACTCAGCAAGGGGCCAACACCCGCTATTTCCCGCTAGGCTCACCTGTACCTGCATAAGAACATTCCACCAAGCGGTGGCAAACAAAGTAACGGTCAGCACAGCTGACCAAATTATAACGACCCCACCCCTTACCCGGGGTGGCGGAGCTTCTACCCTGCAAGCAAGCCATACCAGCACAAGTATTAATATAAAGAAAGTGCAACTACACGAGGTGAGGTTTCAAGCACAATCAATCTTCTAGGTTGAGCATCAAAAGAAGGGCACCTAGGTATGCACATGATGTTGGTTGGGTTCACCCGAAGGTTCCCCACAACCGCCTAAGCAACCGCATGAGGCTAAACATGACATCAATCTATCACAGACGTGGGTACAATAACCGCACGCTCCATGCTCACAAGGCATGGATCAAAGGTACTTCTTCCCGAGCACCAACACCATCATGAGTCCGGAAACTTGAGATGGGAAAAGAGCTTATGGCCCGTCTAGGTAAACACCTTCCGCGACCTCTCCCACGATCACACGGCTTTACGAGAGACAACTATCCCTTTACCGATACTGCATGGGAACGGGTTCAGTTCAGTCAATTCCCGAGCTCTCATCGTCGAGTTCACACATACGATGCGGGTATGACATCACCTCGGCCCGTAAGGGTTTAGCACTTGCTAGTGCTACACAAAACATAAGTTACAACACCCAAGCCTTCACGAGGACATAGGCTTTACACGTAACCGAAAAGGAGATACAACTCGCTCCGCATCAATTTCGTGGTGAAGGTTTGCCTTCATCCAACTCTCAAAGCATGGGGCTTTCGTTAGGATCTTCGCAAGACGCCTACGCTTAATTCCCGCAATACTATAGAAGATTTCACGGAGTCATTCTCCGACACGCATTCTAGGCCTAACCTAAATGCAACGTCGCAAATCAAGCATCACCGATTCGGGCTCACGGCCGCGAATAGGCTTCACACAAAATGCCTAAATCCGCACGACTACCGGATTTTCTACATGCAATAATGCCGGGGACGAACACAATCTACCCGGAGTTCCGAAGAACGTGAGGAAATCCTACACTTCACCCATTTGGTGAAAGAGACACCTCATGCAAGCATAGAAAGAGGAATGAATGGACAAATACAAGTCCAAAGTTCGGGAGGAAGAATCGTTACCCTAGGCGCTTTCTTTTTCGCCATGGATCCGAGATTTTATACGGAGAGAAACGACTGCACCGGGCTGCACTCTCCAAATCTGGAAACGGCTCGCAAAACGGAGCTCCGTCAATGGCGGGATCTTCCTTCTTCTTCCTTGCCTCCTTCTTCTTCCTCTAGCCTAGGAGAGAGAAACACCTCAAAATAATGAGGATTAATCTCCTCTCATAAGCCCTAAAAGCCACCAGCATCTAATCCTAGCCATCGGATCAGATCTCAAAAGATTTGGACGGCCCGATCTTCTTCTCCGCTCAAAATCGTGGAACAGAATAAACAGGGCGCACGATCACAGGCGCACGGTCAGTGGTCGTGCGCGACGAGGGAAATGGTCGTGCGCACTATCCGGGACAGAACTCTGAATTCCTATGAATAAGCGCACGATCGCTGGCGCACGATCACTGGTCGTGCGCGAAGAGGGAAATGGTCGTGCGCACTGTCCGAGACAGAACTCGATTCTCTTCTGAATTAACGCACGATCGCTGGCGCACGATCACTGGTCGTGCGCGATGAGGCCACTGATCGTGCGCTAAGAGCAGACAGGGAAATTTCAGCCTGTTCCAAACGCAGCACTACCACTCCACCTACTTCGCGGAACTACCAGCTTTGGGGTGTTACAACTCCACCCTCCTTAAAAGAATTTCGTCCCGAAATCCAGAAAACAGTAATAGCATAAATCACAGTTATACTTTACCTGAGGGAAATAGCTCGGGATACTCCGCAAGCATTGCTTGCTCTCTCTCCCAAGAGAGCTCCTCTAGGCCGCAGTTATCCCACCGGACTTTTACCATCCGAATGGACTTGTTCCGCAGCTGCTTTACTTCGGTATCTTCGATGCGTAAGGGCTTGACTTTCGCCGACAACCCACTATCAACCGGCACTTTGCCGATCGCAACGATATAAGTAGGCTCTTGCACTGCCTTCCTCAACACTGAAATGTGGAACACGTCGTGCAGACCGCTCAGCTCTGCAGATAGTGCAAGCCGATAAGCCGCATCGCCAACACGCTCCACGATCTCAAACGGTCCTAAGTACCTTGGACTGAGCTTTTTCAAGCGTCGGATCCTTGATACCCCTTTGAACGGTTTGATTTTCAAGTAAACCCGGTCGCCGACGGCAAACTCTAGGTTTCTACGCTTGGCGTTGAAATACTTTGCTTGCCTATCCTGGGCAACCAACAGCCTTTCGCGTATAGCTTAGTGTCGCCCGTTTCCGCCCAAGACAACGGCGTACGACACTTCTTACCATAGAGGGCTTCGAAAGGAGCCATCTTTACTGGCTTGATAGCTATTATTGTAGGCGAACTCGATCATGTAGAGATGATCTTCTCACCTCTTTCCAAAATCTAGAGCGCACATTCGGAGCATATCCTCCATAGTCCTGTTGGTTCTCTACAGAATCGTCCTTCCGGTTCGGAATGAAGTGTGATACCTTTGCCAATCGGTCCACGATCACCCAGATGGCGTCGTTTCCATGTTGCGATCTCGGCAATCCATGCACGAAATCCATCAAAATATCATCAAACTTCCATTCCGGAATCGGCAAGGACTTCAAAACCCCACCGGGACGTTGACATTCCGCTTTCACCAACGCGCAAGTGTGACACTTGGCTACGTAAAGGGCAATGTCTTTCTTCATGCCCGGCCACCAAAACAGTTTCTTCATATCCATATACATTTTAGTGCTCCCCGGGTGGATCGAGTACTTGGTATGATGAGCCTCGTACATCAACTCCGCCCGTAGAGTACCAACGTTTGGGATGCACAATCTTTCCTGCTTCCACATAAGGTCATCTTCGAAGGAGAAATCAGCGTTTAACCCCTCAACGGTTTCCGCTTTGTAACGTTTCATGCTCTCGTCCAACTCCCATGCTTGTCGAACTCGGTCGGCAAGGTCGTAATGAACTTCCGTCCAGTTCAAGCATGCTGAAGTAGACGTTCTCCTATCGATGCAAACAATCTCCATTTCTTCTAGCTCACGGATTAGACGCTCATCGTGCATCAAAATCCAATTTGCTTGCGCGGGAGCCCGACGACTCAACGCGTCCGCAACTACGTTTCCTTTTTCCCGGAGTGTACTTGATATCGAAGGTGTAGTCCCCAAGGAACTCCATCCACCTCCTTTGGCGCATGTTCAATTCCCTTTGATCTAGTAAGTACTTGAGGCTCTTGTGGTCGGTAAAGATATCAATCTTCATGCCATATAGATAGTGCCTCCAAAGTTTGAGGGCAAAAACCACGGCCGCTAGCTCCAAATCATGGACCGGGTAATTCCTCTCGTGAACCTTCAGTTGCCGGGAGCCGTAGGCAATTACCTTCCCGAACTGCACTAGGACACAACCCAACCCACTTCCTGAGGCGTCGCTATATATTTCATAGCCTTCCGTACCCTGTGGCGAGCATAGGGTGGGCGCCGTGATCAGACGACTCTTTAGCTCTTCAAAAGCTCGTGCGCACTCGGGCGACCAAACGAACTTATGATCCTTCCTAGTCAGTTTTGTGAGAGGAAGTGCGATCCTCGAGAAGTTTTCCACCAAGCGCCTATAATAGCCGGCAAGTCCTAAGAAACTTCGGACTTCCGCTACGTTTTTCAACAAAGGCCACGCTTGGATCGCTTCTATCTTCGACGGATCGACTGCAATTCCTTCGCCACTAACAACATGACCAAGGAATGCCACTGACGGTAGCCAAAACTCGCACTTGGAGAACTTGGCATATAGCTGACTCCTCCTCAAGGTGCTCAGGACTGCGTGCAGATGCCCTACATGCTCCTCTTCCGACTGAGAGTATACCAAAATGTCGTCGATGAAGACGATCACAAATTGATCTAAATACTCTCGGAATGCCCTGTTCATCAAGTCCATGAATACCGACGGTGCATTGGATAGACCGAACGGCATTACCGTGAACTCATAGTGCCCAGAGCGGGTACTGAACGCTGTTTTTGGAATGTCACATTCCTTTATCCTAAGTTGCTAGTAGCCGGACCTTAAGTTAAGCTTAGAGTATACCGTCGACCCAACCAGTTGGTCAAATAAGTCGTCGATTCTCGGAATCGGATAACGGTTCTTCTCTGTCAGTTTGATCCGCTACTACTAGGACAACACCAAGGCTGGTCTTAGGCCCCGAATCCTTCAACAAGGTGAAGAATATCTTCGCGCCTTTTCACAGCTTCTCCTATCCGCGCTCACCCGAGATCTATTGGGCAGCATTACCTCTAATCTATCCTTGACTAAGGTAAACGACACTCCGATTCATAACACGAAGTCCTTAGACAGATAAGAGAGCGATGCTCCCGCACCAACAGAGCTTTCGTCGGATAGTCGATAATTAGGACAAGGCCTAATTGCACACAAATTCAAAACATAAAATTTTGTTGTCATCGGATACAATGAAATCTTTATCCGCACACAGGGTAGAAATCATATTAAGAGATGATCATCCATACCTGTGGCAACATCGCAATGTTGAACGACCTTTTGCTGGCCATAAGAGTAGACTCTCGGCTGGGTTAAAGAATATTGGGGAGTCGAAGACTCCACCGCCTTTCCTTTCTCTATAGCAGCTGAACCCATCGCACGAGCATAGTCCACTTCTCCGCTTTTTGCCTTTGGAGGACCACTTCGACACACTGCGGCTTTGTGCCCCACCTTCCCGCAGGTGAAACACGTAATAGGTCCCCGCACGGTCGTGGCTCCCAAAATATTAGAAGGAGCTGGTTCCGCGAACCTAGACTTCCTCTTGTTTCTTCTGAACTCCGACTTGGATTGAGAGGTCGGCGCATGTAACTCATTGAAGTCATTCGCGCGTGGCATACTCTTCATTTCTATTTCTAGAGATTTTGCTGCTTTCACTAAGACGTTGAAGCCAAGTAACATTGGACCCACAAGCATTTGTCTTAGGTCATCTCGCAGGCCATTGTAGAACTTGTTGACCTTGGTCTCCTCATCTTCCCACATAGACCTCTCATAACGACCCAGACTGAAGAACTCATTCAGGTACTCATCCACTGAGTGTGCTCCCTGCTCCAGGTGCAAGCACTGGTTCTGTAGTGCCAAATGCCCTGGTGAGAGCATGTACCTTAGAAGGAATGACTCATGGAAGTTTTCCCAAGAGATTTCGGTAAGTTGTCTCCCACCAAACTTGTGCACCAATTCCTCTTCCCACCAAAGTCTTGCTTCTCTTATAAGTAGGAAGGTGGCCAAGGCTACCAACATATCCTTAATTATAAGTATTGACGTTAAAGTCTTCTTTATTTCTGACAACCACTCAGCAGCTCTCACAGGAGATTCGGTCCCCGCGAAGGATGGAGGGTTGAGGCTCAGAAAGTACTTTAACAGTTGATAGCGCAATTGCGGTTCCACTTCTGGCTCACTTGCCCTTGTCGGAACCGGGGCCACAATAAGACTGGGAGGCTGTACCAGCTTTCCTAGCCATGCATTTTGTGCAGCCAAGACCGCTTCTGTGACCACTCTGATCAACTCAGCCGAAGGAGCGGTCGCTGGCACTTCAGCCGACCCACTACATTCAGCGGTGTTACGGGGTCGAGACTGCCCCGCACCACTTCCAGTCACCTATAATCATGCAAGGCACGATTTAGTGACTCAAAACATATCAAACATCAATCATGGAACGCTCAGGTTCCGCAAACAAGTATGTTTTTTTCATTCCTAAGTGGACATTCTTATTAGTTTTTGTCGTTTTAGGTGAATGCACAACCCGTGCGCACCACCCCTTAAAAGGAATTCGTCCCGAATTCGCTAAACTACGGATCGACGCCTTAAGTCCGATACCAAATTGTAACACCCTGCCAGTACGAAAAGTATAACAGCAGGTCCGGCCGGGACCCCACGCCATACAAACCACACTAGCTAGGAGTTAAAAGGTGATAAACAGAAAAGTAACAACTAATCGAGAGTACAAACGTAAGCGGAAGCATTAATTAAACCATTCAAATAGACATGTCCACTATCATAGGAATGAATCCAGAAATAAGAGTTACGGCCTTAAGGCCTTACATTTACCCAAATGCACAAAACTCCCTAAAGCATACATCGGCACGCAGGCCGGCAATACATGAAAAACAGGAAAAGAGGCTGGCCTTCGAGGGCCAACTCAGCAAGGGGCCAACACCCGCTATTTCCCGCTAGGCTCACCTGTACCTGCATAAGAACATTCCACCAAGCGGTGGCAAACAAAGTAACGGTCAGCACAGCTGACCAAATTATAACGACCCCACCCCTTACCCGGGGTGGCGGAGCTTCTACCCTGCAAGCAAGCCATACCAGCACAAGTATTAATATAAAGAAAGTGCAACTACACGAGGTGAGGTTTCAAGCACAATCAATCTTCTAGGTTGAGCATCAAAAGAAGGGCACCTAGGTATGCACATGATGTTGGTTGGGTTCACCCGAAGGTTCCCCACAACCGCCTAAGCAACCGCATGAGGCTAAACATGACATCAATCTATCACAGACGTGGGTACAATAACCGCACGCTCCATGCTCACAAGGCATGGATCAAAGGTACTTCTTCCCGAGCACCAACACCATCATGAGTCCGGAAACTTGAGATGGGAAAAGAGCTTATGGCCCGTCTAGGTAAACACCTTCCGCGACCTCTCCCACGATCACACGGCTTTACGAGAGACAACTATCCCTTTACCGATACTGCATGGGAACGGGTTCAGTTCAGTCAATTCCCGAGCTCTCATCGTCGAGTTCACACATACGATGCGGGTATGACATCACCTCGGCCCGTAAGGGTTTAGCACTTGCTAGTGCTACACAAAACATAAGTTACAACACCCAAGCCTTCACGAGGACATAGGCTTTACACGTAACCGAAAAGGAGATACAACTCGCTCCGCATCAATTTCGTGGTGAAGGTTTGCCTTCATCCAACTCTCAAAGCATGGGGCTTTCGTTAGGATCTTCGCAAGACGCCTACGCTTAATTCCCGCAATACTATAGAAGATTTCACGGAGTCATTCTCCGACACGCATTCTAGGCCTAACCTAAATGCAACGTCGCAAATCAAGCATCACCGATTCGGGCTCACGGCCGCGAATAGGCTTCACACAAAATGCCTAAATCCGCACGACTACCGGATTTTCTACATGCAATAATGCCGGGGACGAACACAATCTACCCGGAGTTCCGAAGAACGTGAGGAAATCCTACACTTCACCCATTTGGTGAAAGAGACACCTCATGCAAGCATAGAAAGAGGAATGAATGGACAAATACAAGTCCAAAGTTCGGGAGGAAGAATCGTTACCCTAGGCGCTTTCTTTTTCGCCATGGATCCGAGATTTTATACGGAGAGAAACGACTGCACCGGGCTGCACTCTCCAAA
Source organism: Dactylorhiza incarnata (assembly GCA_033032865.1). Classification (NCBI taxonomy): domain Eukaryota; kingdom Viridiplantae; phylum Streptophyta; class Magnoliopsida; order Asparagales; family Orchidaceae; genus Dactylorhiza; species Dactylorhiza incarnata. Next base: position 3,727,863 of record JAWHQI010000079.1, on the reverse strand, counting down.
TCTGGAAACGGCTCGCAAAACGGAGCTCCGTCAATGGCGGGATCTTCCTTCTTCTTCCTTGCCTCCTTCTTCTTCCTCTAGCCTAGGAGAGAGAAACACCTCAAAATAATGAGGATTAATCTCCTCTCATAAGCCCTAAAAGCCACCAGCATCTAATCCTAGCCATCGGATCAGATCTCAAAAGATTTGGACGGCCCGATCTTCTTCTCCGCTCAAAATCGTGGAACAGAATAAACAGGGCGCACGATCACAGGCGCACGGTCAGTGGTCGTGCGCGACGAGGGAAATGGTCGTGCGCACTATCCGGGACAGAACTCTGAATTCCTATGAATAAGCGCACGATCGCTGGCGCACGATCACTGGTCGTGCGCGAAGAGGGAAATGGTCGTGCGCACTGTCCGAGACAGAACTCGATTCTCTTCTGAATTAACGCACGATCGCTGGCGCACGATCACTGGTCGTGCGCGATGAGGCCACTGATCGTGCGCTAAGAGCAGACAGGGAAATTTCAGCCTGTTCCAAACGCAGCACTACCACTCCACCTACTTCGCGGAACTACCAGCTTTGGGGTGTTACAACTCCACCCTCCTTAAAAGAATTTCGTCCCGAAATCCAGAAAACAGTAATAGCATAAATCACAGTTATACTTTACCTGAGGGAAATAGCTCGGGATACTCCGCAAGCATTGCTTGCTCTCTCTCCCAAGAGAGCTCCTCTAGGCCGCAGTTATCCCACCGGACTTTTACCATCCGAATGGACTTGTTCCGCAGCTGCTTTACTTCGGTATCTTCGATGCGTAAGGGCTTGACTTTCGCCGACAACCCACTATCAACCGGCACTTTGCCGATCGCAACGATATAAGTAGGCTCTTGCACTGCCTTCCTCAACACTGAAATGTGGAACACGTCGTGCAGACCGCTCAGCTCTGTAGATAGTGCAAGCCGATAAGCCGCATCGCCAACACGCTCCACGATCTCAAACGGTCCTAAGTACCTTGGACTGAGCTTTTTCAAGCGTCGGATCCTTGATACCCCTTTGAACGGTTTGATTTTCAAGTAAACCCGGTCGCCGACGGCAAACTCTAGGTTTCTACGCTTGGCGTTGAAATACTTTGCTTGCCTATCCTGGGCAACCAACAGCCTTTCGCGTATAGCTTAGTGTCGCCCGTTTCCGCCCAAGACAACGGCGTACGACACTTCTTACCATAGAGGGCTTCGAAAGGAGCCATCTTTACTGGCTTGATAGCTATTATTGTAGGCGAACTCGATCATGTAGAGATGATCTTCTCACCTCTTTCCAAAATCTAGAGCGCACATTCGGAGCATATCCTCCATAGTCCTGTTGGTTCTCTACAGAATCGTCCTTCCGGTTCGGAATGAAGTGTGATACCTTTGCCAATCGGTCCACGATCACCCAGATGGCGTCGTTTCCATGTTGCGATCTCGGCAATCCATGCACGAAATCCATCAAAATATCATCAAACTTCCATTCCGGAATCGGCAAGGACTTCAAAACCCCACCGGGACGTTGACATTCCGCTTTCACCAACGCGCAAGTGTGACACTTGGCTACGTAAAGGGCAATGTCTTTCTTCATGCCCGGCCACCAAAACAGTTTCTTCATATCCATATACATTTTAGTGCTCCCCGGGTGGATCGAGTACTTGGTATGATGAGCCTCGTACATCAACTCCGCCCGTAGAGTACCAACGTTTGGGATGCACAATCTTTCCTGCTTCCACATAAGGTCATCTTCGAAGGAGAAATCAGCGTTTAACCCCTCAACGGTTTCCGCTTTGTAACGTTTCATGCTCTCGTCCAACTCCCATGCTTGTCGAACTCGGTCGGCAAGGTCGTAATGAACTTCCGTCCAGTTCAAGCATGCTGAAGTAGACGTTCTCCTATCGATGCAAACAATCTCCATTTCTTCTAGCTCACGGATTAGACGCTCATCGTGCATCAAAATCCAATTTGCTTGCGCGGGAGCCCGACGACTCAACGCGTCCGCAACTACGTTTCCTTTTTCCCGGAGTGTACTTGATATCGAAGGTGTAGTCCCCAAGGAACTCCATCCACCTCCTTTGGCGCATGTTCAATTCCCTTTGATCTAGTAAGTACTTGAGGCTCTTGTGGTCGGTAAAGATATCAATCTTCATGCCATATAGATAGTGCCTCCAAAGTTTGAGGGCAAAAACCACGGCCGCTAGCTCCAAATCATGGACCGGGTAATTCCTCTCGTGAACCTTCAGTTGCCGGGAGCCGTAGGCAATTACCTTCCCGAACTGCACTAGGACACAACCCAACCCACTTCCTGAGGCGTCGCTATATATTTCATAGCCTTCCGTACCCTGTGGCGAGCATAGGGTGGGCGCCGTGATCAGACGACTCTTTAGCTCTTCAAAAGCTCGTGCGCACTCGGGCGACCAAACGAACTTATGATCCTTCCTAGTCAGTTTTGTGAGAGGAAGTGCGATCCTCGAGAAGTTTTCCACCAAGCGCCTATAATAGCCGGCAAGTCCTAAGAAACTTCGGACTTCCGCTACGTTTTTCAACAAAGGCCACGCTTGGATCGCTTCTATCTTCGACGGATCGACTGCAATTCCTTCGCCACTAACAACATGACCAAGGAATGCCACTGACGGTAGCCAAAACTCGCACTTGGAGAACTTGGCATATAGCTGACTCCTCCTCAAGGTGCTCAGGACTGCGTGCAGATGCCCTACATGCTCCTCTTCCGACTGAGAGTATACCAAAATGTCGTCGATGAAGACGATCACAAATTGATCTAAATACTCTCGGAATGCCCTGTTCATCAAGTCCATGAATACCGACGGTGCATTGGATAGACCGAACGGCATTACCGTGAACTCATAGTGCCCAGAGCGGGTACTGAACGCTGTTTTTGGAATGTCACATTCCTTTATCCTAAGTTGCTAGTAGCCGGACCTTAAGTTAAGCTTAGAGTATACCGTCGACCCAACCAGTTGGTCAAATAAGTCGTCGATTCTCGGAATCGGATAACGGTTCTTCTCTGTCAGTTTGATCCGCTACTACTAGGACAACACCAAGGCTGGTCTTAGGCCCCGAATCCTTCAACAAGGTGAAGAATATCTTCGCGCCTTTTCACAGCTTCTCCTATCCGCGCTCACCCGAGATCTATTGGGCAGCATTACCTCTAATCTATCCTTGACTAAGGTAAACGACACTCCGATTCATAACACGAAGTCCTTAGACAGATAAGAGAGCGATGCTCCCGCACCAACAGAGCTTTCGTCGGATAGTCGATAATTAGGACAAGGCCTAATTGCACACAAATTCAAAACATAAAATTTTGTTGTCATCGGATACAATGAAATCTTTATCCGCACACAGGGTAGAAATCATATTAAGAGATGATCATCCATACCTGTGGCAACATCGCAATGTTGAACGACCTTTTGCTGGCCATAAGAGTAGACTCTCGGCTGGGTTAAAGAATATTGGGGAGTCGAAGACTCCACCGCCTTTCCTTTCTCTATAGCAGCTGAACCCATCGCACGAGCATAGTCCACTTCTCCGCTTTTTGCCTTTGGAGGACCACTTCGACACACTGCGGCTTTGTGCCCCACCTTCCCGCAGGTGAAACACGTAATAGGTCCCCGCACGGTCGTGGCTCCCAAAATATTAGAAGGAGCTGGTTCCGCGAACCTAGACTTCCTCTTGTTTCTTCTGAACTCCGACTTGGATTGAGAGGTCGGCGCATGTAACTCATTGAAGTCATTCACGCGTGGCATACTCTTCATTTCTATTTCTAGAGATTTTGCTGCTTTCACTAAGACGTTGAAGCCAAGTAACATTGGACCCACAAGCATTTGTCTTAGGTCATCTCGCAGGCCATTGTAGAACTTGTTGACCTTGGTCTCCTCATCTTCCCACATAGACCTCTCATAACGACCCAGACTGAAGAACTCATTCAGGTACTCATCCACTGAGTGTGCTCCCTGCTCCAGGTGCAAGCACTGGTTCTGTAGTGCCAAATGCCCTGGTGAGAGCATGTACCTTAGAAGGAATGACTCATGGAAGTTTTCCCAAGAGATTTCGGTAAGTTGTCTCCCACCAAACTTGTGCACCAATTCCTCTTCCCACCAAAGTCTTGCTTCTCTTATAAGTAGGAAGGTGGCCAAGGCTACCAACATATCCTTAATTATAAGTATTGACGTTAAAGTCTTCTTTATTTCTGACAACCACTCAGCAGCTCTCACAGGAGATTCGGTCCCCGCGAAGGATGGAGGGTTGAGGCTCAGAAAGTACTTTAACAGTTGATAGCGCAATTGCGGTTCCACTTCTGGCTCACTTGCCCTTGTCGGAACCGGGGCCACAATAAGACTGGGAGGCTGTACCAGCTTTCCTAGCCATGCATTTTGTGCAGCCAAGACCGCTTCTGTGACCACTCTGATCAACTCAGCCGAAGGAGCGGTCGCTGGCACTTCAGCCGACCCACTACATTCAGCGGTGTTACGGGGTCGAGACTGCCCCGCACCACTTCCAGTCACCTATAATCATGCAAGGCACGATTTAGTGACTCAAAACATATCAAACATCAATCATGGAACGCTCAGGTTCCGCAAACAAGTATGTTTTTTTCATTCCTAAGTGGACATTCTTATTAGTTTTTGTCGTTTTAGGTGAATGCACAACCCGTGCGCACCACCCCTTAAAAGGAATTCGTCCCGAATTCGCTAAACTACGGATCGACGCCTTAAGTCCGATACCAAATTGTAACACCCTGCCAGTACGAAAAGTATAACAGCAGGTCCGGCCGGGACCCCACGCCATACAAACCACACTAGCTAGGAGTTAAAAGGTGATAAACAGAAAAGTAACAACTAATCGAGAGTACAAACGTAAGCGGAAGCATTAATTAAACCATTCAAATAGACATGTCCACTATCATAGGAATGAATCCAGAAATAAGAGTTACGGCCTTAAGGCCTTACATTTACCCAAATGCACAAAACTCCCTAAAGCATACATCGGCACGCAGGCCGGCAATACATGAAAAACAGGAAAAGAGGCTGGCCTTCGAGGGCCAACTCAGCAAGGGGCCAACACCCGCTATTTCCCGCTAGGCTCACCTGTACCTGCATAAGAACATTCCACCAAGCGGTGGCAAACAAAGTAACGGTCAGCACAGCTGACCAAATTATAACGACCCCACCCCTTACCCGGGGTGGCGGAGCTTCTACCCTGCAAGCAAGCCATACCAGCACAAGTATTAATATAAAGAAAGTGCAACTACACGAGGTGAGGTTTCAAGCACAATCAATCTTCTAGGTTGAGCATCAAAAGAAGGGCACCTAGGTATGCACATGATGTTGGTTGGGTTCACCCGAAGGTTCCCCACAACCGCCTAAGCAACCGCATGAGGCTAAACATGACATCAATCTATCACAGACGTGGGTACAATAACCGCACGCTCCATGCTCACAAGGCATGGATCAAAGGTACTTCTTCCCGAGCACCAACACCATCATGAGTCCGGAAACTTGAGATGGGAAAAGAGCTTATGGCCCGTCTAGGTAAACACCTTCCGCGACCTCTCCCACGATCACACGGCTTTACGAGAGACAACTATCCCTTTACCGATACTGCATGGGAACGGGTTCAGTTCAGTCAATTCCCGAGCTCTCATCGTCGAGTTCACACATACGATGCGGGTATGACATCACCTCGGCCCGTAAGGGTTTAGCACTTGCTAGTGCTACACAAAACATAAGTTACAACACCCAAGCCTTCACGAGGACATAGGCTTTACACGTAACCGAAAAGGAGATACAACTCGCTCCGCATCAATTTCGTGGTGAAGGTTTGCCTTCATCCAACTCTCAAAGCATGGGGCTTTCGTTAGGATCTTCGCAAGACGCCTACGCTTAATTCCCGCAATACTATAGAAGATTTCACGGAGTCATTCTCCGACACGCATTCTAGGCCTAACCTAAATGCAACGTCGCAAATCAAGCATCACCGATTCGGGCTCACGGCCGCGAATAGGCTTCACACAAAATGCCTAAATCCGCACGACTACCAGATTTTCTACATGCAATAATGCCGGGGACGAACACAATCTACCCGGAGTTCCGAAGAACGTGAGGAAATCCTACACTTCACCCATTTGGTGAAAGAGACACCTCATGCAAGCATAGAAAGAGGAATGAATGGACAACTACAAGTCCAAAGTTCGGGAGGAAGAATCGTTACCCTAGGCGCTTTCTTTTTCGCCATGGATCCGAGATTTTATACGGAGAGAAACGACCGCACCGGGCTGCACTCTCCAAATCTGGAAACGGCTCGCGAAACGGAGCTCCGGAGCTCCGTCAATGGCGGGATCTTCCTTCTTCTTCCTTGCCTCCTTCTTCTTCCTCTAGCCTAGGAGAGAGAAACACCTCAAAATAATGAGGATTAATCTCCTCTCATAAGCCCTAAAAGCCACCAGCATCTAATCCTAGCCATCGGATCAGATCTCAAAAGATTTGGACGGCCCGATCTTCTTCTCCGCTCAAAATCGCGGAACAGAATAAACAGGGCGCACGATCACAGGCGCACGGTCAGTGGTCGTGCGCGACGAGGGAAATGGTCGTGCGCACTATCCGGGACAGAACTCTGAATTCCTGTGAATAAGCGCACGATCGCTGGCGCACGATCACTGGTCGTGCGCGAAGAGGGAAATGGGCGTGCGCACTGTCCGAGACAGAACTCGATTCTCTTCTGAATTAACGCACGATCGCTGGCGCACGATCACTGGTCGTGCGCGATGAGGCCACTGATCGTGCGCTAAGAGCAGACAGGGAAATTTCAGCCTGTTCCAAACGCAGCACTACCACTCCACCTACTTCGCGGAACTACCAGCTTTGGGGTGTTACAAGCTGCATCCCCCTTGGGTCCACTCGCCCAAGGTGGGGGGCGAGTGGACCATATGTCCACTCGCCCGGGCTTCGGGGTGAGTGGACTAAGGGTCCACTCGCCCGGTGGGTTGAGTGGACCGCAAGGTTCACTTGCCCAGTCAGGGTGGTGGACCTCGGTCCACTCAATTGACCCCCGACAAGGGGGGGGAGTGAACGTCTCAAGCTCCACTCGCCCCCTCCTGTTTCGGTCGTTCGGGTTGGTTGTGTAAGACCCCCCTCCCCAGACCTGCACCGGGTTCAGGGAGGGGGGATCTTACGGCCCAAAGATGGCCACTAGTGATTCCCGGATGGCAACGACCCACCCTCTCAAGCACTGAGTGGTCTCCTTGTCAGGTACGAGAATCACAACATCACATCAGAACGCACAGCGAAAGCAATCGAAATAAGCAAAACCAAGCATACTGCTTATATTTACATATTTAAATGGGGCCGAAGCCTAATGTTTACAACCACTGCCTCGGGTCACATAGATCACAACAAAGACCCTAGTCTAGTCCTATACTCTAGGACTCACATCTCGAAAGATAGGGGGAGAGCCTGGAGTGTCCGATCGAGGCATCTCTAAGGATGGTAGCTCATCCTGCGGTGCGGGGGCTATGCGCTGTCCCATCTCCTGTGATTGGTTATAAGAAATAACTGTTAGTCACAGAGCTAAGTAGAAAATACATCCCCTCCCCGGATCCATATCCGGGGGAGGGCTAAAGGACAGAAATAAATAGCCGAAGCAAAGAAGATGGTTAGCAGCAGGTAATCATATATATATATACACATATATATATCTACAGATAGGGCCTCCCCCCAACTATCCATAGTCGCGCAGTATAGTAAATACACAACACTATCTCGCGCATACTCGTACTCAGGTATTCAAACCTGTACACACAAAAAAGACCCTGTGTCGACACAGTTTAGATCGCTTCATTTCAAGCAGGGGAGCTAACCCCGCGGGCCTCACCGATGTGGCCGTCGGTGACAGTGGCCAGTCTTGCCACTTCTGAGTGTAGTCGTATCGTATCACTCAGGCCCTCCTATACAACTTGGGTGTACTAACTGGATGTGAGCGACATCTGGCGAACCGATTTTTAGGCCGACCAGCGGAGGCAAAACTGAAGGTTCGGAGTGGTGATAACCTGCTGTGCACATCCCCCTGTCGCCATGAGTCGTCAACCCACCCGCACCGGTACGAACCGTCTACGGGCGTGACCAACCCGCCACTTCCAAACAAAATTCAACTGCTTAAATACAGGAAAAACGCTTTAAGACGTGCAGCAGCTTACTCAACCGGTCATACGACCTCTGACCGGGAGGCTCAACGGTATGAGGGCTCCTTGCTTGGGGTTAACCTGGGAGGAGGGGCTCAACTCCGGGTTTTCCCCAACTAAGGCCTCGCCGAAGGGAGGATAAGCACTGCTGGCTAGCGTAGGACCAAAGTCAGCGCTGAATTAGAAAGTGCAATATAAGCAGTAAAATAGGTCGGAAGCAAGGGGCCATAATATTAAGCAATAAAATAGGCCGGAAGCAGGGGGCCATAATATTAAGCAATAAAATAGGCCGGAAGCAGGGGGCCATAATATTAAGTAATAAAATAGGTCGGAAGCAGGGGGGCCATAATATTAAGCAATAAAATAGGCCGGAAGCAGGGGGCCATAATAACAAGCAGTAAAATAATCCGGAAGCAGGGGGCCATAATATTAAGCAATAAAAAGGCCGGAAGCAGGGGGCCATAATATTAAGCAATAAAATAGGCCGGAAGCAGGGGGCCATAATATTAAGCAATAAAATAGGCCGGAAGCAGTGGGCCATAATAACTGGACCAGTGCGAGACTGGAGAAATGAAGTACTGAAAGAAGTAAATAAGGACCAGTGTGAGACTGGAGAAATGAAAATACTAAAAGCAGTAAATCAGGACCAGTGCGAGACTGGAGAAATGAAAATACTGAAAGCAGTAAATCAGGACCAGTGCGAGATTGGAGAAATGAAAATACTGAAACCAGTAAATAAATAAAAGGGTTAGTAGTCCAATCACTCCATAAGAGGAGGCTTCAACGTCGACTCCGTTCTTAGGAGGAGGTTCTGCTTTCTCCCCGTTCATAGGGGTTCTACTCCATTTCTAGGAGTTCATTTACGTTCCATGAGATTTAGTATTTTCCCTTTGCCACGGATTTGTTCTTTTTATTATCTCGGTATTACTGCATTGTGGCGTCGACCGCGATCTCGTCCCAATTTTCGCGTCACCATTTTAAACTCAATCGATTCCTTAGATCAATACGCATAATTTTATTATACCGCTAAAATACGCGTCGCGAGGACGCCGATTTATTCTAATGAATTACGCTCCCTTTCAGGCGTTTATTTTTGCTTGTAAAAGCTTTTAGAGGACCAAAATAATATGTCACACTCCCCAACTCTAATGGTAGTTGTAAAATACCCTTAATTAGAGCCTATGATTTTTGGTGATTTTTCCCAACTCATTTGGCCTTTAATTTTCTCAAAATAAACCTTTGGTAGGGTTTTAAAAATAGCAAATGACTTCCTAAAAAAATCCCAAAAAATTACAGGAGGTGTCCCTTAGGGTGGAGCACATTTTTCATTCAGGAAGTTTTTGTCATAATTGCCCCATTTTCCTCAGAAAAATGGGGAAAGGGGAAAGGCTGTTGGGGTGCGGTTAGAGGCAGGTAGAAGGCGCAGGGGTCTTGCACCCTGCGCCCTCCCACGGCCCCCACAGCGGATCTGCGGCGGATCCGCTGTGGGGGGGCACATATGCTGAAGCGGGAGGCGGGAAAATAGGTTAGGAGAGCCGTCCGATCTCCTGGAGGGGATTGGGCGATTCCCGATGGTCCAGCAGGAAGTTGCCGCTGCCGCCGCCGGGCAGCGGCCGGCTGGCGCCGGCACCGCCCCCGGTCGGTGCCCCGGGGGCCGGCGACTCCTCCGGTGGTGGTCCGGCGGCCTGGCGCCGCCGGCTACCACCGGGAAATAGAACGGAGAGGGGGCTGGAGACGGTGGCGTGGCCTGCATGCGCCATGCGTGCTCACCGCGCTGCCGCCTCCACGGGGAGAGCTGCCAGTGTCGCCCCCGGTCGGTGCGCTGGGGGCCGGCGACCACTCCGGGGGTGGTCCGGCGCCGTCGGGGGTGGGGTATTTCCTGCACAGGAAATGGGAGCAGAGGGGGGGCTGGGCCACGGGCGCCGCCAGGGCTGCGTCCTCTGGCGGCCCGGCCGCCTCCTTTCGCAGACGCAAGGGTCTCCGAGGGGGGGGACCTGCTCCCCCAGCGCCACCACCGGCGCTGGGGGGGGGGGGGGAGGGGTTGGATTCCACGGCCAGCGCCTCCACCCGAGCTTTGCCCAGCTCGGGGTGGCGCTGGTGGCGCTCCGGCGACGGGGAGGGGGTTGGCCTGGCTCAGGGGAGTAGGAAGGAGGAGGGGGAGATGTCTACCTGTAGGGGTGGTGGAGCTCGAGAGGTTGAGGGGCGGCCGTCCATGGTGGGGAAGGAGGTGGCGGCAGTTTGAGGTTGGGCAGGGATCCAGCAGGGGGGCTGGCTGGGCTAGCCGGCAGCGAAGAAGGAGGAGGAGCTGGGGGGAGGGTTGGTACTCAGGGAGGGGGCTGAGCCCCTCCTTATATAGAGGAGGGGCTGGCCTCCCCTCTCCTTCCTTTTAGCCCACATGGCTAAAAGGAAGGGATGGGTGGGGGGAGATATTTTCTCCCCCCTTCTCTCTCCTGCCCCCTTGCCCCAATAGGGGGCTGCTTATCCATGGGAAGCCCCTCCCTTGGGGGAGGGGCTTCTCTCCCCCCTTTTCTTTTCTCTTCTTAATAGGTTTCAAGCTTTGGGGGGGGGGGGGGGGGGGGTTGACCGAGGTCAACTTAGGGCGGGGTCCTTCATGGTCCCGGGGTTCATAAAGATTTGCCGGGGTCGATGCCGAGTTTGTGTGCTTCACATTTCGTGCATTGCACTGAGGTGGTCTACATAGTCCTAAAATGTGATACTCTCCATACGACCTCGGATCGAGGCACAACAAATTCCGTTGCGCTTGTATAGTTCTTACGAGTCTAATGGGACTGACGGAAGTCAGATCGGAGTATGTTTGACCACTATCCCACTATAGTGTGGTAGCGGCGCACAATGATACTCAAAATGGTCTTTTTCTTTAAACGACCTCAGATCGAGGCGCAATGAATTCCGTTGCGCTTGTATCGTTTATACGAGTCTAATGGGACTGACGGAAGTCAGATCAGAGTATGTTTGGCCACTATCCCACTATAGTGTGGTAGCGGCGCACAACGATACTCAAAATGGTCGTTTTCTCTAAACGACCTCGGATCGAGGCGCAACGAATTCCGTTGCGCTTGTATCGTTCATACGAGTTTAGTGGGACTGACGGAAGTCAGATCGGAGTATGTTTGGCCACTCTCCCACTATAGTGTGGTAGCGGCGCACAACGATACTCAAAATGGTCGTTTTCTCTAAACGACCTCGGATCGAGGCACAACGAATTCCGTTGCGCTTGTATCGTTCATACGAGTCTAGTGGATCTGACAGAAGTCAATTCGGGATTCATAGCACATAACCCCTTATCGGGTTATGTCTACCGTTCGGGCCTACTTTTATTGGGCTCACTAGGGCCTAGTGGCCCAATAAAAGTCGGGATGTTACAATTTAATAAAAATAAAGGAATTTTCGTCCCCAAAAATTACTTAAAGTAGGGGTTAGAAAGGCATACCTGGGGAAACAGTGCCGGGTATCTTTCTCGGACGAGAGATTCTGGTTCCCAGGTGAATTCCTCGCGTCCCCTGTTTGACCATAATATCTTGACCATCGTGATGGTTTTGTTCCGTAATTCCTTGAGCTTGGAATCTACTATCTTCACTGGTTCAAGTTGTACAGATCGGTCAGATTGCACTGACGCTGGCGGCACGGGAAGATGTTGCTCTAGTTGGCGAAGTACACGCCTTAGTGAAGAGACGTGAAATACGTCGTGAAGGTTTCCCAGTTCAACTGGCAGGGCTAGCCTATAAGCCACCGGGCCAACTCTTTCTATGACTTGATATGGGCCCAGCTAGCGGGGATCTAGCTTTTTCTGCTTCTTTATTCGGGATATCCCATGCATAGGCTTAATTTTTAAGAAAACCATGTCTCCTACTTTGAACTCCACGAGGCGATGACGCGCATCGTAATATTTGGCTTGTCGGCTCTGTGCCTCCAGCATACGTTCTCGAATTAACCTTATTGCGGCGGTGGTATCATCTATGTAGGTGACTCCCAAAGCTTCGGGGTCCTCATCCTGTGCCCATGATAGTGGTGTTCGACAACGTCTTCTGTAAAGGGCTTCGTAAGGCGCCATTTTGATGCTCGCCTGTACGAGAACTCTACCAAAGGCAGTAACTGCTCCCATGGCTCATTGTGTTCCACAATGCATAATCGGAGGAGGTCTTCCATCGTCCGGTTCATCCTTTCTGTTTGCCCGTCGGTCTGGGGGTGGAAGGCGGTGCTAAAATCTAATCTGGTTCCCAGATAAGCTTGCACTCTCCTCCATTCTTTTGATGTAAAGCGTCCGTCGCGATCAGAGACGATTGATTTGGGTACCCCATGAAATCGGACCACTTGTTCTATGAATAGTCGGGCTAATATGTCGACACCATCGCCTTGACGGTTCGGGATAAAACGGGCCACCTTGGTGAGGCGATCTACGACGACCCATATGGAGTCGTTCCCCGCACGAGATCGGGGTAAGCCATGAACGAAGTCCATGGATATATCTTCGAACTTCCATTCTGGTATGGGCAGAGGTTGTAGTAAACCTCCTGGGCTACGACATTCTGCCTTGACCATTTGACAGGTCTGGCAGTGCGCTACATAATTGGTAACGTCCTTCTTCATTCCTGGCCAGTACAATGTCCTTCGCTGGTCTGTATACATTTTTACTACCCCCGGATGTATTGAATACCTTGTCTGGTGTGCCTCGCAAAGTATTTCTTCCCGGATTCCCTCTGCAGCGGGGATGAATATGCGGTGTCTGTACTGCAGGATGCCATCATACAAATTGTAGTCTTCTTGTGCACCGTGTTGCAAGGCCTGAATGATCGGGGCTGCTTCTACGTCGATCTTTTGTGCCTCTCGTATTCTGTCCCTGATGTCGCACAGTATCTCCATCCAGTAAAGCTGGGCCTGGTATTCCATCGGATTTCTTCAGGCGATGAGAATAATATCCAATTCTGCAAAGGATCCGACTAACTCCTCCGGTATCATCTCTAGCCAACTCCCGGTCCTTGGAGGTTGCCGACTTAGGGCATCTGCAACCTTATTGGCTTTGCCGGGGTGGTACTGAAGGGCAAAGTCGTAATCGCACAGAAACTCCAACCATCGACGCTGTCAGAGATTCAGCTCTTTCTGGGTGAAGACGTACTTGAGGCTTTTATGATCGGAGAAGATCTCGCATCGCACTCCGTAGAGGTAGTGCCTCCAAACCTTTAGTGTGAAGACTACCGCACCCAGTTATAGATCATGGGTGGCGTAGTTTAGTTCGTGAGGCTTTAGCTGACGTGAGGCGTAGGCGATTACCTTGCCGTGTTGCATTAGCACGACTCCCAATACCTTTAGTGAGGCATCAACGTAGATCTGGAAGCCCTCAGTACCTGAGGGGAGTGTCAGAATCGGGGCCGATATCAGTCGGTTCTTCAGCTCTATGAATGCTGCTTCGCATTCGGGAGACCACTGGAACGTCACGTCCTTTTTGGTGAGGGACGTAAGTGGTAACGCAATCTTAGAGAATCCTTCTACGAACTTACGGTAGTAGCCGACGAGGCCAAGGAAACTCCTGATGTCTGCTGCTGACTTAAGTGGTGGCCAGTCTTGTACTTCTTGTACCTTGGCTTGGTCCACCGCTACCCCGTTCTTGTTAACTGTGTGTCCAAGGAAGCCGACTTCTTCCATCCAGAACTCACATTTGCTAAACATCGCAAAGAGCGAGTGTTCCCTTAGTTTGAGCAGAACCATTTGGAGATGCCTGGAATGATCAGTTTTGTTCTTCGAGTAGATGAGTATATCGTCTATAAAGACTATCACGAAGTGATCTAGGAAGGGTGTAAACACCGTATTCATTAAGGCCATGAAGGCGGACGGGGCATTGGTCAATCCAAACGGCATTACCATGAATTCGTAAAGTCCATAGCGGGAGCTGAAAGCGGTCTTGGGAATGTCTGCTTCTCGTACTCTGAGCTGATAATAGCCGGATCTTAAATCCATCTTAGAAAAGACGGACGCGCCTTGTAATTGATCGAACAATTCATCTATTCGGGGCAGGGGATAGGTATTCCGGACAGTGAGCTTATTCAGTTCCCTGTAGTCAATACAGAGACGCAGGGATCCATCTTTCTTTTTAACGAATAGCACTGGGGCTCCCCAGGGCGAGGTACTTGGGCGGACGAAACCTGCGTCAACTAGCTCTTGTAGTTGGATCTTGAGCTCGGCTAGTTCCCTCGGAGCCATTCGGTATGGAGCTCGGGATACGGGTCGGGCTCCATGAGTAAGTTCAAATTGGAAGTCCACTTCCCGTTGCGGTGGCAACCCAGGAAGGGATTCTGGAAAGATGTCTGGGAAGTCCCTAATTACGGGCACTCTAGCGAGTACTTGCGTCTTGTCCTCCATCTCGAAGTAGATTAGGTACACCTCGTCCTTTCGCCGGACTGCTTTGACTGTTTGCGCGGACGTTAAGATAATGCGGGTGACAGAGGGTATACCTGCTAGTGTAATAAATTGCCCATTCGGGTTCTGGAGGTGGATTTCTCGAGTCGAACAATTGATTTGGGCGCTGTGCTCGGCCAATCAATCCATCCCTAAAATGATGTCGAATCCGGTTATCGCCAAAACGGTTGCGTTGACTTCGAATTCTATGCCTCCTAGCATTGCTTGGAAGGAACACTTTTCTGTGGACGTCATATCTGATCCATCCGGAAGTCGTATTCGAATTGACATCCCGGATGATCGTCCAGTGTTTCCCTTGTCAGCGATGAAGTTCCGTGCGATGAAGGAATGCGTGGCACCGGTATCGAACAACGTTTTAGCGGGATGACCTTCTACCAAAAGTAAACCTTTTAATATGTATATACTATGATCATAAATTTTTACAGATATACAAGAGTAGAGACTATGCAAAAGGTCACAACATATATATGACTATAACATGCTCCTAGGATATCGTAACTACTGAAAGTAGATACCTATCACTACATCTGGTGCAGGACCGTGCTGGAGATCTAATGCATATGCCTCGAGCGGTGCTGCTCGGCCCTGCCTAGCTGGCTCCCTCCTGCCTGTGGGACGTCCTCTGCGTCCACCTCGTCCTCTCTCCGCAGCTCTCTGTACTGCTCCTAAACCGGGTCTCCCTGTAGCCTGAGGGTAGAAAGCTCGTATGTGCCCGGGCTGCTGACATAGGTAGCAGTTCCCTTTAAAGGGGAATCTCATCGTGCGGCTGGGACGGCCTGAGGTGCTGGGGCTGGGGGTGCTGGTCGGGGCTTGGCTGCCTGCCCATATGGCTGGTGGCGCTGACGCTATCTCCTACCTCGGTCCTGTCTGCGAGAACCTACTCCTCTCTCTCGGCCCTGAGCCCGGGGAACCTCCGCATGTCCCCTACGCTGCTGGGCCACCATCCTCTGATCTAACTCTAAAGATGCGGCGTGCGAGGCAATCGTGTGGAAGGATGCCTGAGAAATCATGATCAGAGCCTGACGGAGATCGTCTCATAGTCCTCGGTAAAATCTAGTCGCTCTATCCCTGTCCATAACTGCTAGAGTCCCGGCGAAGCGGGCCAAATGAATGAACTCTCGTTGGTACTCGGGTACCGTCCTCTCCCCTTGCCGGATCTGTAAGAAACGCTCCTGAAGTGCGATCCTGTCTGCGTCCGAGATGAAGTGCTCTAGGAAGGCCTATGAGAATTCCCCCCAGAGGATTGTACTGAGTGGTCGCCCTCTAAACGTGGAGCGGCTGGCTGCTCTCCACCAATCTCGGGCATAGCCCTCTAGCATGGTCACCACTAAGGACACTGTGGCTATGGCGGGGCACATCATCCTGACTAAGAGCTCCTCTACCCTCTCCACCCACTCTTCGGCCTGAATGGCTGACTCGGTACCTCGGAAGGTGGGGGGCCTTAGCCCCCAGAATGTCGTCAGAAGATCGGTGGGTACGGTGGCCTGCTGAGGTGGCCGTAGGGTGGCCATCTGGAAAGTGGCTAACAAAGCTGTCAGGGTCCGTCCTAGCTCTGTATCCCCAAACAAAACTGCGGCTGGAGTGGCCGGGGCTGGTGGTGGAGTGGTAGGGTGGTACTGATCCCTAGAGGAGGACCTTCCGTTACTCGACTCTGGTATCTGGAGAAGTAACAACGAACATCAGTACTTGCAAAAATAAGGGGATTTTGCATAACTGAAACGAAAAGAAAGCGGAAAGCGTGCGGGTGTATTATCGTGCAGTCTCGAATCCTTAACCTTAAACCTAAAGGGTCCACCAAGCTTCCGCTGCCTAGTTCGTCCTGAACAAAGAAATGGAACCGGGGAAGGGAGGATCGAAGGACTGCCCCATGTGGTCGGATCGTGGTAGCTCTGATCCATTTGTAAGACCCCCCTCCCCAGACCTGCACCGGGTTCAGGGAGGGGGGATCTTACGACCCAAAAATGGCCACTAGTGCTTCCCGGATGGCAACGACCCACCCTCTCAAGCACTGAGTGGTCTCCTTGTCAGGTACGAGAATCACAACATAACATCAGAACGCACAGCGGAAGCAATCGAAATAAACAAAACCAAGCATACTGCTTATATTTACATATTTAAATAGGGCCGAAGTCTAATGTTTACAACCACTGCCTCGGGGCTACATAGATCACAACAAAGACCCTAGGCTAGTCCTATACTCTAGGACTCATGTCTTGGAAGATAGGGGGAGAGGCTGGAGTGTCCGATCGAGCCATCTCTAAGGCTGGTAGCTCATCCTGTGGTGCGGGGGCTCGCGCTGTCCCATCTCCTGTGATTGGTTATACGAAATAACCGTTAGTCACAGAGCTAAGTAGAAAATACATCCCCTCCCCGGATCCATATCCGGGGGCGGGCTAAAGGACAGAAATAAATAGCCTGTAATCATATATATATATATACATATATATATATCTACAGATAGGGCCTCCCGCCCTACTATCCAAAGTTGCGCAGTATAGTAAATACACAATACTATCTCGCGCATACTCGTACTCAGGTATTCAAACCTGTACACATAAAAAAGACCCTGTGTCGACACAGTTTAGACCGCTTCATTTCAAGAAGGGGAGCTAACCCCGCGGGCCTCACGGATGTGGCCGTCGGTGATAGTGGCCAGTCTTGTCACTTCTGAGTGTAGTCGTACCGTATCACTCAGGCCCTCCTGTACAACTTGGGTGTACTAACTGGATGTGAGCGACATCCGGCGAACCGATTTTTAGGCCGACCAGCGGAGGCAAAACTGAAGGTTCAGAGTGGTGATAACCTGCTGTGCACATCCCCCTGTCGCCATGAGTCGTCAACCCACCCACACCGGTACGAATGGTCTGCGGGCGTGACCAACCCGCCACTTCCAAAAAAATTCAACTGCTTAAATACAGAAAAAACGCTTTAAGACGCGCAAAAGCTTACTCAACCGGTCATACGACCTCTGACCGGGAGGCTCAGTGGTATGAGGGCTCCTTGCTTGGGGTTAACCTGGGAGGAGGGGCTCAACTCCAGGTTTTCCCCAACTAAGGCCTCGCCGAAGGGAGGATAAGCACTGGTGGCTAGCGTAGGACCGAAGTCAGCGCTAAATTAGAAAGTGCAATATAAGCAGTAAAATAGGTCGGAAGCAGGGGGCCATAATATTAAGCAATAAAATAGGCCGGAAGCAGGGGGCCATAATATTAAGCAATAAAATAGGCCGGAAGCAGGGGCCATAATATTAAGTAATAAAATAGGCCGGAAGCAGGGGGCCATAATTTTAAGCAATAAAATAGGCCCGAAGCAGGGGGCCATAATAACAAGCAGTAAAATAGGCCGGAAGCAGGGGACCATAATATTAAGCAATAAAATAAGCCGGAAGTAGGGGCCATAATATTAAGCAATAAAATAGGCCGGAAGCAGGGGGCCATAATATTAAGCAATAAAATAGGCCGGAAGTAGGGGGCCATAATAACAGGACCAGTGCGAGACTGGAGAAATGAAAGTACTGAAAGCAGTAAATAAGGACTAGTGCGAGACTGGAGAAATGAAAATACTGAAAGCAGTAAATCAGGACCAGTGCGAGACTGGAGAAATGAAAATACTGAAAGCAGTAAATTAGGACCAGTGCGAGACTGGAGAAATGAAAATACTGAAAGCAGTAAATAAATAAAGGGGTTAGTAGTCCAATCACTCCATAAGAGGAGGCTTCAACGTCGACTCCGTTCTTAGGAGGAGGTTCTGCTTTCTCCCCGTTCATAGGGGTTCTACTCCATTTCCAGGAGTTCATTTACGTTCCATGAGATTTAGTATTTTCCCTTTGCCGGATTTGTTCTTTTTATTATCTCGGTATTACTGCATTGTGGCGTCGGCCACGATCTCGTCCCAATTTTTGCGTCACCATTTTAAACCCAATCGATTCCTTAGATCGATACGCGTAATTTTATTATACCGCTAAAATACGTGTCGCGAGGACGCCGATTTATTCCGTTGAATTACGCTCCCTTTCGGGCGTTTATTTTTGCTTGTAAAAGCTTTTAGAGGACCAAAATAATATTTCACACTCCCCAACTCTAATGGTAGTTGTAAAATACCCTTAATTAGAGCCTATGATTTTTGGTGATTTTTCCCAACTCATTTGGCCTTTAACTTTCTCAAAATAAACCTTTCGTAGGGTTTTAAAAATAGCAAATGACTTCCTAAAAAAATCCCAAAAAATTACAGGAGGTGCCCCTTAGGGTGGGGCACATTTTCCATTCAGGAAGTTTTTTTCATAATTTCCCCATTTTCCTCAGAAAAATGGGGAAAGGGGAAAGGCTGTTGGGGTGCGGTTAGAGGCAGGGAGAAGGCGCAGGGGTCTTGCACCCTGCGCCGTCCAGCGGATCTGCGGCGGATCCGCTGTGAGGGGCACATATGCTGAGGCGGGAGGCGGGAAAATAGGTTAGGAGAGCCGTCCGATCTCCTGGGGGAGATCGGGCGGCTCCCGATGGTCCAGCGGGAAGTGGCTGCTGCCGCCGCCGGGCAGCGGCCGGCTGGGGCCGGCGCCGCCCCCGGTCGGTGAGCCGGGGGCCGGCGACTCCTCCGGTGGTGGTCCGGCAGCCTGGCGCCGCCGGCTACCACCGGGAAATAGAACGGAGAGGGGGCGGGAGACGGTGGCGTGGCTTGCATGCGCCATGCATGCTCGCCGCGCCGCCGCCTCCACGGGGAGAGCTGCCGGTGTCTCCCCCGGTCGGTACGCCGGGGGCCTGCGACCACTCTGGTAGTGGTCTGGCAGCCTGGCGCCGCCGGCCGCCGCCGGGGGTGGGGTATTTCCTGTACAGGAAACGAGAGCAGAGGGGGGGGGGGGGGGGGGGGGGGGGGCTGTGCCACGGGTGCCGCAGGGTCTGCGTCCTCCGGCAGCCCGGCCGCCTCCTTTCGTCGGCACAAGGGTCTCCGAGGGGGGACCTGCTCCCCCAGCGCCACCACCGGTGCTGGGGGGGGGGGGGGGGTGGCTTCCACGGCCAGCGCCTCCACCCGAGCTTTGCCCAGCTCGGGGTGGCGCTGGTGGCGCTCCGGCGACGGGGAGGGGGTCGGCTTGGCTCAGGGGAGTAGGAAGGAGGAGGGGGAGATGTCTACCTGTAGGGGTGGTGGAGCTCGAGAGGTTGAGGGGCGGCCGGCCATGGTGGGGAAGGAGGTGGCGGCGATTTGAGGTTGGGCAGGGCTCCAGTAGGGGGGCTGGCTGGGCTAGCCGGCAGGGAAGAAGAAGGAGGAGCTGGGGGAGGGTTGGTACTCAGGGAGGGGGCTGAGCCCCTCCTTATATAGAGGAGGGGGTGGCCTCCCCTCACCTTCCTTTTAGCCCACATGGCTAAAAGGAAGGGATGGGTGGGGGGAGATATTTTCTCCCCCCCCCCCCCTTCTCTCTCCTGCCCCCTTACCCCAATAGGGGGCTGCTTATCCATGGGCAGCCCCTCCCTTGGGGGAGGGGCTTATCTCTCCCCCCTTTTCTTTTCTCTTCTTAATAGGTTTCAAGCTTTGGGGGGGGGGGGGGGGGGTTGACCGAGGTCAACTTAGGGCGGGGTCCTTCATGGTCCCGGGGTTCATCAAGATTTGCCGGGGCCGATGTCGAGTTTGTGTGCTTCACATTTCGTGCATTGCACTGAGGTGGTCTGCATAGTCCTAAAATGTCATACTCTCCATATGAACTCGGATCTAGGCGCAACAAATTCCGTTGCGCTTGTATAGTTCATACGAGTCTAATGGGACTGACGGAAGTCAGATCGAGTATGTTTGGCCACTATCCCACTATAGTGTGGTAGCGGCGCACAATGATACTCAAAATGGTCATTTTCTTTAAACCACCTCGGATCGAGGCGCAACGAATTCCGTTGCGCTTATGTCGTTCAGACGAGTCTAATGGGACTGACGGAAGTCAGATCGGAGTATGTTTGGCCACTATCCCACTATAGTGTGGTAGCAGCGCACAACGATACTCAAAATGGTCGTTTTCTCTAAACGACCTCGGATCGAGGCGCAACGAATTTTGTTGCGCTTGTATCGTTCATACGAGTCTAGTGGGACTGACGGAAGTCAGATCGGAGTATGTTTGGCCACTATCCCACTATAGTGTGGTTGCGGCGCACAACGATACTCAAAATGGTCGTTTTCTCTAAACGACCTCGGATCAAGGCGCAACGAATTCCGTTGCGCTTGTATCGTTCATACGAGTCTAGTGGATATGACAGAAGTCAATTCAGGATTCGTAGCACATAACCCTTTATCGGGTTATGTCTACCGTTCGGGCCTACTTTTATTGGGCTCACTAGGGCCTAGTGGCCCAATAAAAGTCGGGATGTTACAGGTTGTTGGGCTGTGGATAGTAGATTTTTGGCTATCCGCATCCCAATTTTTGGGAAGTCTATAAATAGACCCACATGGGCACCTTGGGAAGGGATGTTGGTACCCCCTCCCTCGCGTGTGAGCAAGCACTACCCCTCCCCTCCCCCTGTCATTGAAGGCGGACGGTGAGGTGATCCTTAGTGCCCTCCAAGGTGCCCAGGCTCAGCATTGGCTTGGGAGGGGAAGTTCCATGTGAGCTTCCAGGTTTGTGGTGGGACCTCCACACTGCAGCTTAAGGGGTCCGTTTGTGGACTTAGGTGCTATTTAAGGGTCAGGTTCTTCAGTTCTTGGTGACTGGTCAAGGGTCTAGCTCGGGTCAAGTAAGGGTTAGCTGCATCCCCCTTGGGTCCACTCGCCCAAGGTGGGGGGCGAGTGGACCTAGGGTCCACTCTCCCCATGCCCGTTGGCGAGTGGACCTATGGTCCACTGGCCCAGGGGGCGAGTGGACCATAGGTCCACTCACCTAGGCTTCTGGGCGAGTGGACCAAGGGTCCACTCGCCCAGTCAGGGTGGTGGACCTCGGTCCACTCAATTGACCCCCGGCAAGGGGGGGAGTGGACGTCTCAAGCTCCACTCGCCCCACTCCTATTTCGGTCGTTCGGGTTGGTTGTTGTGCTGGGGATAGTAGATTTTTGGCTATCTGCAGCCCAATTTTTGGGAAGTCTATAAATAGATCCCCATGGGCACCTTGGGAAGGGATGTTGGTACCCCCCTCCCTCGCATGTGAGAAAGCACTACCCCTCCCCTCCCCCTGTCATTGAAGGCGGACGGTGAGGTGATCCTTAGTGCCCTCCAAGGTGCCCAGGCTCAGCATTGGCTTGGGAGGGGAAGTTCCATGTGAGCTTCCAGGTATGTGGTGGGACCTCCACGTTGTAGTTTAAGAGGTCCGTTTGTGGACTTAGGTGCTATTTAAGGGTCAGGTTCTTCAGTTCTTGGTGACTGGTCAAGGGTCTAGCTCGGGTCAAGTAAGGGTTAGCTGCATCACCCTTGCGAACGTCGAGACCAGTTCTCTGGTTTCAACAGTATAGTCTTAGGTTCAATGTTTTAGTTTGTCTGAGCTAGCTAGAACTTAGGAAAATACTAAGTTCTCTGCGTTCGACGAACTCCCTCCTGAGTTCGACGAACGTCGTTCATCAGTTCGACGAACTTGGTCCTCTGCTTGACGAATTCAGTCTTTCAAGCCAGTTCTGCAGATTCTATCTCTCAGTTCGATGAACTCCAGATTGAGATTGACGAACTTTGTGTTCTGTTCGACAAATGAGTAACTAAGTGTTCAGTTCGACGAACTCAGCCTTCTGTTCGACGAACTCAGATTTCTGCTCGATGAATTCAACTTTCTGTTCGACAAAATTCCTTTTAAACTTGACAATTTCTAAAAAATCAGTTATCTTTATTCTCTGAACTCAAATCGACTATCCAGCAATGGATCTATTCATATATTTGGACTTATTCATTATCAGATAAGACAAGATTTCATCTTTCCTTTTTATATATTCATTCTATTCTCTTATTTCGAGAATCTAGTCGTTGACATATTTTTGGAAAAGGAAACTTTCATTAAAAAAGGAATTAAAGTCTCTGCAGAATCAGAAAGTTTGTTATTGCAGTTCCAAGGAATATTTATCTCAGATTATTCTATTCCATATTAGAAGATTTGAATTTTAGAATCAAAATACAAGAGATACAAAAAGAGATATATCAGTGGATACAATATAGAATAGATAAGATATAAAAGATACTTGTGAAATACTCAGAGATACAAAAAAAATCTTCATCTTCTACAACAGCATCTTCACTTTCTGAGAACATCTGAAATCTTCTCTCAGAAACATCTGCTGATTCTCAGTCCTCTCCATCCAAGAGAAAGCTTCACCAACTGTCAACAAATTCTATCAGACAGGGGGAGCTTTACAACAACAGCATTCCACTTGTCTTCTCTCAGATCTTGTTGAGAGAGAAGAATTTCATAAACTCGTTTTATTTATTCTTTTTACCCCATCTTGTACAGGGTTTTAACTTCCTTCAAAAGTTAACCTTTGGTGGCAGGGTACCTAATCAAAAACCTGTGGTTTGGTTTGAGCACCTGATCAAAAGCTCAGTGGTGTTTGGGCACCTGATCAAAATCGCAGTGGTGATAGGGCACCTGATCAAAAACCTAGTGGATTCCTACCAAGGGTGGTAGAAGAGTAGATGTACCCAGGTTGATTGGGGAACTACTATAGATCCTTGTGTCGTGCTGTGTTTGTGTTTTCTTTTTGTACTGTGCCGTGTTTATTATTTTGTCTTTTACACTCACTCAATTACACATACATATATCATTATTTTAATTCCGCTATAAAATAAGTTAAAACTTTTAATACTCTACCACCCCCCCTCTAGAGTAAGTCTAAGATCTAATACCTCACTTTCAGAAATCACCATCATAGGGGTACGAGATGCGGTGAAAGAGCAGAGACACTCGCGAGCTGCCAGATGGGGGTAAGCGAATGAGTGCCTAATGAATACCTACGCATGTAAAGTGCGTGAGTGCCGTGTGAAAGGTGCGCGAGTACGTTGCAGCAAGGCAAAAATAAAAGATAGACAAGACAGGAAAAAAGAGGGCTAAGCAAAACTTCTTTTCATTTCATCAAAAAGCTCTATTACAAAGGTCGCGGCAATCTCACCAGCCAAAAATCAAAATGTCAAAATACATTGAAATTCATACACTCTAAGGGTGGTCCTCGGACCGATCGCTATCGCTGTCCCCAGTCTCCGGCAGCGGTAAGGACAGCTCCAGAACTACCTCCTCGAGGGTTAGTTGCTGCGCCTCGTCAGACAGAAGATCCGCTCGCTTCAGGGTGAGGAAGATATGCTTCGCAACCGCTATTGCATTCTTCCGCAACATCTCATCCAGCTCGCTCTCCGAGTATGTCTGAGTGTTGTCGATGTGAGGAGGAAGAGGAAAGACAGCACGGGTCAGCTCGCTATTTTGGGCCTTCAGCCCGAGGAATTCCTTGTTCAATTCGAAAGTGCGGGAGAGAAGATGACTAGCGGTCTCGGCATCCTGCGAGAGAAAGGTGAGTTAGTCAAAAGAAGTTGCGAAGAAAATGGAGGGGTGGAATTAATTCTTCAACAACTTACCATCCCGCCCTGAAGGATGGCGAGGAGGCCATCTGAGATGTTCTGCTTCTCCTTGAAGCTCGTGATCTTGTCCATGGAAGCCTTTAGCTTGCTCTTGAGCTCTACAGAGTGTCGTTATAGCTGGAAGAATCGCCAACCCATCATGTGTGCGACCTCCAGGGTGCGGAGTTGGGCTCGCGCACTCTCGTGAGCGAGTGCCCGGGTCGTCAGCTCGTCAAAGTCGGCGGAATCCTCCCGGTCGTACATCCCGAAGGAGAGGGCGAAGGCCTGACCTCCGATGGTCTCCTTCTCCACCCAGGAGGGGAGGAGGGTCGACACAGAGGCCCTGTTGGCCTCCGAATCCCAGCCCAGCAGAGGCTAGCCGGCCTCATTCCGGTGCTTCGAGCCGAGATCAAAATTTCAATGGCTCGTCGGCGCGGGCAAACCCGATGTACCGACAACCTCTACAGCGACCTCGCTGGTCTCTTCAGCAGGCAGGCTCGCCGAAGAGTCTTCTCCGAGCAGGTCCCCGGGAACCTCTTTTTCCTTAGCCAGAGCGGGGGCTTTCTTCTTTTGGGAGGCGACTGCAAGGAAGGTGCCCTGCGGCTCACGGGTGAGGGTCGCTTCTTGCCAGAGGGCACGGAAGTGTTGGGAGCTTCCCTGCAAGCGGCGGCGGCCGAGGTAGCGAGCCCAAGTCCAGGGAGGATAGTCCAGGCTCTCACGTAAGGGGGTGGAGAGGAAGGTATCACTCCCCTGCAAATGATACAACGATCAGAGGTTAGTCAGAGAAAGAAAAGGGAATGCAAAGTAGCGAGCGAGCACGAGTCAATCCTGCCCCAGACAGCATAGGGGGTAGCGAGTCGACATTTCTCTGAAGGTAGACGACCTTGAAGTTCTTCAGCAAGAAGAACTTGAATAGAACGACTTCGTGACAACCGAGCATAGGAGGACGGTAGATCGCCTCGTCATGTTGGACAGGCGAGAAGGGCATGTTGCCAAAGGCCCCTTCACAAAAACAAACTTTGGAGCCAGTGGTGTCTCTTATTTACCGTCTCGAAAACCTTGGCATGCTGGCTCGCGAAGTAGGCGGTCCCATCCTTGTAAGCCCGGAAGGAGAAGAGCCTGCGGAAGATCGGCAAGCTAAACTCGATCCGCTCCTCCCTCAGGTAGCAGGCGAAGGCTACTATGACGACGACGACCGATTTGGGGGTCATCTTATAACACCCCACCCGTTCCACAATATATAACAGTAGGTCCGGCTGGGACCCCGCGCCATATAAAGTGAACAAGCACGAGGGTTACGTATTCAGTTACCCAACCAACGACATCTCAGAGTGACACATAAGCGGAAGCATAAATTAGTTAAATCTTTAACCAGAGTAGATGTCCACAACACAGAAAAGGAATGACTGATTTATATATATAACAAGAGTTTGTTACTACGGCCATACATCAAAAAGTGTTTATCTTATTACATGTTTTACAAACATCGGCACGCAGACTGTTAAAATTTTTGAAAGACCGTTTAGGAGTAAGCAGGAGTTGTATCAACAAGAGTTATAGCCAAACAACCACAATGCCAAAACAACAACACAAGAAATCTTTATTGAAACAGAACTGCTTTACAATGCGAGGTATACATGGCGAGATATGATTCATAAGAATCACGGAGATGAGAAGAACAAAACACACCAAAACCAAAACTGGCGGTCTGCCAAAGCAGAGACCGCACAGACCGCAAAAAGGCTCAGGCCGCCCGGCTTGCTCTGCTGTACTCCCAGACCGCTTGCACAGTCAGACCGCAGAAACAACTTGAGATTGCGCGAACAGAAGCAGACGACCTGCACTGCCAGACTGCAATCCCAGACCGCACGAACTGAAGCTTATTGGAACAAAGAACTGAAGCTGTCGCCAGACCGCAACTCAGATCGCCTAACCGCTGAAGGTCGCCTGATCACTGAGCTCGCTGCGAACAACACAAGAACACAATAAACCAGTTCGCTGACAGACCGCAGACGAACTGTTTATTTAAGCCGCCGGAAATCAATAAGGAAGGAGACCGCAACCTGCTGACCGCAAACCTGCGAACACAACAACGGTTAACTCACATCCAAGTCGCGCGACCTCAAACTTGAGTTCGCAAGAAACAATCCGGGCTCTTGTTCTTACAGTTCTTGTTGGGAATGACGGGCCCTACACCCCTATTTATAGATGGATAGACGGATGTCATCACCGCACAAACCGGGGTACAATAACCGCCCATCAGATCGACAGCGGCCTCATAAGACAGACCGCGCAGACACAACACTTGGGACGAGATCCAGCACAAGTCCGCAAGACAGCAGCAGTCCGCGCACAAGTCGCGCGGACACAACACTTGGACAAGATCCAGCCCAAGTCAGCAAGACAGCAGCAGTCCGCGCACAAGCCTCGTGGACACAACGACCACCCTTCCTGAGATCGCCTATGCAGGGACAAACATCTGGCCGACTTGACCAAGTCGCCAGAACAGTCCAAACAAGCCGCCCGGTCACTGCGGACAACCAAGAATAGGCCGCCCAGAACAAGACCGGAAGAACTCGCAACAGGTCGCCAGAACCAACGACCAAACCAAGAAGCAAACTGGCCGATCACAGCAGATCGCCAGAACAGCATGGAGAGATCGCAGAACAAAACCGCCAGAGCACCAGCGCAGGCCGCGCGGTCTCTGCGGTCTCCAGCCATCAGACCGGCCGGACTCCCTTCCACTTCACTTCAACAATTTCAACACTCCCCCTTGAAGTGGGAAGTGGAAACTAGCCCGAGCAACTCCCTTAACCGTGTAAACGGTCCCTTCGCCAGCGGCTTTGTGAAGATGTCTGCGACATTGTCCGCACTCTGAACATGCTCGACCATAAGAGATCCTCCCAACACCTTTTCACGAATGAAATGGTGCTCAATCTCTATATGTTTGGTCCTCGCGTGACAGACTGGATTGTTAACCAGCTTGAGAGCACTCTCATTGTCCCCGCGTAGCAAGGTGGGACCTCGAACCTCCTAATAAACGTCCTCCACCAACCTCCTGAGCCAAATGGCTTCCTGAGCTGCCAAGGCCGAAGCCTTGTACTCCGCTTCTGTGGTAGATACAGACACCGAGTCTTGCTTCTTGCTGCACCAAGAGATAGTTGTGGGGCCCGTCATAAAGACATAACCAGACGTTGATCTCCGATCATCCACGTCTCCCACATAATCAGCATCCATGTATCCATGCAACTCCAAGCTTGACCCTCTCCTATATAGGAGACCCAGATCAGAGGTCGACTTCACATACTTCAAGATGCCTTTTGCCGTCAGAAGATGAGGCTTCCGTGGTTCCGCCATGTACCGACTCACCTTGCCAACTGCATAAGCAATATCTGGCCTTGTGATCGTCAAGTAGATCAAACTCCCAACCAGAGCTCGGAACACCAACGGTTCAGATAAAACTCTCCCCTCATCCTTCCGAAGCTTATGATGTTGCTCCAGAGGTATAGAGCTGCTCTTCCCTTCCTCCATGCCGAATCGCTGAACAATCCGTTCCGCATAGCCAGCCTGAGAAATGAGCACTCCGCTCTCCCGCCTCTGCACCTCTAGTCCAAGGAAATGGTGGAGCTCCCCCAGATCCTTCATCTCGAACCTGATAGCAAGCTCAACCCTGAGTCTTGCAACAGCTTCCTTCGAGTTCCCGGTGACAATCATGTCATCCACATACAGCAGCACAATCACCCGAAGCACCCCCTCCTTCTTGATGAACAAGCTAGAATCAGAGTCTGAAGCAAAGAATCTGCAGAATAAGAGATACTCTGTAATCTTCCCGTACCACGCTTGAGGCGCTTGCTTCAACCCATACAGGGCCTTCTTCAACTTACAAATGTAGTCCGGATACTCCTTCGAGATGAAGCCCTGCGGTTGGAGCATGAAGATATCCTTGTCAATTTCGCTGTATAAGAACGCACTCTTCACGTCGAGTTGCCAAATCTCCCAACCACTCGAAGCCGCCAAGGCAATAACAAATCGAACCGAAGTCATCTTTGCCACTGGACTAAACGTTTCATCATAATATTCTCCGTACTGCTGTGAGAACCCGCGAGCTACAAGGCGAGCCTTGTAACGCTCGATACTACCGTCAGCTTTCTTCTTTAGCTTGAAGACCCACTTGCAAGTGACAGGAGTGGTGCCCTTGGGCTTGGGCACCAGAGACCAAGTCTCGTTCTTCTCGAGAGCTGACATCTCTTCT
This sequence comes from Dactylorhiza incarnata, assembly GCA_033032865.1. Lineage (NCBI taxonomy): Eukaryota > Viridiplantae > Streptophyta > Magnoliopsida > Asparagales > Orchidaceae > Dactylorhiza > Dactylorhiza incarnata. The sequence goes on along the minus strand of JAWHQI010000079.1, from coordinate 3,699,497 downwards.
TGCATCGCAACGTCCCACTCCTTCACGCCTCTGGCTTTTTCAAAGCTCGACGGCTCCCTTTCATCCAAGGGACCAGCAAAGAAACATGAAACAAAGTTCACCATGTTTCCTCCTGTGTATCGATCTGGTGGTTGAATAGTCCTTTTCGACCTCCTAAGAGGTTGCCCCTGACTAACCACCTCCTCAGCTGCTTCTTCAGAACTAGCTCCTCTTCTAGGAGAATTCGGAGCATCGCTCCCCCTGCTTCCAGAACCTGAAGCTTCCGCCTCTGAGCTAGACACAGCTGGAGCTCCTGGTGAAACAGGCAACTCCACTTGAAGACTCCCCGCAGCTTTTCCTTCTTCATCAACCCTGCCCTCCGGTAGCTCAACTCCTGAACTCCCCTTGTAGGAAGTCACTTCATCAAACACCACATCCCGAGAAACAATTGACCTCCGTGTCTCAGGATCCATGCACCTCCACCCTTTCTTTCGCTCATCATACCCGACAAAGACAAGCTTCCTTGCTTTCGCATTTAGCTTTGTCCGAAGAGCATCAGGGATGTGCACAAAGCAGGTTGATCCAAACACCCGAAGGTGTGCAACACTCGGCTTCTCCTTGAACATCAATTCGTGAGGGGTCTTCATGTTGATAGGACTTAAAGGCAACTTGTTGATGACATAAGCTGCACAAGACATTCCCTCCGCCCAGAAGGACTTTGGGATACTCTTAGCATGAAGCCAGCATTTGCAAGTTTCCGTCAGATGACGGATTTTCCTCTCGGCAACGCCATTCTGTTGTGGAGTATGGGCACAAGTGAGCTCTCTCATGATGCCATGCTTCCTGCAAAAACTTGAGAACTCACCAGAGGTGAACTCCCCACCATTGTCAGTTCTAAGTTTTTTAACCCGCAGGCCAAGCCGGCCTTCAACCAGCTCCTTGAACTCCACAAATTTTGCAAATGCTTCCGACTTCTCCTTCAAAAAATACACCCAGACATATCTGGTGTAATCGTCAATCAACACCAACATGTATCTGTTGCATCCAAGGCTTGGGGTGGCAGTCGGTCCCATCAAATCACCGTGGATGCACTCCAACGGCACTTTGCACCTTGTTTGCGATTTGTCAAATGGAAGTCGATGAGACTTACCAAACTGACATCCTTCGCAGACATGACCGTCTCCATAGGAGGACAAGCTAGGCAAGCCATTGACAAGGCCCCTTACCGCCATAGCCTTCAATTTGTCCATGCCTACATGCCCCAACCTTTCATGCCAGATGGCCGCGCCATCATTGGTCCTCATCTTATCAACATAGGTACTTGTCGATAAAACGAACAATTCCTTCACCCGCTTGCCGACGTGAACAACATCTCCTTTTATCTCCGGTTGAGTTTTAAGAAACTTCACTTCTGTTGGGCCAAACAGAACGTGATAACCGGCATCGACCGCATTGGTCACAGAGAAGAGATTCTTCTTCATACCAGGCACGTGATAAACACTCCTCAACGTGAGTGGACCCTTATCACTGCTCAGAGAGACAACACCTTCGTGTTCTACTGGATGAATAGAATTATCAGCCGTAATGATAGCATTGTTACCTGAGTAAGGTGCCAAAGAAGAGAACTTTGATCCATCCCCGGTGAGGTGATGCCCACACCCTGAATCAACAACCCAGTCCTCATCATAGTTGATGGAAGCCAAGGACTTAACGGGCATCGCCGTTATATTAGACACAAAGGCTCCTCCCCATCCAACTTCATCAGACTTTGGCATCTCCTTCTCCACTACATGTCCTGGATGAAGATTCACCCGGCAATCTTTCTTGAAGTGCCCGGTCTTATTGCATCTAAAGCACCTCAGTCCCTCTCCTTTCTTCTTCCCATCAGACTTAGAGGCATAGCCTCTATCTTGCTGACCTAAAGTGGAGGGTCCATCATGACTCGGCTTCTTCTTCTCCCATTTCTTCTTCTTCTTCCCAGAGAACATCACATCACTTTCTCCCCCGGAGATAGAAACCCCCGCCATCTGTCTTGCCAAACTTTCTTGCGAAGTAAGAAGGTTCTCCAGCTCCAACAACGACGGTTGATTTTCCCAACCCTGAACTGAAGTCACAAAGGCAAGATACTCCTTCCGCAACCCGCGAATGATATGCCTCTTCAGTTTTGCCTCAGAGATAGGCTCATCAGGGTCCAACACAGAAATCTCTGCTGTGAGGTTCTTCATCTTGAGAAAGAAGGTAGAAATAGAAAGATCACCTTGAGAGGCCTTTGCCAACTCATTTTCAAGAAACTGTAGCCTCGCTACATTCTTCTTATTGAACAACCCATCTAAGGATGTCCAAATCTCAGCAGCAGACTTACATCCGATGATGTGGTCAAACAGCTCCGGTGAAATAGCCCTCTTGAGAGTGAACTCGGCCTTAGCATTCGTCCTCCTCCAAAGTCTCACCTCTGCCATATTATCTCCTGCTAGAAACACCTCTTGTGTGTCTTCTCCTCCAACTACCTCCCATAGATCCTCGCCAAGCAAGTAACTCTCCATACATGACTTCCACTTTTTAAAGTTAGTCGATGTGAGGAGTTCAATACCAAGACCTCTTGCGTATCCACCTTCCATGACAATCTATGTGGTCTCTTCTTCACAAAGACGATGGCAACTCTAGTTGATCACTGCTTATCCACTCCAGAAACCTCCCTTTGATACCATGTTAAAATTTCTGAAAGACCGTTTAGGAGTAAGCAGGAGTTGTATCAACAAGAGTTATAGCCAAACAACCACAATGCCAAAACAGCAACACAAGAAATCTTTATTGAAATAGAACTGCTTTACAATGCGAGGTATACATGGCGAGACATGATTCATAAGAATCATGGAGATGAGAAGAACAAAACACACCAAAACCGAAACTGGCGGTCTGCCAAAGCAGAGACCGCACAGACCGCAAAAAGGCTCAGGCCGCCCGACATGCTCTGCTGTACTCCCAGACCGCTTGCACAGTCAGACTGCATAAACAACTTGAGATCGCGCGAACAGAAGCAGACGACCTGCACTGCCAGACCGCAATCCCAGACCGCACGAACTGAAGCATATTGGAACAAAGAACTGAAGCTGTCGCCAGACCGCAACTCAGATCGCCTAACCGCTGAAGGTCGCCTGATCACTGAGCTCGCTGCGAACAGCACAAGAACACAATAAACCAGTTCGCTGACAGACCGCAGACGAACTGTTTATTCAAGCCGCCAGAAATCACCAAGGAAGGAGACCGCAACCTGCTGACCGCAAACCTGCGAACACAACAACGGTTAACTCGCATCCAAGTCGCGCGACCTCAAACTTGAGTCCGCAAGAAACAATCCGGGCTCTTGTTCTAACAGTTCTTGTTGGGAATGATGGGCCCTGCACCCCTATTTATAGATGGATAGACGGATGTCGTCACCGCACAAACCGGGGTACAATAACCGCCCATCAGATCGCCAGCGGCCTCATAAGATAGACCGCGCGGACACAGCACTTGGGACGAGATCCAGCACAAGTCCGCAAGATAGCAGCAGTCCGCGCACAAGTCGCGCGAACACAACACTTAGACAAGATCCAGCCCAAGTCAGCAAGACAGCAGCAGTCCGCGCATAAGCCACGTGGACACAGCGACCACCCTTCCTGAGATCGCCTATGCAGGGACACAACACTTGGGACGAGATCCAGCACAAGTACGCAAGACAGCAGCAGTCCGCGCACAAGTCGCGCGGACACAACACTTGGACAAGATCCAGCCCAAGTCAGCAAGACAGCAGCAGTCCACGCACAAGCCGCGTGGAGACAGCGACCACCCTTCCTGAGATCGCCTATGCAGGGACAAACATCTGGCCGATTTGACCAAGTCGCCAGAACAGTCCAAACAAGCCGCCCGGTCACTGCGGACAACCAAGAACAGGCCGCCCAGAACAAGACCGGAAGAACTCGCAACAGGTCGCCAGAACCAACGACCAAACCAAGAAGCAAACTGGCCGATCACAGCAGATCGCCAGAACAGCAGGGAGAGATCGCAGAACCAAACCGCAAGAGCACCAGCGCAGGCCGCGCGGTCTCTGCGGTCTCCAGCCATCAGACCGGCCGGACTCCCTTCCACTTCACTTCAACAATTTCAACACAGACCGACAATACATGAAATAAACCACTCAAAACATTTGGGCCTTCGAGGGCCAGCAAAGCGCGGTGATGCGCAAAACTATGCTTGCAAACGACAACGGCAAGTGTACCGTATCAAATGTAGTATAGGTTATTAAAACAAGGTCATATTAGACTCGGGGCGGCTGATTATTCTTACTTCGGAAAATCTCTATTATTTTATCGAATAAAACTTGTGGTTGGTTGGTTGCGAGAAAGAGAAATAGTTTAATTAAAATTGATGAGATAAATGGTTAGTACTCAACCTTGAATCACCTTGGGAAAATAGAATATAAAGAGAAAATCTTCTAAATCTCCTAAGAAAATACTTGACCGTGGAGGTTCCCGATTTATGAACACACCTCTCTCGAGTATACGCTCAACTGAGTTTAGTTGATCAAACGAACTTTCGTTCTAGAATCAAAATCTAAAACTCGCCTTATCGTAGTGAACCCCTCTATTGGATTTGACTCCAATCCGGGAAAATTATGTCATCCTCGCTTGAGGAGTGCATTCAACTCTCTTTATTCTCGAAATGATCGATTCGAAATCAAAACCTCTCGGTTATTAGATTGCGAAAACAAAGATGAGAATTATATATCGACGATATAATCTCAATCCAATAAAAGTTCAAGAATAAATCAAAGTTGTTCTAAGGAGGAGAAAGAGGAGCTAGAATTTAGAACAAGAATTATATTTCCCCTGGATCATCTCGGTCGAGTACTAATAAAATTTAGCTACTCATAGAGACGGAGGAAACGACGAAATGAAAGAAGTGCATAATGAAAATAAGAAGAAAAGTAAGAGAAAAATAACTATTTTATTACTTAGCAAAAGAAATTACAATTAGAAAATTTAGAGTTACAAGCTTTGGAAATAAAAGTGCAAGAAGAAAAGGACATACAAGATTAAAACTAGTGCAAGAAAATAGGCTAGAACTCCAAAACTTCGTTCCCAAACATCTGGAAAAGCTCCCTTTAAATAGGTAGAATTTTTGTGTTACACGCCCTCGGTCACGCCCGTGACCAAGGGCGTGTAAGGCATGCGATCATCTCGGCGCAGAAAGGGCGCAGTTTGGCTTTAATGCTGACAATATTTCCGTGTCACGCCCGTGACCTAGAGCGTGTAACCTTCAAAACGTGTTGCTGGCGGGAATCTTCGGCGGGAAGGAGCGGGGAGTGGCGCGGGATGAGTCACGCCCGTGACATGCTGTCACGCCCTCGGTCACGCCCGTGACCGAAGGCGTGTAATTTTAATTGACGTGGCAGCGTGCTCCGGATGCTTGTGGCGGGTCGTGGCCGTGACATTGGGTCACGCCCTTGGTCACGCCCGTGACCTGGGGCGTGTACTTGGCGAACTTTTCACGGAACGTCCCCGGAGTGGCAGAAACAGGTCTGGAACACCGCGCAGGTTGTCACGCCCCATGGTCACGCCCGTGACCATGGGCGCCCGTGACCATGGGCGTGTACTTTGGAATTTTTCTCAAAAGTGCCCAGGAAACCTGAAAAACATAAAACAAGCTTAGATTAGTTAAAGAAATAAAAAGAAATGAATTCGATAAGATAATACATATAATTTATATAAATTCATATTAAAACTATATTAAAATTATACTAAAAGATGAGTATAAAAAGTACTCATCAAACACCCCCATACTTGAGCTTTTGCTATTTCAGAGCAAAAGAGTGAGGAAAGAATTACAAGACATCGATATTATTTCTAATTGACTAAAATTTTATTAAACCAAGAATAAGTCAAAAGCAAATTTTAGGAATTCAAGAATTAAGTCATAAGTCATGTTGATAATTTAAAAAGAGAAATTTGTTTAGCTAACTACTTCTCAAGATAACTATTTAGCAAACAAAATTATAGAAATTTTCAAACAAGAATAGATTGAAATTATAAACACTCCAACATAAAAGAATCTTAAGGAAAAGAAACCTACCAAAATATTGCTCTCTTAATAATTTAGTTCAGGACTAGAAACAATGAAATTGGCTAGGGATGGGTTTGAATGAAATGACAAATGAAGACAAAGGATATGAAGAGGTTTTTGATTGGGGTGATGAATTTTATCCTCTCAACCCTTTTTTTTTCATTTTTTTAGTATATGTAATACCAGAGAATGATAGACTATTAACCTATCATTTCCACGACATATACACATTTTTTTCTCTCTTCATTTTTATTTTTGGGTTGCATATGTTTACCAGAGAATAAAGAACTAACATTTACTTATTCCCATGACATATGATCTAACAATAGGGGAAAAGAAAAACAAAAATTTACCAAGGGTAAAGAAATACTTCTAGTTTATAAATTAAACTATTTTGAGAGCAAAAATTTTTAGTGGAATGAAATTTCCTAATATCTTAAAGTTAAAAGCGAATATAATGAAAAAAATCTAGAGATGTTTAGCCAATTTACCACAAAGTGAAGCTATTTAAAATTGAAATGAGAAGTAGTGCTAAATAAATTCTCTAATCAAATTAAAAACATAAAATGTTTCTTAAAACCAAATTACTTCAAATTTAAATTTAACAAATTCTGATAAAACAAAATATTAGCTAAATAAAAAATGTAGGAATACTTATAATCAATCCTCAAACTAAATTTCTAGAACAATAAAAACGACAAGGCTAGGCATATTTATTATTATTATTAAATTTTTTTATATAAAAAATACAGAGAATGTGAAGCTACACCCCCATACTTAAAATTAAACATTGTCCCCAATGTTTAAAACTAAGTATGAAGAACACTTGAAAAATAAATTTTTTAAAAGAAAAATACATAAAATTAAAGATAAGCAAGGGGTGCCACCCAAGAGCGCTTTCTTTTTCCCGTCTTTAAGCTAGACGGTTGGTGTTAGGAAAAAGGAAATCTAAAAGAGAGGTGGACAGGCAACTCCCTTAATTCGCGCTGAGGTGAATGTGCCGGCGACAGTCGGCCAGCCTTTCCTCCGCTTAACATGTGATCCTTCATTTGTCTTTGCTCTTGAATTTGCAAATCCAAATCACCTATACATACCTGAGGTGATTTGGATTTATAAAGATGAGCGGCATATGGATCATCAATTAATTGGGGTAGCAACGACTCATCTTCTACCTGAAAAATATTAGTATCTAAAGAATCACAAATAAACGATTCAGAAAAAAGTTCGCAAGGAGGAGGCGCTTGCGAGATTATAAAATTAAGCTTTGGTTGTTCCTTTTCTATAATAATTATTTCTTTAGAAAAATCTAGCGTATTATCAAGCGGAATTAAATTTTCGGACACTAAATTTTCATGAATTTTTGGTTGGATAGACGAAATTCGCGAATAATCATGACAAAGAAAATAAAATCCGGGTGGAGTAGGGGAAGAAACTTGTTCTTCTTCTATTTCATCCGGGGTGCCCATAAGTTTAAGAAATTCTTGGTAAAGTAATTTTTCTTCATCTTCGGTAAAAGAAGTTATTGGATTACATGAAACCACATGTTCCTCCATAACTAAATTGCCCAAAGATGGAGAAAAATAGTAGAAGAACTAAAATTTTCCTCTAAATTTTTGGGGGAAGTATCTATTTGAATCGGCGGACATTCCCCAAAATTAGAGTACGAAGGTTGCGGCGCAAAATAATATGAATAAGAATTCGGATCAAAAGATTTTTCATCATCGCCCCGAAAACTATCCGGGTGACCTTGCCACCAAGAATAATCTACTTCGGGGCTAGAAGAAAAATTATTAGAAGCCGAAAAATTATTCTCGTGAAAATTAGAGAAAACACTAGACGAAATAATATTTTCCTCTAAATTTTGGGGGGAAGTATTTATTTGGATCTGCGAAATTTTCCCCAAGTTAGAGAACGAAAACTGCGGTGTATAAGAAGAAAAACAAACGTTCGGATCTAAAGATTTATCTTCGTTGCTCCGGGAACTATCCGGGTGAGCTTGCCACGAGGAATAATCAACTTCGGAGCTAGAAGAACAATTATTAAATGCCGAAAAATTATTCTCATTAAAATTAGAAAAATTATTTTCATCAAAAGATGAAAAATTATGATCGTAATTATTATCAAAATTATTTGCATAATATTGAGGAAAATTATTTTCATAATAATTATTTTGATAATAAGAATGTAAATAACATTCCTCACTTTGATGAGGCGCACCACAAAAATGACAACTAAATTGGCGTTCTCGTGCGGCTCGTAAGAGATAAAGTTGGTTTCGAAGCTCGACAACCTTAACGGCCAATTCAGATTCTTTCATATTAAAATAAAAATAAAAAAGGAAACAACCTTTACCTAAATGAATGGAATTTTATAAATATTTTTATTATAATTTTTTTTTTTCAAAAAGCGGGTTAAATTAGTCCCGGACTTACCAAGATCTACCCGGTGAAGGGTTTGCAAGGTACTAGAGGCTATGATGAGAATTCAAGCCCAAAACATCGTTTCCGAGAATTTAGATTGCGCTTTTTAAGATTTTTTTTATATAAAAAAAACGAAGAGGGAGAAGAAAGAGAACGATAAAATTAATAAATATTTCTTTTTTCGAAATATCAACCGTGTCCCCGGCAACGGCGCCAAAAACATGATGCGCAAAACTATGCTTGCAAACGACAACGACAAGTGTACCGTATCGAATGTAGTATAGGTTATTAAAACAAGGTCGTATTAGACTCGGGGCGGCTGATTATTCTTACTTCGGAAAATCAATATTATTTTATCGAATAAAACTTGTAGTTGGTTGGTTGCGAGAAAGAGAAATATCTTAATTCAAATTGATGAGATAAAAGGTTAGGACTCAACCTTGAATCACCTTGGGAAAATTGAATATAAAGAGAAAATCTTCTAAATCTCCTAAGAAAATACTTGACCGTGGAGGTTCCCGATTTATGAACACACCTCTCTCGAGGATACGCTCAACTGAGTTTAGTTGATCAAACGAACTTTCGTTCTAGAATCAAAATCTAAAACTCTCCTTATCATAGTGAACCCCTCTATTGGATTTGACTCCAATCTGGGAAAATTATGTCATCCTCGCTTGAGGAGTGCATTCAACTCTCTTTATTCTCGAAATGATCGATTCGAAATCAAAACCTCTCGGTTATTAGATTGCGAAAACAAAGATGAGAATTATATATCGACGATATAATCTCAATCCAATAAAAGTTCAAGAATAAATCTAAGTTATTCTAAGGAGGTGAAAGTGGAGCTAGAATTTAGAATAAGAATTATATTTCCCTTGGATCATCTCGGCCGAGTACTAATAGAATTTAGCTACTCATAGAGACGGAGGAAACGACGAAATGAAAGAAGTGCATAATGAAAATAAGAAGAAAAGTAAGAGAAAAAGAACTATTTTATTACTTAGCAAAAGAAATTACAACTAGAAAATTTAGAGTTACCAACTTTGGAAATAAAAGTGCAAGAAGAAAAGGACATATAAGATTAAAACTAGTGCAAGAAAATAGGCTAGAACTCCAAAACTTCGTTCCCAAACATCTGGAAAAGCTCCCTTTAAATAGGCAGAATTCTGGTGTTACACGCCCTCGGTCACGCCCGTGACCAAGGGCGTGTAAGGCGCGCGATCATCTCGGAGCGCAAAGGGCGTCGTTTGGCTTTAATGCTAACGATATTTGCGTGTCACGCCCTAGGTCACGCCCGTGACCTAGGGCGTGTAACCATCAAAACGTGTTGCTGGCGGGAATCTTCGGCGGGAAGGAGCGGGGAGTGGCGCGGGATGAGTCACGCCCGTGACATGCTGTCACGCCCTCGGTCACGCCCGTGACAGAAGGCGTGTAATTTTAATTGACGTGGCAGCGTGCTCCGGATGCTTGTGGTGGGTCGTGGCCGTGACATTGGGTCACGCCCTTGGTCACGCCCGTGACCTGGGGCGTGTACTTGGCGAACTTTTCACGGAACGTCCCCGGAGTGGCAGAAACAGGTCTGGAACACCGCGCAGGTTGTCACGCCCCATGGTCACGCCCGTGACCATGGGCGTGTACTTTGGAATTTTTCTCAAAAGTGCCCAGGAAACCTGAAAAACATAAAACAAGCTTACATTAGTTAAAGAAATAAAAAGAAATGAATTCGATAAGATAATACATATAATTTATATAAATTCATATTAAAACTATATTAAAATTATACTAAAAGATGAGTACAAAAAGTACTCATCACGCGGCAGCTGGGGTTCCAACCCGCTATTTCCCACTCGTCTCGCCAGGACCTGTGAAGCACAATCCACCAAGAAGTGGAAAAATAGGTAACCGGACAGCTTTAGCTGACCAAGAATATAACGACCTCACCCCATGCCCGGGTCGGTGGTACTCCTTCCCTGCAAGAAAGAAATAGCAACATATATTTCACAGGTGTGGCTAAGCACTGCATAGAAACAATCACCACATACGTTGACTCTAGGCCACACGTATCGTGCTCTCAAGGCACACTCCATCCACAAGTCCTTTTTCAACTTGGATGGTCATTTGAGCTAGGTCGTACATACCAACATTTTTCGGCAATCTTCCATAAGACGGTGCAACGAGGGGCCCCCTCACCACCGACCAATATGGACGGTTTCAGAACCAGCTTGTAACACCCCTAATTTTCGTTAATTATTTTACGTGCTCGCTGTGACGTAATTTTGGCGTAAGGGCGTTACGTCAGCTCGTCTAGTAGTGTGTTGAGCCTTAGCTTAGTTAAAGTATGTCTTGTAGATCGAGCGTGCGAGATTTCGCATCGTTTCGAGTTAAGGTAAAGATTTTGGGTGGATATCAAAATTTTAGCTTCGGGAGGCTTTAGCCCGAGTTTGGCCCGTCGGAATCGAATTCTGACTTCGCCGTTGGATTCGTAGCGCCGTGTTTCAGTTAAGGTGCGGATTTCGTAGAAATCTGAGGTGATCTAGTTTCCCTCGCGGTGTTTTTATATAAAGCCTAAAATCTTCTTCCCCTATTCATCTTCTTCCTCCCTCGATCAAATCAGCCGCCGAGCAAAAGGGCGAGTGCGGAGCTTCGAGGAGCGTTCGATCGGCAATTTCTAGGGCTGTAGTAGTCGGAATCGCGTTTGGAGAGTAGATTTAGAAAGCTCTCGGCGAGATCTTCGTTCTAGCGGTAAGCTTTTCCCGTTTTATGGAATTTTTGGAGTTAGGGTAGTGACCTAACCCCTTCTTTCGACCCGAAAAGTTTCAGGAATCTATGCTCGTGTGTTTCCCTAGCCGATCCATAGCTTTCGGAGCGGAGATCTTCGAGTTTGCAAGGTTTAAGGCAAGTGGCTTCCTCCTCCTCTTTGTTTCGTTAAGTCGTGGTTTTTCTTTCTCCTGATAGATGCTTGGTGAACTGTGGGCTCGTGTTTCGAGCATCTTGTTTGATAGATAGAAAACCCTAATCTTCCCCCATCCGTAGTGTCAGAAATTTCCTCCCGGAGGGCACCACCGTTCCCTAATTTATCCGTTGATTGTCCTTCTCGAGAAGTCCTGGTAGTTTTCGAGAAGTTGTTTTAGCCAAGTTTTTGAGAAGACCCTTTGACCTCTCGAGAAATGCTTGATTTCTCGAGAAATCCCCCGCTGGAACCCCTCGACCTCTCGAGAAATGCTTGATTTCTCGAGAACTTTCCCCTCTGGAACCCCTATACTTCTCGAGAAATCCCTTGTCCTCTCTCGAGAAATCCCTTGAGCTCTCGAGAAATCCCCTGATCTCTCTCGAGAACTCCCTTGTCCTCTCTCGAGAAATTCTTCCAGTTCCCGAGAAGTGCTGCCTTGAATGTTGTCCTTCTTCTTCTCGATAAATGATGGTAAGAACTTCTTTTGGGGGTGATTTTTTGTGTGGTTTCTGGTGGTGGGATTTCAAAATTTTGGACGGGGCTCTGCACCGCACCCCGCAAGGGCTCTGCCCCTTGGACCCCGTTAGGGGCTCTGCCCCTAAGACCCCGCCAGGGGCGCGGCCCCTTGGAACCCCGCCCGGAATGCATGTGATTTCTTTGAGTTTTTGTGTTTGAATCTCGTGTCCCCTCGGGTGTACTTGGATGATTGCCAGTGACCCTTCGGTGCTCCTGATCTCGAATCCCTCTCGTTTGAACTTCTTTTTACTCGTTGTGGTCTGTTAACATTTGAGTTACTCTTATGATTCATATTGATCGATGTGTACTTTGCCTTGACCCTATTTCTTAGGGCCTTCCAGTGATTATCCTTTCGGGCAGCGTCCCGTGTTTAATTAAAATTTAAGTAATAAGAACTACTGTCTTTAGCCTTACACAGTAGTTGTGTTTGGGGGACAGTGGGGGAAATGTTATAGCCTTGCACGGTAGTCGTGTTTGGGTGGTTGGGTCTAGTGGTACCCCCACCTGGTTTTGGGCTTTGGGTAGCGGAGGTAGTTAACCGCTCCCGTATAATTTGAGCTGATCAGCCTCTTTAATTGATGAAACTAAATAAATGAACGTGTTGTTCCTCTTTTGGTATTTAGTGCACTTGATGCTTGTTGACTCTTTGTTTATAGCTATCTCTCTCTCTCGATAAATTTGGCTTGGGTTGGTACCCCTTATGCCTTGCTTGTTTTTCTGCTAGTTTTCTGCCACTTGTAATTCCTTGCTGAGGCGTTCTTTGTTTTATTGAATGCCTCAGGTTCAGAGCCGTAACGGCTAGTGGTGTAGCCTGAAGTTCAGAGTTTTAGTAGTTGTTCACCCCGCTTCTGTGAGGTAGTTGTTTATAGTTACTTCTTGTGCTCAGACATACTAGTTGGTGCCAATGGGTTAGTGTCATGTTGTTGGCGCCCATTGTGCCCCTTTTTATACTTTATAGTTTATTTGCCAGATTGTGCCACTACTTTTAGATCTTGTGTATCTTACCCTCTGGGAATGATTATGTTAGGCGCACTATAGTTATAAAATGGTTTTTCTTCATCGTCATTGCATTCTTTCTAACTAAAACCCTTAACCTTAAAGTCGCCTAAAAGTATTTTCTACTCTTACAATACGCCTAGTTATGTGCATATCATTTACTTCATGCTCCGTCGTTTGCATACATGTAGGACTTTAAGTAAACTAAATCAAGTACTTTCCGCTGCAACTAAATATATTTTCTCGGTGGACTAGTTGATCCACGAACTGAGAGACACAGTTCTTACCTCAAAACCCCTAATAAATGATTTCAAATGATGACTTATCATATAATCATGTTTTGTCTAGTTAAGTAATAGGTTTCTGCCTGAGCGTCTACAGTTGTCTCCTGTATGACGTGGCATCATGACGTGTATTTTCTCTTACTCTGATATCCTTAAATTCAGAGAAAATGCGGGTTGTGACAGTTGGTATCAGAGGGAGGTTGTTCGACAAGTTGGTCGGGCAACAAATTCTGATATAGTTTAGTAGTTGTTTGATTTCATTACATACACACACCGAAGTGTCATCAGTACGTCTTGTCCGAAGCATGAACACTATACTCATAGCATGATAGGAAGTATACGGGGCATATTATGTAATATGGGATGCATAATATGTGTTTGTATATGGATCCACCATAGGTTGCAACATGTGACGGTTATGTAGTATGGGATGCATAACCATCATCACATGGATGCCCATTAGCACGTTTTCTCTTTCGTTACATGCAATATTATGTAGTATGGGATGCATAATATTACATGTGTACGCCGCTCATAACATGCATTAAGGCCTTTATTAGAATGCATAGCACAACATACTTTACATAGCATTGCATAAGCACACGTGCGAAGTTAAAGACTTATATGATGACACACGTACACATATGATTTCAAAACGAATAGAAATTTCATGCATTCATGCCCTTTGCACATGAAACTAGTGGGACGATGTAGTATCGTTCCCGAGATTTGCATATCATCATGAAAATATCCCAGAGAAAGGTAGTGGAAATGGCAAGTAATTGTACATGTATGTTCTGAAACAAGCAGTGTAGTTCTAGTGTAAGGTTAAGTTTTAATTACAGGTTTATGCGTGTTAGCAGAAATGGCGCGCAAGCGAGTCGCGACTAGGTTGACTCCCCAGTCGGAGGGCGAGTCTTCGGGTGCGCAGAGTGAAGCCTTGATCGAGAGTTTGCGCCAGAGTAATGAGACTCTGGCTAGGCAGATGGTTGCGATGCAGTCGCAGGTCGAGGCGTTGTTGGCTGCCGGTGCTAGGCAGCAACCCGTAGTGCAGGCCCCAGTAGTAGGACAGACTGTACCTACCCCTCCTGCTCCCTTGGTACCCCCAGTAGCGATACCACCGGAAATGAATTTTATTTCGCATTTTCAAAGGTTGGGACCTCCTACGTTTGACGAAAGAGCAGATTTCATGGCATTAGATGACTGGTTTGTTGCCATTGAGGAGATGTTTTCGTACTCAGGAATCTCTGCAGACCAAAAGGTGATGGTCGTCGCTTACCAGCTGAAAGGACTTACTAAGAGCTGGTGGATTAGGGAGAGGGAAAATCTCGTAGGTGTATGTTCGTGGGAGTCGTTCAAGGCGATGGTGTTAAAGAAATTCCTGCCGTCGGTCGAGCAAGACCGTTTAATGAATAATTTTCTGCACCTGAAGCAAAGACAACTCACGGTTAATGAGTATGAGATCGAGTTCAGAAAGTTGAGCAAATTTGCTCCAGATTTAGTGGCTTCTGAGGCAGGAAGAATGAAGTGATTTCTCGGAGGTCTTCGTAGCGATATTCAGCAGTTGGCGAGTGCTTATTAATCTGAAAGTTATGCTGAAGTGGTTGAAGCAGCACTGAAAGTCGAGGCTATCGACAACGCCAAGAATCGGGGTGCTCTAATGAGAAAGGACAAGAGGAAAGTCGAAGAGGGGGAGACCCCCAAGGTATCTAGCCCGGCTCCAAAGAAAAGGAGTGGAGAGGTGTGTAGCTTCTGTGGCCGCCCCGGCCATCCAGTGGAGAAATGTTTCAAGAGGAAGGGAGCTCAGAAGCAGCAGCGAGTGCTAGCAATCCAGGGTGCTCCGAAGGGTGAGGTGCTCTGCCAGTTGTGCAAGCAGAAAGGGCATGATGTGGCCCAGTGTTGGACCAAAGATAAAGTCTGCTTCCAGTGCAAGCAGAAGGGGCACATGAAGTTCCAATGCCCGCTGATTCAACCCCCGTTGCAGCCTGTTTCGCTTCGAACCTTGCCACCGCCGCAGCATCAGGATAAAGGAAGAGGAAAGCTGAACGTGTTAACCCAGGAGCAAGCGCAGTCTTCGACCCAAGTGATCGCAGGTTAGACCTTAAGACAACTGTTTAGTCTTGTTTCCTTTTTAGTTTGCTGTATTAGACTAGTTTCTCTTCGCACTTATAGGAAGATTTAAGGTAAAGAATCGTTGGGCGCGTGTTCTATTCGATTCGGGTGCTACCCATTCGTTCGTAGCAAGGGCCTTCGTTGAGCGTCACCGTTTGACCCCTGAGCTGGGCAACGATTCGTTTCTCGTTAAGTTCCTTTCTGGTGACCTGGTGTCCTCGAACCAGTGCGTCCGAAGTTGCCCCGTTCTCTTAGGAGATTTCTTGGCTGTTGTTGATCTCAAAGTGTTAGACTTAGAAGACTTTGACGTAATATTGGGTATGGACTGGTTGTCCAGTTATGATGCGGTCATCCGATGCAAGGAAAAGCGTCTGGACTTCGTGATGGACAACGGTCAAGCCATGAGCGTTTTTGGTTCTCCGTACCAGAGTTCTTGGATAATTTCTGCGGTATGTGCTCGGAAACTGTTAATTTTCGGTTGTTTGGCTTACCTTATTTCTGTAGTAGAAGCTGTTGGTGGTTCGCCGTGTATCGAGGATATTCTGGTGGTGCGAGAGTTTCCCAATGTTTTCCCTGCTAATCTCCCTGGTCTCCCGCCCGTTAGGGATGTGGAGTTCGTTATTGATCTTGAGCCTGGTACTCGTCCTATTGCTAAGGCACCGTACCGTATGGCCCCGCGCGAGTTAGAAGAGTTGCGAACTCAGTTAGACGAGTTGTTGCAGTGTGGTTTCATTAGGCCAAGTTCTTCGCCCTGGGGTGCTCCAGTGTTATTCGTAAAAAAGAAGGACGGTTCCATGAGATTGTGCATAAACTATAGAGAATTAAACAAAGTGACCATCAAGAACAGGTATCCGTTGCCAAGGATAGATGATCTGTTTGATCAGTTGCGTGGTAGCACGGTGTTTTCAAAGATTGATCTTCGATCAGGCTACCATCAGTTGAGGATCCGTGAGTCGGACGTTCCCTGGACTGCCTTTCGTTCTCGTTATGGCCATTTTGAATTTCTAGTCATGTCGTTTGGTTTGACAAATGCACCCTCTGCATTTATGGACATGATGAACCACGTGTTCAAGGATTTTCTGGACCATTTTGTGGTGGTATTCATAGATGATGTGCTGGTTTATTCTAGAAGTGCTGAGGAGCATGCTATGCATTTGCGCTTAGTGTTGTCTACTCTTAGAGAGCACAAGTTGTATGCGAAGCTGAGTAAGTGCGAATTCTGACTTTCTCAGGTGTCCTTCCTGGGTCATGTGGTGAACAAAGATGGAATTACGGTAGACCCCGCTAAAATTTCTGCCGTATTGGATTGGAAGACGCCTTCGACGCCTAAGGAGATAAGGAGTTTCTTAGGGTTGGCAGGGTACTACAGGAGATTTGTCCAAGGATTTTCAGTGCTGTCCGCACCCTTGACTAAGCTTACCCAGAAGAATACTGCTTTTGTTTGGAGCGATAAGTGCGAAGAGGCCTTTCAGGAATTGAAGAGGCGTTTGTGTGGTGCTCCGGTGTTGGCCTTGCCGATCGAAGGAGTCGAGTATGCAGTTTATGTAGACGCATCTCACATTGGACTGGGTTGTGTGTTGATGCAAGAAGGGAAGGTGATTGCTTATGGGTCTAGACAATTGAAAGTTCATGAAAAGAATTACCCTACGCATGACTTAGAATTCGCCGCAGTAATCTATGCTTTGAAGCTTTGGAGACACCTGTTATATGGAGTGTCATGCAAGATTTTCACGGATCATAAAAGTCTGAAGTATGTCTTCACCCAGAAGGAGCTGAATCTGCGCCAGCGGAGGTGGTTGGAGTATGTGGCGGATTATGAAGTAGATATTCTGTACCATCCGGGTAAGGCTAATGTGGTGGCCGATGCCCTGAGCCGGAAAACCGCGCATATCTTCAATCTCTCAGTGCAGTCCTTAGTAGAGGAGTTTATGTTGATGGATATCTCAGTCGGTAGTTGTACCGCACCCTCGAGCTTAGAGGCTGAAGAGCCTTCTTGGATTGCCCTTACTAGGATGCATCAGAAGGAAGATCCTGACTTGCAGCATCTTCGAAGTAGAACTGAAAAAGGAGAATTGCCAGATTTTTCGATCGATGATAAGGATACTTTGAGGATCTGAGGTAGATATTGCGTCCCCGCGTTGGAAGAAATTCGGACAAAGATCTGTAGCGAGGCACATGATTCTAAGGTTTCCTACCATCCTGGTTCCACGAAAATGTATAAAGATCTGAAGCAGATCGTTTGGTGGTCAGGTATGAAGAATGATATAGCAAAATATGTGTCAGAATGTTTAACTTGTCAGCGCGTGAAAGCAGATCATAAGAGGCCTGGAGGTAAGTTGAACCCGTTAGATATTCCAAGCTGGAAGTGGGAGAGTATTTCGATGGACTTCATTACCGGTTTGCCGAGATCTCCCAGTGGTCATGACTCGGTGTGGGTTATAGTAGATCGCTTGACAAAGTGTGCTCACTTTGTGCCCTTTAAGATTGGATACTCGATGGAGAAAATAGCAGAACTGTATTTGGATGAAGTTATCAGATTGTATGGTGTGCCTGTGAGCATTGTGTCGGACCGAGACTCGAGGTACACGTCTTGTTTCTGGCAGAGTTTGCAGGGAGCCTTGGGTACTGACCTTAGGTACTCTACCGCTTATCATCCCCAGACCAATGGTCAGACAGAAAGAGTTAATCAGATTTTGGAAGATATGATAAGGTGCTATATCTTAGATCATGGTGGAGCTTGGGATAAGCGGCTTGGATTGATGGAGTTCGCGTATAACAACAGTTATCAAGAAAGCCTACAAATGGCCCCGTTTGAGGCTCTGTATGGGAGGCGTTGTCGGACTCCGTTGTTTTGGGCCGAGGTAGGTGAGAGTCCTTTGCTAGGCCCAGAGGCTTTGGAAGAGATGAATGTTGCTGTGACTCATATCCGCGAGAAGCTCCGCATTGCTCAGGAGCGGAATGAGAAGTACGCGAATCGAAGAAGAGTGGATTTAGAGTTTGCCGTTGGAGACAGGGTGTTCTTGAAAGTTTCTCCGATGCCAGGTGTTAAGAGGTTTGGAAGGAACCACAAGTTGGATCCCCGGTATGTGGGACCTTTCTAAGTTGTTGAGCGCATCGGAGTGTCAGCTTATAGGCTGGAGTTGCCCGCTACTTTCCCAGGTGTTCACGATGTGTTTCATGTGAGCCAGTTGAGAAAGTGCGTGCGTAGTGATCGTCAAGTCCTTGGCTCGGTGCCCCAGTTGCAACCTAATCGGTCTTATGTCGAAGAACCTGTCCGAATCCTGGAGACTCAGGAGCGTGTGTTGCGAAAGAAGACGATCCCGATGGTTAAGGTTTTTTTGGAAGAATCAGGGTGTCGAAAGCGCGACGTGGGAGCTGGAGTCTGCCATGAGAGAGACTCACCCTAGCCTCTTCTCTAAGATTTCAGGTAAATCTTCTGTCAGTTAATCTTTTAAATTTGATTCTGTATCTTTCTTGATCTTCGGATTCCAAGTTTCGGGACGAAACTTCCTTTTAGGGGGAGTGACTGTAACGCCCCTGATTTTCATTAATTATTTTACGTGCCCGCTGTGACGTAATTTTGGCGTAAGGGCGTTACGTCAGCTCGTCTAGTAGTGTGTTGAGCCTTAGCTTATTTAAAGTATGTCTTGTAGATCGAGCGTGCGAGATTTCGCATCGTTTCGAGTTAAGGTAAAGATTTTGGGTGGATATCAAGATTTTAGCTTCGGGAGGCTTTAGCCCGAGTTTGGCCCGTCGGAATCGAATTTTGACTTCGCCGTTGGATTCGTAGCGCCGTGTTTCAGTTAAGGTGCGAATTTCGTAGAAATCTGAGGTGATCTAGTTTCCCTCGCGGTTTTAAGTGAATGGGGGAATTAATTAATTAATTAATAAATTAGGTTTTTATATAAAGCCTAAAATCTTCTTCCCCTATTCATCTTCTTCCTCCCTCGATCAAATCAGCCGCCAAGCGAAAGGGCGAGTAAGGAGCTTCGAGGAGCGTTCGATCGGCAATTTCTAGGGCTGTAGTAGTCGGAATCGCGTTTGGAGAGTAGATTTAGAAAGCTCTCGGCGAGATCTTCGTTCTAGCGGTAAGCTTTTCCCGTTTTATGGAATTTTTGGAGTTAGGGTAGTGACCTAACCCCTTCTTTCGACCCGAAAAGTTTCAGGAATCTGTGCTCGTGTGTTTCCCTAGCCGATCCATAGCTTTCGGAGCGGAGATCTTCGAGTTTGCAAGGTTTAAGGCAAGTGGCTTCCTCCTCCTCTTTGTTTGGTTAAGTCGTGGTTTTTCTATCTCCTGATAGATGCTTGGTGAACTGTGGGCTCGTGTTTCGAGCGTCTTATTTTATAGATAGAAAACCCTAATCTTCCCCCATCCGTAGTGTCAGAAATTTCCTCCCGGAGGGCACCACCGTTCCCTAATTTATCCGTTGATTGTCCTTCTCGAGAAGTCCTGGTAGTTTTCGAGAAGTTGTTTTAGCCAAGTTTTTGAGAAGACCCTTTGACCTCTCGAGAAATGCTTGATTTCTCGAGAAATCCCCCGCTGGAACCCATCGACCCCTCGAGAAATGCTTGATTTCTCGAGAACTTTCCCCGCTGGAACCCCTATACTTCTCGAGAAATCCCTTGTCCTCTCTCGAGAAATCCCTTGAGCTCTCGAGAAATCCCCTGATCTCTCTCGAGAACTCCCTTGTCCTCTCTCGAGAAATCCTTCCAGTTCCCGAGAAGTGCTGCCTTGAATGTTGTCCTTCTTCTTCTCGATAAATGATGGTAAGAACTTCTTTTTGGGGTGATTTTTTGTTTGGTTTCTGGTGGTGGGATTTCAAAATTTTGGACGGGGCTCTGCCCCGCACCCCGCAAGTGCTCTGCCCCTTGGACCCCGTTAGGGGCTTTGCCCCTAAGACCCCGCCAGGGGCGCGGCCCCTTGGAACCCCGCCCGGAATGCATGTGATTTCGTTGAGTTTTTGTGTTTGAATCTCGTGTCCCCTCGGGTGTACTTGGATGATTGCCAGTGACCCTTCGGTGCTCCTGATCTCGAATCCCTCTCGTTTGAACTTCTTTTTACTCGTGGTGGTCTGTTAACATTTGAGTTACTCTTATGATTCATATTGATCGATGTGTACTTTGCCTTGACCCTATTTCTTAGGGCCTTCCAGTGATTATCCTTTCGGGCAGCGTCCTGTGTTTAATTAAAATTTAAGTAATAAGAACTACTGTCTTTAGCCTTACACAGTAGTTGTGTTTGGGGGACAGTGGGTGAAATGTTATAGCCTTGCACGGTAGTCGTGTTTGGGTGGTTGGGTCTAGTGGTACCCCCACCTGGTTTTGGGCTTTGGGTAGCGGAGGTAGTTAACCGCTCCCGTATAATTTGAGCTGATCAGCCTCTTTAATTGATGAAACTAAATAAATGAACGTGTTGTTCCTCTTTTGGTATTTAGTGCACTTGATGCTTGTTGACTCTTTGTTTAGAGCTCTCTCTCTCTCTCTCGGTAAATTTGGCTTGGGTTGGTACCCCTTATGCCTTGCTTGTTTTTCTGCTAGTTTTATGCCACTTGTAATTCCTTGTTGAGGCGTTCTTTGTTTTATTGAATGCCTCAGGTTCAGAGCCGTAACGGCTAGTGGTGTAGCCTGAAGTTCAGAGTTTTAGTAGCTGTTCACCCCGCTGCTGTGAGGTAGTTGTTTTTAGTTACTTCTTGTGCTCAGACATACTAGTTGGTGCCAATGGGTTAGTGTCATGTTGTTGGCGCCCATTGTGCCCCTTTTTATACTTTATAGTTTATTTGCCAGATTGTGCCACTACTTTTAGATCTTATGTATCTTACCCTCTGGGAATGATTATGTTAGGCGCACTATAGTTATAAAAAGGTTTTTCTTCATTGTCATTGCATTCTTTCTAACTGAAACCCTTAACCTTAAAGTCGCCTAAAAGTATTTTCTACTCTTACAATACGCCTAGTTATGTGCATATCATTTACTTCATGCTCCGTCGTTTGCATACATGTAGGACTTTAAGTAAACTAAATCAAGTACTTTCCGCTGCAACTAAATATATTTTCTCGGTGGACTAGTTGATCCACGATCTGAGAGACACAGTTCTTTCCTCAAAACCCCTAATAAATGATTTCAAATGATGACTTATCATATAATCATGTTTTGTCTAGTTAAGTAATAGGTTTCCGCCTGAGCGTCTACAGTTGTCTCCTGTATGACGTGGCATCATGACGTGTATTTTCTCTTACTCTGATATCCTTAAATTCAGAGAAAATGCGGGTTGTGACACAGCTAGTCCCGGCTCAATCATCGTGAACAACCAGCACGTTGCGGGTAAACTTTCACCTCATCCCGATCACTTGGGCGACCACCTTCGGGTCATCATCACAGCACAGCGTGTGATATCAAGTATCACTGGCACTAGTGTCAGCGCTAGCACTAGCGCTGGCGCTAGCCATCAGAACGCAGTTCTGCCAGCCCTTTAGGGTATTTCCCGGAGGTAGCCTCCATGACTCCATGCAGCACATCACAGCACTCAGAACCTAAAAAACAAGCATAAATACTCGGAGTCTTCTCCGGAGCGCAATAAAGCAATATCAACATCACCAATCCAGACCAAACTGTCCAGATGGGCTTCACACAGTATGCCTGTGTCCTTACAGCGATCCGGGCTCTATATGCAATTTCTACGGGGATAATCCATATCAACCCGACAGAAGTAACCTATCCACTAATTGGTGGAAATCTTCCTGCTACTATGCAAATCAAAGTACATGTCCATAGTTTAAGGAGGAGAATCGTTACCCTTGATGCTCGTTTTGGTGCCATAGGATTAATCTCTCCACGGATCCAAAGGTGGCACAAGCACGCAAGAGATGTCCTACCCAGACTTGCCCTCGGCATGAAGAACGACTTGCCAAAAGGATCTCCTTCCTCTGACTTCTGCTTCCTTGCCTTAGGAGAGAGAGGACCAAAGAGAAAAACTAAGGGAAACCCACAATTTTTGTGGCTTTATATATAAAAGCGCTACCGCTGGCGCAACCTCCTAACGCAGGCGCTAGCCCAACGACTGAACATATCCCTAGCCGCTTAAGGATTCGTTGAGAATGCTACCGACGGTGCTAGTGTTACCGCCTATGCTATCTCTCAACGAATCAAATTAACGAGTGCTCAACACGATTCATCAGAATACATTTGTCGAGATACAAATTCGTTGAGACAACTACCGTTGGCGCTACCACTGCCGCTGGCGCTAGCACTCGATGAATTATCTTGGTGTTTTCGATGATACACACAAGTACCTTCTTCGACATTCAACTAATTCGACGATATGAGCTACCACCGGCGCTAGCCCTAGCGCTGGTGCTATATCCTTAGCTTAGAACACCGTGGACTTTTTGCACATGAAAACTGGGGTCTTACAATCCCCCCCCCCCCTTAAAAGAATTTCGTCCCGAAATTCTAACAGTGCAAATACCTACAAAGATACAAAAGTTAACTTTGTACCTCAACAGAACAACTCTGGGAACTCCTCAAGCATGGTCTGCTCTCACTCCCAAGAAAGCTCCTCATGACCGCAATTGTCCCAGCAGACTTTGACCATTCTGATTGTTTTGTTCCGTAATTTCTTGATTTTAGTGTCTTCAATCCGAATGGGCTTGACCCTTATCGTTAGTCCACTATCGATCGGTACTTGAACATCATCCACCAGCATTTGAGTAGGCTCTTGTATAGCCTTCCTCAGTACGGAGATGTGAAACACATCATGCAAACCACTCAACTCTATTGAAAGAGCGAGCAGATAGGCAGCTTAACCAACACGTTCCAGTATCTCAAACGCTCCAAGGTATTTGGGACTCAGTTTTTCAAGCATCGAATCCTTGACACACCCTTGAAAGGTTTAATTTTGAGATAAACCCAGTCGCCCACGGTGAACTCGATGTTCCTGTGTCTGGCATTATAGTACTTTGCTTGCCTATCTTGTGCAATCAACAACCTCTCCCGGATTGTAACATCCCCAATCCTTCTAGACCCCTAGTTGGTATTAGGGCATGGGTGGTGTGCTGAGTGGCCACTAAGGCCCTTGGACCAAGTGGAGTGTGCTAAGTGCACACCAAGGGCACAAAATCAACATAGCCCAATACCACTCCCTTAGGCCAATTGATCCTCAATTCACCAAATTGACCTCCCCCATACCACCCTAACCACTAAGGAAGACCATTACCTTGAGAATTGCACTTGGGTGGGACCCAATTGCATGAAATTGACCAAAGTCAACAATAGGTCAACATTAACCAAACTAAGTCAATTAGGGTTCAATTGACTCCAAATGTTCAAATTAACCATTCCACCACACTCTAAACACTTTAAGGAACCCATTGGACCAAAAAGCCCCATCATGGTGGGACCAGTTGACCCCAATTGACCAAAGTCAAACTTTACCCAATTTTGGTCAAATCTACACCCTTTGATTAAATTGAACCAATTGGGGCCCCACCATGGACCAACCAATATTGGGTGGTGTCAAGGAACCCAAGACCATCAAGTGGGTCCATCCCACTCACCAAGTTGACCAAGTCAAATCAAGAGTCAACCATGGTCATTAAATGCCAAATTAGGTAACTTAGCTTAACTCCCTTTGACCAAAATTCAAGCCAAGTGGGCTAGCTCATTTTCAAGACTCATTAGACCCTAACCAGCTGAATAAGCTAACCCAAGCCATGAACATGACTCATTTCATCAAAAAGGAGGAGAGAGAAGAAAGGGGGACAAAAAGAGACTTGCTAAAGCAATGTCCTCCTCCACACTCAAGCCAATCACCCTTGGGGCTTGGGGAAGACTTGGAGGATTGCTAGGGTGATTGCTGAACACATCAGGGAGGGGAAGAGCCGCAGGTGGTGGCAGCAAGGGGGAGATTAAGCCAAAACCGTGGATCACCCATTTCAAAATCCCATATACAAGCCTCCTCACCTCCTCCCAGCCCTCCCATTAGCTTCAGAAGGAGGAAAGCAATCGGAATCGACCCTTGGATCGAAGCTTTTCATGGAGAATAAAGTAAATGGGCAAGGTCACCGGAGCAAGGCATTTCCATGGCCAACCGCCGCCGCCACCACCGCCAAGCTACATACTAGGTTCGTTTCTCCTCCCCTCCCCCCATGCTAGCTTCTCATCACAAAATGCTGAAGGATCGGGCTCAATTGAGCCCGGATCCACCTCCGAAATCCATGGATTTCGGCTCAAATCGAGACGCCCAGGATCGCCGTAAAATGCCTCCTCCGGCCGCCATGTCGCCGGGAAGTCGTAGCCCCGACCACCACGATGGTGGTGGAGGTGGTGGCCGGCCGTGGTGGCCACCAGGTGGCCGGGAAAGGAGGAAGCAAGATGGCCCAGGTCGGGGCCAATCCTGTCCGTCGTCTCAAGGAGGAAGACGATCTGGATACCCTCCGATCTTCTTTAAGATCTGTGCAAGATCATTTTCTTTATATTAATTAATTCAATACATTTGAATTTCTGCCCCTAAATAATCAGTGCACTTCAATAATTAATTAGGGCATCCTAATGGCTGAATTAGAAAAAGTGCCCAACATGAAAGTTGTAGGCCTTGGTCTTGACTTTCATTAGGGCTTAAGTTCAAGTTATTTGGTGATCCACAGCTCCCTAGGGAGCTGTTTTACTAGGACTGGTCCTACACTAGGTCAGTACACTAAATTAATTACCTAGCCCAAACCCCTCAAGATTTGAGGCTGTGCTTTTAACCATGGGTTGGTATACCCTAGGGGCACCCCCTGCCCAAATTACAGCCCTTGGTGGACACTTTTACCTAGGGTTTTTGTGGTAATTAGGATAATTAAATTATGTTGATTTTTGGAGCATATGATGTTCAAATAACTCCAAATTTTGGTGGCATGTTCTTTAGTAGATGTGTAGTACATGCCTAAATTTTCACTCCATTTGGAGTTGTTTTGATATGGGAAATGGGAAACCCTAATGAGGGTCTTAAGGGGTCAAATTAGGGTTTAGGCCATTTGAGGAGTTGAGTGAGTTAGCCTCCTCCCATCTTGATGCTTATGTAGGTATTGATATTCAAATGCTTGTGACACACCCTAATGGGCTACTTGGAGCCATTAGGGTGGTGTGACCTAAAACCCTAAAGGTAAACCCTTAAGGTTGCAAAGTTGGGATTTGTGAAGGGCATATGACCAAATGTTCTTGCCTTGGCTCAGAACTTAGTGGATATGATTGTAAGAGCATAAAGGACTTAGGTAATTTAATGGGAATTTTTAGTGTCATTTAAGTATTTTTCTCCTAATAAATGAGATTGCCCTTTTTCCTTAAATAAATAAAGCGCATGGTCTTATGACCATGTATGGCTTTGAAACTTTAGCAGTGGCTGAGTTAGGATTAAAATGGACTATAGTAATTTTGTTATGATTTATTGAAGTATTATCCCTTGTGTAGGAAATTTTAGGTGCTTGCTAGCTTAAGGGAATTTAATTTTGAAAAATGTCAAATCATGGGGAAAAATTGTGAAACTTGGTTATCTGTTATTCAATGATATTATATGCCCATGATAATTATTTGGAAGCTTGTAGATTTGTATTTCAAGTACCACATGTAGAAATTGGAATTTACAACACTTGAGTATTAAATCATTTTAAAATGTCAAATCATGGGGCAATATCATGATACTTGGTGATCTGTAATTTTAGGTTAATATATGCCCATGACAATTGTTTGGAAGCTTGTAGAATTGTTTTTCATGTACCTCATGTAGAAATTGGAATTTAGAACACTTGAGAATTAAATCTTTTTAAAATGTCAAATCATGGGAAAATGTTATGATACTTGGTTATCTGTAATTTTATGTTATTATATGCCCATGACCATTGTTCGGAAGCTTGTAGATTTGTAATTCATGTACTTCATGTAGAAATTGGAATTTACATTACTTGGGTATTAAATCATTTTAAAATGTCAAATCACATGGTAATGACACAATCCTTTGGCAGAGGACTCTAGGTCCTCATTTGGACACTTGGTAATTTTTGGAGAATTTTCAGAAGTGAATTACTATTTTTCCTAATTATAGTGGCATTTTGGTAATTATACAACTATGATGATTTTGTAAGCCAAATCACACCCTAGGGTCATGGAACTCAGCGAACCACCTTGATATTGGATATTACCTTACTGATAATTTTCATGTAGCATGAAGAATCATTTTGAGGGTAGTTCATGTGCAATTTGACTTAAGGCCTTAACTACTTTAAATTATATTAAATACCAAATTAATATGGAAAATTATGGAAATTGAAGCATACCTTATTAAGGTCATTGGAAGCCTAGGATAATTATTAGAGACCCTGGTGATGAGTTTTTAGAAGGGTTCCCTTATGGGGTTGATAGTTAGTTCAACTTAGTGGTCTGCGTTTAGTAAAAATAGAATTTTGAGTTTTAGACAATTCAGACCACTAAGTAGTGTTTAGAAGTTATATACAATTAGTAATTGAGTTATAGCACACAATGATTCATGGAAGGTCAATCCTAGGGTTAGTATATGAGGTGTGGAGGCACGTCCAACCCGATTGGGTGGGACGGGAGATGAGCTAAGTCACATTAACTATATGAAATGATGAGGGGTGAACCAAACGTTAATCACCAACTAAAGTAATTGTCTTGAGGAGGATAGTGGGGTTGAGCCCATTGATCTGTAGTACCGTTAGGGGCCCCTTACGGAGTACACCGCGGGAAGTCCAAGATTCACTTTAAATATAACACTAACTAAATTGTAGGCAAGAGTAGCCTAAGTAGGTCTGCAAACAGGTATGGATCTCCTCCGGGAAGGAGATGGGTTGGATCAGCTTGTGTGTTAGTCCCTGAGCCGGAAGCTCGGGTGGACATGTTAAACACCTGTTACTTAATCAAATAGTGGAGAGTCTTCGGTACTAGGCTAGTCGTGTCACCGACGGTAGTACGTTGACTCAGGTGAGGGTGAGGTGTAGAGGGCCGGTAAGTTTGAGTACCGCGGTCTGGAAGACAATCCCTAATAACCCACCCCGACCTTAAAGTCTGGTGGATTCCAGCAAGAGTACGCAGGAGCTCCGCTGTTGTGTTCTTAGCATTGAGGCGTACGTAAGGTCTAGGCTTGGTAGTGACCATACACGCCTAGGATGTGGAGTGCCCGATCCACTACCGTCGTGAGCCACGACGGTCGGTACCCGAAAGGTTGGCTTCCTTTCTAACAAAATGGGAACTATAAAGGTATGTGCGCATAGAGTCGTGTGGGTGAGTTGCATTGCATGGCTGCATAATACACATCATAAACATAGCATAGCATAACACACATTAGCATACCCCCATCATATAAATTAGTATGAGCTCTTTTATATGATGGGTTAACTGGACATCTTAACTTATATGTCGTATGGGCGTTCATATAAGTTAAGGTATGAATCTTTGATGGTAGTTTAGATTTACTTACTACACCGCATTTTCTTTCTATTACTGCTTTACTTTATGCTCTACCTTACTGTCATTTACCTGCACTATACTGCTAGCTAGTTTTACTGTTTTACATATACCTGCTAGATTAGTGTCATGTCACCTCTTCCTTTGGTTACCCCTTGTTGTCCTCCGCTTCTTCCTCCCGCTCGGTACCTAGGAGTCGTGGAGGGAGGCGAGGACAAAATGACTTAGTCTTTATGACTAACGGTCGGTGTGACCGCAGGAGTCCGAGGAGACGGAGTTGTCCCGCGCGCAGCAGGACGAGATGGCAGGACCTGAGCAGCGGATGCAGCGTACTACCACGATGCCACAGTTCGATGATTAGATAGTTAGATTTCCGCATTTGAGAGTTTGGTTGTAGTTTTCGCATGTTGTAGAGAGAGAGATAGTACTTATTTTGGATTTGTATCGGGCTTAAGCCCTTTTTACTTGTACTTCTCTTTTTGGACTTTCTGTTTCATTATATATACATATATGATGATGTGACTTGTGGACATGCCCTTATTTCTGTACTTCACTTTGGCATATTTTACTTATGATTGTATAGCCGCCAGAGTCGGTGCTGAGCGGCGTTGACTAACCCGAGTGTTGGTGACACCGCAAGGCAGCGATTCTGGGCGAAGATCCACCTTGACCGTGCGATACGGGAGAGGTTCGAGTTTTCAAGTACCCGAACGGGTTTTGGAAAAAGAGATCTTACAAATTGTATCAAAGGGAGACCCTTATCGTTAGTCCACTATCGATCAGTACTTGAACATCATCCACCAGTATTTGAGTAGGCTCTTGCATAGCCTTCCTCAGTACGGAGATGTGAAACACATCATGCAAACCACTCAACTCTATTGAAAGAGCGAGCAGATAGACAGCTTAACCAACACGTTCCAGTATCTCAAACGCTCCAAGGTATTTGGGACTCAGTTTTTCAAGCATCGAATCCTTGACACACCCTTGAAAGGTTTAATTTTGAGATAAACCCAGTCGCCCACTGTGAACTCGATGTTCCTGTGTCTGGCATTATAGTACTTTGCTTGCCTATCTTGTGCAATCAAAAACCTCTCCCGGATTGTCCAAATAGTCGAAGTAGCATCTTCGGCTTCTTTTCGCTTAAACAGCTTAGTCTCGCCTGTGTCTGCCCAAGCCAAAGGAGTACGACACTTTTTACCATAAAGGGCTTCAAAGGGCGCCATTTGTAAGCTTGTTTGATAGATGTTGTTATAAGCGAACTCGATCATATGAAGATGATCCTCCCACCTTTTGGCGAAATCCAAAGCTCACATTCGGAGCATATCCTCCAATATTCTATTGGTCCGTTCAGTCTGCCCATCAGTTTGACGGTGAAAGGCAGGGCTAAACTTCAGCTTGGTACCCAATATTTGGTGGATTAGCCTCAAATCATTTGAAGTGAAGTGCCCATCTCGGTCACTTACGATGCTACGGGGCACACCGTGCAATCATACTAAGTTATCAACATATAACTTTGCTAACTTTTCCACTGAATCGTCTCGCCGGTTCGGAATGAAGTGTCCGACTTTCTTTTATCGGTCCACAATCACCCAAATGGCATCATTCCCGGACTGCGATCTCAGCAAACCATGCACAAAATCCATCGATATGTCATCAAACTTCCATTCTGGAATCGGTAACGACTTCAGGAAACCACCAGGTTTTGGACATTTAGCCTTCACGAGCGTGCAAGTGTGACACTTGGCTGTGTATAGTGTTGAATCTTTTGAAGTGGAAGTGTAGTCTGGGCGGTCTAGTTTTGGAGACCGCAGAGTCCACGCGGTCTGCGTGAGCTCATTTTGGCGAACAACAATGGTTAGCCAGGTGTGCCCTAGTATTTTGTTCTTCCTCAGACCGGGCGGTCTGGTACTTGACCACAGTGACTTGGCGGTTTGTATGAGCTCGCTCTGGCGGACAGTTTTGGTTGGTCAAATGTGCTCATGTAGTTCTGTTCTTATAAAAGACCGGGCGGTCTGCATGGGTTAGTTCTGGCGGACTATCTTGGTTGGTCTAGTGTGCTCAAGTAGGTGTTGAAAGTGCACAGTGTGTCTCTAAGAATCCTCTATAGGGGGTGAATAGAGATTTAAATTTATTTCTAACCTAACTGTGCAAGTACAATAAAAACCTAAGTGTTATGCTCCAACAAATACTTATCCAGAATAAAACAATGCTAAAATATAAAGCAGAAAAACAGTAAATTAATCTAAGCTATGAGGGACATCACAGAAAATAGACAATCCAGAAGACACAGATTTTTATAGAGGTTCCCCAAAATGTGGGTACTCCCCTCTTCTACCACCGGCAGGGATGCACCAACTGTGCCTGAGTCTTTTGGTAAGGAGACTCTTAGAACCACTGATCTTTTGACAAGGAGATCATGAACCACCTGATCTTTTGATAAGAAGATCTTGAACCACCAAATCTTTTGATAAGGAGATCTTGAACCACTGAATCCTTTGGAAGAGGGATTCTCAAAAATCTTTTACAGGGAAATGAGAAGGAGAAAGAAAGAAGGGGAGAAGAGTAAGAATTCTGTTTTTCAGAATTCTTATGAAGGTTGTATGAAGAACAGCTTCTTGAATCTTTCACTGGATCTGCTCTAATTAACTCCTGCTTATGATAGTGTTGTATTGCAGGAGCTATGGATGTCAGATCCTTTCTATTTCCAATGATTGAGATCTTTGCTGCTATGTGATTGTGATGAAGAGCAGCTTTCAGATCCTCTGTTCTATGAAATGGAGAGAAGCAGTTATTTCTTTTTTTTATATGCTCTATTAGGGATCCTGAGGAGGAAGAAGAAGAGGAGAACCCCAATAGAACAGTATTGTCGATTGTGATAAGTGCTCTATCCTTCTCTTGCCTTTTATTGTCCCACTTCAGATTTAAATATGTTTCCCTTTCTAGTAAGACATGAAAATGTATTCTGCTCTGGACAATCTCTTTCTTTCCTTCTTTAATTCCCGGCCCGTTCACCAACATTAAGCATGTTTCCAAGAAAGCTTTTTGTCCTCTTTTAGTTCTTCATTCTATTTGTGGTAATTAATGAGCCGTTGGAGAATGGTCTTGAGTGAGGTGGGCCATGAGAGAGGGTCCAAAATGACAGTTGAAAAGGTTTCCCTTTTCAGACTGTATTCAACGTAGCGTCGAGTTCTCTTCCTCTCTTATCGACGCACCTTCGAGTTCTTGTAGGAGCAGCTTTGAATTCATCCTTGCTCTGACTAAAATCTTCTAGTAGACATTGCGTCGATACCTTATCGACGTAATTGTTGAGTTGATGACATGGATCTGAACTTCATTATCTATGTCGAGATTAAGTCGACGTTGCGTCGACTTTAAATGGCTTCAACCGATACTTCTTTCTGCTCCGAGTTGAAGTAGAAGCTGCGTCGACTTCTCAAGATACTTCGACAGGTCCATGGCCTCTACGTCGATATCTATTTGACATAACGTCGACTTGAATCACTTCGACAGAAAGGTGAACCTCTTGGACTTCTAGTCAGAGTAGCGTCGACAATAATTTGACGTTGCGTCGAATTCTATTCGATGCAAATGTTAACATTGCCCAATTTTGCGTCTCTTGATCTAGTCTTGACACCTTAGGTTGAGTGTGGCATCCTCAGACATCTAATGACTAGATTACCCTCACTATACAATGGGTAACTCAATCCTAAGAGATAAAATCACTTTTAGGTAATTTGTTAAGTTAAATCAAAGGGGGTTTTCCCAACAGGTGTTGCTCTTATAGAGACCACGCGGTCTAGTTTGGTGACGACGCGCCCTAATAAGGCAGGTGACTATATCCTTTTGAGGCGGTGACGACATACATCTGGTTGCCTATAAATAGTGAAGCAGGCCCTGGGTTTTCAGTTAGAATAAGCAGCAGATGAACAATGAACTGTAGAACTTACAGCTCAGGCGGTCTCTGTTTTGCAGTCTGACTTTGGTCGGTCTGTTTTCAGGTGACAGCGGTCTGGAGTGGCTATGTTAGTTCTTTATCTGTTTGCAGTGAACTCAGTGATCAGGTGACCTCAGTTGTCTGGCGATCAGGAGTTGCGTTCTAGCAGCACTGTGCAATTCTTTCCTTCTATTCGCGGGATACTTCTGTGATCAAGCGACCTCATAGTCTGGCGACCTAGGAGTGCGAACAGGTTGTTCTTCTCAGCAGCTCAATAAGTAAGCAGTTCATGCGTTCTGAGGTTGGCGGTCTGGCAGGTAGCTGGTTCTTGCCCTATGCTATTCGCGCAGTCTCAGGGTTGCTGTGCAGTCTTGCTTTGTTTGAGCCGTCTGTGCGGTCTCAGTTATATGTCCGCCAGATGCTTGTTTCCTACTTTGTTCCTCTCATCTCTGTTTTCTTATAAATCGTGTCTCGTCATGTATACCTCGCATTGTAAAGAGATAGTCAATAAAAGATTTCTTATCCTTCTATTGTCACTAGTTACTTGACTTGAGAATTGATTGAAGTCTTCCGCTGTATTTTCTTCGATCCTACTTGAAATTTTTACATGGTATCAGAGGTAGGTCCCAAGTAGTGATCAACTACAGAATCTTGCTTGAGTCTCTGAAGTTCTTGTTAACCAGTGTGATAGCAATGGAAGGAGGATACACAAGAGGTCTTGGTATTGAGCTCCTTACGCAGACTAACTTCAAGAAGTGGAATTCTTGCATGAAGAGCTATCTTCTTGGCGAGGATTTGTGGGAGGTAGTCAGAGGAGATGTGAGATAAGCAGTGGTAGCTGCTGAAGGGAATGCTGAGCAAGTGAAGGCTTGGAAGAGAACAAATGCTAAGGCAGAGTTCACTCTCAAGCATGCTATCATTCCCGAGATGTTTGACCACATTATTGGATGTAGGTCTGCTGTTGAGATTTGGACAGCCTTGGATGGCTTATTCAATAAAAAGAATGTAGCTCGACTACAGTTTCTTGAAAATGAGTTGGTGAAAGCAACTCAAGGAGATTTGTCTATTTCATCTTTCTTCTTGAAAATGTAGAACCTATGTGCAGAGATATCGGCATTGGACCCGGATGAGCCTATCTCAGAAGCAAGGTTGAAGAGGCAATGAGTGGCTTGTAGAGGGATTATGTGGCCTTTGTCACTTATGTGCAAGGTTATGCCAATTAGCCATCATTGTTGAAGCTGGAAAACTTGCTTGCTTCGCAGGAGAGCATGGCAAAGCAAATGGCTGGGATATCTGTCTCTGGGGGAGAGAGTGAGGTTCTTTATTCTGGCAAGAAGAAGAGATGGGACAATAAGAAGAAGTCATTTGTAAGTGATGGACCTTCAACTTCATATCAGCATGAGAGGAGAAATGCTCCTAAGCGCGATGGGAAGAAGAAGGAAGGGCCAAGGTGCTACATGTGCAATCAGCTTGGTCATTTCAAAAGATATTGTAGAGTCAATGCTCAGCCAGGGCATGCTGCAGGAAAAGAAGAGTTTGTTTCCAATGCTGAAGATAGGTGGAATGATGGAGCTTTCATGATGGGCACTTGTGTTCGGGATTTGGCTTCAATCAACTATCAGAATGATTGGATTGTGGACTCTGGGTGTGGTCATCACCTCACTGGAGATGAGTCAAAGTTCTCTTCTTTGCAGGCATACTCAGGTAATGATGCTATCATTACTGCTGATAATACTATACATACAGTTGAGAAGGAGGGTGTTGTTTCTTTAAACGGTGATAGAGGTCCACTCACATTGAGGAGTGTCTATCATGTGTCAGGTATGAAGAAGAACATATTCTCGGTGACTAATGTTGTTGATGTTGGCTATCATATTCTATTTGGTCCAACAGAAGTGAAGTTTCTTTGGAATGTGTCAGCTGTGAAGGCCGAAGTCACTCATGTTGGGAGATGGGTGAAGGAATTGTTTGTATTATCAATAAGATCCTATGTTGATAAGATGAGGACAAATGACAGCGCTGCTATCTGGCACGAAAGACTTGGGCATGTTGGGATGGATAAGCTAAAGTCTATAGCGGGAAGAGGCCTTGTGAGAGGCTTGTCTAGTCTGTCATCTTTCAGTGATGGCCATGTTTGTGCAGGTTGCCAATATGGTAAGGCTCATCGCTTTCCATTTGACAAATCACAAAGCAGATGTAGTGCATCATTGGAGTGTATTCATGGTGATCTGTTTGGACCTACTGCAACTGCCAGTCTTGGAGGTAGCAGGTATATGCTAGTCTTGATTGATGACTTCACCAGATATAATTGGGTATATTTTCTAAAGGAGAAGTCAGACGTGTTTGAAAAGTTTGTGGAGTTCATGGAGCTCGTGGAGGGTCGGCTTAATCTGCGTATCAAGAAGTTCAGAACTGACAATGGAGGGGAGTTCACCTCCAATGTGTTCTTCAACTTCTGCATGAAGCATGGCATCCAGAGAGAGCTCTCTTGTTCTCACACTCCACAACAAAACGGAGTTGTAGAACAGAAGATCCATCATCTTACGGAGACCTTCAAGTGTTGGCTTCATGCCAAGAGCAACCCAAAGTCCTTCTAGGCAGAGGGAATTTCTTGTGCAACATATGTCATCAGTCGTATGCCTCTTAGTCCCATCAACATGAAGACCCCTCATGAGTTAATGTTCAAAGTGAAGACTACTGTGGAACACCTTTGAGTATTCGGATCTACCTGCTAT
The DNA here is from genome assembly GCA_033032865.1 of Dactylorhiza incarnata. Taxonomy (NCBI): domain Eukaryota; kingdom Viridiplantae; phylum Streptophyta; class Magnoliopsida; order Asparagales; family Orchidaceae; genus Dactylorhiza; species Dactylorhiza incarnata. The sequence goes on along the minus strand of JAWHQI010000079.1, from coordinate 3,665,013 downwards.
GTGCATGTTCCAGATGCTTTTAGGACGAAGCTAGATGTGAAAGCAAGGAAGCTAGTGTTCGTTGGTTATGATGACCGAAAAAAGGGGTGGAGAAGCATGGATCCCGAGACACGGAGAGTTGTGGTCTCAAGGGATGTGGTATTTGATGAGATAACATCATACCAGGGTAGTTCTTCTAGGAGCTATAAGAAAGCAGGTCAGATAGGGGACAAGAAGAACCTACTAAGGAAGTTCTGGTGGAGTTGCTTGTTTCTCCAGGTGCTCCAGTTGCTTCTAGCTCTGGGTCAGGTGCTTCTGGTTCTGGAAGCAGGTGAGTGATACTCCAAGTGTGCCTGAAAGGAGAGCTAGTCCAGAAAAGGTATCAAAGAAGGTAGATCAGGGTAAAGCCCTGCGGAGGTTCAAGAGGACTATCATTCCACCAGATCGGATATAGAGGGAAACTTGGTGAGCTTCATATCATGTTTCTTCGCAGGTCCCTTAGATGAGAGAGAGCCATCTTGTTTTGAAAATGTTGTTTGAGTCAAGGAGTGAGAAGATTTCATGGATGAAGAAATGGCTGCCCTCGGGAAGAATGAGACTTGGGACCTTATGCCCAAGGTTAAGGGTGTTACTCCTGTGATATGCAAGTGGGTTTTCAAGCTGAAGAAAAGGATGACGGCAGCATCGAGCGGTATAAGGCTCGACTTATAGCTCGAGGGTTCTCTCAGAAGTATGGGGAGGATTATGAAGAAACCTTTAGCCTTGTTTCCAAGATGACTTCAGTTCGGGTGGTGATCGCTTTGGCAGCTTGCCAAGGGTGGAAGATTTGGCAACTCCACGTGAAGAATGCTTTCCTTTACAGCGAGATTGACAAGGACATCTTCATGGGTCAGCCATCTGGTTATGTTTTTAAGCTCATCCAATACATGTGTGTAAGCTCAAGAAGGCTCTTTATGGCTTGAAGCAGGCGCCTCGGGTGTGGTATGGGAAGATCGCAGAATATCTTCAGTTCTGTGAATACTTTGCTTCTGATTCTGATTCAAGCTTGTTCGTAAAGAAGACGGTGGATCTTCAGGTCTTGGTGCTATTATCTGTTGACGACATGATCTTCACGGTAAATTCTAAGATGGAAGTAGCCAGCCTCCGTGCTGAGCTATCTATCGGGTTTGAGATGAAGGACTTGGGTGAGCTCTGCTATTTCCTTGGACTCGAGGTGGAGAGGAAAGAGAGTGGTATGCTTGTTTCCCAGAAGGGCTATGCAGATTGAATTGTAAAGCGATTCGACATTGGAGAAGGGAAGAGCAGCTCTACTCTACTGGAGGTTGGTATGATACTTCAACGAGATGAAGGAAAGGTTCTTTCTGATTCTTTGGTGTTCCGGGCTTTGGTCGGAAGTCTGATATATCTGATGATCACGAGACCAGATATTTCTTATGTGGTTGGCCGAGTGATTCGATATATGGCAGAGCCATGGAAACCTCATCTGATGGCGGCAAGGAGTATTCTGAAATACGTAAAGTCCACCTCTAATTTGGGTCTCTTCTATAGGAAGGACTCGGGCATTTGTCTGCATGATTTTATGGATGCTGATTATGGATGAGATTCATATGATCGGAAGTCGGCCTCTGAATATGTCTTTATGACTGGCTCTACAGCTATTTCATGGTGCAGCAAAAAGCGGGATTCTGTGTCTATCTCCACTACGGAAGCGGAGTACAAAGCTTCGGCTTTGGAAGCTTAGGAAGCCATCTGGCTTAGGAGACTTGTGGAGGACATTAGTGGGGAGGTGCGAGGTCTTACTCTGCTTCGTAGTGACAATAAGAGTGTTCTCAAACTGGTTAATAATCCAGTTTGTGACGCGCGGACCAATCACATAGAGATTCAACATCATTTCATTCGGGAGAAGGTGTTGGAGGGATCTCTGGTGGTTGAGCATGTGCAGAGCAAGGACAATATCGCGGACATCTTTACGAAGCCGTTGTTGAAGGGACAGTTTGATCAGTTGAGGAGTCTACTTGGGCTGACTTCCACTTCCCACTTATAGAGGGGGTGTTGAATTTTGTGAAGTGGAAGTGGAGTCTGGGCGGTCTGGTTTTAGAGACAGCAAAGTCCATGCGGTCTATGTGAGCTCGTTTTGGCGAACAACAATGGTTAGCCAGGTGTGCCCTAGTATTTTTTTCTTCCTCAGACTGGGCGGCCTGGTACTTAACCACAATGACCGGGCGGTTTGTATGAGCTCGCTCTGGCGGACAATTTTGGTTGGTCATATGTGCTCATATCGTTCTGTTCTTATAAGAAACCGGGCGGCCTGCATGGGTTAGTTCTGGCAGACTGTCATGGTTGTTCTAGTGTGCTCAAGTAGGTGTTGCTCTTATAGAGACCGCGTGGTCTAGTTTGGTGACTGCGCGCCCTAATAAGGCAGGTGATTGTATCCTTCTGAGGTTGTGACGATATACATCTGGTTGCCTATAAGTAGAGGGGCAGGGCCTGGGTTTTCAGTTAGAATTTGCAGCAGATGAACAGTGAACTATAGGACTTACAGCTCAGGTCGTCTCTATTTTGCGGTCTGACTTAGGTCGGTCTATTTTCAGGTGACAGCAGTCTGGAGTGGCTGTGTTAGTTCTTTATCTATTTGCAGCGAACTCAGTGATCAGGTGACCTCAGCGGTCTGGAGACCAGGAGTTGCGTTCTGGAAGCAGTGTGCAATTCTTTCCTTCTGTTCACGGGATACTTCTGTGATCAGGCGACCTCGCGGTCTGGCGATCTAGGAGTGCGAACAGGTTGTTCTTCTCAGTAATTCAATAAGTCAGCAGTTCGTGCGGTCTGAGGTTGGCGGTCTGGCAGGTAGCAGGTTCCTATCCTGTGTTGTTTGCGCAGTCTCAGGGTTGCTGTGTTGTCTTGCTGTGTTCAAGAGGTCTGTGCGGTCTCAGTTATCTGTCCGCCGGATGCTTGTTTCCTGCTTTGTTCTTCTCATCTCTATTTTCTTATAAATCATGTCTCGACATGTATACCTCGTACTGTAAATAGATAGTCAATAAAAGATTTTCTTGTCCTTCTATTGTCACTAGTTACTTGACTGGTGAATTAATTGAAGTCTTCTGATGTATTGTCTTCGATCCTACTTGAAATTTTAACATATAGGGCAATGTCTTTCTTTAAACCCGGCCACCAGAATAATTTCTTCATGTCCTGGTACTTTTTTGTGCTCCTCGGGTGGATTGAGTACTTAGTAAAATATGTCTCGTACATCAATTCCTCCCACAATTTACCAACATTGGGGATGCACAATTGACTGTCTTTCCACAAAAGACCGTCTTCAAAGGAGAACTCGGTAGTAGAACCATCTAGGGTCTCTACCACATACCGCTTCATGCTTTCATCGAGTTCCAATGCCAATCGGACTCTGTCCCCAAGGTCACATTGTACCTCCGTCCAGTTCAAACATGTTGTGGCACTGGTTCTCATGTCAACGCAAATGATGTCTAAGGCCTCCAAGTCCCTGATTAGACGCTCATCGTGCATCTGAATCCAGTTTGCTTGTGCAGAAGCCCTCCGACTCAAGGCATCAGCAACAACATTCCCCTTATCGGGAGGGTAGTGAATCTTGAAAGTGCAGTCCCCAAGGAACTCCATCCACCTTCGTTGTCGCATATTCAGCTCCTTCTGATCTATTAGGTATTTCAGGCACTTATGGCCCGTAAAGATGTCGATCTTCACGCCATATAAGTAATGCCTCCAAAGCTTAAGAGCAAATATCACGGCCGCTAGTTCCAAGTCATGGACCGGATAATTCCTCTCATGCACTTTCAGTTGGCGAGATCCATAAGCAATGACCTGACCGTTCTGCAGAAGAACGCAGCCTAAGCCGCTCCCTGACGCATCACTGTAGATTTCAAAGCCTTTTGTACCACATTGCAAAAATAGACTTGGCGTCATGGTCAGACGACTCTTCAGCTCTACAAAAGCTCGCGTGCACTCTTGCGACCAAACAAACTTCTGATCTTTCCTAGTCAATGTCGTGAGAGGCAGAGCTATCCTCGAGAAGTTCTCTACGAAGCGCCTATAATAGCCGGCAAGTCCTAAGAAACTTCGGACTTCCGCCACTATAGACAACACAGGCCATTCTTGTATCGCAACTATCTTCACAAGATTCACTGCAATGCCCTCTCCACTTACCACATGACCTAGGAATACCACAGAGGACAGCCAAAACTCACACTTTGGGAACTTGGCATACAATTGACTTCGCCTCAGGGTATCCAATACAATGCACAAGTGAATTGCAAGTTCTTCTTCCGACTGAGAGTATACCAGAATATCGTCTATAAAGACAATAACAAAACGGTCTAGGCACTCTCGAAACTTTCTGTTCGTCAGATTCATAAATAATGATGGCGCATTCATCAAGCCAAACGACATTACTGTGATCTCAAAGTGCCCATAACAGGTACTAAACGCCGTCTTGGGAATGTCACATTCCCTAATTCACAACTGGTAGTAGCCCGACTTCAAATCCAACTTCGAATACATAGTAGATTCAACCAGTTGATCGAACAAGTCATTGATTCGCGGAATCGGATACTTATTCTTTTCTGTCATCTTGTTCAGCTCGCGGTAGTCTATGCACAGGCGCAAGCTTCCATCCTTCTTCTTCACGAAGAGGACCGGTGCACTCCAAGGGGATAAACTTGTAGGTATATAGCTTTGCTCCAGCAACTCCTACAACTGAACTTTCAATTCCACCATCTCTTTTGGCGCAATTTGGTACGGTGAGCATGCTACAGGTTTAGCACCTGGCAACAAATCAATAGCGAAGTCAATCTCTCACTGAGGTGGAGCCCCAGGAGGATCTTTTGGGAAAACATCTACATACTCCCATACGATTGGAACATCACACAAACTGGGCTTTGCTCAGAAGTCTCCAACAACGTGAATAACAACTTCGCGCCTTTCCGAACCGCCTTGTCTACTTGGAGAGCAGACATAAACATCTTGCTCGATCCTCACAAATTGGTAAACGTAGTTTCGCGTTCAGTATTCTTCCCTAGTGTGACCTCCTTTAAATTGCAATCAATGCATGCACGCTGCCTCGAAAGCCAGTCCATGCCAAAGATCACATCAAACTCAGATATAAGTAGCATTAACGCTTCCAAGTCAAACTCATGACTTCTTATCCGCACCTGAACACTACAAACTATGTCTGCATGCATTCGACACCCGTTTGGTAACACGACATCCAATCTGTCCTTTGCCACGAACGAAGGCACTCCAATACACAGTATGAAGTCCTCAGATAGGAAGGAGTGGGACGCTCCAGTGTCAAATAAAGCTCTCGCCGGACAGTTCTGAATTAGGACAAAGCCTAATACAAACAGGGTATACAGGCAATCACACACAAGGTATAAAATACATAAAGCAATAAATGTTATATACTAAATCATACATGTCTCGACATCGCTTTATTTAATGGCCTCTTGCTGGCCAAGAATATTTTCCCACAGTTGAGCTGAAGTGTAGTGGGATGCAGACAACTCTGCTGCCTTCCCTTTCTCCACATAAGACGCCCCCGCCTTTTTCTCTGACTTCAGGGGACCGCTGCGACACTCTCAAGCTATGTATCATGACTTGCCGTAATTGTAGCAAATCACCGGACCTCGCCCAGTCATCTCTCCTGAAGCAGAAGAGGAAGCCGGTTCAAAAAACCTAGGCGTCTTTCTGAATCGTCGGGACCCAGACTTTGTAGAGCTTGGTACTTTGAACTCCACCTTTGTCACCGATCGGTCCTTGTTAGCTTGTACCCTCTTCAAATCTTTCTTAAGGGATCTGGCGGTATTCACCAACGTCAGAAAGCCTTCCGTCATTGGGCCTGATAGAAGCAGCCACAAATCATCGCGCAGACCTTCATAGAAGCGGTTGGTCTTTCTCTCTTCATCATCAAAGGAAGAGCCCGCATACCGTCCAAGTCGTGTATGTAAGAATCCCCCCTTGTAAACCAGGGGGTCCTTATGCCCAAGGCGAGCGCTCCCCCAAAAGGTTCACGTGTCTGAAGAGGTTCACCCTCTTACCTGACCCACGACCCAATTGGCGGAACATTCGCCCTGTAAGGCTATTGCATCATTACAGAAAAACATTCACAGAATATAAAATTTTGCGCGAAAGCAAAAACATCACAGAACATCCCAACATGATATATATAAATAATAGATGAAAACCACGAAGGTTTATATAAAGTCTCGCAGCAAAACCAACATAGTCATAGGACGACAAAATATCTAGTCAAAAGAAATCTCTCATCTTCTCCTCTCCCAAGATAGTACCCTCACGTCCGCATAAATCGTCTGAACTGGCTCAGGGAACTCCTCATCATCACGGGTACGTCTACGCTCGTCCATCCGTTCCTGCTCCGTCGGTAGGCACATCGATTCCTAAAATGATAACGTAAGAGAGTACGTTAGCCACGACGGACCAAGTAAATCCCACGCTCCTCCCCAGCCCCCTAATGGGTACCAGGAATAACACCTGCAAGAATGTTAGCACAATAGCCAAAGCAAATATATATATGCTAGAGTTACACAAACGAAGCAGTAATTCTTCAACAATTTATAAAGGGGGAAACACTAAAGTAGTAATTTCACCCGCCATCGTATAACCCTTCCTAACGGTGGTTATACGATGTCGGACCAAGGTGAGAGCATAAGTAATGTAAATATAAGATATGATGAGTTTGTATGGTTATCCTCCCTATCACTTGAAAGATGTGTCTCAATCACTTTCCCCTATGTCGACATAGTGACCTGTTAAGAGAAGGAGCTCACTTCCCAGGCCTCACTGCCGTGGCCAGACGGTGACAGTGGGTTGGTCGCTCCCACTTCTAGGTTATGGATACACCCCAACTTCCTAGGCCTTCGTACCTCTATGGAGAATAGGTACTCTCGGTGGGAACACATCCTCACCTCGTGCGGAGATCCTCTCGGCACATAACCAGATAGGTGTGAGACGGACCTGTGTGGAAGGGGTAGCTATCCCCCGGTCCTCTTCACTACCAGAACGAAAGAGTTCGTCGTCACAACTTCTCCCATAGTGTATATTACGGGGAAGCCGACGAACCCGCCACATCGGTAACCATGCACCCGCCCATGACCTCATGCACAAGGTGATGAATGAAGCAACTATTTATATCAATATTCAAACTTGAGCACTTAATTTATGGTTCACATCATATTCCAAGCTCGTGTGACTGGATATTATTATGGAGATAAACAAGCAAATGAATCTAGCAAGATTTTACGAATTATGTTTATCACATAGTATGCTTGAAAAATGTGCACTTTTTTCTAACACATGATCTAGCAAATTCAGATATCACTGTGGAGAGCTATATTTAAATTACTTAAAAACTTCAAATCAGGAAGTAACAAGAGTGAAAGTTGTGGTAAATATGTTTAACTACAATATCATATCTCACAAGTTTTGTCTAAAACAGGAACTAAGGTCTCCAAAATGATGGTAGTAGTTTACATAAAATAATAGTTTTCTAGATAAGGCAGGATTCTAAAATTTAGATTGCACTGTTAGGGCCAAATTTAAATTACTTAGAGGTTTCAAACCGGGAAGTGACAAAAGTGAAAGTTGTGGTAAATATGTTTAACTACAATATCATCTCTCATAAGTTTTGTCTAAAACAAGAACTAAGGTCTCCAAAATGATGGTAGAAGTTTACATAAAATAACAGTTTTCTGGACGAGGCAGAATTCTAAACTTTAGATTGCACTGTTAGGGCCTAAATTTAAATTATTTAGAGGTTTCAAACCGGGAAGTGGCAAAAGTGAAAGTTGTGGTAAATATGTTTAACTACAATATCATCTCTCTCACAAGTTTTGTCTAAAACAGGAACTAAGGTCTCCAAAATGATGGTAGAAGTTTACATAAAATAATAGTTTTCTGGACAAGGCAGGATTCTAAATTTCCAGGATGGTTAAATATACCTTTCGGGTGTAAAAATAAATTTGTTAAATACTTTAAAACAGAAAACACATAACATGAAAGTTGTACCATAAATAAGTGTCTATAATAATGTGTCTCACAACTATTTTCCAAATCTGCTTCTAAGATAATAAAAAAATTCGTTTTAAGAACACTAAAAATTCCGAAGAACAAAACGACAGGATTACTTGTCAAGGGGAATAAAAGACCCGCGCACGATTCTTGGCGCAGGTCGATTGCTGTGTGCGGGCCGGACAATAAATCCGGGCAGTGGGGTTCGCACCGGATTATATTTTTGTATAAATATGTTTATATATATATATATTTATACATACATGTATAAAATTTTTATACATCATACATATATGTATATATAATATATATAAATACGATATATATATAAATCTTTATATATATACGATACATATATATGTATAAATCTAATCCGGCCAAACTTCTGGAGCTGCATGCATGGCTGCATGCACAATGGCATACATGCCTGTGCGGGATTTCTCCAAGGTGTCCGGGATTCCATTGCTCCGACCACCACCTCCAGTAGGTGCACCCGGGGGGGGGGGGGGGAAGCCCCGGTGGGGGAGGGTCTGTCGGCGGTGGTCGGAAAATATTTTTTTGTTTCATCATTTTTTTTGTTTCGTTTGGAAGGAGGAGGCCGTCGGAGAGGTTTCCGACGAGTCTCCTCGCCTCAAGGGCCTTGAGGGAAGGTCGAGGGACCCTCCCTCCCCTTCACACATCCCATGCAAGGCCGGAGCCCGCGGTGGTGGAGGAGATTGAAGTGGGTGGTCTGAAGCTTCCAAGGCCGGGATCGCCGGCTCCGGTGGTCGGAGACGGCGGAGGTCGACGAGAAAAGATCTAAGGGCAGGGAGGAGTCGGAGGAACTTACATTCATGTCGTTTAGGCGAGGGGATCGTCGCGCGGCCATTGCTAGCGGTGGAGTTCGCCGGAATTCGTGGAGGAGGCTTGTCGGAAGGTCACCGGGGCTCTTCTATGGCTGGTTGGGGGGAGCAAGGGGTAGGGAAAAACGAAATCCTAACTATGATGGGGTTTATATAGGAGTGAGATTTGTCTGGAGGAGTTAATGTCTCCTTCCTTGGTAAATCCGCCCCTCTTCACATTCCAGCCAGCCAAGCCCTTCCCGAGGCATTGAGAGTGGATGAGAATCAATTTCAATGGCTGCATATTAATGGCATTGATGAGGGCGGTTTTGAATTCATTAATGAGGCGTAAAAATGAAAGATTTCACTGGTTAAATTTTATTTTTAATTCCAATAATTATGGCAGCATACTTAGATTATTTATTTTATTTATTTAGTGTTTTAAATACAGTGTAAGTGTGTCCCGATAGCTAGAACTTAGGAAAAATTTCAGAATTTTCGCGTTCGGCGAACTTAAGGCTGCGTTCGACGAATAATTTCAGTTCGACAAATTATAGCCTTCAGTTCGTCGAACTCAACTTTGTTTTCTTCAGTTCGACGAACTTCAATATGCGTTCGACAAAATATTTCCGTTCGACGGACTTAATATTCAGTTCGTCGAACCCAGCGTTCAGTTCGACGAACTCAGTCTTGAGTTCGTCGAACTCAGTCTTGAGTTCGTCGAACTCAGTTTTTAGTTCAATTCCGTTCGACGAATTAATTGGGTTCGACGAACTTAACCTTTAGTTCGTCGAACCCAGTTTTCAGTTCGACGAACTCGGCCTTGAGTTCGTCGAACCCAGTTTTCAGTTCAATTCCGTTCGACGATTTAATTGGGTTCGACGAACTTAACCTTCAGTTCGTCGAACCCAGTTTTTAGTTCGACGAACTCGGCCTCGAGTTCGTCGAACCCAGTTTTCAGTTCAATTTCGTTCAACGATTTTATCCTTTAGTTCGTCGAACTCAGTTTCTTGTTCAATTTAGTTGATTCAGTTCGTCGAACTTAAGTCTACGTTCGACGAACCCGTTCTGCTCAAGTTTCTCGTTGTCTCAGCGGTTTGGACGTCTATACTAAGACCTAATGGGTCAATTCATACACCTAGGAGGGTATATTGTGTGCATAAGTCAGAAATTTTTCATGTAGTCCGATGAGTGGGTTGAGTGACTTATTGGGTCAACAACACTCAATAGGGTGTCAACCCACCATTTGGGTGTCAATGAAGTCCACAAGACCCTAGCGGTTAAATTAATCACGAAGGGGCCTAGAAATTTAAAATTGGGATGTTACAGTGTAAACTCATGGAGGTACTCATCCACCATCCTATCCCCTTGAGTTAACCTTTGAACCTGGTTCTCCATTTCTATGTGTTGAGCAGTAGGGAGATACCTTGCCAAGAACACTCTCGAAAACTCTTCAATCGAGATGTCTGTCAGTTGTCTGTCGGCATACTGATGCACTTCAAACTCTTCCCACCACAGCCTAGCCTCTCCATCCAACAGATAGGTAGCTAGGGACACCTTTTGCCTTTCCTCCGTCTCTGAAGACGTTAGGGTTCTCTTCACCCGAGACAGTCAATCCTCTGCTTGAGTTGTCGTTCCTACCCCTTCAAACATAGGAGGGTGAAAACTCAAAAACTATTTCAAGTGATGGTTTATCGCTCGTGTCGCCTCAACCGGTACTGTAGGTACTGGTCTATCCACAACAGGCTCAACTGAGGCAACCAACATCGGGGCCACCCCAAGGGTTGGATGTTGTACATGCCTTCCTGGTTGCGTGTTGATCATGGCAAACACCGCTTCAGCAATCAACTGTATCGTTTCAGCAGAAGGAGGAGGTGTAGGCACCTTAGCAGATACACTACTCTCAGCAGCGTGTCGTGGTTGGGATTGCCCCGCACCACTTTTAGTCACCTATATTCATGTTGGACACAATTTAGTGTCAAATCGTACAACAAAGTAGCAAGCAAGGAACACGCAGGTTCCACAACCATGCTAAAACATAAATATAATATATTCATAAGTGGACATTCTGGTTATTTAAATGAGTTAAATGATGACGCACACACGTGCTCACCACCCCTGAAAAGAATTCGACCACAAATTTGCACGAAAAGATATTGAGACCCGTAGATACCAAATTGTAATACACCACCCATTGCATAGTATATAACAGTAGGTCCGGCCGGGACCCCACGCCATATAAAGTGAACAAGCAAGAGGGTTACATATTCAGTTACCCAACCAACGACATCTCAGAGTGACACATCAGCGGAGGCATAAATTATTTAAATCTTGAACCAGAGTACATGTCCAAAACACAGAATAGCAATGACTGATTTATATATATAACAAGAGTTTGGCGCTATGACCATACATCAAAAAGTGTTTATTTGATTACATGTTTACAAACATAGGCACGCAGGCCGGCAATACATGAAATAAAACACTCAAAACACTTGGGACTTGGAGGGCCAGCAAAGCGCAGTAGTTGGGGTTCCAACCCGCTATTTCTCGCTCGTCTCGCCAGGACCTGTAAAGCACAATCCACCAAGGAGTGGAAAAATAGGTAACCGACCAGCTTTAGCTGACGAAGAATATAACGACCCCACCCCATGCCCACGACATTGAAGCAATAGCAGCATATATTTCACAGGTGGGTCTAAGCACTGCATTGAAGCAATCAACACATACGTCGACTCTAGGCCGCACGTATCGTGCTCTCAAAGCACACTCCATCCACAAGCCCTTTTTCAACTTGGATGGTCATTTGAGCTAGGCCATACACACCAACGTTTTCCGACAATCTTCCATAAGACGGTGCAACGAGGGCCCCCCTTACCACCAACCAATATGGACGGTTTCAGATCCAGCTAGTCCCGGCTTAATCATCGTGAGCAACCAGCACAATGCGGGTAAACATTCACCTCATCCCAATCACATAGACGACCACCTCCGGGTCATCATCACAACACACCACGTGATATCAAGTATCACTGGCACTAGCGTCGGCTCTAGCACTAGCGCTGGCGCTAGCCAACAGAATGCAATTCTGCCAGCTCTTTCGGGTATTTTCTGGAGGTATCCTCTAGGACTCCCTGCAACACATCACAGCATTCAGAACCCGAAAACAAGCATACATACTTGGAGTCTTCTCCGGAGCACAATAAAGTAATATCAACAACACCAATCCAGACCAACTTGTCCAGATGGGCTTCACAAAGTATGCTTAAGTCCGTGCAGCGATCCGGACTCAATATGCAATTTCTACGGGGATAATCCATATTGACCCGACGGAAGAAACCTATCCACTAATTAGTGGAAATCTTCTAGCTACTATACAAATCAAAGGACTAGCATGTCCATAGATTAAGGAGGAGAATCGTTACCCTTGATGCTCATTTTGGTGCCATAGGATGAATCTCTCCACGGATCCAACAGTGGCACAAGCACGCAAGAGATCTCCTACTGTTGGAACACAGTTCAACCCTATTACTGATTTGGGATAGGATGTCTATTTCCAGGTATAGGATCTGTTTTGACCCAACATGTATAGTATAAGGGTCATAGGCTAAGTATAGAAGAGATTTGAAGATTAGCTAAGTCAAGGTGTTCGATGAACTTCAAAGTTCTGTTCGACGAAAGTTTCTGTTTGTTCGACGAACTTCCCAGTTTAAGTTCGACGAACTTTCCCTCAGGTCGACGAACTTCTTCAGGGTTTCTATATTCAGTGACCTCTTCTATTCAGAGTATTATTTTGGAGTTGTTCTCAGGATTTCTTCTAAATGCTGGCAGCTGTTCCTATTAAATATCAGTCAGTTATTGCAGTATTGTCTATCAAAGATTTTATGACCGTTGCTGCATTAATTAAGGGCTGCATACAGAATATTTTAAGGCAGATTGCAAGTTTCAAGGAATTTAATATATTGGTATTCCTTTTTCTATCAGAGAAGGATCTTCCTTTTTTTGTCTCATTCCTTTCAAGCCCTATTTTTTGAAATTTAAAAGAGGATCAACTCTCTCCCGTCCGCAGATCATCTTTTGTTATTTACACTAGAGAGAGACACAGATACAGCACAAGCTTTTTTTATTCCTCAAGAAGAACTCTTTCTGTTTCTCTCTGAAGTCTTCATCTTCTCCAGACACCTACTCTCAATCTCCAAAAATCATCTGCATCTACTCCCTCTAGAGAACTTGTGCTGGAGAAACTCTGAAGATCAAGAAGACCTACACCCTGAGCAGATTTTCTCTCCTGTTTACTTTACTCTTATTCACAGGGGGAGATCTGACTATTTCAACAATTCACTAGTCTTCTCTGTTGTTAGAGAAAAGAGAAGACATCATCATCTTTATTTTACTGTTATTCTATAACTGTGTACAGGGTTCTAACTCCCTTTAAAAGTTAAAATTGTGGTTTAGAGTACCTGATCAAAAGCTCTGTGGTGAAGGCTCACCTGATCAAAAAGCCTTAGTGAATTTCCTACCAGGGTGGTAGAAGAGTAGATGTACCCAAGTTGTGGGGAACTACTATAGATCCTTGTGTCTTCTGTGCCTGCCTTTATTATTTGTTTGTGCTGTGTGTGCTGTGTTTATATCTGTGATGCACTTACTTACATATATACTAAATAACTCAAATTGTTTTCTACAGATTTCTTTAAGCTAAGTAAGATTATATTAAAATACTCTATTCACCCCCCCCCCCCCCCCCCCCCCCCCCCCCTCTAGAGTAATCTTGATCTATCCCCACTTTCAATTGGTATCAGAGCTAGGTTGGTTGCTATAGGCAAACACCTGGACCAACATATCTGATAGATCTAGACTACTTTAAAGGTTTTGTCCATTAGAGCCATGGCACAGAACAAAGAATATTCAAGCACAAGACCTCCTATGTGCAATCTGAACAAGTTTCCACTATGGCAAGCAAGGATCAAACTTTACATGAATTCTATTGATGAAGAAATTTTTAATTCTATTTTGACAGGACCTCCAACTGCACCATCCTCAACAACAAACACAACATCAGACACAACTGCTGTCCCTCCTCCAGAATGGACAGAAACACAAAAGAAACAGAAAACTGCTGATGCAAGGGCCATGAATATCTTAGTACAAACCATGACTGATGACATATTTCAAAAGGTGGTTGACTGCACCTCTGCCAAAGAAATTTGGGACTCCCTCACAAGAATGGTGGCAGGATCAGCAGATGAGAGAAAAGACAGAAGATCATATTTGATCTCCCAGTATGAGAATTTCAAAAAGGGAGAATTAGAGACTGTTGCAGAGATGTACAACCGACTCAGCCTCATCATCAATGAGTTAAGAACCCTGGAAAAAGTGATCACAGTCACTGAAGTTAATGACAAAATCCTGATGTGCTTTCCCAGCTCTTGGGACACAAGAATCTGGCCAATTAAAGATGCCAGAGGACTAAATGAGATTACAACTGAGAATCTCCTTGGAAAGCTCAAATCCTATGAGCAGCTGATAAAGAGCAGAGAAGCAGAAGCTTCTCCTTCTTCATCCTCAAAGAAAGAGAAGAGCATTGCCTTTCAGGCAACAGAGGAAGAAAAGAAGATTGGTGATCAGGAGATGCTGAGTCTCTTAGCAAAGAGATTTTACAAGATGGCAAGGAAGGACTTTAGAAGAAAGCCCAACAGGCACAATGAAAAGCCAAGGTATGATAAAACTCCATTTAAAGAAATAATATGCTTTGGGTGCAGGAAGCCTGGACACATCCTCACTGAGTGTCCAGAAGCTCACAAGAAAAGTAGGAGAAAAGAGCAGGAACATTCCAGCAAACACTCATCAAAAGGCCACAAGAAAAGAGAAAAAGGCTTTGTTGCTGAAACCTGGAGTGACACTGAATCTGAGTCATCCTCCAGCTCCAGTGATGAGGAGAAGGAAGCGGAAGACAAGGAATTCTGCATGATGGCAATCAATGCCTCCTCATCAAATGACAATTCAGATGATGAATTGGAAGAAAATGAGGATGAGGTAATTTCCAGTTTTGATTTTCATTCAGAACAATTTAAAGATGACTTTAAACAATTGTGTAAAGATATGATCAGATCAGAGAAAGAAATTATTGCTCTGAGAGACAAGTTTGCTAAGATGGATGGAATATCCACTGAAAACACTAACCTCAAAAATGAGCTAAGGATTTCCAGCGAACAAGTGAGCTCTCTAGAAACACAGCTAACTGAGGCCAAGCAGCTAGAGAACTCTCTAAATGGGAGAAGCCTCAAGCTGATGGACATCACAAGCACAGTGAATGCCAGGCTGACTGGCAAACTGGGCTTGGGGGCATCATCTAATCAATCTTTTCTTTTGAAGAAGAATATATTATCTACCCCAGTAAAATTTGTATCTGCAAAAGGGAAGGAAGCAATACAAGACACAAAAAAAATTCCTGAAACAAATATTGCACAAGCAAGTTCGTCGAACGACGATCGACGAAAACCAAGGCCTGAATCTAAACAGCAAACCTGCTGCAGACAGGGCTCGACGAATGCCACATCTTTCGTCGAACCAGGTAGACCAACACAACAAAGTTCGTCGAACGCAAATTTTACTAAGAACAGACAATATACATCCTCTTCTAAACTGAAGAATTCATTTAGTGATTGGATTATCCCTCCTAGAAGATATCACCCTCTAGGTTATCATAGTCAACCTGTTGTCTCATATATTTCTGCATTTCAAGGTTACAAAAAGCAACCCAAGGTAACCTGGGTTAAGAACACCTAACCTCCTTTCTATTGCAGAAAAAGAACTGTCCTGCCACAGAGGAACAGTGGTACTTGGACAGTGGATGCTCAAGACATATGACAGGAACAAGATCCAAATTAATCAACTATAAGGCAAAGCTTGGACCAAGAGTGATTTTTGGAGATTCCAATTGGGGACAGACAGAAGGCTATGGATCAGTCCAGATTGGGACAATCACATTCAAAAAGGTAGCCTATGTAAGTGGACTCAAACATAACCTCATCAGCATAGGTCAACTATGTGATGAAGGATATCAGGTATGCTTCAACAAATCTAGATGCATCATCTTTTCTGAAAATAACACTGTTATTTTGGGAAATAGACAAGGTAATGTTTATTTAGTAGATTTTGATTCAGCCAAACCTGAAATCTGCTTGTTTAACCAAGTCAGTAAAAATACTGATTTGTGGCATAGGAGACTAGGTCATGTAAACCATAGGACCCTAGCCAAATTATCAAAGGGCAACCTTGTCAGGGGACTACCTTCTGGATCATACAAGAAGGAAAGCCTTTGCAGGGCATGCCAATTGGGAAAGCAGACTAAGAGCAACTTTAAGTCACTATCTAAGAGTGATTCTCCTAGGTTCTTGTATTTGCTGCACTTAGACCTTTTTGGACCCCTTCCCATACACAGTTTGGGAGGTAAGTCTTTCACCCTAGTTATTGTTGATGACTTCTCTAGATTCAGTTGGGTATTCTTTCTGAGAAGCAAGTCAGATAATTTCAAAGTTCTTACAGACTTTCTCAGGAGTATCAAGATTGAGTATTCTACTCAGATTGCATTGATCAGAAGTGATCATGGCACTGAGTTTGAATCTCTTCTGATGAGAGAATTCTGTGAGAAGGAAGGTATCAGGCAGTGCTTTTCAGCTCCTAGAACTCCTCAACAAAATGGGGTAGCTGAAAGGAAAAATAGAACACTGATTGAATCTGGAAGAACATTGCTTGCAGATGCTGGTTTGCCTCAATCCTTTTGGGCTGAGGCTGTCAGCACAGCAAACTATGTCTTAAACAGAAGTTTAATTCATAAACAAAAGGGGAAGACACCTTATGAACTGCTTAAAGGGAAGAAGCCTAGAGTAGATTACTTTAGGGCTTTTGGCTGTAAGTGCTTCATTCATAATAATGACAAGAAGCACCTAGGAAAATTTGAGGCAAAAGCCTCAGATGGCATTTTCCTTGGTTATTCAGTTAGTAGTAAAGCTTACAAAGTATTTAACAAATCTTCTTTTAAAATAGAAGAATCCATTCATGTATCTTTTGATGAAACTAGCTTGAGCTGCAAGGAGAGAGATATCTCTACCTCACAAGATGCACATGTACCAATTCTCTGTGAGAAGTTAGATAATCTAACTATACAGAAAGAGGATTTAATAAATCCTTCTCAATTGTCTAATGAGGACAGTGAAGAAGAATGTCCCAATGTACCAACATTGGATTCAGCAAATATCCCTACAAATCTTGAAGCTATTAATGCTGAAGTTCAGGAGGACATAGAAATTCCTCATAGAGAAAATGAACAAGCTCAAGGAGAAGTTATTTTCCCTACTGATTATGTCAACATAAGAGATCACCCTAGATCTCAAGTGATTGGTGACATCTCAGTGGGTGTGCAAACAAGAAATCAACTAAATCAAAATAATTTGCACACTTGCTTCCTCTCTCAAATTGAACCTCAATCCTTCAAAGATGCAGAGCAAGATCCCAACTGGATTACTGCTATGCAAGAAGAATTAAATCAATTTGAAAGAAACAAAGTATGGGAACTTGTTCCAAGACCCAAGAATCATCCAGTGATTGGCACTAAATGGGTATTCAGAAATAAATAAGATGCTCAAGGAGTCATAGTTAGAAATAAGGCAAGACTAGTGGCTCAAGGATACTGCCAAGAGGAAGGCATAGACTATGATCAGACTTTTGCACCTGTAGCAAGACTGGAAGCAATTAGAATATTCCTTGCATTTGCTGCATATAAAAGATTCAAGGTATTTCAAATGGATGTTAAGAGTGCCTTTCTAAATGGAGATATCAAGGAAGAAGTATATGTGGAACAACCACCAGGTTTTGTTTCTCCAACTCAACCCTCTCATGTACTTAGATTACATAAAGCTTTGTATGGTCTCAAACAAGCTCCTAGAGCATGGTATGAGACTCTTACAAACTTTCTTTTGGAGAATAAATTTTCTAGAGGTAATGTAGACCAAACATTGTTTTTTAGAAATCATAAATCTGAAACTCTAATGGTACAAATATATGTAGATGACATAATATTTGGTTCTACTGACTCCAAGTTATGCAAAAGATTTTCAAACCTAATGCATTCAAAATTTGAAATGAGCAGTATGGGAGAACTGTCTTACTTTCTTGGTTTGCAAGTTAAGCAAACAAAAGAAGGCATCTTTATATCCCAATCTAAATATGCTAAAGAGCTTGTTAAAAGATTTGGGATGTCAGATGCCTCCCCCATGAAAACTCCCATGCCTTCAAATGCAGCTGTTGGCACTGATGAGTCAGGAAAACCTGTTGATCAGAAAGTATATAGAGCCATTGTGGGGTCTCTTTTATACTTAACAGCCAGTAGACCAGATATCATGTTTGCCACATGTATTAGTGCTAGATTTCAGGTAAATCCTAAAGAATCTCACTATATTTTATTAAAAAGGATTTTAAGATATATAAAGGGTTGTCCAGATCTAGGACTTTGGTATCCTACAGAATCAGGATTTGAATTAACTGGATATTCAGATGCTGATTATGCTGGATGCAGAATAGACAGGAAGAGCACCTCAGGAACCTGTCAGTTCCTTGGAGATAAGCTTGTGTCCTGGTTCTGTAAGAAACAAACCTCTGTGTCTACATCAACTGCAGAAGCTGAATACATAGCAGCTGGCAGTTGCTGTTCACAACTTTTGTGGATACAGAACCAGCTCCTAGACTATGGTTACAATCTAAATAATTCCAAAATCTTTTGTGATAACACCAGTGCAATATCAATAGCACAAAATCCAGTACTCCACAGTAGAACTAAACATATTGAAATCAGACACCACTTTATCAGAGATAATGTGGAGAAGGGAAAATATGTTTAGACTTCATACCAACTGATTTGCAGAGAGCTGACATCTTCACCAAGCCTTTGGATGAAAAGAAACATCAATTCTTTATAAATCAGCTTGGAATGATAAATGGGGAGTCAATCTAATTGGCAAAGTTTTCTACCCAACAATTCGTCGAATGCGCTCGACGAACGACATCTTTTTCGTCGATCCAGGTTGACGAACTGGTCAAGATTTCTTTCTCAAAGTTCGGACAAATTTTCGTCGAACTCGATCGACGAGGTCTCGATTTCGTCGAACCCGACCGACAAAGTCTTTGACGTTTTATCTTCCTTATGAAAGAAGTTTTGAAAAGTTATTAGTCGAACGAGATTGACGAAATATTTCATTCGTCGAACGGGATTGACAAAAGTTTTTTTTTCCCGCTAACATGTGTCTTCTCGTCACATCCGTTCCGCGAAAACCCTAGTCTTCGCCGAACCCTAATATTTATTCTCTATTCGTCTGGATTCTGTCTTTTGCGCCCTCAAACTCTTTGTCTCCCTCCAGTTCCCTTTGCACTTGATCGTTTTTCTTTCTTTGCAGGAACAATGTCGATCACTGCTGGAGTCCTCGCCTCAATAAAGTTCGATACTGGATTCGATATTGATCTAGAATCGTTTGCCCAGTCAGGAGAAGGCTTCACAGACATTCTGAATCTCTTTGAAGACCCGAAGTTGCGCAAGTTTATGACTTGTCGGCCCAAAATTCATACCAATGAGATAAAGGAATGGGCATTTACTTCTGAAATTCGACATGGGACAGAAATTGCAGGAAAGGTGTCAGGGAATGAATTTGTTCTAAGTGCTGCTGTTTTATCTGAAATATTCGAATTTGAAAATGGAGATGATGATTTAGAGCTAACTGAGGAAGAGTTCAATTTGATGCTGGACAGGATGGGGTACTCTGGGAGCAACCCTAAACATCTTCTGAAACGTGATTTTACAGTAGAATACACCTTCCTGGCAGATGTTGTGGGAAAGGTTCTGATGGGGAAGAGCTCAGCACATGACTACATAACCAGGCAGCAATTTCTAGTCATGAGTGCCTTGATTGAGAAAAAGCACATCAACTGGGGTCTGACCCTATTTGATTCCATCAAAAAGAAAGTGACCTCAAGGAATGTAGGCTATGGAAGGATTCTGGGAATCTTTCTTCAGGCCAAGTGTCCAGCCCTCTCAGTTTCTACTGCTGTTGGCATTAATGCCTCAAAGAAACTGACTCCCCTTCTTTTCAAGAAGTGGGATAGGACATTCAAGAAGCAATCAGCTCCAGTGACTCCAACAGCTCAAGCTTCTGAGGACACCAGGGCTAGAATAGCCACTCCCCCACCCCAGATTCCTTCTCCTCCTCTAGAAAACCTCCCCTCTTCCACTCTGATTTCACTCTCACCTCCTCATAATTCTCCTCCTCCTCCTCCAGAAAATCTCTCTAATTCTCCTCCTCCTCCACAAGACACTCCCATTCCAGACCTCTTTCAGGATGAAATCCCATCAGATTTCATTCCTCCTCCTCCTCCATCCACTTCTTGTGCTCATACCACATCTTCCATCCCTTCTTCTTCTTCTTCTCACCCAATTCCAGATATACTATTTGTGGATGTCTCACTGATAGCCACCCAGGTGTTTGGTCACATAACCCCTAAATTACAAGAGCTTATTGATCAAAGTCTGGTCCCAGTACATTCTAAGCTTGATATTATTCTCTCCCATCTTGCCTCTCTCTCCTCCTTCTCTTTCCCTTCATCTGAGGGCCCAGACTCTAGGTTCCCAGAGTCTAGGCAGGGGGAGATGTTCCAGGATGAAGCTCCAGAGGCAGAAGTTCCTGAAGAGCAAGGGACAGACCTACCATATGTATCCCTGGCTCAAAGCACAGAAGGTGCTCCTCCTCCTCCAGAAGTTCCTCCCAGCAGCTCTTTCATATACACCCCTCTAGTGGATCAGATTTTGCAGCTTACCACTCAGTCCCTCTGCTCAAACCCATCTTCCAAAGAATCAGCTGAAGACCTCTCCAAGGCCATTGTCTGCTATTCCCCAGTCTTGGAAGCCAGGCATGGACATTTGCTAGTATCTCCAGTTCCAGAGCCAGTTATCTCTAAGGCAGATCAGGAACCTGCTGTTCCTGAACAGGCAGTTCTTGATGAACAGATGCCTGATGCCTCTGCCTCTGCTCCCTCCTCTTCTGAGCCTGCTGCTGCTGTTGCTGTCAAGAATGTTGTTGATGATTTAGAGAAAAGAATGTTTGAAGCATACAAGGAAATTGATGAAATGTATGAGAATGTGCCTTCTTCAAACTCTGATGATGATGATGATGACAGTGATGATAGTGATGCCAAAGTCAAATCAAGAAAAAGAAAAGCTTCATGCAAGAAGTTGCCAGCCCCTTCCAAAAAGCCTGATAAAAATAACATTCCCTATTATGTGCAGAAAAATCTCAAGCCTCATGAAATAACTCAACCTTGGATGCAATTCTCCAAGAATGAGTTGAAGAGAAGGAAGCTTGAAAGAAGATACCAGAAGGATCACCCTGCTGTGTTCAAGAAACCCCCTCCTCCTCCACCTCCTCCAGGTGCAGGTTATGCAGGAGGACTTTCTTCCACATCCAGGACATCTCAAGCTGCTGGCTCCAAGCCATCTGGTCAATCCTCTTTAAATAAGAAAGAAAGTTCTTCAGGCTATCAGGTTTATGAAAGAAAGCATAGCAATTTATCTGAACAAGAAATCAAAAATAAGGAAGCTGAAGATAAAGCTGAAGCAGATAGATTATACAATATGGCAAGGTTTAGAGAGCATGTTGCTCTTTCTCAGATCAAAAAGGCCAGAGAAAAGGGTATAGATACCTCTCATATTACTACTTTATCTCCCTATAGAGAACAGGAATTTCAACAGTACCAGGTGAAGAATATGTTCAACCCTTCTGCCTACATGAGTCTCCATCCAGAGGCTGTTCTGCCAACTATTTCCAAGAAGGTAACACTGGGTGATAAAGACTGCAAGCTAAGCAGAAGGTAGTCTGAAGATACTAGCAGGAAAATAATCTTCAAGAAGCCATCTTCAGAAGACAGGAATCCTTAAAAATTCACTCTCTGGTTAATTGACTTTTAATTATTCTGTGATGATATCTGCTTGTGACAATTGATTTATATCTGCTGAATTTCCTTTCTGTCAGATTTCTTTCTTTTTGAATTGATAAGTGCTATTCATAGGATCCTAACCCAAATAGGGGGAGATTGTTGGAACACAGTTCAACCCTATTACTGATTTGGGCTAGGATGTCTATTTCCAGGTATAGGATCTGTTTTGACCCAACATGTATAGTATAAGGGTCATAGGCTAAGTATAGAAGAGATTTGAAGATTAGCTAAGTCAAGGTGTTCGACGAACTTCTAACTCGTTCGACGAACTCAAGAATCCGTTCGACGAACTTGGTTCGATGAACTTCAAAGTTCTGTTCGACGAAAGTTTTTGTTTGTTCGACGAACTTCCCAGTTTAAGTTCGACGAACTTTCCCTCAGGTCGACGAACTTCTTCAGGGTTTCTATATTCAGTGACCTCTTCTATTCAGAGTATTATTTTGGAGTTGTTCTCAGGATTTCTTCTAAAGGCTGACAGCTGTTCCTATTAAAATATCAGTCAGTTATTGCAGTATTGTCTATCAAAGATTTTATGACCGTTGCTGCATTAATTAAGGGCTGCATACAGAATATTTTAAGGCAGATTGCAAGTTTCAAGGAATTTAATATATTGGTATTCCTTTTTCTATCAGAGAAGGATCTTCCTTTTTTTGTCTCATTCCTTTCAAGCCCTATTTTTTGAAATTTAAAAGAGGATCAACTCTCTCCCGTTCGCAGATCATCTTTTGCTATTTACACTAGAGAGAGACACAGATACAGCACAAGCTTTTTTTTATTCCTCAAGAAGAACTCTTTATGTTTCTCTCTGAAGTCTTCATCTTCTCCAGACACCTACTCTCAATCTCCAGAAATCATCTGCATCTACTCCCTCTAGAGAACTTGTGCTGGAGAAACTCTGAAGATCAAGAAGACCTACACCCTGAGCAGATTTTCTCTCATGTTTACTTTACTCTTATTCACAGGGGGAGATCTGACTATTTCAACAATTCACTAGTCTTCTCTGTTGTTAGAGAAAAGAGAAGACATCATCATCTTTATTTTACTGTTATTCTATAACTGTGTACAGGGTTCTAACTCCCTTTAAAAGTTAAAATTGTGGTTTAGAGTACCTGATCAAAAGCTCTGTGGTGAAGGCTCACCTGATCAAAAAGCCTTAGTGAATTTCCTACCAGGGTGGTAGAAGAGTAGATGTACCCAAGTTGTGGGGAACTACTATAGATCCTTGTGTCTTCTGTGCCTGCCTTTATTATTTGTTTGTGCTGTGTGTGCTGTGTTTATATCTGTGCTGCACTTACTTACATATATACTAAATAACTCAAATTATTTTCTACAGATTTCTTTAAGCTAAGTAAGATTATATTAAAATACTCTATTCACCCCCCCCCCCCCCCCCTCTAGAGTAATCTTGATCTATCCCCACTTTCACCTACCCTGACTTGCCCTCGGCATGACGAACGGTTTGCCAAAAGGATCTCCTTCCTCTGACTTATGCTTCCTTGCCTTAGGAGAGAGTGTACCAAAGAGAAACTAAGGGAAAACCACGGTTTTGGTGGCTTTATATATAAAAGAGCTACCGCCGGCGCTACCTCCTAACGCAGGCGCTAGCCCAAAGGCGGTACGGCTGAACATATCCATAGCCGCTTAAGGATTCATCGAGAATGCTATCGTCGTTGCTAGCGTTACCACATGCGTTATCTCTTGACGAATCGAATTCACGAGTGCTCAACACGATTTGTCGAAATACATTCATCAGGACACAAATTCGTCGAGACAGCTACCATCGGCGCTACCACTATCACTGGCGCTAGCACTCGATGAATCGTCTTGCTGTTTTCGACGATACACAAAAGTCCCTTCGTCTACATTCAACTAATTCGACGATATGAGCTACCGCCAGCGCTAGCCCTAGCGCTAGCTCCTTAGCTTAGAACACCGTGAACTTTTTGCATATGAAAACTGGGGTCTTACAATCTGGCATGGAATCACGCAAAAATACTTGAGTATCTGGCGAACACACGACACATGGTTAGAAGCCTTACACAAACGCAAAAAGAAATATCACAACGAATAAATACCTGGCGAACTTCTGGCCGTAGGGGGAGTCGCAGGCCGACATCAAAGTGAGTTGTGGGAATGGCGAGCTCGTCCGATAAAATGTTATTGATAGCCTCGGTTTTTGCTGGCTGACGAGCAGAGAACCCGAGCGAGATGTATTTGGCGACCACGGCATGGTACACTCTCTCGGTGAGCAAGCAGCTGAAGAAAGAGTTATTTGAAAAGGTCCAAGCGCACTTGACTCGGCCCTCAGCATCACCATCACAACAAATTTTGAAAGTCGTTGGAGAGCTGAATAAGCGAGCGCGAGAAGGGAGGAGCGAGATCTCGGGAATAATGGAAGCATAGGGCTAAAGCGATAAATGCGGAAGTTGGGCATGAAGACGAGACCTATTTATAAAGAAACAAAAAGGCGGGAAGGAATCTAAGCGTCGAAGCGTGCGATTAGCAGAATCTCATTGCGATGCGCCTCGATCCTCGAGCCGGCCCCTCTTCCCCACCCACTCGCAACAGTAAGGTAGCGCGAACATGCTAACAAGCGAAGCGAGTGCGCTATAGGCGAGGCGAGCCTAATAGAGATTATGTGCGAGAGCATGGAGAAAAAAATGAAAAAGCAAGCGAACGTGACACAAGCAATGTTATCACAGCGCGAGCAAAATATGAGCGAAAAATATCAAGTTAGTAACTATAATGTTGTTCACAAATTGTTCAATAAATAAAATAAATAAAGAGTACAATACAAGGTTCGTCGAGTGGGTGCGAGCACGAGAAGGCTTAATACTGGATCCACCTCCATCGACCTCGCCCCCGCACCCTCGAGCTCGGTGGCACTCGAGGATAATGGTAGGCGCGGACGGCACGAATCTTGCGCTGCAGCAGGCGCACCGGGTGTAACACCTGTGTTTTTTCGTAAATTATTTGCGTGCCCGTTATGACGTAATTTTGGCGTAAGTGCGTTACGTCAACTCATCAGGATTAGTTTTGAGACTTAACTTAGTTAATGTATTTAATTTAGGTCGCGCGTGTGAGATTTTGCGACATTTTGAGTTAAGGGGAAAACTCGGCGGTATTTTGAGTAATTATTGAGATTTAAGCTTCGGAAATTTTGATCTCGAGTTTGGCTCGTCGGAATTGAATTCTGACTTCGTCGTTGGATTCGTAGCGCCGATTTTCAATTTAGGAGCGAATTTCGTGAAAATCCGAGGTGATTTAGTCGCCCTCATAGTTTAAATAGAATGGGAGAATTTTTAATTTATTTAAACAAGGAATTAGGGTTTTATATTAATACCAAAATTTCCAAAAGACCTTATTCTTCTTCTTCTCCAAAGAGCCGACCAAAATTATTGCGAGAGAGGGAGAGGCGTGACGGGAACTTCTTCCGGCCGGTGATTCGAGAGCTGTAGTGGATGGAATCGTAAACGAAGAGTAGAATCGGAGAGCTCTCGGCGAGATCTTCGTTCTAGTGGTAAGAGTTTCCAATTTCTAGGGATTTTTGGAGTCAAGGTAGTGACCTAACTCCTCTTTTTGGCACGAAAAGTTTCAGGTTTTTGTGCTCGGGTGAGTTCTTGGCCGATCCATAGCTTTTGGAGCGGAGAAATTCAAGTTTGGAAGGTTTAAGGCAAGTGTCATTCTTTTCTTCTCTCTTTTTGTTGGAATGTTACTCCTTGTGTTGATTTGTTGTCATGTGCGGTTTAGCACGTGAATCGGATGATTTTTGCTTTGCTAGGCAAAGCCTATAACTTCCTTATTGTTCTCCCCCGATTCGTCTAATTTCCTCTTATATACTTAACTGTTAAATTGCTATCAAGAAAATCCCCAGTTTTACTCGAAAATTTCGGGTTTTTACTTCTTCTCGAGAAATCCTTAGTGCTTCTCGAGAATCCTTACTGCTTGTCGAGAAATCCTCACTGCTTCTCGAGAAATCCTTATTGCTTCTCGAGAAATCCTTTCTGCTTCTCGAGAAATCCTTACTGCTTCTCGAGAAATCCTTACTGCTTCTCGAGAAATCATTACTGCTTCTCCAGAAATCCCCACTGCATCTCGAGAAATCCTTACTGCTTCTCGAGAAATCCTTACTGCTTCTCGAGAAATCCTTACTGCTTCTCGAGAAATCCTTACCGCTTCTCGAGAAATCATTACTGCTTCACGAGAAATCCTTACTGCTTCTCGAGAAATCCTTACTGCTTCTCGAGAAATCCTTACTGCTTCTCGAGAAATCATTACCGCTTCTCGAGAAATCCTTACTGCTTCTCGAGAAATCATTACTGCGTCTCGAGAAATACAGACTTCCTCTCAGAAAATACAAACTTCTTCTCAGGAAATACAGACTTCCTCTCAGGAAATACAGACTTCTTCTCAGGAAATACAGACTTCTTCTCAGGAAATACAGACTTTTTCTCAGGAAATACAGATTTCTTCTCAGGAAATACAGACTTCTTCTCAAGAAATACATACTTCTTCTCAAGAAATACAGACTTCTTCTAGAGAAATTCAGACTTTTACTCGAGAAATCCCTTGAACCTTCTAATCAAAGTCTTGGGCCATTTTCTTCTCGTGTGACCCTGTTCTTAGGATTTTTTTTTCTAGCATTGTTCCTCGGGCTAAGTCTCGTGTGATAATTAAAATTAATTAATGAGAACTATTGCCTTTAGCCTTGCACGGTGGCCATTACAACGACATGAACAACATGCTTGGTCTGTGGTCTTGTGGTCCGTGTTTGGGGGGCAGTGGGGAATTTTTGTAGCCTTGCACGGTGGTCATTCTAAGGGGCATGAACAACAGGCTTGGCCTGTTGCCCTGTGGGTCGTGTTTGGGTGTCAGTGGATAAAGGACCACCACCTGGTATTGTTTTTTTTGGGTAGGCAGAGGACAAAGGACCTGTTGGGAAAATGATTTATCTTAACCCCTAGAATTGACTAGAATATAAATTCTAAGAATGAAAAATTAAGCTAAGTAAATATGCGTCGAATAGTATTCGACGCAACGTCGAAATATAGTCGACGTTTCTCTCCGAATGAGTCGAAGTAACTCCAAGAAGAATTCGATGTAATCTTTGTCGACGTACCTCTGACTTCTACTCGACGCATTTAATAAAGTCGACGCACCTTAGTCGACGCACCTTCCTTATTCTCCTCTCGACGTCCAGCCAGGATGAAATCGACGTTCACGTCGAATAGTAATCGACGCACGTCGATTTCTATGTCAAATTCAAATTCACGCCAGATCTCTTTTCTTCTTTCTAAAGATCTGAATTTTATGGAATGATTTTATTCTTTTATAGCCGTTCTGAATCTGTCTTTCCTTCTAAATGATTCTTGGCTAATTTGATTAATGTTTATTTGGATATTATTTGAAATCAGAATAAACTCTTTTCTTCGACAGAAAAAATTAGTATGGAAATGTTTCTCTCTTACTAATTCTCTGATTGCTTATTGATTATTCTCCTTAGCAATATCTTTTCAAACAGAGTTATAAATAAGAAGGAAGTCGACAGAGAATAAGAACAAGTGATCCACCATATACATTTGAAAAAGAGGAAGAGCTCCCAAGTGAAGAGTGAGAAAGCTGAGAAAAGAGATAGTGTGCTGCATCAAAGAAAAAGCCTTCATCTTCTCCTCCTTCTGAAGTCATTCTGCTGCAAATTCTGAAAGCTCTCACAAAAGAGAGAAAAAGCTTACAATCTCCTTCTCACTATAGAAGAGAGATTACATTCACTATTCTTGTGCTTCTAATCTTCTTGCTAGGAAGAAGATTCTTTCTTTTTTAAATTACTTCTTCTACTTCTTCTTCTTATCTTCATTTCATTTTCAAAGTGTAAAAGAGTTTTTAGAATCTCTCTTCAAAAAATTCAGTTGTACTGGTTCTAAGAGTCTCCTTGTCAAAAGACTCAGGCTGGTTCTAAGAGTCTCCTTATCAAAAGACTTAGTGCAAGATAGTGAATTCCTACCAAGGGGGTAGAAGAGTGGACTACCCAAAGTTTAGGGAACCACTATATTTCTGTGTGTTGTGCTGTGATTTTCTTCTTGCTATTTTCTTTCTTTACTTGCTTAATTCTTGTTGGTTTGTGGGAAACTTAAATCTGTGATTATTACATATATATATATATATATGATTGCACAAAGTATTTTTAAATCTCTATTCACCCCCCCCCCCCCACCCTAGAGAATTCTGGTGAGGTTAACTATGCACTTTCAATTGGTATCAGAGCTAGGTTGGTCTAAAAAGGTAACTCCTTAATCAAAAAGATCCTACCTCTTATATATATATATTTCTAAAAATTATTTTTCACATGGCACAAATCAAAGATTATGCTTCCACCAGACCACCAATGTGCAATCTTGAAAAGTTTGCAATTTGGAAAACAAGAATTAGGATCTATATGAATTCTATTGATGAAGAATTATTTAATGTTATTTTGACAGGTCCTCCCAAGCCTTATAGAAGAGACTCAAGTGGTGAAGTGACTCAAACACTTGTCCCAAGGGCTGAGTGGATAGTTGAAGAGAAGAAGGCAGGAACATGTGATGCAAAAGCTGTGAACATTCTTGTCTCAACCCTCTCAGATGAAATCTTTCAAAAGGTTGACTGTGAATCAGCCAAAGAAATCTGGGAGGCTCTTACCAAGATGGTAGAAGGAAGTGCTGGTGAAAGGAAAGATAGAAAGGCTCTATTGATCTCCCAATATGAGAACTTTCAAAAGAAGCATGAAGAAAGCATATCTGAGATGTATGACAGATTCAGTCTGATCATTAATCAATTAAGGAGCCTGGATAGAGAGATCTCTCTCACAGAGATCAATGATAAACTGTTAATGAGTCTCCCAAGTTCATGGGACTCAAGAATATGGGCAATAAGAGATACAAGAGGACAAAAGAAAATCTCAGCAGATGCCCTCTTAGGAAAACTCAAATCCTATGAGCAACTGCTGAAAACCAGAGAAGAGAAGGAAAGAAGAGGAAGCACTTCAACCTCCTCAAAAGATAGAAACATTGCTTTGAAAGCAACAGAAGAAGAGACACCTGTCACTGAAGAAGAATTATTCAGCCTCCTGGCCAGAAGATTCAAGAATTGGGTCAGGACAGATGGGTCTAGAAGGAGAGAATCAAAACCAAGGTATGATAAAACTCATACTAAAGAAATCATTTGTTATTCCTGCAGGAAAACTGGACACATTGCACCAGAATGTCCAGAAAACACTGAGAAAAAGAAAGATCTGAAAAAGAAAGATCTCAAGAAAAAGGGGAAGAAGAAAGAAAGAGGCTTCATTGCAGAAGCTTGGAGTGAAACAGATTCTGAGGACAGCACCTCATCCAAAAGTGACAATGAAAAGTCTAAGCAAGAAGACCTATGCTTATTGGCTCTTGAAAGCTCAAAGGAAGAACATGGTGCTAAATCATGGAGTGAGACAGAATCAGAAGGAAGCATCTCTTCTGAAGATGATAAAGAAAATAGCCTTATTCTTATAGAGGAATCTGAGGATAAGGCTGAGGTAAGCATTTTTGATGACATAGATTTTCTGTGTGATGATTTCAAAAATGATTTTAAAGGATTATGTTTAGATCAACTAAAAGCTAAACAAGAAATTAAGAATCTAAAAGAACAAATTAATGTCATTAAAAACCAGAGAAATATAGAGGATACTTGTTCTAAAATTTATGAGTTAAGGGCTAACATCAGAGAAAAAGAAATAGAGAGGGCTAAAATAGAAAGCCAGCTCCTTAAAAATAAGGTATCCCAAGCAAAAGCTTTTGAAGAATCAATAAAAATGAGAAGCCAAACACTTAAAGAAATCACAGAAAAACAAACAAGAAGACATAAAAATCTTGGGCTAGGAGCTGATCCCTCGCTAGTCTAATTCCATCCAACAAACCTGCTTGGATGAGCCCTGTTAAATTCACTAAACCCACTAAAACAATAAACCAAGAAGAAGACTCACAAAATAAGGAAGAAGACTCCCTCAATGAGATAAACCACTTTGATGAAACACCATACTATACAGATGAAGACTCTCAAACTACTTCTAAGAAGGCAACTAAGCCAAAAGAAACAACTCATAAAGAAATAAAATCAGAAAAAGGGAAAAATAAAATTTGTGAAAACACAATTGCGTCGACTTCATATCGACGCATGAATGATAGTGCATCGAATTCTACTCGACGCAATCTCTCAGATGCTTAGACCTCAACTCGACGCTTGAATAAAAGTACGTCGACTTCCAATCGACGCAACTTCTTACATGCGACGATCTTAGATCAACACAATCTGGAGAAAGCGCCGAATATAAATTGACGCAACTATCAACATACGTCGAATAGATATCGACGCATAAAAACTCAGAGCAACATAATTACAGGACATGTATATTCTCCAAAAACTTTCCATCTTAAACCCCATTCAGGACCCAATCATCCTGATCATAATTTCTATCCTAATCAAAACTTCTATCCTAACCAAAATTTCTATCCTAATCAAAATTTCTATCCAAATCAACATCCCTATTCCTCCCTAAACTCAAATTTCCTTAGTCAAAAGAAAATTAGGTGTTATATTTGCAATAAAATTGGCCACACTGCCAAACTGTGTTGGCATAATCAATCAAATTGCTCATAAAATTAGTGCTAGGGTAACTTAGAAAACTTTAGGATTAGGAAGAAAGAATCCCTCAAGAAAAACCTGGAATCTTCAGACAAAGCCACGTCGATTTCTTAAATCGACGCATACGTCGATAGGAAACTCTATCTTCTCAACTCAAACTATATCGACGCTTACGTCGAATCCCACTCGACGTAACGTCGACTTCATGAAAAAGAGCGGCAACACTAAATTTTTTTCGGTCGCATCTACTAAAGTACCGAATAAGCCTCGAATTGTGTCTCGTTTCGACGTTTCACCTGACTTAAATAAACTCTTCCGTTGGAAATCCTCTCGCACTCTGCATTTTTCATCCTTCTCACCTCTCAGTCCAGCCATCTCTTCCTCTCTCTCACTGACCTAAAATGGCTCCCAAGATAAACTCTGGTTTCGACATTGACCTCGAATCCTTCCAGGCCGCCGCCGAAAATTATAAGAGCATCATAGCTCTCTTCACTGAAGCTGGCCTAGATAAGCTCATCTCCACAAGATGCAAACTCCTGGAGACAGAACTCACAGAGCTAATGGCTGATGTTCAGATATTTGAACAAGGAGAAATCACTGGAACAATATATGAGACACCTGTCTCAATCTCTGTTGAACACATTAGGAACACTTTTGATCTTTCATCAGGTACATTCTAATATTATCCTTGCTCAAATCAAATAGGGAAAGCAAGTTATTTTCTAAAAGAGTAACTAAATAAATCTCCTTTACCATTCCTTTATCAGGTGATGAACCTATGGAACTCACCCCTGATGAAATCAAGAATTTACTAATCACAATGAAGTTCTCAAAAGATAGACCAATCCATCTGAAGAAAATAGATTTTTCTGATGAGTATAGGCTACTGGCAGACATAGTAGGAAAAGTACTACTATGTAAGATCTCTGCCCATGATGCAGTGCCCAGGCAGCAACTGAATCTCATGGGGGCCCTTGTGCTGAAGAAGAAAGTAGACTGGGGCAGCTGCTTACTCAAAATGATAGGCTACAAATATTCTCACAAAGAGAATGACTGCATGAGGATTATGAGTCAAGTCCTCTTCCACTCCTTTCCTGACCTATGCAGGTCAAAAGGAATTCACATCCCTCCTGGCAAAAGAATGTCCATTGCTCTCTTCTCAAAATGGACCAGGCAAATCCCCAAGCCTGGTACCATTCCTGAAAGGACTTCATCTCCTCCTAACTCTCCTGCTCATCCATCTTCACTTCCTCTTCCTCCTCATACAGACATCTCTTCTGTACCACCATCATCCACACCTTCACAAATACCAACTCAATCACCTGCTCAACCCTCCTCTATTCCTCCACCTCCTCCATCAAATACACCTCATCAAAATGATACAGTCCCCTCTCCACCTTCATCACATACAACTCCTCCTCCATTGACTCCTCCTCCTCCAACACAACATGAACCATCTCCATCCACTGAAAACCTCATCACCCAATGTATTCAGTCAGCAGCCCAAAAATTTCAGGACATGCTGGATGGATACTGCTCTCATATTCACTCCTCCATCATGCACATGCAAACCCAAATAGATGGGGTCAATGCCACTGTGCAAAGCCTGAAATCCTCTATCTCTTCATCTAGGGTCACCAAGTCTTTCTTGACCTCCTAGGCTGAGAAGGTCAAGAAGGGGGAGAAGTTAGATGAAGAGCAGCTCTCCAGCCACAAAACTCCCTCTCACAAAACCCCTCATTCTTCAAAATCTGACAGTTCAGCTCTACTCAAGACCATTGGGAGTGAAGTAATACCAGAGCTACATACTAAAGAGAAGATATCAGATGTACTGATTATAGCAAGAGAAGCTGCACAACAAATGGATCTATTGCAAGGGGAGGCAAGTAGAGCAGAGAATGAAGCTGAAGAGGAAGCTGAAGCTCAGGGAGATGAAAAAGAAACTGAAAAAGAAGTAGAAGGCTCAAAGGAAGTTCCATCCCAGGGGGAGCAACCTGCTGTGACTCAGGGGGAGCTGAGTGAACTACCTGCTACTGAGAAGGAACAACTCACTTCTCCAAAAACTTTAGTATTCACTAGGAAAAGAAAAACTCCTCCTGAGTGATATGTTGAACAATGATTGATATACTCTATACTCTTTCCTCCATGACTAAATAATGTTTATGAAGTCTGATTATATCTTCTTCTAATTACTTAGCATATTTCTTCTCTATATAAATGTTTTGCTGTGTTGATTAAAAGCTGATACAATTTCTCTCTAAATAGGGTTAAGACAAATAGGGGGAGATTGTTGAGAAAATGATTTATCTTAACCCCTAGAATTGAGTAGAATATAAATTCTAAGAATGAAAAATTAGGCTAAGTAAATATGAGTCGAATAGTATTCGACGCAACGTCGAAATATAGTCGACGTTTCTCTCAGAATGAGTCGAAGTAACTCCAAGAAGAATTCAACGTAATCTTTGTCGACGTACCTCTGACTTCTAGTCGACGCATTTAATAAAGTCGATGCACCTTCCTTATTCTCCTCTCGACGTCCAACCAGGATGAAATCGACGTTCACGTCGAATGGTAATCGATGCACGTCGATTTCTATGTCAAATTCAAATTCACGCCAGATCTCTTTCCTTCTTTCTAAAGATCTGAATTTTATGGAATGATTTTATTCTTTTATAGCCGTTCTGAATCTGTCTTTCCTTCTAAATGATTCTTGGCTAATTTTATTAATGTTTATTTGGATATTATTTGAAATCAGAATAAACTCTTTCCTTCTACAGAAAAAATTAGTATGGAAATTTTCTCTCTTACTAATTCTCTGATTGCTTATTGATTATTCTCCTTTAGCGATATCTTTTCAAACAGAGTTATAAATAAGAAGGAAGTCGACAGAGAATAAGAACAAGTGATCCACCATATACATTTGAAAAAGAGGAAGAGCTCCCAAGTGAAGAGTGAGAAAGATGAGAAAAGAGATAGTGTGCTGCAGCAAAGAAAAAGCCTTCATCTTCTCCTCCTTCTGAAGCCATTCTGCTGCAAATTCTGAAAGCTCTCACAAAAGAGAGAAAAAGCTTACAATCTCCTTCTCACTATAGAAGAGAGATTATATTCACTATTCTTGTGCTTCTAATCTTCTTGCTAGGAAGAAGATTCTTTCTTGTTTAAATTACTTCTTCTACTTCTTCTTCTTATCTTCATTTCATTTTCAAACAGTGTAAAAGAGTTTTTAGAATCTCTCTTCAAAAAATTCAGTTGTACTGGTTCTAAGAGTCTCCTTGTCAAAAGACTCAGGCTGGTTCTAAGAGTCTCCTTATCAAAAGACTCGGTGCAAGATAGTGAATTCCTATCAAGGGGGTAGAAGAGTGGACTACCCAAAGTTTGGGGAACCACTATATTTCCTTGTGTTGTGCTGTGATTTTCTTCTTGCTATTTTCTTTCTTTACTTGCTTAATTCTTGTTGGTTTGTGGGATACTTAAATCTGTGATTACTACACACACACACACATATATATATATATATATATATATGATTGCACAAAGTGTTTTTAAATCTCTATTCACCCCCCCCCCCCCCTCTAGAGAATTCTGGTGAGGTTAACTGTGCACTTTCAGGACCGCCACCCATTTAATTTGAGTTGATCAGTCTCATAAATAGAATTAACAAGATAAATGAACTTTGCTTGTATTTCTTAAAGGTGTTGGTGCACTTGGTGCGTCGTTTAGCTCTATGCTTTGGATCTTCTTTTCTTATGTAAGTTTGGCATGGGTTGGTACCCCTTATGCCTTATTATTACCTTGTTTCGCATGACCTTTTATGTTTTTCTACCGCTTGTGCTTTCCTTGCTGAGGCGTTCTTTGTTTTATTTGAATGCCTCAGGTTCAGAGCTGTAGAAGTTAGAGGTGTAGTTCGGAGGCCTTGGGAGTTATAGCTGCTGTCTTACCTCGCTGCTGCGAGGTAGTGGTAGTTAGTTTTCTTCTTGTGTTCAGACATGCTAGTTTGAAGCCAATGGGTTGGTGTCAGGTTGTTGACGCCCATTGCGCCTCTTTTTGTTACATTGCAGCTTACTTGCTAGTTATTGCCACTACTTTTCAATCTTGTGTATCTTGCTCTCTGGGAATGATTTATACCTAGGTGCATTATAGTTATAAAATGATTTTCTTTCATTCTCATTGCATCTTTTATATGTCAAATCCTTATATTTAAGTCACGTACAAGTATCTTCATACCCAATCTAAATCTAGATATGTGCATATCATTTCCTTTATGTCCAGGCATCACGTGTATATAGGACCTTAATTGAACTATACCAAGTATTTTTCCACTGCAATTATATATATACTTTCTTCCGTGGACTAGTTGATCCACGAACTGAGAGACACAGTTCTTACCCCAAATCTAATAAGTGATTTCAAGTAATGAGTCATCATGTAAACCTGTTTTGTAATGAACAAGAGATAGGTTCCCGCTTGAGCGTCTGCAGTTGTCTCATGCATATCGTGACATCATGACGCATATTTTTCTCTACTATGATATTCCTAATTGCAGAGAAAATGCGGGTTGTGACACCGGTTCCTCCGCTCGCAAGAGGTGCACCCCCGGGAATGTTACCTTGCCACGAGCATCCAGCCGCAGCTCGGCAAGGAGTCATTGGTAATCATCCTCGAGGACGGCAATCCGCTCCTCAGAGGCCGTGCTGTCCTCCCGCGCCTGGTTATACAGATTCCGCAGCATGTGTCCATACTTATAGAGCACCTCGGTGGTCCGCCTCTTCAGCACCTCATTGTCTCGAGGATCGCCCAGGAAGTCAACAATCTTGCCCGGCGAGGGCGTTGGGGGACATCTCCTCTTCCCCAAGGTCAGGATTGGCGGGGAGGCTCTCGCAGTCACCTGTAAAAAAGAAATTAGTGGCGAGGCTATGATCGCTTTATTGGGTCGCTGGCGAGAGGAGCTCGTGTAAGATCTCCCTCCTCCTTACTAGAGAGATCCCGGATCTTATTCCCAGGACCACCGTATTACGGTGACACCAACTAACGGGTTAGTCATCACCGCTCGACGCCGCTCCTGGCGGCTAGTTTGATCATAATACAGGCCAATTTGCAAGAAGTAATATCACAGATATGACAAGTCCACAACACATCACATATATATATATATATATAAAGAAAAGTGCAAATAGTCCACAATGAGTACAAATCTAAAAGAGTGCAAGGGCTTAAGCCCGATACATATCCAAAATGAAATACTGATGACATAACACTCTCTCACACTACACTATGCGGAAGCAACTCAAAATACTCTCCAACCTGTCGTCGTGTGGTAGTAGTGATGCGCGACATCTGCTCCTCAGGGTCTGCTGTCACGTCCTTCTTGACGTTCTATGACTCCTGCTCCTCGATCTCCTGTTGTTACGGCCACATCCGACCGTTAGTCAAAAATACTAAGCCATTTTGTCCCCGCCTCCCCCCACGACTCCTAGGTACCGAGCGGGAGGACGAAGCGGAGGACATCAAGGGGTAAAAAGAAATACAAGTGACATGGATAATACTAATAGTATAAAGGGTAAGTGAGTAGTGAGAACAACAACAACATGTAATAAATGCAGTAAGTAAGACAACAGTAGTAGGTAAGTAATGAGCAGTAAATAAATAATTGCAGTGCAAATGAAGTAATAAGTAAATCTACCATACCATCATCTAGAGTATCTTAACTTATATGAATGCTCAAACAAACTTATAAGTTAAGATTTCGGGAATTATAACTTATCATATAAAAGTGGCCATACTAATTTATATGATAAGGGTCTACAAATGTGTATGTTATTATGATGTTATGAATGTTATGATATGCTATGCTATGTTCATACATTGCAACTCACTCACACGACTCTACGCGTACAGACCTTTTACTAATGTGTGGTGCAAATCCTTAGCTGTTCACCTAAGTGCTCAACCCTAACCTTGAATGCATCATGACCACCTTAACGGTCTAAGTGTCACTATAAGTACTTCAGATAGAAAACTCTCAAATTTACTTCGTTTGTTCATCGAGACGTACTTCCATTCACTATTCTCTATAGGGAAGACTTTCTCCAATTAGCCTACAACTCATGTGAACTGTAGTTATGTATGCCCTAATATTATGTTCCAAATTTCATTCCATTCCCACATGTTTTGGCTAGCCTAGATACTACCCCAAATTTTTGTTAAACGCAGACCAATTCAACATTGGGCTAATTTAATCTCCTTAAAGTGATCATCACCAAAACATGACCAAATGACTTAAGATTTTTATCATAGATTAAAGATGACCTAATTACAATATGGTCAAAAATTCATAATTTTCCCAACTATTTTTGCCATTTATAAAAATACTATAATGATCATGCACACCTCACTTTACACATGAAATTTAATGTTCTGAGGTCAAAATGCTCTCATTAAATTATCAGTGACATATAATGTATAAATATTATGGCTGGCTGGATTTTCTAATTTTTCATAATGTTTAAGACCACTATTTAAATATTCAAACATTTAAATCAATTGGGCACATTACACAGTAAGTACTGAAATAATTGCACCAAAACTTCTATAAAAATTACCATAAACTGATAATGATCAAAATACAGCCTAGCCAAATTTTCAGAATTTTCCATATAATATTAGTCATATAAATTTCATTAATACATAAGTGTGACAAATGGCATTTTTGGTAATTATCAGTGTGAATGACTTCTAAAAATTATACCAAAATTTCCAGAGTTGTATTTCAAGGTAAAATATCATATGCCAGAGTATTGGATTTTTCCCAAGGTCTTGGGTGATGTTTATTCTATTGATACACTTTGTGACAAAAGGGAATTTTTGGTAATTATCAGTGTGAATGAGTTCTAAAAATTCTACCAAAATTTTCAGAATTATATTTCAAAATAAGCTATCATATGGCAGAGTATTGGATTTTTTTCCTAGGTTTTAGGTGATGTTTATTTCATTAATACACTTTGTGACAAAATTTATTAGGCACAAATGACAAAGAAAATTAATTCCAAAAATTCCAACAAAATTTACAGAGGTGTATAACATCCTAAAATATCATTGGACAAAAAATCAGATTTTTCCTAGGTTGTTGATCACTTTTATTTGATTAATATATTTATATGACAAATACACTATTGTCCAAATATTTAGGATTTTTCTTCCCAAATATCCTAAAATTTCTAAGGATGATACCCTCCTCTATGCTAGGTGTGTTACCAATATTTCATGAGCTTACTACCAGCCATAAGTGATGAAGTTATAAAATACACAAATGTGCTATGTGCACACCACCCCTCCATACATCACATTCCTATGAATATGAGAAAATATAATCTAAAGTGAGCCAAATGGTCTCAAATTTTTACATGTTACTCATTAGGGTCTAACCATCACACCACCCAAGATTTGGGTTATTTTGCATATATTTAACCATAATTATTTCATTAATATGAAAAACCATATTTAGCATAAAACCATAGAAAAATGTTGCCCTAAAATTTTGATTTTTGGGCAGGGGGTGATTCTATGCTAATTACAACTATCTCTAAAATATTAGACTGGTCCATGTAAGCATGAAGT
Organism: Dactylorhiza incarnata; assembly: GCA_033032865.1. Classification (NCBI taxonomy): domain Eukaryota; kingdom Viridiplantae; phylum Streptophyta; class Magnoliopsida; order Asparagales; family Orchidaceae; genus Dactylorhiza; species Dactylorhiza incarnata. The sequence goes on along the minus strand of JAWHQI010000079.1, from coordinate 3,626,860 downwards.
CTAGATCTACAAAATAAGGCCTGAACACCCTTTTGGACATGTCTTAGTAAAATAGGCCTACAAGGGACTGTAGGTAACCAAATGTGGTGATTCAAAGCCCTATAGGAATTACACATCAAGGGCTACAAAAGTTGTCTCTGGCACTTTTGCATAAAACAGCCTCTAAGTATCCTAAATATTGAGTTCAATCTGCTGTATAAAGTTTGACAAAATATTTAATGTGTATAATTTCTGGTCTGCATATATCCATCAACTGAAATCAACGACCTTGATTTCGTCTCCTTCCTCCAGCCAACGGCCATCATTACTCCCGGATGGGCCAACTTCCACCTTCATTTCCCGGCCACCAATGCCGGCCACCACTGCCGGCCACCACCTTCACCATCTTCGTTGAGGTGGTGTCTACCGCCAGGCGGCATCACGACTGTCGGAGATAGCTCCTCCGGCGATCCTGAGCTAGGAGAAAAGCTCGGAAAATCTTCCTCTTTCTCACATGGGATCAGGCTCAATTGAGCCCGATTTCTCTCCTAAGTGGTTCTAGATGCTAGAACAGAGGGAGAGGGGGAGAAACGGACCTCGATTGTGGCTCGACGACGTGTTCTCTGGCGTGCGGCCATGGATTTGTCCGTCTCCAACGAGCTTGCTCGATCTGTGGATTCTCCACCGTTTCCTCTACTCCAGTAGGCTGGCTCGACTGCTAAGATCCTTCTGAAGATAATGGAAGGTTCAAATGGAGGAGAGGGTGGTTGTATAGTGAGAATGGGGGTGGGGGTGTTTCGGCCATAGATGGTACAACCTCTACTCTATTGTTTGGGTGGCCGCCAAGCCTGAAGTGACTATTCATGGCCTGAGGAATTTTTCCATAGGCTTGGGTAGAGGTGGTGGGGGCCATGGAAGCTCCCTCACTCCAAAAGCTCTTCTCTCCTTTAAACTTTTTGGAAAAATGACAATTTTGCCACCCATGTTCACCATTTCTCTCCAAATTCAAATGTGGGGTGCTAATAGGCTTGTGACATGCTGGTTAGGCATGGGGTGGGGCCTTGGTTCACTTGGATTTCACTTGGTCATTCAATTTTTCTGTTAAGGCCTTATGTTGACCATGGTTGACTTTTGGGTTGACTTGGTCAACTTGGTGAGTTGGTTAGCCCCACTTGACGGCCATGAGTCCTATAACCTTACCCAAAGTCCATTGGGTCATGGTGTGGTTTCAATTTGGTTAATTGATCCATGTGGTGTGAGTTTGACTTAATTTGGCCTATGGTTGACTTTTGTCAAATTGAAGGGAATGGTTGATCACTTGATGGGGATTTTGGGTCTATTAGATTCCTAATGGGATTATGAGGTTAGGGGTCAAGTCAATTTGACCAATTGAAGGCCAATTGGTCCTTGACTGGGTTGATTTGGGCTATGTTGACTAAAAGTTGACTTTGGTCAACACCTTGGAATTGAGTGGAATTATTTAGTGATTATTGACCTAATGACCTCCCTTAGTGGTTTGGGTAACCTAGGTAAGGTCAATTGGAAGTATTAAAGGTCCATTGAGTCCAATTGTGTTGAATAGGGTTATGTTGACCTAGGTTTAACTTTGGTCAATTTAGCCTATTTGGGTGACCAATTGTTGGGGTTCTTGGTCAAATGAGTTTCTCTTAGGGTTAAGGACATAGTGGTGAGTTCAACTTGTACTTGTGAGTGCAATTTGGGTAGTTTGACCAATGTTGACTTGTGTACCATAGGGGACCCTGTTTGAGTTCAGCCTAACTCAAAGAGTCTTAGGCTCTCCCCTTGTCTCAACTCACCCTTCTCTCCTCATGTTATGCCCTAACATCATCATGGGGTCTAGTAGGATTGGGGATATTACAGCTCGACTGTCCCTTGAAGGCCTCGGTGTAGGTCAATGTGACAGACTTCCCCAGGCCAGGGGTACAGCGCATTGCTGGCGATCAGGATGACGGAGGGTATTGAGCCACCAGGGCTCTTTTGGCCTAAGAGACCAAATCTCGGGGTGTGGATGGTCTCGCCCGGTGGAGCCGGCGAGCTCGCTGGAGTGGTGCGCTTCCCAGGCATCACGAGGAGGGTCTCTGCAAGAGGCGACATCGCAGGAAGTCAATGGTCGAGGGAATCCAGTTAGCATGGATGAAGGCAGACAGTTCATCAGGTCGTGGAGAGGAGTCGAGTAGGTCGACAATGTCTAAGGCCGCCGAACCGGACCTCCCAGGGGATGGAGGGCGAGCACCCATCATGACCTCGCCCGCAGCAACTCCCTCGAGAAGCGGGTTCTGCGAGCAAAAGAATGGTGTTATCTTATTTTCAAGGGAGGTCATGACCTATCAGTTTGAATACCTGCAGGGTGAGCCCGGCGTCGGGTGACGGATCCGAGAGTGAGGACCCATCTTCCCCTGGATGTCACCTGACTGTCTTGGCTTTTTGAATACCTGTCGGCCAATCCAAGGCGCGAGCTCGATGGTGAATGACCGTCTAGTCGCCCGCGACGTGTCCAGGCGAGCTTGGGCTTCTTCAGAAAGAGACATTTTTGTAGCTACGGTGGTAGATGCCGAAAGAAGGCGAAGGTGTCAAGAGGTCACCCATCGCCCATGATTAGTGGTATTTATAGCGCTGGGGATTGGGCCCACCAAAAGATGTTGGAGTTACCATTGTGATCTAGAAGTGGTCAAACATGTAATGTCACTGCCAATGCGATATGAGCCTGCAGGGTCGCACATAAGAGCATGTGGAGAAGTTGGAAGATTAACTGTGTTGGTAAAGGTTACCAATCATCATAAAGAATGGGGAAGTCCAGCAATTGTTGCTGTCTGAATTCGTCGGATATGACTTGTCAGATTCGTCGAAATTCGTCTGATATGATTCGTCGGATTCGTCGGATTCGTCGGATCATTCCGTGGAATCCCGACGAATTGTCACAGAGACCCTTCACTCGGCAAATGTTGCTGTCTGATCGGATTCGTCGGAATTCGTCGGATCATTCCGTGGAATCCCGACGAATTATCACAGAGACCCTTCACTCGGCAAATGTTGCCGTCTGATTGGATTCGTCGGAATTCGTCGGATTGTCCCGTGTAAACTCGACGAATGCTGATTCGTGGAATCCCGACGAATTGTAACAGAAACCCCAATTCTGCTGTGTGGTCTGCGGATAGCGATTCTTCTAGAAGCCTGTTTATGCTTTGGGTATAAATAGATCTTCTTTTAGGGTTCTCATAACTAACGAAAGGTTTAGCCGACGGAAGTGTTCCGCTTCCGCTCGAACCCTAGACGGAAAGTATTCTGCCGCCCAGTTCGCCTCCGCCGACCTCCTCTCCGTCGATTGTCGCCGGGATTGTTCTTCCTGGAGCGAACCTAGCAGTTCGTGGAAGTGCAAGGTGCAGTTGTTCTTCCTTCCGAGTTGCGTGCGATGTGACTTGGCGTTCTCCTGGCTCGTGTGGACTTCTGTAGAGACGTAGATAATATTCTACGAGAGGACTCGCACAGCCGACGACAGGATTCAACTCGTGGAGCATCTAGGTTGGATTTGATCCAATCCCACTAAGGTAATTTTTGTCTAGTATTTTATTAACTTCTTGATTCAATATTCATGGCCGATCCAAGTCTTTTTGGGTTGTTTCTCTTTTATTCCACTGCGCCTACATGTGATGTATGGTTGTAGAAAAACCCAACAGTGGTATCAGAGCCAGGTTCTGGTCATGAATGTTGTTTCAGAAGTTAGGTTATTCCAGTACGTGCAAATCTAGGTATTTGGAAGCGTTCTAAATGTCAAGATTTCTTCTTGGAATATCACATTTGATGTGATTTTGTGTGGTTTCTGGTGGTGGGATTTCAAGGGTTTAGGGTTTAGCCCCTTGGAACCCCGCCAGGAACGTCTGGGATTTCGTGGTAATTTCTAATTGTTAGAAATTGTTGTCTCCTTAGCAGTAACCGTCCCTCAAGTGGTTAATGAACCCTTGTATTGTTTTGGATTTTGAATCCAACAATGAGAGACGAGCTTGTCTACTGCTTTAAGTCGAGTTGTCTTTGCCTTTATCCAATGCATGTAAATCTGAAGATTTGGAAGAGTTCTAAATGTCCAGATTTAGCCCTTTCGCCTATCAAAGGTTGATAGGCTTATGTTGTGCACATAAGGGATGCATGTGGATTTTAGAAAGCTTGTTTTTCTGTTGATGTGCACTTGATCAAATGTTGATCATGGTTAAGTGTTAACCTATTATTAAAATTAAAATCCCTTCATCAAATATTAAGTGTTCGGATGCCTTCCGATGGATGACACTCTTCCTGCCTCGATCGATGAAGTGTGGGCTTGCCAAAGCAAGGTGCATTAATCTATCTTGGTAAGGGTGCGAGCGGATAATTGTGATATCCCACTGTCGACATCGGGTCTAACTTAACTAGGTGACCTCAAAGGTTGAGTGCCTAGAGGCATAGGGTTGGCATGCACCATATGATGGATGGAAATAAGGAGTTATTCACCAACCATACAAGAGTTGCATGAGGATGCAATTGGCAAGCGTTGCCTACCTAAATAACCGCATTATGAGAGGAACGCCAAAGCGGACTCGTGGTGTTGGTGAAATACGGATCTTGTCCACTAAGAGAGTAGCTCGCATGGACTCTCCGAATTGATAGTGAGGGCTATCAATTTGAATAAAATAGTGGGAGTATTTAATTGAAGTCCAAATTAAAATAAATTGTTTTTGGAAATTTGGTACTGATTAAATTCTGCATGAATTCTTGTAGAATTCCATGGCAAGTGGTTCACATTCCACCTTGTCCCTAAGAGCTATCCTTGAGAAGGACAAGCTTAGTGGGACGAATTACATGGACTGGTATAGGAACCTGAGAATTGTTCTCAGGCAAGAGCGAAAGTTCTACGTCTTGGAAGAAGAAGCCCCCGAGGTGCCGACCGGGAACTCGTCCCGTGTTGATAAGGATGCTTATAAGAAGTATACCGACGACGCCTTAGACGTCGAGTGCCTTATGCTTGCCACCATGAACTCTGAGCTTCAGAAGCAACACGAGAATATGGGGTGCAAGGAGATAGACGAGCACCTAAAGAAAATGTTTCAAGGGCAAGCTCGTCAAGAGAGGTTCGATGTCACGAAGGCATTATTTCAGTGCAAAATGGGAGCTCGAGACTCGGTCGGTACTCACGTACTCAAGATGATTGGGTATATAGAGAACCTAGAGAGACTGGGTTTTCCTCTGGGTCAAGAGTTGGCCACAGATCTTATCCTGCAATCGTTGCCGGATAGTTATGAGCAGTTCGTCTTGAACTACAACATGAATGAAATAGACAAGACACTACCCGAGCTCCTAGGCATGTTGCGAACTGCCGAGATAAACATGAAGAAGCCCAAGCCTGCTAGTCCCATATTGATGGTACATAAAGGCAAGGGTAAGGCCAAGGGCTTCAAGAAGACGAAGGTGGGACCTAAGTCACATCTTGAGCCCAAATCTTCTGCGCTGAAAAAGAAGAGCACCGTGAAGGAAGGGAAATGCCACCACTGTGGCAAGGCTGGTCATTGGAGGAGGAATTGTCCTTCGTACATTGACGGTCTGCGGAAAATGAAGGGAGGTATGACTTCCGCTTCGAATATTTACGTTATAGAGATAAACCTTTCTGCTCCTTCGTCTTGGGTATTGGATACCGGATGTGGTTCTCACATTTGTACAAATGTACAGGAACTGGGAAGGAGGAGATTGCTGAGTAAAGGAGAGGTGGACCTGCGCGTCGGCAATGGAGCAAGAGTTGCTGCTGTATCCGTAGGGGTTTACCGTCTTTCTTTGCCCAGTGGGCTTGTAATAGAACTTAATAATTGTTATTATGTTCCGGCCATAACTAGAAACATTATATCCATTTCATGCTTAGACATGATTGGATTTTCTTTTATAATTAAGAACAATTGTTGTTCTATATTTAAGAATGATGTTTGTTATGATGTAGCTCAATTGTTTAATGGTCTTTATATTTTGAACCTAGACCATCCGATCTATAATGTAGATAATAATAAAAGACTAAGAACAAATGACTCAAATCCTACATATCTCTGGCATTGTCGTTTGGGTCATATAAACGAGAAGCGCATATCCAAGCTCCATAAAGATGGACTATTGGACTCATTTGATTATGAATCATTCGAGCGATGTGAGTCTTGTTTGTTAGGCAAGATGACTAAAGCCCCTTTCACTGGTTATACTGAGAGGGCTGGGGATCTTTTGGGTATAGTACATAGTGATGTATGCGGACCCATGAGTTCTATGGCTAGAGGTGGGTATTTCTACTTCGTTACATTTACTGATGATTTCAGTAGATACGGATACGTGTATCTTATGAAGTGCAAATCCAAAACTTTTGAAAAGTTCAAAGAGTTTAAGAATGAAGTGGAAAACCAATTGGGTAAAAAGGTTAAAGCACTCCGATCTGATCGAGGTGGCGAATACCTGAGTCATGAGTTCCGTGATCATTTGAAAGAGTGTGGTATTGTATCACAGCTCACTCCACCTAGGACACCGCAGCATAATGGTGTGTCTGAGAGGAGAAATCGTACTTTGTTAGACATGGTACGGTCGATGATAAGTCATGCAGACTTGCCTGTTTCCTTTTGGGGTTTTGCTTTAGAGATTGCTGCAATAACACTGAATCGCGCTCCAACGAAAACGGTTCTAAAGACACCATATGAGATATGGACTGGGAAGCGTCCTAGTATGTCATTCATTAAAATTTGGGGCTGTGAGGCATACGTACGACGTCAAATGCCTGACAAGCTGGAACCCAAATCAGATAAGTGTTATCTAGTGGGATATCCTAAGGAAACGAAAGGATATTACTTTTACCTACCGTCTGAGGGCAAAGTGTTTGTCGCAAGGATGAGTGTCTTCTTGGAGAAAGAGTTCTTGTCAAGAAAGACGCAAAAGGTAGAACTTGAAGAAGTTCAAGAACCACAAGTAGTGAATGAACCAGAATTGGATTCTGAGCCAGGACTACAAGATATTGTAGCTAGAGAACCTGCTCAAGAGACACAAGTCCTACGTAGATCTGGTAGACCAAGATTTGAGCCTGAGAGATATGGATTTCTCGTGTCTCAAATAGGTAATGTGTTGTTTATGGATCATGATGATGAACCAGCGACCTACCAAGAGGCTATGAATGGACCGGACTACGACAAATGGCTTGAGGCTATGAAATCCGAAATGGACTCCATGTATACAAACCAAGTTTGGAACTTGGTGGAACCACCTGAAGGGGTACGACCCATAGGGTGCAAGTGGGTCTTCAAGAAGAAGACCGACATGGATGAGAATGTACAGACATTCAAAGGGCGACTGGTGGCTAAGGGTTTCAAGCAAATTCATGGTGTTGACTATGATGAGACTTTTTCCCCTGTTGCCATGGTAAAGTCCATTAGGATATTGCTTGCTATTGCTGCGTATTATGAGTACGAGATCTGGCAGATGGATGTCAAAACGGATTTCCTAAATGGAAACCTCCTTGAGAAAGTGTACATGACACAACCCGAGGGTTTTGTATCCCCAAATGAAGCCACTAAAATATGCAAGCTGAATAGGTCCATCTATGGATTGAAACAGGCCTCTAGAAGTTGGAATCTTCATTTTGATGAGAAGATCAAAGAGTTAGGTTTTGTCAAGAACGAGGATGAACCGTGTGTTTACAAGCGAATCAGTGGGAGCATTGTTGTCTTCCTGATATTGTATGTAGATGACATACTGTTGATCGGGAATGACATACCTACCCTGAAAGTTGTTAAGAACAACCTAGGGAACTGCTTTTCTATGAAGGACTTGGGTGAAGCGACTTACATACTCGGTATTAAGATCTATAGAGATAGATCGAAGAAGTTGCTGGGTTTGACCCAGAGTACGTACATTGAGAAGGTGTTGAAGCGGTTCAACATGCTTGAATCCAAGAAAGGATTTTTGCCCATGTCTCATGGTGTAAATCTCTCTAAGGACCAGTGTCCAAAATCTTGCGAAGATAAGGACCGCATGAAGTTGATTCCATATGCTTCGGCAATTGGGTCAATCATGTATGCAATGTTATGTACTCGACCTGATGTCTCTTTTGCTTTGAGCATGACTAGCAGGTATCAGTCTGATCCTGGTGAATGTCACTGGATAGCCGTAAAGAATATCCTGAAGTACTTGAGAAGGACTAAGGATGTATTCTTGGTATATGGTGGAGAGGAAGAGCTCGTTGTAAGTGGTTACACGGATGCCAGCTTCCAAACTGATAGGGATGATTCGAAGTCTCAGTCAGGGTTTGTGTTTTGCCTGAATGGAGGAGCTGTGAGCTGGAAGAGTTCCAAGCAAGAGACAGTTGCTGATTCTACAACTGAGGCCGAGTATATCGCTGCGGCAAACGAAGCGAAGGAGGCTGTATGGATTAGGAAATTCATCGGCGAGCTAGATGTAGTTCCTAGCATTGTTGGTCCCGTAGTTCTCTACTGTGATAACAATGGTGCAATTGCACAATCTAAGGAACCTAGATCCCATCAGCGCTCCAAGCACATACTTCGGCGGTTCCATCTTATTCGTGAGATTGTCGAACGAGGAGATGTGAACATTTGCAGAGTGCCGACTGAGGAGAATATTGCAGATCCACTGACAAAGCCTCTCGCGCAGAGAAAGCATGATGGTCATACTAGATCAATGGGTATACGATACCTGAGTGATCATCTCTAGTGGGAGTCTTGTGGGTTGCATGTAAAATATATATATTCTGTTGACTGTTTATTATTCATATGATGAATTGTGTACCAATTATTTCCTTTTACAATTAATGGCAAGTTCTTTTATTACGATATACTGTTTCTATATGATAGAATAAAATTCGTGATAAATACCCTTAGGATGTTCGCTTCCATAGGACATCAAGTACGTGACTTGAATGTGAGAGCCTATGATTTCGAAGCCTCATTCTTAAAAGGTCCCTGGTCGAGGTATCATCGTAGAAGCTAAGGGTGATGATGATACATTAAGACTAGCATGTGTGTTGACTGATGACCGGTTCTCACAGGTCATGATATTGTGATATCAAGTCATCACGTGGGTACTTGTTAGTGAACAAGTTGTACTGGACAGACCCAACCTGAGACTACTTTGTGGATTGTTACTTAAAAGTGTCACAAGTAGGTCTCATTTGACAATGGTGTTGTGGTCCTTTGACCTGAAGTCACAGCATTCATCGAGTGAGGAAGAGCGTGCTTTGATGTCATCTAAAGTCTTCCTTGAAGAAGGTTGATGATAAGGGTGGTCGTTGGGTACGTTACGAATCATTTGGGTGTTTGGGTGTGAGCAGATATGGGATTTGTCCTCCTATATAACAGGAGTTGCATCCATGGGCCCCTTGATGGAATTGGACTGAGAAATGCATGGTCATGCTTGGTTGAGTCAATATGTGATATTGAGCTCACCATTCTCTGGAAGTCCGTTCTAGATCAAGAAACTTGGATTGAGCTATTATGAGGGTGACACAGTCCATGCCTCTAGTTCTTTCCGGATGTAAGGGACAAAGGGACAAAGACAACGCGGAACATTGGTCATAAAGGCTTATGAGTTATGAACTCTTATTGCTTGGGGAGCAATGATGCATTGCTAGATGCCGCTCATTGTTTGTGAGGTTTTTGTTTGATACTTTCAAGATCAAGTGGGAGACTGTTGGAGTTACCATTGTGATATAGAAGTGGTCAAACATGTAATGTCACTGCCAACGCGATATGAGTCTGCAGGGTCGCACAAAAGAGCATGTGGAGAAGTTGGAAGATTAACTGTGTTGGTAAAGGTTACCAATCATCATAAAGAATGGGGAAGTCCAGCAATTGTTGCTGTCTGAATTCGTCGGATATGACTTGTCAGATTCGTCGGATATGATTCGTCGGATTCGTCGGATTCGTCGGATCATTCCGTGGAATCTCGACGAATTGTCACAGAGACCCTTCACTCGGCAAATGTTGCTGTCTGATCGGATTCGTCGGAATTCGTCGGATCATTCCGTGGAATCCCGACGAATTATCACAGAGACCCTTCACTCGGCAAATGTTGCCGTCTGATTGGATTCGTCGGAATTCGTCGGATTGTCCCGTGTAAACTCGACGAATGCTGATTCGTGGAATCCCGACGAATTGTAACAGAAACCCCAATTCTGCTGTGTGGTCTGCGGATAGCGATTCTTCTAGAAGCCTGTTTATGCTTTGGGTATAAATAGATCTTCTTTTAGGGTTCTCATAACTGACGAAAGGTTTAGCCGACGGAAGTGTTCCGCTTCCGCTCGAACCCTAGACGGAAAGTGTTCTGCCGCCCAGTTCACCTCCGCCGACCTCCTCTCCGTCGATTGTCGCCGGGATTGTTCTTCCTGGAGCGAACCTAGCAGTTCGTGGAAGTGCAAGGTGCAGTTGTTCTTCCTTCCGAGTTGCGTGCGACGTGACTTGGCGTTCTCCCGGCTCGTGTGGACTTCTGTAGAGACGTAGACAATATTCTACGAGAGGACTCGCCCAGCCGACGACAGGATTCAACTCGTGGAGCATCTAGGTTGGATTTGATCCAATCCCACTAAGGTAATTTTTGCCTAGTATTTTTATTAACTTCTTGATTCAATATTCATGGCCGATCCAAATCTTTTTGGGTTGTTTCTCTTTTATTCCGCTGCGCCTACATGTGATGTATGGTTGTAGAAAAACCCAACAAAAGATTCCTGCCAGGTCAGCAACCGCAGGAGAAAACCATGGCTTGGATATTTTTTTACGAGCTTAGGATAATCTCGCAAAGAGCGGAGATTGTGTACAACTCCATGTTCACCAAAGGATAAAATTGAGAATCGGGCATAGGCGAGGCGAGTGAGGGCTCGCCGCCTCGCGACGAGCAGATCGCATGGGCAGAGCGTGCCAGACTCACCTGCTTGCGAGGAGCGGAGCGTGAGGGCGAGGCCAGTGTATACTCGTCGTTTTGGGGTGCACTTAGCAACCGCTGGGCGAGCGGGGCTCGCCGCTCTGCGTAAGCGACTCAGACTAGTAAAGGGGGCGAACACATTCTTCATCAAGCACTCGCCCGCACAGGCTTTTGGATGCGCAGACAACCAGGCGATTGAGGGGCGGACCCCACTCGCCTGGGAGGCCAGAGGTTTAGTGAGTGGTGCCTTCTTGGACCACTCGCATAGTAAGATCTCGCGAACCCGGCTCGCCGGAAAACTGCGTGTGGTGTCTTCACGGACCACTCACCCAGTAGGGTCTAAAGGTGAATTTACCTAGGTACCCTTTGTGGGCTGGAACCGAACTGGAACCGAACCGGAACCGCAAAGAACCGGACCGAACCGTTCGCGAATTATTTGGGTTCCGGTTTGAATTTTGGAACCTTGAAGAACATTGGTCCGGGTTGGTTCTTTCATTTTATTATCCGGACCGGAACCGAAACAGCACCATACAACTCTCAAGCGATTTCAAGATTTTTAGACCCGATCCGAACCAGACCGATGCAGAACCGAACCGCAACCCATTTTTTTTTATTATTATTATTTTTATTATATTGCCATGTTTTTATAATCTATCTATAATATCTATACTTGCTATTATAGATGAAACTGGTGTGGTTTGAACTCAAACCGCAATCGCACCAAAGGGGGTCCATTTTGGATTGAACAAAATTGCACTGCACAAAAACTGTGCGGTGTGTTGTGATATTGGTGCGATTTGGAATCGGTTTTTGCGGTGCAGTATCAGTTTTTATGCACTCATATAATGCATTTTTAATTTAACTCACAAATTTTTCTGAAATATTTTGTTTTAAAAATATAGAGGGTATACTATTACTATTTAATAGTAATCATGAAAGACAAATTTAATTGTAGCAAATAAATTAGTCAAATTGAATTAACTAATATATTCTTCAAATAAAATTTTAATTGTAAATAAGATTTCAAGAGCTACAATTCAAAGTTATTTACCCTATGTTTAGTTGTGATTTTCATCCAAATGAATATTGCATCAGCATTACACGATTGTGATCTTTGAATTTGTAAAATCGACGTGTTCTGATGTTATTTTGTGGTTTTGCTATTTCAGTTTTTAACTTTCAGCACACGTACTATATTATACAAAAAAAGTACTCCCCCTTGATGCAACGTGAAATTCCAACGTCCGGGCCCCGGACTTCGAAGTCCCTCTTGCAAAAAAACTGAACGAGTTTACTTTTCCCTCCGGTTTTTTATTTTTGACCTCACTCGTTCATTCTACCAAGTTTGGTTTTGGTTCTGGTTGGAATTCTGATTGGAACCGGAACGAACCGCATAGAACCGGACCAAACCGCATAGAACCGGACCGAACCGTTAGTGGCCGGTTTGGTTTTGGTTCTTGTTGATGGTTCCAAAAAATTATGCTGGAATCGGAACCGATCAAACCAAATACGGTTTTGGTTCTAATTTTAATAACTGTTATCTTATCGGTTCGGTTCACGATCAAAGTAGAACCGCCCATCATATGCAATGCATGCCGACAATAGTGCGTGACCACCATGCAAAATCATTTTTCTGTGCATATGGAATATGGAGGGCTAATATTATAACCATCACTTGGTGTGCACGGGGATCCAGTGCAGTGCTACCATTTAATTTTTAAGTATGTCAACCATTTAAAACTCCAAGGCTTCGTTCGTTTGGTAGGTTTTGAGAGACATGAATTGGTTTTGGCCGAAAACCTATGGTGCAGAGGTTTTGGAAATGAGCAAAAAACAAATTCTTGTGTTCGTTTGGAGAAGGTTTTGAGAGAAAATGATGATGAATAATGTCAAAATGATGATGAACTCCGGCCAAAATGATGATGAACAATGTCAAAATGATAATGAACTCCGGCCAAAATGATGATGAACTCCGACCACAATGATGATGAACAGTGTCAAAATTGTCCCAAAATCCATCTAAATAGATAAGTTTTGGGCATAGACGGATTTTTCAAAAAACAAAACTCATAGGTTTTGGGCCAAAACCAATCTCCTCTTTTAAAATAAGCAAACGAATACTAGAATTGGTTTTGGTCAAACACCTTCCTTCAAAACCCATAAGTTTTCTGTGAATGACAATTCTTTCCTAAAAACGTCAAACGAACAAAAAAATTGGTTTTGATATACCCAAAACCAATTCCTTCCTCTCAAAACCCGCGAAACGAATATCTTGATATTTTTTGTCGAATCTTATGTGCAAACCAATTAGGCATATGTGCAATTCAATCTATTAAATAAAAAATGTTAAATAATTAATAAATCTAGATAGGTGCAAATGAAAAAAACCGCTTGCTGTTCTTTCTTGCGACTCGTGCCCCATCCAAGCTTCTGCTCGCGCGATAAGGAGAAACCCTAGGTCTCCACCGCGACTGTGCCCGACGCAGGTTCTCGTCCGAGCTTATTCTCCCTCATGAATCGCTTCCCTTTCGCCGCTACTTGTCGTCCAAGCTTCTATCTCCTTACCATTTTCCTCCAGGTCGATCGATCCCCAATTTTATGTGCCTTATCTGATTGTCCCCCATTTCGAAAGCCTCCATTAGTGGGTAAGGGCCTTTATTCGGCATATTTCTTTTTGTAATGTGTAATCGAATGGAATATATTGACCAAAAAAAACTTTCATCTCCTGAATCCTCAAAAAAACTTCCATCTCTTTTTTACTATAGAGGATTTCAATGATGAACTAAAAGTTTCTTATGTGTTAAATTTTGTAATACTAAATATGAAGGAATGAATTAAAAGCTTTTGATGAAAACTAGTACTTGATATTTTGTTCATTTAAATAATTTCATAAATTTTTATTTTGATTTGCACGTAACAATTTGGGTTGCACATATAATTTTTCAGTCTGCACATATTCAAAACTGGTTTGCACCTAACATTCCCCCCTTTTTTAGTACTTAAGACCTCATGTGTCGGTTCAATTCAGGATCATTAGGGCTCCATTTGTTTATGAGTATTATATTTCTTCATAAAAGTTTGTTTATACGCAAAACTATTTTTTCGCTCGTTTACTAATTTGACGTGCAAACCACGAAAATAATGTTTTATGGACAATTCCAAATATAGAAAAATGGTCATATTCAGAAATATTATTTATATCTCCATCTTCAATCGCTACATCTCTCAACGCCAGAGCCACTCCAAATGCGCCCTAGAATTATCGACAACCAAAAATTAAATATTTTATTTTCTTATTATTCAAACTCTTCTCATCTTTAACGATTGAACCATAGCCACTCAACGTACTTCACGTGAAAGCTGCCGATATCAATAATAGTATCGCCACGTGGCAGAAAATCCAAGTGAGCCTATGTCCGAGCGACACATCAGCGGACAATCAGCCTTTATGGATGTCACGAGATATCATCACAACAAATGAACAAAAGTTGGCATTAGGATATTATTAGAATATCAGATTATTATAAAAATAGGAAAAATAATATTTTTGCTGAACTTGGGTATACGTGGCAGGATCTCACTCTGGCATCAGAAAGCCGCATTCTTCGCCGTACGATGTTTGTTGCAGTGCTAGATTTGTATTTTGTACAGCACTTTTTATTAAAAAATATATACTTTTCCTCAATGTAACAAAACGTTTTTGTTTGGCCTTTTCCCAGCTATCTAATATAATATTTATATTTAATTAGGAAAACTGTTGACGAATTATTATTGTAGTTAGAGTGGGGCTAATGCGACAATAATATTGGGGGCGGCCCGCCCGCCCTCTTGAGATTTTTGTAAAATAGATAATAAATTTAGATTTTTTTTGTAGAGGAAGATGATGTCTAGCCTCCTGTTAAAATTTTTTGACTTGCCATGATACTGCTGTTTATATTTTGAAATTATTATTTTGACATAAATTGTTTTATCTTTAACAATTATAAGGGAAAAGTTTGCTTTGTTGCAACATTCAAAATTGTCATATATAAGCTTATTCTTTTACTCTAATGACTTAACATATATTATAATATATTTCAAAAAAAATAAAATATAATGCTCATTTATGTAATTACATCATATCCTCAAATTAAAAATAATGATAGAAATTCATAAAATAGAAAAAAAATTAGTAGAGCTCCTAGACCTACTATAGTAGGCTATCATTACACATGTTAGTAGTCTTTTCGAGAAAGACTGTCATTAGGTATGTTAGTGGCGATGTGCACCCGTAAAGATGACGTTTATCCATGGATTTATAATAGCCATGTGGTGCGTTTAGAGAAAGCTCCACTAAGGGCGAATGGAGTTAGTGGGGTCAAAGTCCAACTTATGACCGCGAGAGCGGAGAAATCCGCTACGGACAGTTCACACTCTGGCGTCGCCAGGCGCGACCAAGACAACGCCCCCACCTCGGCAGAGCGCGGTCTAACCACACTTGTACAACCCCGATATTCGCCAGGCGAGGAGGCGCGGTTTAAGAGGGCAACAGGGTGAAGGAATTAATAAGAGAGGGAGGCCTTAGGGCCAAAGACCTCGCGAGAGGGACCTTGGAGAAGTCTCTCTCAGAGGGCTCGCTGAGAGGCGAGGGAGAGGGGTCGGCGAGACAAACACTCGCAGGCAGTTTGAGGAAGTTTTCCGAGCTCGACGAAAGGAGTCCCGCGTTCGACGAACTCTCCCGTGTTCGTCGAGCTCACCTGCGGTCGTCGAGCTCACCCCTGTTCGGCGAAATCATCAAAAGTCGACGAAGTGTTCTAAGCTCATTAAAGCTAAAGGGATGGTCTCGCAAGAGGAGTCGCGAGATCCTGATCTCGGCAGATATCTTCAAAAGACAGGGCCAAGCGAGGGTTGGCAAGCCAATACCTCTCAAGCCGCTGGCAGAAGAGATTTATGTCTGGTAAAGAGGTGTTCAGCGAAATGCGCTCAGTGCGCGACGAAGTCAAGAGGCGATCTCACAAGAAGGCTCGCGAGATCGGGCCTCAACGTCCGACGAGCTCAATTCTACGTTCGACGAATTGTTTCCTGCGTTCGACGAACGGCTTGCTTCAATCTCAGCGTCTCAGCGTTCGACGAACCGCCAGTCTCAGCGATCAGCGAACAATTTAACGTTCTGCATTCGTCGAGCTCGTCTGGGATCGACGAAGTGCCCTGCGTTCGATGAAAGGTGCGTTGAGCTCGACGAAGTCAGGGGGCGGTCTCGTAGGAAGGCTCGCGAGACCGGACCTCGGCAGATACCGCCAGAATGCGCCAGCGAGGTCCTCGCAGGGCGATCGCCTAGGAGAGGCATCGCGAGCAGTACTCGCGAGAAGGCTCGCGAGAGCTTCGGCAGTAATGTTCTCACAGTTCCTTACTCATGGGTTGATAGAGCCAAATTATCCTTTTACCCTTGGTGGTCTGCCTTTAGCCTCTGCAAACAGCGGAGTTTGGCTGTTAGCAGACTCATTTGGGGTGCGGATAGTAGAATAAAAAAGCAGAATCCTGTTATTTGCAGGCCAGATCAGAAAACCTATAAATAAGACCTAAATGGCACCTTTGGAGAGGACTTCACTTTAGCTTCTCTCTCCTCAGGCTCTCCTTGGCTAGCATTTCCAGAGCTCTCCAAGGTGCCCGAGTCTCAGCTTTGGCTTGGGAGGGGAAGCGCTCAACGATCTTCCGGGTTAGTGGAGGGACCTCCTCGCTGTGACTAAGATCTTAGTCATTTTCCTAGTCTTCAGTCTACCTTCTCCAAGGGATCAGTAAGGGCTAGCTGCCCCTCATTTCAGTGAGGGCCCCGAGCTCCACAAGAGAACGAGAAATCGGTTTCAACATTTTGGTGCGGTGAGCGTGGAGCGTGGCTGGTCCAAGAAAGTTCCAAGGAGCAGATATGGCAGGAGGCGAGGTTCAAGGCGAGGAGTTCAGCGAGTCACCGCAGGTGGTGACGCCGAGGATGTTTGCAGATTTCAGGAGGGAGGTGCTTGACACCTTCGGGCTCACGGTCGCGGCGCTGCGGAGTGAGTTTGCGACCCCAGCACCTCAGGCGACCCTTCCCCTAGCAGCGGTTGGCGAGAACGCCCCGGGTGGAAGGGCCGGAAAGGAAATCGCCGGAGGTTCAGTCCGAGACTTGGAGGGGCGAGTGCTATTCGCCAGCCCGGCGAGCTCTGTGTCGGCGAGCTCTGTGCCGACGAGCTCTGTGCCGGCGAGCGCGGCGCAGGCGAGTGCGCGCCCAGAGGATGTAGCGACTGTGGGAGTGGTCCAGGCGAACACCGTTCTCGCGAGCGCAGTCCCCGCGAGCCCGAGTCTGGCGAGAGAGCTCGGGGGGCGTGTGGAGCGAGAGAGGATGGCCGAATGGGGAAGTCCCTTCTGCGAGTTAGTACTTTCTGCACCTGTCCCGGTAGGATTCAGAGAGTGGGACAGGGTGTACTACAACGGCAGGGATGACCCTGTCCAACATCTCCAGTCTTTTGAGGACTTGGTCTCTATCAGGCCGATATCAGATGCTTTCAAGTGCCGGCTCTTCGCCGTCACCCTTAAAGAAAAGGCCAGGGACTGGCTCCATCAGCTCCCTACAGGGTCGATCTACGCCTTTGAAGATTTGCGCCGAAGTTTCCTGCTGCGATTCTCAACTTCGAAAAAGAGGAAGAAGGACGCCGAGTCTCTCTTCAAAGTGAAGCAGGAACCCAAGGAGTCGTTGGCTCGTTATGCGGACCGGTTCCAGGAAGAAGTGCTGCTTACTCAGGAGATGCCTGGGTTTGCACTCCAGCTCGCCTTCACGGTCGAGCTGAGGGAAAGTTTCTTCAAAATGGCTCTGAAAAGGAAGGCCCCCGTCTCCTACGAGGAGCTAATGGAGAGGGTGGCGGAGGAAATCGAGAGTGTGGAGGCCAACCCAGAACTCACCAAGAGGCTAGCAAAGCTCAGCGAGCCGGAGGTCAGGCAGCAAGAGGTGAGGAGAAGGGAAGATCTCAGGGACCCGGAGGGGGAGTGGAGGCATCATGGCGGAGGAATTCAAGGCCAGGGAAGGGGTTACGCCCCAGGGAGGGGTAACTTCAATGGGGGTCAAGGAAGACAACATCAGATGGGATGGAGGCAGGATCCAAGGCCGATGCCTCCTCCACCCCAGCAAGCCATGGAAATCAGGCGGGGAAGAGGAGGAAGAGGAAGGAGAGAAGAGGCCAGAGAAGAAGCAGGAACGGGGAGGAGAAGAAGGAATAGGATGGCGGAGGCCGAGGCGGGGGAGGTGACGCTGACATATTGTGACTTCCATGATGAGGAAGGTCACGCGACGGCCACCTGCCCCGAGTTCCTGGAGACAAAAAGGGCCTGAGTGCCCGTGCCGCGACAGCAGCAACCAGTGAGGATTGAGGAGGCTGAGCCACAGAAGGAGGAGGAAAGGTGAAAGGACTGGGCCGATTTGGGGTCCAGAGGGGGGATCAGAGTGATCCATGGGGGGGGGGGGGGGGGGGGGGGGGGGGTAGGGATTGAGGCAACCCGGAAGGTGAGCCTCCATACTATCTACCGTCGTAGCGTGGCTTCGACATCCCTAGCCCCGCCCCCGACAGAGAAGATTTCCTTCACCCAGAAGGACATGCCAGGTTATGAGGACCCATTCTGCGATGCGTTGGTCATTCAGACAGCAATCGAGAACTTCACCGTTTCCCGAATCCTGGTGGATGACGGGAGTTCGGTCAATGTTATTTTTAAAAAGGCATTTGATGGGATGGAGGTGGAGGCGCGAAGGGTGTTGGCCTCGGATGGTCCGTTGTTTGGATTCTCCGGAGAGAGAAAAGAAGTCGAGGGGGGAGTAAGGCTCCATGTGGTCTTGGTGGGCAGTCCAGGAACTGCCGCTTTGTCATAGTGGATGCTCCCAGCAGTTATAGCGCCATCTTTGGACGGCCGCTCATCAGCGCGTTCCGTTGTGTCCCCTCCACATTCCACCAGTGCCTTAAGTTCAATGACGGAGGAGTCTAAGTCCGAATCAGAGGAGATCCGAAGGTAGCGAGGCAATGTTACGTGACGGCAGTCAACACCATCTCTTGGATGGGAGAGGCATAAAAATGGGACCAGGAGGTAGGTGAGCCGGCAGGGCTTGGAGGAGAGGGCCGGAGGAAGGAGATGGAGCAGAGGTCGGAAGAGCCGATGGAGGAGGAAGAGGTAGAGGGTCAGGCCCAGGGAGGAGAGGCAGAGGAGTTGATGGTGGTCGGAGAAGAAGGAAAGGAGGGGGATGTTGAAGCACTCGCTAGCGCCGATGAGAAGGGAGGAGATTGGGGAGAACAGTCCCGATTTGAGGCCGTGGAGGAGGTCGTGGAGCTCGAAGTTACCACCCGAGCCGGGGTGGTGGAGAAAGTCAGGATCAGCGGGGAGCTCGGCCTGGAGGAGCAGAAGCAGATCCTAGCCTGCGTTCAGGAGAATGTAGATGTCTTCGCTTGGAGCGCCGCGGAGATGCCCAAGATCTATGCAGATGTGGCTTGCCACCGCCTCAATCTCGACCCCGGCACCCGTCCCATCCGTCAAAAGAGGAGGGCCATAGCAGACAAGCTGGAAGTACCCATCCGAGAGGAGGTGGGTAAGCTCATCCAGGCAGGGTTTGTATCAGAGATCCAGTATCCAGGCTGGGTCTCTAACGTAGTCCTTGTGAAGAAAGGGGGAGGTAAGTGGAGAATGTGTATCGAATTTTCCTTGCTTAATAAAGCATGCCCCAAGGATTGCTACCCTTTGCCTAGAATTGACGCGCTGGTTGACTCAGTCGTCGGTTTCCCTATAATGTCTTTTCTAGATGCTTTTTCAGGTTATCATCAGATTCGCATGCATCCCCCGGACATCAAGGATGTCTCCTTCATCACGGGGGATGAGTGTTATTGTTATAAGATGATGCCCTTCGGGCTCAAGAACGCAGGTGCCACATACCAAAGAATGATGGACAGGGTCTTCCGAGAACAAAAGGGGAGAAACCTGGAGGTCTACGTCGATGATCTCATGGTAAAGAGCTGGGACCTCGAAGCCCACCTCCGAGACCTTGAAGAGACCTTTAAGACTTTGCTGAAGTATAAGATGAAGCTCAACCCCTTGAAGTGTGTGTTTGGGGCTAGCCGAGGGAAATTACTAGGTCACCTGCTCACCCCGACGGGAGTGGAGCCAAACTCGGACAAGGTCAAAGAAATAATGGAGTTGGGATCGCCCAGGAACTCGAAGGAGGTTCAGAGCCTCACTGGAAAGCTGGCCGGACTTAGTAGGTTCCTCTCCAAGGCTGGAGACAAGTGTGCCCCCTTTTTCAAGGTGTTGAGAGGAAACAAAAAATTTGAATGGACCTCGGAGTGTGAGGGGGCCTTCCAGGCCTTGAAAGAACAACTCACTCAAACTCCTCTACTCCAAGGGCCGAAGCCGGGAGAGGACCTATCCCTATACCTGGGGGTAGGGTCCGAGGCAGTAACCTCAGCACTGATCCGGGAAGAAGGGAGAAAACAGTTCCCCATCTACTACGTCAGCCGAGTGCTGAGGAAGGCGGAGCTCCGGTACCCGATTCTGGAAAAGTTGGCCTTCGCATTGGTGGTGGTGGCCCGGAGGCTCCGACCTTACATTCAGGAACATTCGATCAAGGTAGTAACTGATCACCCATTTCGCAAAGTCATGGAAGGGGTGGAGCACTCGGGAAGATTGGCAAAGTGGATCGTGGAGCTGAGTGAGTTCAATGTTACGTTCATGCCTAGGGCGTCTATCAAGGCCCAAGCGGTGGCAGACTTTATGGCTGACTACACAACTGAAGTAGGGGAGCATGAATCTCCCCCCTCTGTGGCATGGAAGCTGTTGGTGGATGGTGCATCAGGAAAGCACTCCTATGGAGGTGGAATCATCTTGGTGAGCCCCCAAGGGACCAAGATCGAGCAAGCTTTAAACATCCACTTCCCGATTACCAACAACCAAGCAGAGTACGAGGCGGTGATAGCGGGCCTGCGGTTAGCTCGGGAATTGGGGGTGCAAGATGTGGAGGTCTCGACGGACTCCATGGTGGTAGCATGCCAAGTCAGGAGAGAGTTTGAGGCAAAGGACCCGACCCTACTGCGGTACTTGGAAAAGGTCAAGGGGGTCATCGGGCATTTCCGCACTTTATCCGTCAAGCACGTGCCAAGGGAAGAGAGCACCGTCGCAGACCTCTTGGCCAAGTTCGGCCCCCCGAGCAGGGGGAATAGTTTCGGAACTCTTCAGACCCACCATCGAGGAAGGAGAATTGATGGAGGTGGATCAACGGGTCTCGTGGATGGATCCCTTCGTCACTTTCCTATCATCAGGGAAGTTCCCTGAAGGAGACATAGACAGACGACGCTTCAGGTATAAGTCAACTTATTATTCCTTGCATGCAGGAGGGCTATATAGGAAGACTCTCTCGGGACTCCTGGCCCGTTGTGTTTCCGAGGAGGAGGTCCCGAAAGTCCTGGAAGAAATTCACTTTGGGGAGTGTGGCAGTCATTCCGGGAGCTGAACCCTGGAGGGGAGGGTGTTGAGACAAGGCTATTTCTGTCCCACCCTCAGCAAAGATGTGACGGAGTTCGCAAGAAGGTGTCCAAAGTGCCAGCTCTATGCTCCACTCCAACTCCTCCCAGCCCAGAGGCTCCGGACCATCACGGCTCCCTGGCCTTTTGCCACATGGGGGTTGGACCTAGTTGGCCCTTTTCCTCAAGCTAGTGGCCAAAGAAGGTTCTTACTGGTCATGATCGATTACTTCTCCAAATGGGTAGAAGTGAAGGCGCTCGCCAAGGTAACATCTCAAGTTGTGAGGAGTTTTGTGTGGGGAGAAATAATTTGCAGGCACGGCCTCCCCCTGGCTATAGTGACGGACAATGGGCCACAATTTGCTAGCGAAGAATTTGTTAGCTTCTGCACCCAGCTTGACATCGACCTCAGGTTCGCATCGGTTCACCACCCGAGAAGCAACGGCCAGGTGGAGGAGGCAAATAAAGTAATCGTCAACCTACTAAAGAAGAAGGTGGAGAACCTCCGGGGGAACTGGGTAGAGCAGCTACCATCCTTTCTCTGGGCCCTAAGGACTACTCCAAACACCGCCACTGGAGAGACCCCGTTCAAACTTTCTCATGGGTCCGAAGCAGTCCTTCCCATAGAGTTCGAAGTAAAGACCCCCAGAGTGATCGCCGCAGGTGAGGGGGACGAAGAGTGGCTAGTGGCTAATGGTGAGGAACAAAGGCTATCCTTGGACCTGGTGGAGGAACTCCGGGACCAGGCCACCATCAGGCAGGAGGAAATCAAGCGACGAATGACCCGATATTTTGACAAGCACATCCGAGTAAAGCACTTTTAGAAAGGAGATCTGGTCTTGAAGAAGGTCGACGCGACCAGAAGAGGAGCCGCGGTAGGTAAACTCAACCCCAATTGGGAGGGTCCATACATTGTAAGCGAAGTGCTCAAGTCGGGGGGTATCACCTCCGAGATGTGGAAGGGGTACCTCTAGGCCGAGCTAGAAGTGGAAACGATTTGAAGCGATTCTACCCTTGAAAGTTTTATTATGACATTAGTTGAATATTTTACTTCTTCACTTAATAGTTATAACTGTTATACGAGGGCAAGCAAGACGACAAGTATTGATGCTGGTATGCCCCAGATCGATTCCGCTCCCGGGCTCTCACTAGACGGGGGGTTTCAGGTTGATCTCTAGAGAGGTTGGCAAGGTGACAAGTATTGATGATGGAATGCCCCAGATTGATTCCGCTCTCGGGCTCTCAGTAGATGGGGGGTTTCAGGTTGATCTCTGGAGAGGCTGGCAAGGTGATAAATATTGATGCTGGAATGCCCCAGATCGATTCCGCTCCCGGGCTCTCACTAGACGGGGGGTTTCAGGTTGATCTCTAGAGAGGCTGGCAAGGTGATAAGTATTGTTGCTAGAATGCCCCAGATCGATTCCGCTCCCGGGCTCTCACTAAACGGGGGGTTTCAGGTTGTTCTCTGGAGAGGCTGGCAAGGTGACAAGTATTGATGCTGGAATGCCCCAGATCGATTCCGCTCCCGGGATCTCACTAGACGGGGGGTTTCAGGTTGATCTCTGGAGAGGCTGGCAAGGTGATGAATATTGATGCTGGAATGCCCCAGATCGATTCCGCTCCCGGGCTCTCACTAGACGGGGGGTTTCAGGTTGATCTCTGGAGAGGCTGGCAAGGTGATAAGTATTGATGCTGGAATGCCCCAGATCGATTCCGCTCCCGGGCTCTCACTAGACGGGGGGTTTCAGGTTGAACTCTCGAGTGGCTGGCAAGGTGATAAGTATTGATGCTGGAGTGCCCCAGATCGATTCTGCTCCTGGGCTCTCACTAGACGGGGGGTTTCAGGTTGATCTCTGGAGAGGCTGGCAAGGTGATAAGTATTGATGCTGGAATGCCCCAGATCGATTCCGCTCACGGGCTCTCACTAGACGGGGGGTTTCAGGTTGATCCAAAGAGAGGCTGGCAAAGTGACAAGTATCGATGCTGGAATACCTCAGATCAATCCCGCTCCCGGGCTCTCACTAGACGGGAGGTGCAGGTTGATCTCTGAGGAAGCTGACACAGAGATGAGTTTTTCATAAGGGCAGGTCGGTGAGCCTCGGGTTGGCAAGTCTTCGGCGCAGACCAGAGCCCTCTCGCTCGGCGAGAAGAAAGATTTCGCATTATAGTATAGGGGCGGCGAGAACTATCCCAAACACTCCGGGGTACCTGGAGCTCGGCGGAGAGGTCGCCGGCCCAGGATGGGAGACGAGCTCCCACCGGGAAGGAAATTACCTTGCGAGACCTAGAGGAAAATGCATACCTAAAGGGTGATAACCCTAAGGCAAATGGTGAAAGGCCAGGGCAGCCCAAAACTTCCTATGCATATCTATTCGATAACATAATATGCGAGAACGAACATCGCGAGAATAACTTTCGCGAAGACGAATATCGAGGTAAGCGAGAATGAGATATAAACACGCGAAAACAATAAGACAGAAAAGGCAAGCACGATGAACAAGGCAAAAGCTGCATTTACATTTCACAGTTCGATTACAATTCGCGGCGATCTCGCCGATCAAAAGTTAAAAAAATAGAAATAGCGGCGACTTTCAGGAATCGCTCGCAGACCTCTCCTCGTCGTTGCTGCTCTTCACTGGCGGGAGCGGGATGAAAAGCTCCGGGACGATGTCTTCCAGAGTCATGTCAGCCGCGTCGGCGGCTAGGAGGCTGGCCGCCTTCATCGTCTGGAAGAAATAGCGAGCTGACTCGGTGGACTCCTCGCGGATTTCCTCGTCTCGCGCTCGCCTCTCTTCCTTCAGACGGCGGGGAGAAGGGCGATCGACGGCACGGGCGAGCTCGCAATTTAGAGCTTTTAGCCCGGCCACCTCGCCCTCCAGGTAATGTATGCGAGCGTCGGCTCTTCCGGCGGCCTCGACATCCTGCAAGTAAGATAAATTAAGGGAGCGAAATGGCCGAAGGAGAGGAGGGTGACGAGGTCTAGGTAACTTACCACACTGCCCTCTACGACGAGCAGCTTCTCCTTCAGCTGCGCGTTCTCGGCAAGAAGCCCCTGATAGGCCCTTGCAAGCTCCACGTTCTGAAGATCCAGTTGCAAGCAGCGGCGCCTCCCTGTCATGTGAGCGAGCTCGGCAAGGCGCAACTGAGACTTCGCGCTCTCGAAAGCGAGAGTCCTCGCAGTCTCGTCTTTGTAAGCCCCCGCGTCCTCGCGTCCATAGAGGACGAACGAGAAATCAAAGGCGTGACCGCTGACGGTCTCCTTCTCCACCCAGGTAGGGAGGATGGTGGAGATGTCCGCCCAGTTCGTCTCTGTCTTCCAATTCACCAAGAGCTCGCCGATTTCATCCCGGCGCCTCTGGTCGAGACCGAAGTTATAGTGGTTGACGGGGACGGGCGGAGCGGAGGTTCTGGCAGCCTCCTGGCTGGCCTCGTCGTCCTCACCTCCCGCGGAGAGGCCGGTAAGGTCGAACTTATCAAAAGCGGCCTCGCCAGGCTCCTTCCCCTTCGAGGAGGCGAGTGAGACCCGGCTCTTCTTACTCTTTTTCTTCGGCGGGGATTTTAAGGGAAGGCCATGGCTACTAGAAGCCCCCGATCTCTTGCGAGAGGACGGCTCACCTGGCGTGATGGCACCCTGGCAAGCCTCCTCCCCCATGGTCGCGAGAGCAAGGGTAGCGTCGGTCTTCCGATTGCTCGCGTAGGGGGGATGGATGGGGAGATCTCGCTCGCCTGAAAAGTGTTGAAAAAACTTCAATAAATACAGAGTTACTTGGAATAACAATAGTTATTGAGCGAGATCTTTACCTTCCCGAGCGAGCACGGGAAGCAGCGAGTCGAGGTTGCGGCGGAGATGAACAACCTCGAAGTTCTTCTTACAAAAGAACTGATAAAGGACGACGTCATGTCTTCCTAGGGCGGTGGGCCGATAGGTGGTCTCGCCGTGCTGGACTGGCGAGATCGGGATGTTGCCAAAGTTCCCCTTGATGAGGAGGAACTTTTGGGCCCAGAAGTGGGCCTTGTTGACGGTCTCGTCGACTTTAGGACCCGAACCCATGAAGTAGGCGGTCCCGTCCTTATAGGTGCGGAAAGAGAACAACTTCCGAAAAACCGGAAGGCTGAACTCGATGCGCTCCTCGCGCAGGTAGCATGCGAAAGCTGGGATCACCGCCATGGCATTAGGGGTAAGCTAACCCGGAACAACGCCGTAATGCTTGAGCACCTGGCGAGCAACAAGAAAGCTAGGATTAGTTTATATAATGAGCGAGACTTGACCTGCAGAGAATAAGAAATGAGCGAGAGCGATTATTACCTGGCGAACTTCCGGCCACAAGGGGATACGCAAGCCAACCGCGAAATGAGCGGTGGGGATGGCCAGCTCGTCGACAAGTGGCGCGTTGATCACGTCGTTCTGGCTAGGACGGCGCGCCGCAAATGGAGGGGTGACGTAGTCGGCGACCGCGGTGAAGTATTCCTCGTCTGTCAGGTTGCAATGAAAGAACTTATGTTCGGTGAAAGCCTTAACAATCTTTCGCCGACCCTCCGACTCGTTAGCATCGCCGCCCATTTCGAAAACCTGCAAAAAAAGGAAGTAGAACGAGAACGGGAAGGAGCGAGAGCTCTGAAGCAGAGGAGGAAGAAGGTTGACAGTAAATGCGACAGTTGACTTAGCCGTGACAGCCTATTTATAGCAAAAGTAAAAGGGCGGGAAGAAGCCCAAGCGTCGGTGAGCGCAATTGGCCAAAACATCACATCACGACCGCAGGCGAGAAAGGCCTGCGAGGTTAGTACAAACAACATCTTTGCGAGAACAACACAAACAAACATAATGGCATAAAGAAGGGGGGGGGGGGGGGGGGGCGCGATATACATTTTGCGAGAACGGAGGCTCCCCGCGAGCACAACAAAGCATGAAAACGAAATGGACATGTTAACAGCGAGCAAGAACTAATAAAAAGCTAGTAATAATTATTATCTGACGAGATAAAACCAATATACAAGTTGCAAGCCATTGCGAGATTGTCCACAACAGCGGCACTCATTAACAGGTAATAAGAGTTCACGACAACGTAGAAGTTAGCGAGAATCATGGGGCAACCACTTCCACCTACCCCCACCCCTCGACCCGGACCGCGGCGGTACCCTAGAATTATAGTAATCCTCGGCCGCGCGGCCCTCCTGGTCCATGAGGAAGGCGTAATCCCTCATCCTCGCTATATGCACCTCCGGCGTCGTGACGTTCTCATCATGATCACGTTGTCTCGCGGCTCGGAGCCTCACACACTCTTCCATCAAGACAGCATGCCTATCCTCGGCGGCCTCTCTGTCCCGTCTCGCCTGCATTTTGAGGTCCATCAACATGCGACCATGTTTTCTAAGCAACTCTGCGGCTCGTTGTTTCATCGTCTCAGGATCTCGCGGATCCCCTAAGAAGTCTTCCACTTGATCAGGAAGGGGGGACATCTCGTCGTCGCCCAACTCGGAATCGGTAGGCGGATTTTCAGAATTCTCTGCGAAATATTACGAAAAGGTTAGATAGCGCGCTTGAGTTCGCGCAGGGCAGAGGGACGTCAGAACGCTTACCCAGAGGGGGGCGAGAAGTCTCAGGGCGGCCCTGGAAGACGTTACCATAGTGGGGGTAGAGAGATTTACCCAGGCCAGGAGGGCAGGCCGCGCTGTTGGTCGGAGGGATCTTTGGCGGCACAGAGCCGCCGGTCTCCTCGCTCGTCAGGAGTCGGAACCCTGGCTTATCTATAGTTTTGTCGGGAGGAGGCGGAGACTGAGACCGCAATGCCTGGCGAACCGGGGACTTCCGGGAGGGACTGTAAGAAGCAGGGAATGAAGGTCAGATAGTTGACAAAAGGAGGGCTGGCATGCGAGATTAAGGGCGTACCTGCAACATTTTCCCCAGCAAGATTTGTATCCGCTGGCGTACTTTTGCGAGACCCACCAGCAGGTTCGCCAACGTCCTCGTTCGGCAAAACATCCTACGAGTAGGCATGAATCACATGCAAACTTATTGACTTAAGCTAGAGGTGTAGCTCATACCTTCTCGTGGGGACGGTTATCCGGGGAAGAGTCCAGCAGCACGGAGCCATCCCCGGTTCGGCAAGCCGCCTTCGCCTTCTTAGTCTTCGACGACTGAGTGGGAGGCGGCCGATTCATCCAGGCAGGTACCCTGGTCGTGGAGGGTAGCCCGCCGGCTCTCACAGCTCTCAGGCGAGCCTCAGCTTCTTCGGAAAGCGGCAACTCTTGGCAGCTACAGTACGGGGCAAAAAGAAAGAAAAGGAAGTGGCTGGCGAATAACAGGGGTGGGCCCTACCAAAGATTCCTGACAGATCATCAAGGGGCTGGCGAATAACAGGGGTTGGATGTTTCTTCGCGAGCCTAAATAGCCTCGCGAAGAGCGGGGATTGTGTACAACCCCAATATTCACCAGGCGAGGAGGCGCAGTTTAAGAGGGCAACAGGGTGAAGGAAGTAAAAAGAGAGGGAGGCCTTAGGGCCAAAGACCTCGCGAGAGGGACCTTGGAGAAGTCTCTCTCAGAGGGCTCGCTGAGAGGCGAGCGAGAGGGGTCGGCGAGACAAACGCTCACAGACAGTTTGAGGAAGTTTTCTGAGCTCGACGAAAGGAGTCCCGCGTTCGACAAACTCTCCCTTGTTCGTCGAGCTCACCTACGGTCGTCGAGCTCACCCATGTTCGGCGAAATCATCAAAAGTCGACAAAGTGTTCTAAGCTCATTAAAGCTAAAGGGATGGTCTCGCAAGAGGAGTCGCGAGATCCTGATCTCGACAGATATCTTCAAAAGACAGGGCCAAGCGAGGGTTGGCAAGCTAATCCCTCACAAGCCGCTGGCAGAAGAGACTTATGTCCGGTAAAGAGGTGTTCAGCAAAATGCGCTCAGTGCGCGACGAAGTCAAGAGGTGATCTCGCAAGAAGGCTCGCGAGATCAAGCCTCATCGTCCGGCGAGCTCAATTCTACGTTCGACGAATTGTTTCCCGCGTTCGACGAACGGCTTGCTTCAATCTCAGCATCTCAGCGGTCGACGAACCGTCCGTCTCAGCGATCAACGAACAATTTAACGTTCTGCATTCATCGAGCTCGTCTGGGATCGACGAAGTGCCCTGCGTTCGACGAATGGTGCGTTGAGCTCGACGAAGTCAGGGGGCGGTCTCGCAGGAAGGCTCGCAAGACCGTACCTTGGCAGATACCTCCAGAATGGGCCAGCGAGGTCCTCGCAGGACGATCGCCTAGGAGAGGGATCGCGAGCAGGACTCGCGAGAAGGCCCGCGAGAGCTTCGGCAGTAATGTTATCACAGTTCCTTGCTCATGGGTTGATAGGGCCAAATTATCCTTTTACCCTTGGTGGTCTGCCTTTAGCCTCTCCAAACAGCGGAGTTTGGCTGTTAGCATACCCATTTGGGGTGCGGATAGTAGAATAAAAAGGCGGAATCCTGCTATTTGCAGGCTAGATCAGAAAACCTATAAATAAGACCTAAATGGCACCTTTGGAGAGGACTTCACTTTAGCTTCTCTCTCCTCAGGCTCTCCTTAGCTAGCATTTCCAGAGCTCTCCAAGGTGCCCGAGTCTCAGCTTTGGCTTGGGAGGGGAAGCTCTTAACGATCTTCCGGTTTAGTGGATGGACCTCCTCGCTGTGACTAAGGTCTTAGTCATTTTCCTAGTCTTCAGTCTACCTTCTCCAAGGGATCAGTAAGGGCTAGCTGCCCCTCATTTCGGTGAGGGCCCCGAGCTCCACAAGAGGCCGAGAAATCGATTTCAACAGCACCCCCATGATGGGGGGGGGGGGGGGGGGGGGTGCGACCCAACCGCACCCCCCATCACGAGTGAAAGTGCACAATTAACCTCACTAGAATTCTCTAGAGGGGGGTGAATAGAGATTAAAAATACTTCGTGCAATTATATATATATATATATTTTTGTGTAATAATCACAGATTTAAGTTTCCCACACACCAACAAGAATTAAGCAAATGAAGAAGGAAAATAACAAGAAGAAAATCACAGCACAACACAAAGAAATATAGTGGTTCCCCAAACTTTGGGTAGTCCACTCTTCTACCCCCTTTGGTAGGAATTCACTATCTTGCACTGAGTCTTTTGATAAGGAGACTCTTAGAACCATCCTGAGTCTTTTGATAAGGAGACTTAGAACCAGCCTGAGTCTTTTGAAAAGGAGACTCTTAGAACCAGTACAACTGAATTTTTTGAAGAGAGATTCTAAAAACTCTTTTACAATATTTGAAAATGAAATTAGAAAGAGAAGAAGAAGTATTTGAAACAAGAAAGAATCTTCTTCCTAGCAAGAAGATTATAAGCACAAGAAATAGTGAATGAAATCTCTCTTCTATAGTGAGAAGAAGATTGTGAGCCTTTTCTCTCTTTTAGTGAGAGCTATCAGAGTTTGCAGCAGTATGGCTTCAGAATGAGGAGAAGAAAGCTTGATCTTTGCTGCAGCACTATTTCTCAATTGTCTCTCTTTTCACTTGGGAGCTCTTCCCCTTTTTCAAAATGAATATGGTGGTATGCTTGTTATCATTCTTTGCCGATCTCCTCCTTATTTATAGCTCTGTTTAAAAGATATTGCTAAAGGGGAATAATTAATTAGCATACAGAAAATTAGGAAGAGATAAGAGTTTCCATAATGAATATTTCTGTAGAAGGAAAAGAATTCATTCTGATTTCAAATAATATCCATAACAATCTTAATCAAATTAGCCAAGAATCAAATAGATGGAAAGGCTGATTCAGAACGGCTATAAAAGAATAATATCATTCCATATAAATCAGATCTACAGAAAGAAAGAAAGAGATCTGGCATGTTTTTGAATTTCTTGTAGATATCGACGTGCGTCGATTACTATTCAACGTAAGCGTCGAATTCATCCTGACTGAACGTTGAGAGGATAATAAGGAAGGAGCGTCGACTAAGGTAAGTCGACTTCACTAGATGCGTCGACTAGAAGTCAGAGTAACGTCGACATAAAATGCGTTGAATTCTTCTAAGAGTTACTTCGACTCATTCTGAGAGAGACGTCGAATGTATTTCGACGTTGCATCAAATACTATTCGACGCATATTTACTTAGCCTAATTTTTCATACTTAGAATTTATATTCTTCTTAATTCTAGGGGTTAAGATAAATCATTTCCCCAACAATCTCCCCCTATTTGTCTTAACCCTACATAGAGAGAAATTGTATCAGTCTTTTAATCAACAAAGCAAAGCATTTATATAGAGAGGAAATATGCTAAGCAATCAAAATTATATAAACAGACTTCATAATTTAAGCATGAGAAGAGAAATATAGATTGTATCAATATTGTTCAACACATCATTCAGGAGGGGTAGGGGGAGTTTTTCTTTTCCTAGTGAATACTACTGTTTTTGGAGAGGTGGGTTGCCCCTTCTCAGTAGCAGGTAGTTCACTCAACTCCCCTTGAGTTACAGCAGGTTGCTCCCCCTGGGATGGAACTTCTTTTGAGCCTTCTACTTCTTTTTCAGTTTCTTTCTTATCTCCATTTTCAGGTATAACAGCATCTGGCTCCCCCTGAGCTTCAGCTTCCTCTTCATTCTCTGCTCTACTTGCCTCCCCTTGTAATAGATCCACTTGTTGTGCAGCTTCTCTTGCTATAATCAGTACATCTGATGTCTGCTCTTCAGTATGTAGCTCTGGTACTACTTCATTTCCAATGGTCTTGAGCAGTGCAAGACTATCAGTTTTTGAGGTAGGAAGAGACTTGTGAGAGAGAGATTTATGACTGGAGAGCTGTTCTTCATCTAACTTCTCCCCCCTTCTTGACCTTCTTGGCCAAGGAGGTTAAGAAAGACCTGGTGACCTTAGAGGAAGAGAGAGAGCTCTTCAGACTTTGAACAGAGGCACTGACCCCATCTATTTGGGTGTGCATGTGTAGGATGGAGGAATGAATTTGGGAGCAGTGCTCATCCAGCATTGCTTGGAATCTTTGATCTGTGGATTGGATGCACTGAGTGATGAGGCTTTCAGTGGATGGAGATGGTTCAAAATGTGGTGGTGGAGGAGGAGATAATGGTGGAGGTGAATGTGATGAAGGTGGAGAGGGGACTGTATCAAGTTGATGAGGTGTATTTGATGGAGGAGGTGGAGCAATAGAAGAGGGTTAAGCAGGTGACTGATTTGGTATTTGGGAAGGTGTGGATGATGGTGGTACAGAAGAGATGTTTGTATGAGGAGGAGGAGGTGAAGATGGATGAGCAGGAGAGTTGGGAGGAGAGGTAGTCCTTTCAGGAATGGCACCAGGCTTGGGAATTTGCCTGGTCCATTTAGAGAAGAGGGTTATTGACATCCTTTTTCCTGGAGGGATAGGGATTCCTTTTGACCTACATAGGTCAGGGAAGGAGTGGAAGAGTACTTGACTCATGATTCTCATGTAGGCATTCTCTTTATGAGAGTATTTGTAGCCTATCATTCTGAGTAGGAGGCTGGCCCAGTCTATCTTCTTCTTCAGCACAAGGGCCCCCATGATGTTCAGTTGCTGCTTGGGTACTGCATCATGGGCAGAGATCTTGCATAGTAGAATTTTTCCTATTATATCTGCCAGAAATCTATATTCATCAGAAAAGTCAATTTTCTTCAGGTAGATAGGTCTATCTTTTGAAAACTTCATGGTGATTAACAGATTCTTGATTTCATCAGGGGTGAGTTCCACAGGTTCATCACCTGATAAGGGAATGATGAAGGAGACTTGTTTAGTTTCTCTTTAGAAACTGATTTTCTTTCCTATTTGAGTTGAACAAAGATAATATTGGAATATACCTGATGGAAGATCAAAGGTGGTCCTAATGTGTTCTGCAGAGATTGAGACAGGTGTCTCATGGATTGTTCCTTGGATTTCTCCTTGTTCAGATATTTGAACATGAGTCATGAGCTCTGTGAGTTCTGTCTCCAGGAGCTTGCATCTTGTGGAGATGAGCTTGTCAAATCCAGCTTCAGTAAACAGAGCTATGATGCTCTTGTAATTTTCTGCGGCGGCTTGGAAAGATTCGAGGTCAATGTCAAAGCCTGAGTTGGTCTTAGGAGCCATTTTAGGTCAGTGATAGAGAGGAAGAAATGGTTGGGCTGAGGAGCAAGAAGGGTGAAAGATGCAGAGATCGTGAAGATTTCTAACTGAAGGGTCTATTTAAGTCAGGTGAAACGTCGAAAAGAGGCATAATTCGAGGCTTATTCGGTACAACAGTGGATGTGACCAAAAATATTTTAGTATTGCCGCTCGTTTTCATGAAGTCGACGTTACGTCGAGTGGAATTCGACGTGAGCGTCAATATAGTCTGGTTTGGGACGATAGGGTTTCCTATCGACGTATGCGTCGACTGGAGTTGATGCATGCGTCGATTGAACTGAGTTATCGACGGTGCGTTGATTCGAGGTCGACGTGACTTTATTTGACAGATTCTGGTTTTTCCTTGAGAAATTATTTCTTCCTATTCTTAAAGTTTTCTAAATTACTCTAGGATTAATTTTAAGAACAATTTGATTGATTATGCCAACACTGTTTGGCAGTGTGGCCAATTTTATTGCAAATATAACACCTAATTTTCTTTTGACTAAGGAAATTTGAGTTTAGGGAGGAATAAAGATGGTGATTAGGATAAAATTTTTGATCAGGATAGTAATTTTGGTTAAAAGATTTTTTATTAGAATAGAAGTTTTGATCAGGATAAAAATTTCGATCAGGATGAAAGGGTCCTGAATTGGGGTTAAGATGGAAGGTTTTTGGAGGATAGGCATTTAAGTTGCTCTGAGTTTTTATGCGTCGATATCTATTCGACGTATGTTGATAGTTGCGTTGATTTATATTCAGCGCTTTCTTCAGATTGCGTTGATCTGATATCGACGCATGGAAGAAGTTGCGTCGATTGGATGTCGACGTACTTTTATTCAAGCGTCGAGTTGAGGTCGAGGCATCTGAGAGATTGCGTCGAGTAGAATTCGAAGCACTATCATTCATGCGTCGATATGAAGTCGACGCAATTGTGTCTTCACAGATTTTATTTTTCCCTTTTTCTGATTTTATTTCTTTATAAGTTGTTTCTCTTGGCCTAGTTGCCTTCTCAGAAGAAGTTTGAGAGTCATCAGCTGAATAGTATGATGTTTCATCAAATTGATTTATTTCCTTGAAGTCTTCTACCTTATTTTGTGAGTCTTCTTCTTGGTTTGTTGATTTGATGGGTTTAGTAAATTTAACAGGGCTCATCCAAGCAGGTTTGTTGGATGGAATCAGGCTGGTTGAGGGATCAACCCCTAGCCCAAGATTTTTATGTCTCCTTATTTGTTGTTCAGTGATTTCTTTAAGTATTTGGCTTCTCATTTTATTGATTATTCAAAAGCTTTTGCCTGGGATACCTTATCCTTAAGGAGATGGTTTTCTATTCTAGCCCTTTCTATTTCCTTTTCTATGATGTTGGCCCTTAATTCATAGTTTTTAGAGCATGTAGCCTCTCTATTTCTCTGGTTTTTAACCATATTAATTTATTCTTTTAGATCCTTAATTTCTTGCTTAGCTTTTAGTTGATCTAAACATAATCCCCTAAAGTTGTTTTTGAAATCATCACATGAGAAATCTATTTCATTAAAAATGCTTACCTCATCCTTATCCTCAGATTCATCTATGAGAATAAGGCTATTTTCTCTTTCATCTTCAGATGATATGCTTTCTTCTGATCCTGTCTCACTCCATGATTCAGCAACATCATCTTTCTTTGAGCTTTCAAGAGCCATTAAGCATAGATCTTCTTGCTTAGACTCTTTATTGTCACTTTTAGAAGAGGAGCTGTCCTCAGAGTCTGTTTCACTACAGGCTTCTGCAATAAAGCGTCTTTCTTTCTTCTTCCTCTTTTTCTTGAGATCTTTCTTTTTCAGATCTCTTTTTGTCTCAGCATTTTCTGGACATTCTGGGGCAATATGTCTAGGTTTCCTGCAAGAATAACACACAATTTCTTTAGTGGGAGTTTTGTCATACCTTGGTTTTGACTCTCTCCTTCTAGATCTATCTGTCCTAGCCCATTTCTTGAATTTTCTAGCCATTAAACTGAATAGTTCTTCTTCAGTGACAAAGGTTCTTTCTTCTGTTGCTTTTAATGCAATGTTCCTGTCTTTTGAAGAGGTTGGAGTGTTTTCTCTTATTTTCTTCTCTTCTCTGGTTTTCAGCAGTTGCTCATAGGATTTGAGTTTTCCTAAGAGAGCATCTGTTGAAATTTCCCTTTGTCCTCTTGTATCTCTTATTGCCCATATTCTTGAGTCCCATGAACTTGGGAGACCCATTAATAGTTTGTCATTGATCTCTATGAGAGAGATCTCTCTATCTAGGCTTCTTAATTGATTAATGATCAGACTGAATCTGTCATACATCTCAGAGATGCTTTCTTCATTCTTCTTTTGGAAATTCTCATATTGAGAGATTAATAGAGCCTTCCTATCTTTTCTTTCATCAGCACTTCCTTCTACCATCTTTATGAGAGCCTCCCAGATTTCTTTGGCTGATTCACAGTCAACAACCTTTTGAAAGATTTCATCTGAGAGGGTTGAGACAAGAATGTTCACAGCTTTTGCATCTCATGTTCCTGCCTTCTTTTCTTCAACTGTCCACTCAGCCTTTGGGACAAGTGTTTGAGTCACTTCACCACTTGAGTCTCTTCTATAAGGCTTGGGAGGACCTGTCAAGATAACATTAAATAATTCTTCATCAATAGAATTCATATAAATCCTAATTCTTGTTTTCCAAACTGCAAACTTTTCAAAATTGCACATTGGTGGTCTGGTGGAAGCATAATCTTTGATTTGTGCCATGTGAAAAATAATTATTTTTTTTTAAAAAATATATATATAAATAAGAGGTAGGATCTTTTTGATCAAGTAGTTAACCTTCTTAGATCAACCTAGCTCTGATACCAATTGAAAGTGCACAGTTAACCTCACTAGAATTCTCTAGAGGGGGGGGGGGGGGGGTGAATAGAGATTAAAAATAATTTGTGCAATTATATATATATATGTAATAATCACAGATTTAAGTTTCCCACACACCAACAAGAATTAAGCAAATAAAGAAGGAAAATAACAAGAAGAAAATCACAGCACAACACAAAAAAATATAGTGGTTCCCCAAACTTTTGGTAGTCCACTCTTCTACCCCCTTTGGTAGGAATTCACTATCTTGCACTGAGTCTTTTGATAAGGAGACTCTTAGAACCAGCCTGAGTATTTTGATAAGGAGACTCTTAGAACCAGCCTGAGTCTTTTGAAAAGGAGACTCTTAGAACCAGTACAACTGAATTTTTTGAAGAGAGATTCTAAAAACTCTTTTACAATATTTGAAAATGAAATTAGAAAGAGAAGAAAAAGTATTTGAAACAAGAAAGAATCTTCTTCCTAGCAAGAAGATTAGAAGCACAAGAAATAGTGAATGAAATCTCTCTTCTATAGTGAGAAGAAGATTGTGAGCCTTTTCTCTCTTTTAGTGAGAGCTATCAGAGTTTGCAGCAGTATGACTTCAGAATGAGGAGAAGAAAGCTTAATCTTTGCTGCAGCACTATTTCTCAATTATCTCTCTTTTCACTTGGGAGCTCTTCCCCTTTTCAAAATGAATATGGTGGTATGCTTGTTATCATTCTCTGTCGATCTCCTCCTTATTTATAGCTCTGTTTAAAAGATATTGCTAAAGGGGAATAATTAATTAGCAGACAGAAAATTAGGAAGAGATAAGAGTTTCCATAATGAATATTTCTGTAGAAGGAAAATAATTCATTCTGATTTCAAATAATATCCATAACAATCTTAATCAAATTAGCCAAGAATCAAATAGATGGAAAGGCTGATTCAGAACGGCTATAAAAGAATAATATCATTCTATATAAATCAGATCTACAGAAAGAAAGAAAGAGATCTGGCGTATTTTTGAATTTCTTGTAGATATCGACGTGCGTCGATTACTATTCGACGTAAGCGTCGAATTCATCCTGACTGAACTTTGAGAGGAGAATAAGGAAGGAGCGTCGACTAAGGTGCGTCGACTTCACTAGATGCGTCGACTAGAAGTCAGAGTAACGTCGACATAAAATGCGTTGAATTCTTCTAAGAGTTACTTCTACTCATTCTGAGAGAGACGTCGAATGTATTTCGACGTTGCGTCGAATACTATTCGACGCATATTTACTTAGCCTAATTTTTCATACTTAGAATTTATATTCTTCTTAATTCTAGGGGTTAAGATAAATCATTTCCCCAACAACGAGGGTGCGGCCAAGCAGCACCCCATGAGAGGTGCGACCATGCCGCACCCCATGAGAGGTGCGGCCATACCGCAACCCATGTGGGGTGCGGCCGAGCCGCACCCCTTGTGGGGTGCGGCCAAGCCGCACCCCTCTCCGCAACGGGGTGCGGCCAAGCCCCCTCCCCCCTTCCGCAAGGGGGCTCGCATAGGGCCCGATCGAAGTCCCGCCCCTCGTCGGGTGCGACTGGAGCCCAATTCCCCTTTGGAAGCGCGACTCCTCATTCCTCTGTTTGCTCAGAACGCTCCCGTGTTTGTTGCGCGCTCAGAGCGCTTTCACGCTCGTTGTGCGCTTAGAACGCCCCCGTGCTCATTACGCGCTCAGAACGCCTCTCCATTCGCTCAGAACGTTCATGTGTTTGTTGCGCTCAGAGCGCTCCCGCGCTCGTTGCGCGCTCAGAGCGCTCCTGCGCTCGTTGCGCGCTCAGAACGCCCACACGCTCATTACACGCTCGGAACGCCTCTCCGTTCGCTCAGAACGCTCCCCTGTTCGTTGCGCGCTCAGAGCGCTCTCGCGCTCGTTGCGCGCTCAGAATGCCCCTGCGCTCCTTACGCTCTCAGAACGCCTATTTGTTCGCTCAGAACGCCCCACGCTCATTATGCGCTTAGAATGCTCTTGTATTCATTGCGCGCTCAGAGCGCTCCCGCGCTTGTTGCCTGCCTAGAATGCTCTCGTGTTCATTGCGCGCTCAGAGCGCTCCCGCGCTCGTTGCGCTCTTAGAATGCTCCTATGTTCGTTGCGCGCTCAGAATGTTCATGTGTTCGTTGCACACTCAGAACTCTTCTGAGCACGCTCAGAAGCATTTCCGCGTTCTCGACACGCTTGCAGCTAACCATTTTTCTCAGATTTCAGGACTCGCTCGTCGCCTTTTTCACCTTCAACGAAGCTGCCCGAACTGCCCAAAATGCCCGAACTGCCCGAAGGGCAAGACGGTCATTTATGAAAAATGGTGATCCAAGTGCTCCGAATCGGAAAACGTGATTCGCCCGTCAGGTGGTTACGATGGTTACGATGGCGAAATTACCGGGCTACCCCCGACCAAAGCTATGAAAGGAGCCCAGAGTCTTCATTTCAAGACACCTTGCCTTCCACACCCGAGAGAGTTCCTTTGAAGATTCTTCTGGAATTCTCCTTTGGCGCTTGAAGATCTCCTTCGGGGCTTGAATATCTTCTTCGTGGACTTGGAGATTTTCTTTCTCCCGAAAGGCGACCCAGCATTCTCACTTTTGTTCTTACTATTGTTCTAAGAAGGAAAAAGACTTAGATTTCCGAGAGGTGGCCTGTCCCCTTCGGAGTCCTCTCTTTCTCTCTCTCTCTACCATTGTAACGAGCAGCGGTCTGTCGCGCTCGAGTTCTAAGTCTCTAATTACCCTCTCCCCCCCAGAAGATAGTGGAAGTTGGTCGGCACAGCTCCGACCGCATGATTTTTTTTACCCTTTTCAGGT
Organism: Dactylorhiza incarnata; assembly: GCA_033032865.1. NCBI lineage: Eukaryota > Viridiplantae > Streptophyta > Magnoliopsida > Asparagales > Orchidaceae > Dactylorhiza > Dactylorhiza incarnata. The sequence goes on along the minus strand of JAWHQI010000079.1, from coordinate 3,588,689 downwards.
TTTCCACGTTAAAAAGTCTCAGTGTACTTAACGATTCTCTAAGTGAATGTGAACGCGCTTGGTTCGCTTCAGAGCTAAGGTGGTTCAAGTCGACCGGTCTACCGAAAGCACCCAATCGACCCACAACAAGTGGTATTTTCAATGAGCTACCATTAAACTCATCAACTTTAATAAAGTTAATTTAACATGCATGATAATATATACATTAAGGTAAAATAATTAATAGTGTGTGTTTATTTTAAGTTGTATTAATTAATTGATAGGGGAGCCTCGTATATGTCGGGATCGAGGTACTGTCATGATTGACCGTAGGGGCAGAGCCTCGCGTCGGTCACTAGTATATATATAACAATTAAAGAGAGAATTTGACAGGATTCGACCTGCTCTCGCGCTCGAGATAACGCCATAGCTCATTTTGTCAATCATTAGTCATTACTCACATAACAATATATAATAATATAAAGAGTCAAGCTTAATTCTTACGGGCAATATGAGACTAAATAGGGCTTTGAAAAATCCCAAACGTTATACCTAAGATAATCTTTTTTCAATTTCTCAACAAATATTGGATACAAGAAAAAGAAGACGCACTTCATCAAGAACAATATCCTCAAATATTATGTAACTGAAGGCTCCACATCAAGCTTTATAATACACAACGATATCATTTCCCCTACTTTAGCAATATGTAGATTCCATACAAAGTCGACGTCTCAAATGAACTAGAAGCAAGTTCTGGAAAGAACGAGTAAGGACTGAAAATCTGACAAGTTCCAAACTACAAAAACCTTAGCTAAGTTACTTTAGATCATTGAAAATACATAGGAAATTAATTCGTCTTATGAGCTTCAAAAAAACAAGAATGCACATAATACCGAGTTAAGAATCTCCTGAATCTCGTATTGCATGATCAAAACATTAGTTCAGCTTCATACACAGGAAATTTATAAAAAAGCGTTGAGAATCTATAGTACTTGTTGCGGGTCGTTCAACCCTCTCCTGGGCCGGTCGAGCTGAACCGTCTTAGCTCGAGAGTGAGCCGAACGCGCAAACAGTCAAAAGTGAGAACCAACGGTAGACAACGAGATTTTTACGTGAAAAATCCGGAAAGGGAAAAAACCACGGGGCCTAGCCCAGTTCTGAATGATCCACTAGTTTTGTGAGTTACAGGGAGAATTGTTTTTCGAGGGTGACAAGCCACCGCTCGTTACAGAGATTTTGTTAAGTTCTTCAAGTCCTCGGGAGTCGAGCGTAGTGAAGCGTGCTCAGGGACAACCTTGAGCGGAGCGCTGCGGAACAACCTGGAGCGGAGCGCTGCAGAGCAGCCTGGAGCGGAGCGCTTTGGAGCAGCCTGGAGCGGAGCGCTGCGGAGTCGCCTCGAGTGGAGCGCTATGGAGCAGCCTAGATCCAAACCACCGAGATCCTCCCAAGTTATTGAAGTAAAGCAGGAGTGCAGAGGGATATCTCTGAGGGTAGCTCGAAGGTCGATGAAGATCTTCCAAGAGTCCTCGTCGGAAAACTCAAGAGCTCCTTCTTCTCCCAATGCCCCCCAAGTCCCATTAAATGAGAGCATGACCCTCCTTTTATAGTTTTTGAGGAGGGCGTTCTGGTAACTGTGTCATGCAAATTCCTGGGTGAGCGAATGAGAAGGCTTGATCCGGGGCACACAGATTGCCAACTTTGAGATTGTGACGAGCTTGCCCTTCGGTCACCTTGGGCAATCTGGGCAGCCTCCCTGGTGGTGGTGGCGGCCGGCGATCGCCGTCGGCGATGACGATAGTGGCGCGAGCGGTGGCGCACCCGTCAGAACAGGCGAGTGCGGTAGCGCTCCCCGAGGAGCAGGCGAGAGCGGTAGCGCTCCCCGGGGAGCAGGCGAGAGCGGTAGCGCTCCCGGCGGAGCAGGCGAGAGCGGTAGCGCTCCCCGCGGAGCAGGCGAGAGCGGTAGCGCTCCCCGCGGAGCAGGCGAGAGCGGTAGCGCTCCCCGCGGAGCAGGCGAGAGCGGTAGCGCTCCCCGAGGAGCAGGCGAGAGCGGTAGCGCTCCCCGAGGAGCAGGCGAGAGCGGTAGCGCTCCCCGCGGAAGAGGAGAGAGCAGGAGCGCTTTCCACAGAATAGGCGAAAGCGGGATCGCTCCCCGCCGAACTGGCGAGAGCGGGAGCGCTCACCGCGGAACACGCGAGAGCGGGAGCGCTTGCCGCGGAACAGGCGAGAGCGGGAGCGCTCCCCGCGGAACACGCGAGAGAGGGGGCGCTCCCCGTGGAACAGGCGAGAGCGGGAGCGCTCGTCGCAGAATAGGCGAGAGCGGAAGGGCACCCCGCGGAACAAGCGAGAGAGGGAGCGCTCGTCGCGGAACAGGAGAGAGCGGGAGCACACCCCGCAGAACAGGCGAGAGCGGGAGCGCTCCCCGCGGAACAGGCGGGAGCGGGAGCACTCCCGCGGAACAGGCGGGAGCAGGAGCGCTCCCCGCGGAACAGGCGCGAGCGGGAGCGCTCCCGGCCGAACTGGAGAGAGCAGGAGCGATAGCGATCCTCGCGGAACAGGCGAGAGCGGGAGCGAACAGAAGCACTCTTGCGGAGCAGGCGAGAGCGGCAGCGCTCTCTACGGAGCGGGAGCACTTTCTGTCGAGAGGAGCGAGCGGGAGCACCTCCCGCAGAGCAGGAGCGAGCAGAAGCACTCTTACGAAGCAAGCTGGAGCGGAAGCGACAACTCGAGGTTGCTTAGCTGCAGGATTTAGGCCGGGTACCAGAGCTAGAGCCGCCTTACGGGTCCGGGCGAGGCTGTGATGAGAAACATGTAAATGTATATTTGGTCAAATAACGAGTTCGAATGTATAACGGGTCAGTTTGGTACACGGATACCCATCCCCGTAGACACTCATAGGGTTTTCCCTATAAATACCCGCTAGGGGCAACGGGGAGTGGATTCCACTTTGATCCTCCTCCGGATGCTTCGAGCAAACCCTTCTCAATCTCGAATCACGCCCCTAGGTTTTTGCTCGTCCGCTCGCTGTCGCTGTTCACGCGAAGCTTTCGCGAAGTAGGTCGCGCCTCCTCCAAGCTCGCGTCTCGTCGCTGGTTCTTCCCCGCAGTCTTCGTCCTCGCTCGTTCGTTGTTTCGTGGCCGCTCGTTCGCTGCCGCTCGCGAGAGAGGAGGTTTCGTGCTTCCCGCTGCTCTCGCCCAACCACCGTTTGCGAAAGGATAAAAGGAGTAGGAGGTCGCCGGATCCAGATCTGCCTCCGCCTCTGCCGTGTGCAGTCGCCGGATTCGCCGGATCTTGCTCCCATCGTTCCAAATTGCTGAAGAGAGGGAGATCCCGGCTCTTCGCCGTTCGTCAGTCTCGTTGCCGTTGCGTTTTCGTGGAGGAGAAGCCTTCGCCGCTGTCGCCTTCGTGTGTTGCAGTGAAAGAGTCCAGGTCCGCCGTCGTTGCTGCTAGAGGAGCCTCCGTCGCTGGTGCCCTAGATCTGCCATCTCAGCGGTTTCTATCTCGCCGTCTCAGCGGTTTCTTGATCCGCCGTCTCAACGGTTTCCAGCTCCGCCGTCTCAGCGGTTCCAGCCCAGCCGTCTCAGCGGTTCCTGTCTCGTCGTCTCAGCGGTTCCAACCCAGCCGTCTCAGCGGATCCCGTCTCAGCGGATCTCATCTCAGCGGTTCCAAACCGCCTCCATCAGCCGTCTCCCACCGCCGCCGTCTCCAAGCTCCAAGGAAGTGCAGCCCTAAGCTCTACCGCCAGCGCTACCTACTAGCACCTGGTGCTAGCAGCCGAACAGGCTACCGCCCAGGCTACCACCGATGCTAGCTACAGATTTTTGAATCCTCTGTCTGGTGGCTTGTTCTCGTCTGTCGGGCGCACAATGATGAAGGGGAACAACATGATGTCCCCCGTTCCGATGATAAAGCTGGAGAAATTCACGACGACTGAGTTCAACGACTGGAAGTTGAATACTCAGTTCGGGATGAAGTTTCTGAATGTGTTCTACACAGTTCAGTCTGATGGTGCTGAGGTAGTAGGGACTGCTGAAGAGGCTCAGTGGGTTTCTGATGAAGACTTCTGCAGGGACTACCTGATGAACTGCCTGTCTTCCAATCTGGCGAAGACGTACATGAAGTTAAAGACAGCTAAGGCCATCTGGGATGCTTTGCAGGAGCACTTCAGGCAGGAGGAGGACCTGTCCAAGGCGCACTTAGTGGACAAGTTCTACTCGTTCACCTTCGACGAGGAGAAGGCCATTCTCCCTCAGGTATCAAACTTTGAAGTTTTAGTAGATTCCCTGCATAACAAGAATATTGCGTTGCCAGATAGCTTTGTTGCTGGTACAATTGTGTATAAGTTGCCCTATTTGTGGTACAATTTCAAAACTGAAATGTACCACAAGAAGATGCAGGTGGGTTTGAACAATCTCAAACGTTTTATACGCATTGAGGACGAAAATAGGACTCGACACGCTCTAGAAGTCGTTAGCAAGCAGAAGGCTGCTGCTAACATGATTTCGAACTCTAGGCACGTGCCGAACCCTAGGAAGTCAAAACCCAACCCGAGTAGCTCCCAGGTTGCAGGCCGAAGTAAACAAATCAAAAAGTTTAAGGGCAAGTGCTATAACTGCAACAAGTGGGGACACAACACATCTGATTGCAGGCTTCCTCGTAAGGAGAAGGGCAAGACACCACAGGAAGGCAACCATGCTAACATGGTTAGTCTCACTGAGCCATCCGACTTTGTTGCCATGGTCGGAAATGGAAAGGCCAGTACAGAGTGTGAAAGTGCACAGTTAACCTCACTAGAATTCTCTAGAGGGGGTGAATAGAGTTTTAAAAATATTTTGTGCAAAGTTAACAAATATATATATATATATGTGTGTAATATTCACAGATTTAAGATTCCCACATACCAACAAGAATTAAGCAAATAGAGAAACAAATAGCAAAAAGAAAAATCACAGCACAACACAAAGAAATATATTGGTTCCCCAAACTTTGGGTAGTCCACTCTTCTACCCCCTTGGTAGGAATTCACTATCTTGCACCGAGTCTTTTGATAAGGAGACTCTTAGAACCAGTCTGAGTCTTTTGATAAGGAGACTCTTAGAACCACTACAACTGAATCTTTTAAAGAGGGATTCTTAAAACTCTTTCACACTATTGAAATTGAAATAAGAATAAGAAGAGGAAGAAGAATAAGAAACAATTTAAGCAAGAAGGAATCTTCTTCCTAGCAAGAAGATTAGAAGCACAAGTATAGTGAATGAATTCTCTCTTCTATAGTGAGAAGGAGATTGTAGGCCTTTCTCTCTTTCAGTGAGAGCTTTCAGAAATTTGCAGCAGTATGACTTCAGAAGGAAGAAGAAGAAGGCTTTTTCTTTGCTGCAGCACTCTTTCACTTTTCTCAGCTCTCACTTTTCACTTGGGAGCTTTTCCTCTTTTTCAAATGGATGGAGTGGATCACTTGTTGTTTTTCTTTGCCGACCTCCTTGTGTATTTATAGCTCTATTTATTCAAAAATATTGCTATAGGAGAATAATCAATTAGCAGTCAGAGAAATAGTAAGAAAGAAAAGTTTACATAATCATTATATCTGTAGAAGGAAAGAGATCATTCTATTTTCAAATAATGTCCATAATAATCTTAATCAAATTAGCCAAGAATCATTTAGAAGGAAAGATTGATTCAGAACGGCTAGAAAAGAATAATATAATTCCATAAAATTCAGATCTACAGAAAGAAGGAAAGAGATCTGGCGTCTTTTTGAATCTATCACAGAAATCGACGTGCGTCGATTACTATTCGACATAAGCGTTGATTTCAGCCTGGCTAGACGTCGAGAAGAAAATATGGAAAGAGTGTCGACATAGGTGCGTCGACTTTACTGGGTTCGTCGACTACACTTCAACGCTGCGTCGATTACTATTCGACGCATATTTACTTAAACTAATTATCTCACTCTGAGAACTCATTTTCTACTTATTTCTAGGGGTTAAGATAAATCATTTCCCCAACAATCTCCCCCTATTTGTCTTAACCCTATTCAGAGAGAAATTTTATCAGCTTTTAATCAACACATCAAAGCATATTTATAGAAAAGAGATATATTAGGTAATCAGAAGATAATGGATAAAGAAATCATATAACAGACTTTTTGTACAGATCAAGCAGTACTTAAGCATTAAAAATAGAGCTTTGCTCAAAATTGTTCAACATATCATTCAGGAGGAGTAGGAGGAGTTTTTCTCTTCCTAGAGAATACTAAAGGGAGATCAGGTCTTTTTATAGAGGTGAGTTGCTCCTTCTCAGTAGCAAGATGTTCATTTAGCTCCCCCTGAGTCAAAGCAGTCTGCTCCCCCTGAGTCAAAGCAGTTTGCTCCCCCTGAGATAGAACTTCCTTTATACTTTCTTTTTCTGCTTCTTCAGCTTATTTCTCAGCTCCAGCTTCAGCTATGACAGCATCTGGCTCCCCCTGAGCTTCAGCTTCACTTTCAACCACACCTTCAGCCTCAGCTTCCTTTTCAACTTCTTTCTCTACTCTACTTGCCTCCCCTTGAAAGAGAACTACTTGTTGTTCAGCTTCTCTTGCTATAGAAAGTACATCTGTTATCTGTTCTGCAGTATGTAGCTCAGGTACTATTTCATTCCCAATGGTCTTAAGCAGAGCAAGACTATCAGATTTTGATGTTGGAGATGATTTGTGTGAGTGAGATTTGTTACTGGAGAGCTGCTCTTCATCTAACTTCTCCCCCTTCTTGACCTTCTTAGCTAAGGAGGTTAAGAATGATTTAGTAACCTTAGATGAAGACACAGAGGTTTTGAGTACTTGCACAGAGGCATTTACCCCATCCAACTGGGTTTGCACGTGCCTGATAGAGGAGTGAATTTGAAGGCAGTGCCATCCAACATTTCTTGAAATCTTTGGGCTGCTGACTGGATACACTGACTGATGAGAGTTTCAGTGGATGGAGATGGTTCCGGGTGTGTTGGTGAAGGAGATAATGGTGGAGGGAATGAAGGTGGAGAAGTGATTGTTGATATATGAGGTATGGGAGATGATGTAGGTAGAGAGGATGTGATAGTAGGAGGAGGAAGAGGTGATGATTGAATTGGTGTATGTGAAGTTAAGGTAGGAGGTGTGAGGGTAGTGGAAACTAATGGCGTGGATGATGTTGGTAGGGAAGAGATGTATGTATGTTGAGGAGGAGGTGAAGATGGATGCACAGGAGAATTAGGAGGAGAGCGAGTCCTTTCAGGAATGGAACCAGGCTTGGGGATTTGCCTGGTCCATTTTGAAAAGAGGGTTATGGACATCCTTTTCCCAGGAGGATGGGAATTCCTTTTGACCTACATAGGTCAGGGAAGGAGTGAAGGAGTACCTGACTCATGATCCTCATGTAGGCATTCTCTTTGTGAGAATATTTGTGGCCTATCATATTCAGTAAGCAACTGCCCCAGTCTATCTTCTTTTTCAGCACAAGGGCCCCCATAATGTTCAGTTACTGCTTGGGCACTGCATCATGGGCAGAGATTTTGCATAGTAGTATTTTTCCTACTATGTCTGCCAAGAGCCTATATTCATCAGAGAAGTCTATTTTCTTCAAGTTGATTGGTCTATCTCTGGAGAATTTCATGGTGATTAATAAGTTTTTGATTTCCTCAGGGGTGAGTTCCACAGGTTCATTACCTGATAAGGCAATGATGATGGAGATTCATTTAGCTACTTTTAGAAAATAATTTGTTTTCCCTTTGATTTGAACAAGGATAGTGTTGGTGTGTACCTGATGGAAGATCAAAAGTGTCCCTAAGATGTTCTGCAGAGATTGAGACAGGTGTTTCATGGATTGTTCCTGTAATCTCTCCTTATTCAGATATCTGAACATGATTCATCAACTCAGTGAGTTCTATTTCTAGGAGTTTGCATCTTGTTGAAATGAGTTTCTTTAGACCGGCTTCAGTGAAAAGAGCTATGATGCTCTTGTAGTTTTCGGCGGCGGCTTGGAAAGAGTCAAGATCAATATCGAAACCAGAGTTGATCTTGGGAGCCATTTTGGTCAGTGAGAGAGAGAGGAAGAGATGGCTGGACTGAGAAGTGAGAAGGATGAGAGATGCAGAGAGCGTGCAAATTTCTAACTGAAGAGTTTATTTAAGTCGGGTGAAACATCGAGATGAGACACAACTCGAGGTTTATTCGGTACTACAGTAGATGTGACCGAAAATATTTTAGTATTGCCGCTCTTTTTCATGAAGTTGACGTTGCGTCGAGTGGAAGTCGATGTATGCGTCGGTACAGTATGAATTGAGATGTTAGGGTTTCTTATCGACGATGCGTCGATTAATAAATTGACGTGACTTTTATTTTGTCTTGAAAATTCTAAGTTTTTCTTGAGAGATTATTTCTTCCTAATCCTAAGGTTTTCTAAGTCAGCCTTGGACTAATTTTATAGACAATTGGATTGATTGTGCCAACATTGTTTGGCAATGTGTCCAGTTTTATTACAGATATAATACCTGATTGTTTTTAGATTATGGGAATTTGAGGTTAGAGAGGGATAGAGGTGTTGATTAGGATAGAGTTGTTGATTAGGATAAAAGTTTTGATTAGAATAGAAATTTTGATCAGGATGAATGGGTCCTGAATGGGGGTTAAGATAGAAAATTTTTGAAGGATAGATATGTCCTGTATTTAAGTTGCTCTGAGGTTTTATACGTCGATATCTATTCGACGTATGTTGAGAGTTGCGTCGATATATATTCGACGCTTTCTCTAGATTGCGTTGATCTGGAATCGATGGATGGAAGTAGTTGCGTCGATTATAAGTCAACGTAATTTTATTCATGCGTTGATTTGAGGTCGAAGCATCTGAGAGATTGCGTCGAGTAGAGTTCAACGTACTATCATTCATACGTCGATATGAAGTCGACGCAATTGTGTCTTCACAGATTTTATTTTTCCCTTTTTCTGGTTGGAGATTTATTTCTTTATGAATTGTTTCTTTTGGCCTAGTTGCCTTCTCAGAAGGAGTTTGAGAGTCTTCATCTGAATAGTATGATGTTTCATCAAAATGGTTTATCTCCTTGAAGGTGAAGTCTTCTTCTTTATTTTGTGAGTCTTCTTCTAAGTTTGTTGATTTGATGGGTTTAGTAAATTTAACAGGGCTCATCCAAGTAGGTTTGGTAGATGGTGTTGAACTGGTTGAAGGATCAGCCCCTAGCCCCAGATTCTTATGTCTGATTGTTTATTTTTCAGTGATTTCTTTAAGTGTTTGCTTTTGCCTGGGATACCTTATTCTTAAGGAGTTGATTTTCTATTTTAGCACTATTTATTTCCTTTTCTGTTTTATAGATTTCACACCTTAGTTCATAATTTTTTGAACATGTATCCTCTATTTTTCTCATATTAATTTGTTCTTTTAGATCCTTAATTTCTTGTTTAGCTTTTAGTTGATCTAAACAGAGTCTTTTAAAATCATTTTTGAAATCATCACATAGAAAATCTATTTCATCAAAAATGCTTACCTCATCATTATCCTCAGATTCCTCTATGAGAATAAGGTTATTTGCTTTTGTTGTTGAATCTTCCTTTTCATCTTCAGAAGAGATGCTTCCTTCTGAACCTGTTTCACTCCATGATTCAGCAACACATTCTTTTTATGAGCTTCCAAGAGCCATTAAGCATAGGTCTTCTTGCTTAGACTCTTCATTGTCACTTTTAGATGAGGTGCTGTCTTCACAATCTGTTTCACTCCAAGCTTCTGCAATGAAGCCTCTTTCTTTCTTCTTCTCCTTTCTCTTGAGATCTTTCTTTTTCAGATCTTTCTTTTTCTCAGCATTTTCTGGACATTCTGGAGCAATATGTCCAGTTTTCCTGCAGGAGTAGCAAATAATTTCTTTAGTAGGAGTCTTATCATACCTTGGTTTTGACTCTCTCCTTCTAGACCCATCTTTCCTGACCCATTTCTTGAATATTCTGGCCAGGACGCTGAATAATTCTTCTTCAGTAACAGGGGTTTCCTCTTCTGTTGCTTTTAATGCAATGTTTCTATCTTTTGAGGAGGTTGGAGTGTTTTCCCTTCTTTCCTTCTCTTCTCTGGTTTTCAGTAGTTGCTCATAGGATTTGAGTTTTCCTAAGAGGGCATCTGTTGAGATTTCCTTTTGTCCTCTAGTATCTCTTATTGCCCATATTCTTGAGTCCCATGAACTTGGGAGACTCTTTAATACTTTGTCATTGATCTCTGTGAGAGAGAGATCTCTATCCAAGCTCCTTAATTGATTGATGTCAGACTGAATCTGCCATACATCTCAGATATGCTTTCTTCATGCTTCTTTTGAAAGTTCTCATATTGGGAGATCAATAGAGCCTTTCTATCTTTCCTTTCATCAGCACTTCCTTCTACTATTTTTGTAAGAGCCTCCCAGATTTCTTTGGTTGATTCACAGTCAACAACCTTTTGAAAGATTTCATCTGAGAGGGTTGAGACAAGAATGTTCACAGCTTTTGCATCACTTATTCCTGCCTTCTTCTCATCAACTGTCCACTCAGCCCTTGGGACAAGTGTTTGAGTCACTTTACCACATGAGTCCTTTCTATAAGGCTTGGGAGGACCTGTCAAAATAACATTAAACAATTCTTCATCAATAGAATTCATATAGATCCTAATTCTTGTTTTCCAGAGTGCAAACTTTTCAAGGTTGCAAATTGGTGGTCTGGTGAAAGCATAATCTTTGATTTGTGCCATAAAACAAAATTTTTAGAAATATATATATATATATATATATATATATATATATATGAGGTAGGATCTTTTTGATCAAGGAGTTACCTATTTTTGATCAACCTAGCTCTGATACCAATTGAAAGTGCACAGTTAACCTCACTAGAATTCTCTAGAGGGGGTGAATAGAGTTTTAAAAATATTTTGTGCAAAGTTAACAAATATATATATATATATATATATATATGTGTAATATTCACAGATTTAAGCTTCCCGCATACCAACAAGAATTAAGCAAATAGAGAAAGAAATAGCAAAAAGAAAAATCACAGCACAACACAAAGAAATATAGTGGTTCCCCAAACTTTGGGTAGTCCACTCTTCTACCCCCTTGGTAGGAATTCACTATCTTGCACTCAGTCTTTTGATAAGGAGACTCTTAGAACCAGTCTGAGTCTTTTGATAAGGAGACTATTAGAACCACTACAACTGAATCTTTTGAAGAGGGATTCTTAAAACTCTTTCACACTATTGAAATTGAAATAAGAATAAGAAGAGGAAGAAGAATAAGAAACAATTTAAGCAAGAAGGAATCTTCTTCCTAGCAAGAAGATTAGAAGCACAAGTATAGTGAATGAATTCTCTCTTCTATAGTCAGAAGGAGATTGTAGGCCTTTCTCTCTTTCAGTGAGAGCTTTCAGAAATTTGCAGCAGTATGACTTCAGAAGGAAGAAGAAGAAGAAGAAGGCTTTTTCTTTGCTGCAGCACTCTTTCACTTTTCTCAGCTTTCTCACTTTTCACTTGGGAGCTTTTCCTCTTTTTCAAATGGATGGAGTGGATCACTTGTTGTTTTTCTTTGCTGACCTCCTTGTGTATTTATAGCTCTGTTTATTCAAAAATATTGCTATATGAGAATAATCAATTAGCAGTCAGAGAAATAGTAAGAAAGAAAAGTTTCCATAATCATTATATCTGTAGGAGGAAAGAGATCATTCTATTTTCAAATAATGTCCATAATAATCTTAATCAAATTAGCCAAGAATCATTTAGAAGGAAAGATTGATTCAGAACGGCTAGAAAAGACTAATATAATTCCATAAAATTCAGATCTACAAAAAGAAGGAAAGAGATCTGGCGTGTTTTTGAATCTGTCACAGAAATCGAGGTGCGTCGATTACTATTCGACGTAAGCGTCGATTTCAGCCTGGCTAGACGTCGAGAAGAAAATATGGAAAGAGCGTCGACATAGGTGCGTCGACTACACTTCAACGCTGCGCCGATTACTATTCGACGCATATTTACTTAAACTAATTATCTCACTCTGAGAACTCATTTTCTACTCATTTCTAGGGGTTAAGATAAATCATTTCCCCAACAGAGTGGTTCCTTGACTCGGGGGCAACGTGCCATGTTTGCAACAACCCTACTCTGATGGCAGGTCTTACTGATGCGAGAGAATCTGTAACCGTTGCCAACAGTGATGCAGCTGACGTGCTGAAGGTGGGGAACACAATTTTGCTGCTATCCTCAGGTAAGACTTTAACTTTAAAGAATGTTAAGTTTATTCCTTCATTAGCTACTAACTTAGTGTCTATTAGCTTACTATGTGATGTTGATATGTCTTTTACTTTCTGTAGCGGTAGAGTAACACTGTCAGTTAACTCACATTATTTTGGATGTGCCTACGTCCAAAATAGGATGTACAGACTAAGTCTAGCAAACGAAATAGTTCAACAAGTTCAAACAAACTTAGTTAGCCCTAAGACTCTACACGAGAGACTAGGACACGTAAACTATAGGAAAATGTTCCAAATTGCTAGAACTCACCAGATAGCTTTAGACACTATAGTTCAAACTGATAAATGTGAAGTGTGTGCTCAGACTAAGATCACTAGGAAACCTTTTAGTGTGGTTACTAGGAGCACAATACCCTTAGAACTAATACATTCCGACATATGTGATTTCAAAAGTTTTGTCACTAGAGGAGGCAAGAAGTATTTGATCACCTTCATAGACGATTGTTCTAGGTTTTGTCACATTTATCTCCTTAAAACTAAAGACGAAGCGTTTGAAAAATTTTGTATTTTCAAAACCAGGGTAGAAAACCAATTAGGCATGAAAATCAAAAGATTTAGAAGTGATAGAGGAGGAGAATATATGTCCAGTGAGTTCAAATGTTTCCTTGCCCAACATGGAATCATTGCAGAAACCACTGCTCCTTACTCGCCCCAGTCTAATGGCATAGCTGAGCGTAAAAATCGTACGTTAACAGAAATGTTAAACTCTATGCTCCTGACTGCGGGCATGCCTTCCGCTTATTGGGGAGAAGCAGTCTTAACTGCAAATCACATTTTAAATAAAGTTCCTCATGCCAAGTTAGAGGTTACACCCTACGAGCTTTGGTTTAAGAGACCTCCGTCTTTTACTAGACTTAAGACTTGGGGCTGCATAGCCTATGTCAGGGTCCCTGACCCTAGACGGTCTAAGATTTGACCTAGGACCAATACATGTGTCTACCTAGGTTGTGCTGAGGATAGTGCTGCAGATAGATTCTTAGATATTTCTAATAACGTCGTTATAGAATCGAGGGACGCAGTGTTCTTTGAAGATAAGTTCCTCAAGGATAAGAACCTATCTCTCCTAGGTATGCAAGTTACTATTACTGAAGAAGATCCTACTTTAGTACCGAGCACCTTCTATTCCGTTCCGGTATATAACTCTGGCCTAGAGTCTAGGAGAACTTCTCTAAGAGAGCAAATTCCCAGAACCTTCGGTAGTGACTTTGTCACTTGCCACATTGAGGCTGATCCATCCACCTATAAGGATGCGATGAGATCTAGGGATTCCCTACTATGGAAAGAAGCTATTGATGAAGAGATGAATTCTCTACTTCAGAATAACACCTGGACATTGGTTGATAAGCCAAAAGGGGCTAAAATCGTAGGGTGTAATTGGATTCAGAAAAAAAAACTAAATCCTGATGGTAGCGTAGCTAAGTATAAAGCACGCCTGGTGGCTAAAGGTTTCACACAAGTAAGCGGAGTAGATTATTTTGATGTCTACTCACCCGTGTGTCACTTAGCAACCATTAGGGCCCTCCTTGCTATTGCGTCTATTGAGAACTTTATTGTTCATCAAATAGATGTTAAGACTGCATTCTTGAACGGAGATCTGACTGAAGAGATCTACATGAGTCAACCTGAAGGTTTCATTGTAGATGGTCACGAAACAAAGGTCTGTAAATTACTTAAATCTTTATACGGACTAATACAAACACCGAAATTATGGCATGAGAAGTTCGACTATAGTGTAAAGAACATGGGATTCATGTCGAGTCTCTCGGATAAATGTCTTTACATACGTAATAGATCAGATAAAGTCACCATAATATGCTTGTACGTAGATGATATTCTCATTCTAGGGTCTGATCAATCCGAAGTGGATGACGTTAAGTCAGACCTAATAAAAGAATTTAGCATAAAAGACCTAGATGTAGCTAACACTATACTAGGCATGCAAATGAGCTTTGGGCAGACTGGCATCTCCCTAAGTCAAAGCCACTATATACAGTCCATGTTGGACACGTGGGGATACAGTGGCAGTAGAGCATCTGAGACACCATACGACTACACTAACCGCCTAAAGCCCAATGAAGGAGCTTTGGTTAGACAGTTAGATTATTCTAAACTGCTTGGTAGCCTCATGTATGTTATGGTCTGCACTAGACCTGACATAGCCTTTATGGTCGGCATGTTGTGCAGATTCACTAGTAATCCTGGCCAAGACCACTGGAACGCCTTAGATAGGCTCATGAGATACTTAAAGCACACCCAAAAGTATGCTTTAGTTTACACTGGTCATCCTTCAGTTCTTGAAGATTATTCTGATGCATCTTGGGACTCAACTGCTGAGACGCGGTTGGGTCTCAGCGGTTGGCAGTAGGGTCCTTTATTTCATTTGTCAAGAAGTCTGGTAGGCTATGAAAATTGTGAGCGTTCTTAAAACGGATGTTTAAATTATCTTGGATGCCGATCTGGGAAAAAAATTGTGAGACAGATTGTAGATCTTTATCCATACTACAACTTTCAAGTTATGAAATTTCTTGTTTGGATCACATAACTAATTTATTTATTTTTACACCCGAAAAGTATATTTAATCGTTTTGACAATCCAGAATTCTGTTCAGATCTGAAATAGATGTTTTTTGCAAACTTCAACCCTCATTTTGGAGACCTTAGGGTCTGTTTTAGACAAAGCATGTGAGAGATAATATTGTAGCTAAATATAATTACTACAACTTTCATGTTTGGTACCTTCTGATCTGCGCCCATTAAGTAATTTAAATGTAGCCCTCCACCGTGCTATCTAAATTGTTAGGCCAAGTGTTAGAATAAAAGTGCACATTTTCAAGCATACCATGTGATAAACATAACTCGTAAAACCTTGCTAGTTTCATTGGCTTGTTTATTTTCATAATAATATCCAGTCACGCGAGTTTGAATTATGATGTGAATCATAAATTAATTGCTCAAGTTTGAATATTGATATATAAATTATTTCATTTATCACCTTGTACATGAGGGCATGGGAGGGTGCATGGTTACCAATGTGGCGGGTTCATCGGCTTCCCCATAATATACTGTAAGACCCCATTTCCTTCACAAGGTTCTAAATGCATACCTAGGGATAAAACTAGGGTTCTAAGGCTTATCCACCCATACACCACCCCATCTCTCTCATGAAGGTGTTCTAGGTGATCCTAAACCAGTGGGCCAGGTTTCACCTCATGGTGAGGAGATTTGACCAGAATATCCCAAGATAAACACCATGCCCTAACTTTGACCCTATTTGACCTAACTTGGGTTGACAAATTACCCAATCAAAACAGTCCTAATTGGGCTGAGATTTTTGCCAAGGTCATAACATAATCCTATGGAGCACCCACCAAAATTTGGAGGGTATTGGAGGTCATTTGACCCACTAATTAATTAAAATATGATTTATGAAATTATCTCAAAAACCTTAGAAAAAGGTTCTCTTAAAAATCCCAACTTTTAGTATGTTGTGTGGGCGTATATATCTAGCCTAGGTTTTAAATATCAAGGCCATATCATCTACCAATGAAAAGATATGAAGGAAAGAGTGACTGCCCTACCCTAGGGACCAGTCCCACCATTTTTGCTCTACACGGAGCTAAAGTACTCCTTTTGGGCTGAAACAAATTTTGAATTAAAGTACACACCTAGGGCTACAACTTTGTTGTTGGGAACTTTTTCATCAAAGGTGATCTAGTATTTTTAATAATTAAAACGAAACACTACTTATTTTGTGACATAAATTAACATAAACATTTATTAATAAATCTGACTTTGCTTTCGACTAAATCAATTCTGCGTTCAACTAATCAGTTCTAAATGCATACCTAGGGATAAAACTAGGGTTCTAAGGCTTAACCACCTCTACACCACCCCATCTCTCTCATGAAGGTGTTTTAGGTGATCCTAAACCAGTGGGCCAGGTTTCACCTCATGGTGAGGAGATTTGACCACAATATCCCAAGATAAATACCATGCCCTAACTTTGACCTTATTTGACCTAACTTGGGTTGACAAATTACCCAATCAAAACAGTCCCAATCGTGCTGAGATTTTTACTAAGGTCATAACATAATCCTATGGAGCACCCACCAAAATTTGGAGGGCATTGGAGGTCTGTTGACCCACTAATTAATTAAAATATGATTTATGAAATTATCTCAAAAACTTTAGAAAAAGGTTCTCCTAAAAATCCCATCTTTTAGTATATTGTGTGGGCGTATATATCTAGCCTAGGCTTTAAATATCAAGGCCATATCATCTACCAACGAAAAGATATGAAGGAAAGAGTGACTGCCCTACCCAAGGGACCAGTCCCACCATTTTTTCTCTACACGGAGCTACAGTACTCCTTTTGGTCTGGAACAAATTTTGAATTAAAGTACACACCTAGGGCTACAACTTTGGTGTTGGTCACTTTTTCATCAAAGGTGATCTAGTATTTTTACTAATTAAAATGAAACACTACTTATTTTGTGACAGAATTAACATAAACATTTATTAATAAATCTGACTCTGAGTTCGACTAAATCAATTCTGCGTTCGACTAATCAGTTCTGCGTTCGACTAAATCATATATAAGCTGCGTTCGAATAAACAAATCCTGCGTTTGACTAATAAGTTCTGCATTCGACTAAATCAATTCTGCGTTAGACTAATCAGTTCTGCATTCGACAAAATCAATTCTGCGTTCGACTAACCAGTTCTGCGTTCGACTAAATCAATTCTGCGTTCGACTAATCAGTTCTGCGTTCGACTAAATCAATTCTGCGTTCGACTAATCAGTTCTGCGTTCGACTAAATCAATTCTGCGTTCGACTAATCAGTTCTGCGTTCGACTAAATCAATTCTGCGTTCGACTAATTAAATGATATAAACGTAAACATTAATAAATAGATCTGACAGCTCTCTATCATCATCCCCGAGGAATGGACGGCGCGCGACAGCCCGACCTAGGATTCTTTGCGGGTGATTTCCCGACCACCTGTATCTCTTCCCAGCCAGCCAATGCCACCACCACCTCCGTTGAGGTGGTGGTCGGCGATAGGGGTGGTTGGTCGGCCGGAGGTGGTCGGATCGGGATCTTAGAGGAGGGAAAAAGAGCTCGAAACGAGCCCTTTTCGGAAGCACAATCCGAGCCCTATTGAGCACGGATCAAGCCCTAAATTAAGAAAAGATCTAGCACCAAGGGAGGGGAGGCGGATCGGACCTGTGTGGGGGCTTGATGTCATGAATTCCGATGAGTTGTCATTGACGGTGCTGGAGCTTTCGGTGTCATGCCGATCTAAGATTCCTCTGCACGATTCTCACTAGAAAGTTGGGGGATATCTTCCTCTCTGAGCACTGAAAGAAATGGGGGTTTCAATTCGGGCTTGGGATGGCTTTATTCCTAAAATCCATTAGTGGTCATTAACAAGATTTCGATTACAGCTAAATTTCCTTTAATTCAACCCCCTTGGCCATAGAAACTTCCAGAAATTCGATTGTAACTGAAGGGGGAGGTGAATGCTCATCAATTGGGGAGGGATTGAAGGATCAATAGCATTTAATCCCCATGAATGCTCTCTTTCTCTCTCTCCGATTTGGGGGAAACTTCCCTTTTCTCTCTCCTAATCACCAAATACAAATTCTAAGAGGTAAATTCAGAAATTAGCAGGCCCACTAGATTGTGGATCTCTTTAATTGGGCCTTGTTGAAACCGTCAACCGGTCTCTTGAGTTCGGACCCTCTGGGGGGTGTAGCCCGTGCCAACTTCTCCCTCACCGAACTCTCCTGACTTTGGATGGAAAATCTGGAACTGACCCAAGGCTGTAGCGAGGAGGTCCCGCCACACATCCGGAAGATCTTAGAGAGCTTCCCCTCCCAAACCAATGCTCAGCCGGGCACCTTGAAGGGCACTAGCAGCCAACTCCGGAAATTACCTGGAGGAGAGAGCTCAAAAGATCTGATCCCTTCCAAGGTGCCATTAAGGGTCTATTTATAGATTTTCTAGTCCAGGACTGCAAATAGCGTAAATCCGCCTTTTGGTTTTACTAATCGCACCCCAAATCGGTCTGCTAACAGCCGAACTCAGCTGTTCTGAAGGGCTTTTGGCAGCCCACAAGGGGTATCTAGGTAATTTTCCCCTTAAAGCCCTCTGGGCGAGTGGTCCATGAAGGCACCACTCGCCAGGCTCCCTGCCTACCATGGTTCGCCGGGCAAATGGTTTATTAGGCCATCACTCGCCATGCGTTCGACTCGCCTGAGGGGCAAAACCTAGGGCGCTCTCGCCTATCTGCTATGACGCCTATGTGAGTGGTCTGCGAGTGCGTCCTCACTCGCCCAAAAGGCCTCTTGGACCCTTTATTCCGCTCCTTGCCCGGCCACCTGGCCTCTGGGCCCCTCACTCGGAGAATATGGGGTTGTACACAATCCCCGCTCTTTGCGAGCGATTCCTGCGCTCGGAAAGAAAAGTCCAACCCCCGGTATTCGGCGAGTGCTTTGCTGACCTTGAGGGAATCTTCTTGGTGGGGCCCCTCACTCAACTATAAATACGGCCCCAACTGTTGTATTTAGCTTGCCCCTCTTCTAATCACTGTTCCTTGTTTTCTCACTCGGAGCATTCGCCATGACGTTCATGAAGCCGACGCCATGACCACTTTCGTAAGGAATGATGGCTCGTCTCACCGCCGTGCAAGGAGGAACCGCTCCAAAGACCACTCGTTATGCCCCCTGGCTTTCGTCGGCGAGAGACCCCTCCAAGCCTTATAGGCTGAAGAGGGCCAAGACGGTCTGGCGAAACCGGGGGAAGAGGGAGTCTGCGTCTGAAACTTCCCCCCTCTCTGAAATCCGTCCCGTCAATACCAACGAGTTAACGCAATGCACCTCGCTTTCGAGGTTGATCATGATGCGTCTGACTTCAGCCTATCTTACCATTCACAGGTTTTGACGACGACCGGGGGTGTCCCCGGGCTAGACCAGGCGAATGCTGCCATTCCTCCAACTGCCCTCAAGAGCGCCCCTTCGAACCAGGAGATCGCCCTTCTCGGCACTTCTGGCGAAGCCTTGTCCTCGCTTGGTGAGCATTATGTTGCCCTCTCGCGTACACTTCTATTTCCGCTATTCTTTCTGACCCAAGTTCTCGCAGCCCCAACCTTCGGGACCTTTGGGAGCACGGGATTTCCCCCTCCCTTCCTCACTTCTTCAGTTCCCGACCCCACCAAGAGTCCCCCCCGGAGCAGGAACGCTCGGCGGGGAAGAAGTCCCAGGACCGATTCTCCTGCTGCGGATCCGGCCGTCACTTCCGCTGCGGCCGATCAGACGAACCGCCCCGGAAGAGGGAAGTCCCTCCACCTCCCAAGTAGACCGTTCGCAGGGCATCATAACACCTCTCGCCAGTCTCCCGTCGAAGAATATGTGCCAGGTTGGTTGTCTCCATCCGCAGAATTCGCTGCTTTCATCTGAGAGAGGTCTAATTTCTGCTTCTGCAGGATTTCGTCAGATTCCGATCACCGATCCTTCAGAGGAGGAGGGGTTGATCTCGCCTCCTCCCTCTCCCAGTGACATCTCTGAATTTCTTGGCGACCACGAGGATCCCCGTACAATGAGGGAACAGATGACGGAGCTATTTGGCAAGCTGATCTGGATGCAGCGAGACCAAGCCAGCCTGACGGAGGAGCATCGGGCGGCCTTCGAGCGTTGGATCAGCGCCCTCGAGCGAGACTATGGGCACCTGGTCGGAGAGATGGAGCGCAAGGGGGGTGGGTGTGAGGAGACCTCGCCTGGGAGGCATATCGCGCTAGCCCGGGATCAAATGCGCTTGATCAGCCAAGAGCTGACAACTGTCAGCCCGTTCCACTACCCGCGAGTGCCTCCGAGGACAGGGAGGCGAGGCCGGGGCCGATGGCGGTGGGATCAGTACTAAGCCTACCGGCACTCGCTCCCCGTGTTCTCCTGCACCCATGCTATTTCTCTCTGTTTTTGTTCACATCGGACTAGGGCGAGACCTTTTATATCTTGCGAACTATGACTTGCGTATTTATCTATATATATGTCTCGCTTTTTGCTTATTTGTCTGAATGCTGTCTCGCTATTTTGCTTTCGCGCCCTTTGATTTGTGCTTTTGCAGGGAAGATCTCACATGCTGCTTTCGCCTTTTGTGCGTGGTTGGGTTCATGTGGGTGGTTCCAATCCCGAGGCATTGAGGAGTCGCAGGGGCTATCCGCACCCCGCGCGCAAATGATTTCGGTCATTTTTCACCTTTTTTCTATAAATAGTTCAGCTAACCACCGTCATTACTGTGCTTTCATCTCTCTCTCTACTCTTTTACTCTCGCGACATCACTCGCGCTTCTCTCTACTCTTCTCTTCTTGCGAGATCATTCCCCCACCCCCCCATTTTACAATGCCGAAAGAAGCGGATGGCAGGGCTAACTGCGCCCAGGTGTTCGCTAATCGGGACTTCGACTCCTGCGACCTCTCAGAGGCAGACTTCAACCAAGCCGTCGCGGATTATGTCCCGCCGGGTTTCGCTGGGCGCCACCCGAGGAGCCGGGATCGCATCAATCAGTTCTCGCCCGACACACTCGCGATCCCCTTGGAGCACTTCGAGGTAGGTCTCCGTCTCCCGCTGTGGCCAGAGGTGCGCCCGACCCTGCACTACTTCGCGGTGGTCCCCGCACAGCTCAATCCCAACTCCATCGCCATGCTGGTAGCATTCGCCTGCTATCTGCGCGAGGAGGGGATTGAGTTCTCGCTTCCGGTCTTCCGGAAGCTTTTTACCTTCAGGGCCACTCGCGGAGTGGCGTTCTTCTCTGGACAGAGCCCCCTCAACGTCATCGGTACCGCCAATAAGAACCATGACTGAGTTCGGCGTTTCCTGTTCGTCACCGGGAAGTTCGGCAATGTGCCACTCGCACCCGTGCAGGAGGACGAGTCGACCTTCCGACCTCCAACGCTGGGAGGATTCGAGGCCAAGCTCCATGCCTACCTTCTGAAGCACGATATAGACGTCGTGTACTTGCGAAAGCACGTCGGCTCGCTGCCGGTGGTCCCGCTTGGAGAAGGTAGGCTAAATTACGTTGTCTGAGCTCTCGCTCCCTCTTCGTTCATTTTCGCTTGTATTAACTGTCCTTTTGAACGTAGGACTTCGGAGCCTCCCCCTTAATCCGCCAAATGCCAATGTGGGGATCCCTCCTGCCGATGCTCACGCCCATGCGCAGTCTGCTGTCACTGCCTGGCGCGAGAACCCACCTCCCGCGAGGTCCAGCGGGCAAAAGCCGAAGCGGAAGCGGAAGCCCGACGTGGCTTCGAGCCCTTCTGCCAAGAGGTCGAAGCCCTCAGCTGCTGCTAAGGGCAAAGCGGTCGTGGAGGATGTCCCGCGCTCGAGTACTCCTTTGGAGGGGGTCTTAGCCATCCAGCATGTCGCCGCGCCGGCGACAACTTCTTCGGGGCCCGTGCCGAGAGGTCACCAGAACTTCTCTCTCGGCGAGAAGTATGCCGATCTCGCCTGCGAGCCCCTCGTTAGCTGGGACCGGTGGGCCAACCGGGTCTCCCTTTCAACCCTTCCTCCGTCTTGGATGGAGAAGGAGACCACCAGTGGCCACGCCTATAGCCTCTCATACGCGCTTTACAGCCGCGAGGGTGCCTCCATTTACGATACTGAGTCAACCCAGACTCTCGCGCACGAGGCAGCGAGGGAGATGATGCGGGCCCATGAGTTGACCCACATGTCCTCTCGCCGGGGCATGACACTCGCGAGAAACATCGTAGAGATCGAGAAGACTCGCTCTATTGCAGCCACCGAGGCTGCGACCGCGAAGCAACAACTGGCCGCCGTCGAGGCCCTCTTAGCCAGCCGCCCGAGCCGAGAGGTATCCCACTCCTCCTCTCGCTCCTTTGAGTTCTCGCTCCCTTTCTTTTCTTTCCCGCGCGTTAACCTTTTTTCTTGCAGGACGTAGCTAACTACGATACCTTGCTCGTTCGGTCTCGCATCCTCGAGGAGCGAAATTTGGCGTTGGAAGCCGAGAACCGGGAGTTGCGAGATGCTTCCGCCCGGCCACCTCCCACGGAGAGGGAAACTCGGCATATTTACTCCAACGCCGAGTTTGAAGGGTTGATGCAGAGAACGGCCCAGGGAGCGGCGGAGCATACGCTAGATGTGTTGCGAAGGGCCGACCTTCTGAAAGAAGAAGGGGAGAGGATCCTGGCCCGCGATGTTCTTCCTGAGCTCTTTGCCCCTATCGATGCCACGGATGAGGCTGGCGACGGGCGAGATCTTGGAGGCCTCTCCTCTCCGAGCAGCGGGTATTCTGACGACGACGTCGGTGACCCTTGACAATTTTTTCTCTTTTGATGTAAGGCGGGAGCTTCTTGTAATTTCATGATAAAATAGAAAGTCAGGCTTTTGCTGTCGTTAGTGACCTTAGTTATTGCGCATCTCTTTTATTGTACTTCTCGCTATCGTCCCCCGATAGCTCGCGCACTCGTATGCCCCTTTTGCATGTTTCTTAAGTTATCGCGTTCGCACTCGCATTTTTTACTTGCTTGAGTGCTGATGGCCGCTATCCTTGGGTCGTGTCCGAGATGATTCCGTCACGCAGGCACGTCCCGCAGAAAAAACCCTTTTCGCATTCGTGCGGGCCACTTTTCAAATACTTAGACAATTTCATTGATTCTGCCGGGAGTGAAACCGCGGCGTGGACCCGCTTCATCTTGCATGCCTCCCACATCCTTTGGGACTACTAGCGTTTCGTCATGCATTCGCCTAGCGAATGCTTTTTGAGACTGGGCGAGATCATCGAACTGGAGTACGTCGTTCGTTGAACGCAGAGAGCCATTCGCCGAACGCAAAGACCAATCATCGACCGCTGAGACAACTCGTCGATCGCTGAGACAAATCGTCGACCGCTGAGACAGATCGTCGACCGCTGAGACAAATCGTCGACCGCTGAGATTGAGGCAAACCATTCGTCGAACGCGGAGAACCATTGCCGAACGCTGAGACAAATCGTCGACCGCTGAGATTGAGGAAAACCGTTCGTTGAACGCAGAGAGCCTTTCGCCGAAGGCCGACACAAATCGTCGACCACTGAGACAAATCGTCGACCGCTGAGACAAATCGTCGACCGCTGAGACAAATCGTCGACCGCTGAGACAAATCGCCGACCGTTGAGATTGAGGCAAACCGTTCGTCAAACGCGGAGAGCCATTCGCCGAACGACGAGACAAATCGTCGACTGCTGAGATTGAGGCAAATCGTTCGTCGAACGCGGAGAGCCATTCGCCGAACGCCGAGACAAATCGTCGGCCGCTGAGACAAATCGTCGACCGCTGAGACAAATTGTCGACCGCTGAGACAAATTGTCGACCGCTGAGACAAATCGCTGATCGCTTAGACAAATCGTCGACCGCTGAGATTGAGGCAAACCGTTCGTCGAACGCGGAGAGCCATTCGCCGAACGTAGAGAGGCATTCGCCGAATGCAAAGAGCCATTCGCCGAATGCATAGTGCAAGCCGTCCATCGAACGCGGAGAGCCAGTCGTTCGTTGAACTCAGAGAGCCATTCGCCGAATGCAGAGAGCCATTCCCCGAACATCGAGCCTTAGCTTTTCCTCAAGTTCTAGCTAATTCCACGACCCAAAACCTCGACCGTTTAGGCTATACCATGGGTCAACTTAGTCTTAGTCAACAGATAGTGGTCCTGGCCCAAATCAGTACCAAGGTTGTTTTTGTGACAATCATCCTCCTTAGGTCCTTCATTCATATTCCTTTCTTCACCTGGGCCAACCTTTGGAACTTTTGGAACTTGCCTCCGAGTGAGCCTTCGGCCCTGCCAGCTAGGTGAGAGCCTGGACATCGGGTCTGCTCGGGGCCAACCTTTGGAACTTTTGGAACCTGCCACCGAGTGAGCCTTCGGCCCTGCCAGCTAGGTGATAGCCTGGACAGCGGGTCTGCTCGGGGCCAACCTCTGGAACTTTTGAGACCTGCCACCGAGTGAGCCTTCGGCCCTACCAGCTAGGTGAGAGCCTGGACAGCGGGTCTGCTCGGGGCCAACCTCTGGAACTTTTTAAACCTGCCACCGAGTGAGCCTTCGGCCCTGCCAGCTAGGTGAGAGCCTGGACATCGGGTCTGCTCGGGGCCAACCTCTGGAACTTTTGGAACTTGCCACCGAGTGTCACAACCCGCATTTTCTCCGAATTTAAGAATATCAGAGTAAGAGAAAATACACGTCATGATGCCACGTCATACATGAGACAACTGTAGACGCTCAGGCGGGAACCTATCACTTAACTAAACAAACATGATTATATGATAAGTCATCATTTGAAATCATTTATTAGGGGTTTTGAGATAAGAACTGTGTCTCTCAGTTCGTGGATCGACTAGTCCACCGAGAAAGTATATATAATTGCAGCGGAAAATACTTGATTTAGTTTACTTAAAGTCCTACATGTATGCAAACGACGGAGCATGACGTAAATGATATGCACATAACTAGGCGTACTGTAAGAGTAGAAAATACCTTTAGGCGACTATAAAGTTAAGGGTTTCAGTTAGAAAGAATGCAATGAGGATGAAGAAAAACCATTTTTATAACTATAGTACACCTAACATAAATCATTCCCAGAGGGTAAGATACTCAAGATCTAAAAGTAGTGGCATAATCTGGCAAATAAACTATAAAGTATAAAAAGGGGCACAATGGGCGTCAACAACATGACACTAACCCATTGGCACCAACTAGTATGTCTGATCACAAGAAGTAACTAAAAACAACTACCTCGCAGCAGCGGGGTGAACAGCTACTAAAACTCTGAACTTCAGGCTACACCACTAGCCGTTACGGCTTTGAACCTTAGGCATTCAATAAAACAAAGAACGCCTCAGCAAGGGATTACAAGTGGCAGAAAACTAGCAGAAAAACAAGCAAAGCATAAGGGGTACCAACCCAAGCCAAATTTACCGAAAGAGAGCTCTAAACAAAGAGTCAACAAGTATCAAGTGTACTAAATACCAAAAGAGGAACAACACTTTCATTTATTTAGTTTCATCAATTAAAGAGGCTGATCAGCTCAAATTATACGGGAGCGGTTAACTACCTCCGCTACCCAAAGCCCAAAACCAGGTGGGGGTACCACTAGACCCAACCACCCAAACACGACTACCGTGCAAGGCTATAACATTTCCCCCACTGTCCCCCAAACACAACTACTGTGTAAGGCTAAAGACAGTAGTTCTTATTACTTAAATTTTAATTAAACACGGGACGCTGCCCGAAAGGATAATCACTGGAAGGCCCTAATAAATAGGGTCAAGGCAAAGTACACATCGATCAATATGAATCATAAGAGTAAAAAGAAGTTCAAACGAGAGGGATTCGAGATCAGGAGCACCGAAGGGTCACTGGCAATCATCCAAGTACACCCGAGGGGACACGAGATTCAAACACAAAAACTCAACGAAATCATAGGCGTTCCGGGCGGGGTTCCAAGGGGTCGCGCCCCTGGCGGGGTCTTAGGGGCAGAGCCCCTAACGGGGTCCAAGGGGCAGCGCCCCTGGCGGTGGTCTCGCTGACCGATCAGCGAGCGGGGTCAAGGGGCACCCCAAAAAGAAGTTCTTACTGTCATTTATCGAGAAGAAGAAGGACAGCATTCAAGGCAGCACTTCTCGGGAACTGGAAGGATTTCTCGAGAGAGGACAAGGGATTTCTCGAGAGAGATCAGGGGATTTCTCGAGAGCTCAAGGGATTTCTCGAGAAGTATAGGGGTTCCAGCGGGGAAAGCTCTCGAGAAATCATGCATTTCTCGAGAGGTCAAGGGGTTCCAGCGGGGAATTTCTTGAGAAATCAAGCATTTCTCGAGAGGTCAAGGGGTTCCAGCGGGGAATTTCTCAAGAAATCAAGCATTTCTCGAGAGGTCAAGGGGTCTTCTCGAAAACTTGGCTCAAACAACTTCTCAAAAACTACCAGGACTTCTCGAGAAGGACAATCAACGGATAAATTTGGGAACGGTGGTGCCTTCCGGAAGGAAATTTCTGACACTATGGATGGGGGAAGATTAGGGTTTTCTATCTATCAAACAAGACGCTCGAAACACGAGCCCACAGTTCACCAAGCATCTATCAGGAGAAAGAAGAAAAAAAACCACGACTTTAACCAAACAAAGAGGAGGAGGAAGCCACTTGCCTTAAACCTTGCAAACTCGAAGATCTCCGCTCCGAAAGCTATGGATCGGCTAGGGAAACACACGAGCACAGATTCCTGAAACTTTTCGGGTCGAAAGAAGGGGTTAGGTCACTACCCTAACTCCAAAAATTCCATAAAACGGGAAAAGCTTACCGCTAGAACGAAGATCTTGCCGAGAGCTTTCCAAATCTACTCTCCAAACGCGATTCCGACTACTACAGCCCTAGAAATCGCCGATCGAACGCTCCTCGAAGCTCCGCACTCGCCCTATCGCTCGGCGGCTGATTTGATCGAGGGAGGAAGAAGATGAATAGGGGAAGAGGATTTTAGGCTTTATATAAAAACCTAATTTATTAATCAATTAATTAATTAATTCCCCCATTCACTTAAAACCGCGAGGGAAACTAGATCACCTCAGCTTTCTACGAAATTCCCACCTTAACTGAAACACGGCGCTACGAATCCAACGGCGAAGTCAGAATTCAATTCCGACGGGCCAAACTCGGGCTAAAGCCTCCCGAAGTTAAAATCTTGATATCCACTCAAAATCTTTACCTTAACTCGAAACGTTGTGAAATCTCGCACGCTCGGTCTACAAGACATACTTTAACTAAGCTAAGGCTCAACACACTACTAGACGAGCTGACGTAACGCCCTTACGCCAAAATTACGTCACAGCGGGCTCGTAAAATAATTAACGAAAATCAGGGGCGTTACACCGAGTGAGCCTTCAGACCTGCTAGCTAGGTGAGAGCCTAGACAGCGGGTCTGCTTGGGGTAAACCTCTAGAACTTTTGAGACCTGCCACCGAGTGAGCCTTCGACCATGCTAGCTAGGTGAGAGCCTGGACAGCGGGTCTGCTAGGGACCAACCTCTGGAACTTTTGGAACTTGCCAACGAGTGAGCCTTCGTCCCTGCCAGCTAGGTGAGAGCCTGGACAACGGGTCTATTCAGGGCCAACCTCTGGAACTTTTGAGACCTGTCACCGAGTGAGCCTTCGGCCCTGCCAGCTAGGTGAGAGCCTGGACAACGGGTCTGCTCGGGGCCAACCTTTGGAATTTTTGAAACCTGCCACCGAGTGAGCCTTTGGCCGTGCCAGCTAGGTGAGAGCCTGGATAGTGGGTCTGCTCGGGGACAACCTTTGGAACTTTTGAAACCTGCCATCGAGTGAGAGCCTGTACAGCGGGTCTGCTCGGGGCCAACCTCTGGAACTTTTGGAACTTGCCACCGAGTGAGCCTTCGGCCCAGCCAGCTAGGTGAGAGCCTGGACAGCGGGTCTGCTCGGGGCCAACCTTTGTGTTGGGAATATTGCCCTCAATATTACCTTGATTTGAAGAGGCATCACTCTCAATGCTAAGGACATATTGTATTTAACAAAGCTATACTTGTGTAAGATATACAGGCACAAGTGACTCAAAAGGAAGGGCCAAACATGGCCTTAGATAAGAAGACATCATCTACAAGGAGATGAAGATCTGTCTCAGCATAACCGCTGAGACGATAGGTCAGAACCGCTGAGACGAGGAGCCATCTCAGCGGATCCACTGGAGCAACCGCTGAGAAGGGGACTGAAGCTTCCGCTGAGACTGGAAGCTGTCTCATCCCAACCGCTGAGACTGGATGCCGTCTCAGCCCAACCGCTGAGACAGATCCAAATGTGCTGACGGGATCTGCTTTTGGCGCAAATGACATTTGAGAGGGAAAAGCAAGTCCAATCAGCCCCATACTGTGTCAGGAGGATTGATATAGCCGTTGAAGCCTTCTGGGGGTATAAAAAAAGATGTTAGGGCACATCAAGGAGGACTGTTCTATTGAGAAGCTTTTGCTACATGCCGCAATCGAGCATTCACGATTCAGCCAGTTGAAGTCGTTCTCTGCAGCTGAAGTTAATCTTCTAAGGGAGATTAGTTAGCTCTTCCTGTACAAACTCAAGAAGGGCAAGTTGATCTTCTGCTTTGCTGAAGGAGAAGATCAAGGGGATACAAATCTGAAGCTATTGTTTTCAGATCTGAAGAAAGGATCCAGAAGACCTAAGAGTAAATCCTTTTGTCTTTTGTATCTAACTCAAACTCTATTACATCTTTGTAAGGCATTGTTGCCTGAGTAAAAGGTTGTTAAGCCTATGTGTAAAACTGTGTTGACAGCTTGAGTGGTAGGACTTCTTGATAGGTCTGAGGTAGGAAATCTGTGGGATTTCTGAGTGGTAGGAGTTCATAACTCTGAGATGTAGGACTGTTGAGCCTGAGGTGTAAGGCTGTTGAGCCTGAGGTGTAGGGCTGTTAAGCCTGAGGTGTAGGGATATTGAGCCTGAGGTGTAGGGCTGCTGAGCCTGAGTGTAGGGTTGTTGTGCCTGAGGTAGGATCACTCTTGATCTGAGAAGTTCTGAGGAACTTGTGGTGTAAGCTCAAGGAGACGAGATTGGAGTTTGTGGCCTTGTCTGACTCATTGTTAGAAAGGTGAAGGGGGAAAGAGGACTACTCAAGACACCCTTTCTTGAGGAACCTCTATACATCCTTGTGTGTTTTCTGTGCTTGTGTTTTCTGCAGCTAGAAACATTAGGTTTAAACAAAGAAAATAAGTAGAACCTATTCACCCCCCCCCCCCCCTCTAGGTATTATTGACTACACCTATATAAACTATCAAGTGGTATCATAGCTAGGTTGATCAAAAAGACTTAACAGTCTGATCAGATCCTATACATGAGTAGTCAAATCTGAAATCTAATGGCCAACAGTGCAATGAAGAAGAAGTTGGGTTCAATGAAGTTGCCCATATGCTCCAAAGAAAACTTTGGGATATGGAAGCAAAGGGTAAGGCTATTCATGGAAGCATCAGACCCAAGGATCTTTTTGACTGTCAAAAATGGTCCTTATACCTTTGAGAAAGTCTCCACTATTGACCCTACTAGAAAAGTACTTAAGGTATTTTCTGAACTGACCAATGATGAGATAACATTGTACACTATGGACAAGAGAGCCCAAAACATAATAGTAAATATCATTGATGACACTACATTTCAGAACTTGTACACTGCCAAACTGCCAAGGAAATGTGGGACACATTGGTTGTCTATATGGAGGGAACAACTGAAGTAAGGGATGATAGAAAGTCACTCCTCAATTTGGAGTATGAAGCCTTCAGACAGTTGGGCCAGGAGAATATCTCCATGTGCTATGAAAGGTTCTTTAGGATTGTAAATGAACTAAGAACCTATGGAAGGGTGTTCACAGATTATGAACGCAATGATAAGTTCCTTAGATCTCTAACTAGAGAATGGGACACTAAAATTTGTGCAATCAGGGAAGGGGCAAGACTTGGAGAAAGCCCCACCCATACACTGTTTGGGAAACTGCTCTCATATGAGATGCAGCTTTCTGCAAGAAAGGAGGAGGACTCTTCCTCTAGGGCTCACACAAGGGAGAGATCTGTTGCTCTCAAAGCTGAAAGCTCTAAGAAGAACAAGGCTAGAGTGCAGTCACCTCCAAGGAAGGCTGCTAAATCTGAGAAATCTGAGAGCAGCAAATCTGACAGCTCCTCTTCTGATGAGGAGTTTGCTGCCTTCACAAGGCAGTTCAAGAAGATGATCAAGAGGAAACAATGGAAGAACAAACCTTCCTCCTCTTCTCATCCCAAGAAGGATCATTACAGATCTGAGAGGCAACATCCCAAAGGGGACAGGTATGACTCTAAAACTAGTAAACATGTTTCAACTAACATAATTTGCTATTGCTGTAGTAAGCCTGGACATGTCATTGCTGACTGTCCAGTCAAGAGAAAAGAAAGAGGTGACAAGAAGCCTCATCACCAGAAGGAGAGGAAGCGAGAAAAATCCTTCCTAGCTAAGAAAAGCAAGAGCTGGAGTGAGTCTAAATCTTCATCTTCAGATTCAGATGGTGAGGAGGAAGCCTACTTGGGGCTGTTTGCTGATCAGGAGGAAGACGACTATCCTGCTACCAGGATAGGAATCAGGGCCCCTCTATCACATTTAGATAGTGATGAAGAGGAGGATGAGGTCACTCTTGATGACCATGGGCTGATGGCTATAACTGAAAATGAGGACAGCCACAACAATTCAGAACATGAGCAGGTATTGATACACTGCATTTCTTCTTCTTCTGATTATGAAACAGGTCCAGAATCTGAATCTCCTCCATCTAAAGTTGGAGGTGAATCATATTCTGAGGAGGATGTCAATCAATTGATTGATGAATATGGTGCACTACTGGAAGCTCTAAAAAAGAGCAAAAAGCTAGCCAAGAGGCAAGCCCAAGAAATTGCTTCCCTAAAGCAATCAAAATCTCAGTTCATTGAGCATGCTACCCAGCTAGCTCTAATGAGCAAGGAGATTGGCAAGCTAAGGGGAATGTCAATCATCCATGTGGGCACCATAAGCCACAAGAACAAGATCATTAAGGATCTTGAAGAAAAGCTTCTCAAGGAGAGGATGCTGGTGGCTAAGTTCTCCAAGCCCAAGACAGTGCTGCCTATTATTGACACCTTCAACTCCCATGACATGAGAGGTGTTGGTTTCAACAAAGACGCAGCTACTAACAACACTAAGGGAAAGGTCAAGGATTCAAAAGAATCTAGGACCTCCTTTGTGAAGGTCTTGATGCCCTCAAACAAGTATGACCAAGAAAGTATTCATGGTCACTTACTAAATGGAAGTTCATATAACTTGAGCAAGAATGCTCACAGCTATGGAAATAGAAAGTGCATGGGATTGAGTGCAATGAAAGCTCCACATGAGAAAATACAAATGGTCCAACCTGGACCATTTGTGTTTGGTGTCTCAGCACCTTCAGTCAAGAACATGGAAGCAAGCTCTTCCAAATCTGCTTCAGCAAAAAGCAAGACTGCTGTCAAATCTGTTGACAAGACCTGCTACCCAGTGTCTGATTCCATCAGATGTTGTATGACTGCCAAGTCAATGCAAACTGAGGCCATCAGAACAAAGAGCAGCAAGACTATCCACAGATTATCCTTCAGTCAGATTATATCTGAAAGAAATAGGAAGAATGCTGATATCCCTTCTGCTGAACATGTACAAAGTGCTGTACCAACTCAAAAAACTGTTCAGAAAAGGAGATACAATATTCATGATTGTTGGTGCTGTGGCGAGGTGGGACACTTTGCAATTGATTGTTGGCACAACTCCAAGGTGCCAAAGGCAAGGATTGAACCTCAAGCCAAACCAGCCCTATCTAGGAATATTCCCTATGGTGTTAACATGAACCTAGGACCCAAAGTCAGTTGGGGCCCTAAGGTACACTAAATTTTGTGTTGCAGGTTAGTTCAAGTACCAGTCTCAACCAAATATGGTACTTGGACAGTGGGTGCTCAAGGCACATGACAAGAACTAAGGATCTTCTAAAGGATTACCATCCAGTGAAGAATGGACCCAAAGTTATCTTTGGTGGATCTGAAAAGGGAGTCACCAAAGGATATGGTATGATTTCCAATGGCATAGTCTCAATCACAAGGGTAGCTTATGTTGAAGGGTTGCAACACAACCTTGTAAGCATAAGCCAACTATGTGACTTAGGCTATTTCATTGAATTCCACAATGACAAGTGCTTGATCAAAAAGTCTAATGACTTGGAGACCATTCTCTCAGGCACTAGGAGTGGAAATGTTTATTGCTTAGACTTCATTTGCAATTATTCTATCTCCTCTGTGTGTATTGTAGCTAATGAAAGTGAGTCACTTTGTGTCCAATGGCATAAGAGACTTGCCCACATTAACTATAAGACAATGTATAGATTATTTTCTAAAGACCTTGTTAGAAATAGTCCTAAACTAAAATGTGTTAAAAGTGGTCCATGTCATGCTTGCCAAATGGGTAAGCAAACTAGGGCCACCTTTAAAAGTATTGGCTCCAAGGATACTGAAAGGTGTTTATACCTATTGCACATGGACTTGTTTGGTCCTTTGCCAATTCAGAGCTTAGGTGGGAAGTTGTATACTTTGGTAATTGTAGATGATCATTCAAAGTATACATGGGTATTCTTCCTTAAGAAGAAGTCAGATACCTTACATGTCTTTATAAATTATGTCAAGGCCATTCAGAATGATCTACTATGTAATGTGGTCAGGACTAGAACTAACCATGGTACAGAATTTCAATCTGAAGCCATGACAAAATTTTGTCAAGAATTTGGTATTACCCAAGAGTTCTCCTCCCCAAGGACTCCACAACAAAGTGGTGTGGCTGAGAGGAGGAATAGGACCTTAATAGAAGCTGGGAGAACATTGCTTAGTGACTCCTCACTCCCAGAATACTTCTGGGCTGAGGCAGTCAATACAGCCTGTTATGTTCTCAATAGAGCCTCCATCAATAAGGTCCTTGGTAAAACCCCTTATGAGATTCTGAAAGGCAAACAACCTACAATTTCCTACTTTAGGATCTTTGGTTGCAAATGCTACATTTTAAATAATGGAAAATCTCAGCTAACAAAGTTTGCAGAAAAATGCAATGTGGGAGTTCTTGTTGGGTATAGCTCACATAATAGAGCTTATAGAGTTTATAACAAGAAAACCCATGTTGTAGAAGAATCTATGCATGTTGTATTTGATGAGACCAGCCTTCTCTACAAAGAATGGTCTAGTTCTTCTATTGTGACAGGAAATGAAGAAGGGATGCATGAGCTGACTGTTCAAGACAAGCCCAGCAGCAACACACAGACAGGTGCTGCAATTCCTGAAGAAGAAGAGGTACAAGATGAAGTCATAGCTGAACCAATGGAACAAACACAGCCACCAGAGGACCCTCTTCCTGCTGCTGCAAGGCACCTGAGAGATCATCCAAGAGAGCTAATAATTGTGGATCATACCCAAAGCATATTGACAAGAAGCAGAGCTCATAATGAAGCACTATTCTTGAGCTTCCTCTCTCGAATGGAGCCCAAGAAGTTTGAAGAGGCCAATCAAGACACATTCTGGATTGAAGCAATGCAAGAAGAGCTCCTACAACTCAAGAGATGCAAAGTATGGAAGCTAGTGCCAAGACCTCAGGGACACAATGTGATTGGGACTAAATGGGTATACAGGAACAAGCTTGATGAGAATGGTACAATCATCAAGAATAAGGCCAGATTGGTAGCCAAAGGATACAGGAAAGAAGAAGGTATAGACTTTGATCAAACCTTTGCACCAGTTGCAAGGTTGGAAGCAATTAGGCTATTCCCGGCCTATGCTGCCCACATGGGGTTCAAAGTCTACCAGATGGATGTCAAATCAGCATTTCTAAATGGAGACTTGAAGGAAGAGGTATATGTTGAACAACCCTCAGGTTTTGTGCATCCAACCCTAACTTCTCATGTTTATCTTCTTAGGAAAGCACTATATGGTCTCAAGCAAGCTCCAAGAGCTTGGTATGAGACTTTGTCCAACTTTCTCCTCAAGAACAAGTTCATGAGGGGAAAGATTGAGAGCACATTGTTTCTTAGGGAAACAAGGGGCAAGTGTCTCTTAGTCCAAATCTATGTTGATGACATAATCTTTGGGTCTACTGATGACAACCTCTGCAAGAGATTTGCCAATCTAATGCAGGGGGAGTTTGAAATGAGCAGTATGGGTGAGCTCAAATATTTCCTTGGGCTCCAAGTGAAACAGTCTGATGATGAAATATTCATCTCCCAGACCAAGTACACTAAGGGGCTCATCAAGAAATTTGGGATGGAATCAGCCTCCACCATGAGAACACCCATGGGGTCTAATGTATCATTAGACAAGGATGAAAAGGGAAAGGCCTTTGATGAGTCCATGTACAGATGTATCATTGGATCCCTATTGTACTTGACTGCTAGTAGGCCAGACATTATGTATGCTACATGTGTTTGTGGTATGTATCAAGCCTGTCCTAAGGAATCTCACTACACCTCTGTGAAGAGGATATTGAGATACCTTAAGGGCAGCTTAAATCTTGGCCTTTGGTACCCTAAGAACAATGACTTTGAACTAACAGGCTTTTCAGATGCAGATTTTGCAGGTTGCAAGGAAGACAGGAAGAGTATAAGTGGTACTTGTCAATTCCTAGGGAGAAGATTGATATCTTGGAGCAGCAAGAAACAAACCAGTATGGCAATATCCACAGCTGAGTCTGAGTACATTGCTGCAGGTAGCTGTTGTGCACAACTCCTTTGGACACATCATCAGTTGGAGGATTACAACCTCAAGGTAAGGGAATCACCTTTGTATTGTGATTCATCCAGTGCAATCTCTATTGCTAAAAATCCTGTTTCTCATAGCAGGAATAAGCACATAGAGATTAGATATCATTTTATTAGAGAACATGTAGAATGTAAAGATATCTGTCTTGAATTTGTCCCCACTGACAACCAAGTACCTGATATCTTTACAAAGCCACTGGATGAATCTAAGTTCAATGCTTTCAAGATTGATCTTGGCATGCTTAGTATAGAATAGTTCTAAATGAATGAGTAATAGTTGTCACTATTGTTGATTATGAATGGTGAATTATCAAACTAAACACTACAACTTAGTGACATGACTAGGACCCATCTTAAGCCAGAATATCTACATTAGGTCTAAACCCTATGATCAACTAAAATGCAGGAGTATGTTCAGCTGAATCAGCTGAGAAAAATCCCAGCTGAACCGTTGAGATGAGGAAACTGTCCCAGCGGTTGACAGTTCACTGTCCCAGCTGAACCGCTGAGACGAGCAAACTGTCTCAGCGGTTGACACTTTACTATCCCAGCGGCCTAGGTCTCCGTCTCAGCTGAACTGCTGAGACGGGGTATGTTCAATATGACATCTGTTAATTAACCCAGAAATCCTTAAAACAATAAGGTAATTAAGTCTAAAAACCTAGGGTTAATAAAATAGAAACTAAAAATCTATAAATAGACACATTGTAACCTAAAACAAACCACAAAGCCAAACCCTTAGCCGTCGAGATGATTCATCTTCTCTCCCATCTCAGCGCATCGATTCTCTGCTTCCATGGCGCCAAAAAGCTCGAAAGATCTCTTGGAGGGCTATGAAATAGTAAGAAATGGATTCTCTCATGCCTCTGAAGAAATACGACAAGTGATTCATCTAATGGAAGCTCAAGGTTTGGAGCACATGCTGTCTGAACCGTGCTGCATTCTCAGAACTGAAGTTCTGGAATGGTTCAACCATGTCAAATTGTCTCCTTCCAAAACCATCCTGATGTCCAAGATAGGAAGTGAGAAGATAAAGATTACTGCTAAAAGGTTGGAGAAGGGGCTAAAATTAACTCCCTGCAGTAAAACTGAAGAGGAAGGGATATCTGAAAATGACAAGCAGACTGCCCTAAAGTGGACAGGATACAGCGAAAGTAAGACCAGTTGTCTAAGAAGGAAGTTCTTCAATCAACAGGGGAAGCTGTTGTCTGATATTGTGGGCAAATCTATCCTATGCAAGCCTGGTTCACATGACACTGTCTCATAGTTCATGTTTGAATTAATGACAAGGATAATTCTGTCCAAGAGAACCTCATGGGGAGAAGTTATCTTTCAAAGGATAAAGGAATCTCTACAAGCCCACAATATGGGAAGAATACTATCTCTGTACCTACAGAATAGTTATTCAGAGACCTTTGCAAACTCCAAGGGGTCAAATCTCCATTACCTCAAAAGAATGGACATTAAGACTCTGGATAGATTCTCCAGAGTGCTCCCTATGAGCCAGCCAACTGTGGCAAAGGAAAAGAAGAAAGAAGTATCCCAGCAGAAATCAGACTCATCCTCAAAGTCAAATGGGTCTGAAAATGAAGATAGTCATGGGTCTGATCATAGATCTGGCAGCAACCCAATGAACATTGATAATGAAGAGGTCCCCAGGACAAATGAGGAGCCCCAAGGAAGTGTTGTGCCCAATCCTGAGCCAACCCAGATGAATGCTGATCCAGCTGTTCAACAAGCTGAAGATGAATTTCCCAACTCACCTATCCATGGTAAATTAGGACTTCAGTTAGGCCTCTCTTCTCTATCAATAGTATAGTCTAGGTGTCTAACTTATCAATCATTTTTCAGGTGACCTTAGACAAAATTCTCCTTCTAAGGATGCCCCAAGTGAGGGGGAGAATAGCCCAGCCTATGAAGGATAAGGTGGGTATGCTAGTGGAGGAGTACATGAATAGGAAGCAATCCCACCAAATCTACAAGGTTCACCTAATGCCCCATCTGAGGGGGAGCAGATCCTTGATAATGAGAGGGCTAATGCTCAAAGTGGAGCTGAAGAGATGGTTGAAAAGGAACTACCCCAGGAAAGGCCAGTTGCAGCTCTGGACACATCTGACCTGTTACACTCAATACAAGTAATGATTGAGGGTCAGATGTTGTCTATGAAAGAGATTGTTGCTGAAAAAGTTCATGATGTATCTACCCAGATAAGGAATGAATTGCATGCAACAAGAGCTGCATTGACTCAGGAGATCCAGGCCAGTGAGCAGAGAATGGACTCAAGAGTGGCTGAAGTGAGAACTGAGCTCAATGCCCTGGTCAATGATGTCAAAACTGCATCAGATCATATCCTTCTGCAGATGACAAGATGGTTTGAAATGGCCAAAAATACTGTTGCTGCCCAGCACACAGTTCTGAAGAATATTGCAGACCATCAAGGGGATTCCACAAAGGACATCACATATGTAAAGAATCATCTTTACAAAAATGAGAATGTCTGGGAAAAAGTTGTTGCCAGAATGGCACAAGTGGTCAACACATCAAGCAGCCAAGTCAAGTCCCACATTGACAAGGCAAAGGAATATATTTTGGATGATGTGGACAGCTCCTTACAAACTCTCTCTCAATCCACATTGGATCAATACTCTGAAATGGAGAAGAAGATAGTGGAACATAGCAAAGAAGGAGAAGAGAAGATTCTCAATCTGCATGCTAAACTGAAAGGAGCTCACATACAGCTGTATAACAACATGGAGTCCTCCCACAAACTGATACTTTCCAATCAAGAAGAAGCCAGCAAGCAAATGGTGGAAGTGGTCAACAATGCTTCCAGTGCTATTCAAGAAAATATCCTTACCATGGCCAGAAAGGTCACTGATAACCAATGGGACTCAAGCTTAAAGGTGCTGCAAAGAATAAGAATTGATTTGAATCTGCCAATCCTGAACCCTAGCAGAGATGAAGACTTTGACTTCCAAAGTCAATCAAACCTGATTGATGATGAGAGAGCAGCAAAGAGGAGAAGGGTAGAAGGTATTCAAACTGCTGAAGAATACATGGCTCAGAAGAGAATGGAAAGATTAGAGGATCCACTCCATGAAGATGACAATCTGGAGTTGGACACAATTGTTGTCAATACCTGGGTGAGCCATGGAAATCCAATGAAAGACATTGACCATGTCTACTCAGCTGCTGAGTGGATCAAACACCTTGAAAGGGAATCTTTAAGGGAAAGGATTCTCAAAGAAAATATGGTAAGAAGGGAAACTCCTTTAAGGATTCCCCCAAGATATCTTCCCCAAGCCATTTCTGTACTTCAAAATAAAGGAGAAGATCAAGGCTGCTGATGAAGCTAGGAAAAGAAAGTCTACAGATGGAGAAAGTTCTTCCCAGGGTCCATCTTAGAAGATCCAGCCTTAAATTTTTAATGTACAACTATAAGTTGATTTTTTTTGGTCATGTCTGTACTGAACATTTAAAGTGAAATGCTATTTCATGTTCTGCTCATAAAATTGTGTTTGATTACTTTTGATATATGTGCTCTGTATTTATCATCTCTAGTAATCAGTAGATTAAATGGAATGTTCAAATTGTAATGGATCAGCTATTACAAAACAAATAGCTCTCCAATTGAGGGGGAGTAAATTCCCTGCTCAGGTTGAGGTAGTTGGCAAATGCTCACACTATATAGGTTAACCTACAGGTTAATCCAAAAGGATCTATAGATGTTATCTCTCTATACATAGCAAGTTAAGGAGGAGATAGTAAGTTAAGGTTGAAAAAGCCAGAAAGGGGGAGATAGGGCCAGTACCAATGCTGGAGAAAGGGGGAGAAAGGGCCAGTGCAAATGCTTATGCTTAGGGTGTTAGGTCCTATGCTTCACAGATCATTTTTTTTCTGTGATAAGATTTTTATTGTTAATGGACCTTAGCATTGGGGATGTTTTGCCTTCTTCAAATAGGGGGAGATTGTTGGGAATATTGCCCTCAATATTACCTTGATTTGAAGAGGCATCACTCTCAATGCTAAGGACATATTGTATTTAACAAAGCTATACTTGTGTAAGATATACAGGCACATGTGACTCAAAAGGAAGGGCCAAACATGGCCTTAGATAAGAAGACATCATCTACAAGGAGATGAAGATCTGTCTCAGCATAACCGCTGAGACGATAGGTCAGAACCGCTGAGACGAGGAGCCGTCTCAGCGGATCCACTGGAGAAACCGCTGAGAAGGGGACTGAAGCTGCCGCTGAGACTGGAAGCTGTCTCAGCCCAACCGCTGAGACTGGATGTCGTCTCAGCCCAACCGCTGAGACAGATCCAAATGTGCCGATGGGATCTGCTTTTGGCGCAAATGACATTTGAGAGGGAAAAGCAAGTCCAATCAGCCCCATACTGTGTCAGGAGGATTGATATAGCCGTTGAAGCCTTCTGGGGGTATAAAAGAAGATGTTAGGGCACATCAAGGAGGACTGTTCTATTGAGAAGCTCTTGATACACGCCGCAATCGAGCATTCACGATTCAGCCAGTTGAAGTCGTTCTCTGCAGCTGAAGTTAATTTTCTAAGGGAGATTAGTTAGCTCTTCCTGTAAAAATTCAAGAAGGGCAAGTTGATCTTCTGCTTTGCTGAAGGAGAAGATCAAGGGGATACAAATCTGAAGCTATTGTTTTCAGATCTGAAGAAAGGATCCAGAAGTCCTAAGAGTAAATCCTTTTGTCTTTTGTATCTAACTCAAACTCTATTACATCTTTGTAAGGCATTGTTGCCTGAGTAAAAGGCTGTTGAGCCTGTGTGTAAAGCTGTGTTGACAGCTTGAGTTGTAGGACTTCTTGATAGGTCTGAGGTAGGAAATCTGTGGGATTTTTGAGTGGTAGGAGTTCATAACTCTGAGCTGTAGGGCTGTTGAGCCTGAGGTGTAGGGCTGTTGAGCCGGAGGTGTAGGGCTGTTGAGCCTAAGGTGTAGGGTTGTTGAGCCTGAGGTGTAGGGCTGCTGAGCCTGAGTGTAGGGCTGCTGTGCCTGAGGTAGGATCACTTTTGATCTGAGAAGTTCTGAGTAACTTGTGGTTTAAGCTCAAGGAGCAGAGATTGGAGTTTGTGGCCTTGTCTAACTCATTGTTAGAAAGGTGAAGGGGGAAAGAGGACTACTCAAGACACCCTGTCTTGAGGAACCTCTATACATCCTTGTGTGTTTTCTGTGCTTTTGTTTTCTGCAGCTAGAAACATTAGGTTTAAACAAAGAAAATACGTAGAACCTATTCACCCCCCCCCCCCTCTAGGTATTATTGAGTACACCTATATAAACTATCACTTTGTAACTTTTTAAACTTGCCACTGAGTGAGCCTTCGGCCCTACCAGCTAGGTGAGAGCCTGGACAGCGGGTCTGCTCGGGGCCAACCTTTGGAATTTTTGAAACCTGCCACCGAGTGAGCCTTCGGCCCTGCCAGCTAGGTGAGAGCCTGGACAGCGGGTCTGCTCGGGGCCAACTTTTGGAACTTTCGAGACCTGCCACCGAGTGAGCCTTCGGCCCTGCCAGCTAGGTGAGAGCCTGGACAGCGGGTCTGCTCGGGGCCAACCTTTGGAATTTTTGAAACCTGCCACGAGTGAGCCTTCGGCCCTGCCAGCTTGGTGAGAGCCTAGACAGCGGGTCTGCTCGGGTCCAACCTTCGGAACTTTTGAAACCTGCCACCGAGTGAGCCTTCTGACCTGCCAGCTAGATGAGATCCTAAACAGCGGGTCTGCTCGGGGCCAACCTCTGGAACTTTTGGAACTTGCCACCGAGTGAGCCTTCGGCCCTGCCAGCTAGGTGAGAGCCTGGACAGCGGGTCTGCACGGGGCCAACCTTTGGAACTTTTGGAACTTGCCACCGAGTGAGGCTTCGACCCTGCCAGCTAGGTGAGAGCCTGGACAGCGGGTCTGCTCGGGGCCAACCTTTGGAACTTTTGAAACCTGCCACCGAGTGAGCCTTCGGCCCTGCCAGCTAGGTGAGACCTGGACAGCGGGTCTGCTCGGGGCCAACCTTTTGATTTTTTTACCACCTCTTTGCAAGTCATTCCCACCACACTCATGTATAAAAATCAAGTAGTAAAAGCAAAGTATTCTTATTACATGAACTTAGGGATAGAAATGTTTTAGGTCATCACCACTCCACGTGTGATTGAGGGACTCGCCCTCCACATTTTCGAGGCGGTACCCTCCTGATTTCAATGCTTCTTCTATGACATAGGGGCCTTCCCAATTCGGATGGAGCTTCCCTACTGCGGCTGACCTTCCGGATGCGTCGACCTTTGTCAACACGAGGTCGCCCTTCTCGAATTGTTTGATCCTGACATGCTTGTCGAAGTATTTGGCCATCCGCCTATTTACTTCTTCTTACGAATGGTGGATAGATCTTGGTCTTCCTCGATCAGATCCAAGGAGAGTCGCAGCTCCTCCTCGTTTCATGTCATCCATTCTTCATCACCATCTGAGATGGCCCTTACCCGCGGCGTCTTGACTTCAAATTCCACTGGAATGACGGCCTCGCAACCATGAGAGAGCTTGAAAGGGGTCTCACCAGTGGCGGTGTTGGGGGTAGTCCTTAGAGCCCATAGGACCAAGGGGAGTTGCTCCACCCAATTCCCCTTCAAGTTCTCCACCCTTTTCTTGAGCAGGTTTACTATAACCTTGTTTGCTGCCTCCACCTGCCCGTTGCTCCTGGGATGATGGACGGATGCAAACCTGAGGTCTATCCCCAGCTGGCCGCAGAAACTGATAAACTCCTCGCTGGCAAACTACGGACCGTTATCTGTGACTATGGCTTGAGGGAGCCCATGTCGACAGATAATCTCTC
Organism: Dactylorhiza incarnata; assembly: GCA_033032865.1. Classification (NCBI taxonomy): domain Eukaryota; kingdom Viridiplantae; phylum Streptophyta; class Magnoliopsida; order Asparagales; family Orchidaceae; genus Dactylorhiza; species Dactylorhiza incarnata. The sequence goes on along the minus strand of JAWHQI010000079.1, from coordinate 3,547,239 downwards.
CCCATACGAAGTTGCGGACTACCTGGGAGATGACTTTTGCCAAATCCTTGACCTCCAACCACTTCGAAAAGTAATCGATCATGACAAAGAGAAATCTTCTTTGTTCACTGGCCTGGTGGAAAGGTCCCACCAGATCCATTCCCCATATGGAGAAGGGCCAGGGCGCGGTGATGCTCCTTAACCTCCGAGCTGGCAAAAGTTGAAGTGGGGTGAATAGCTGGCACTTTCGACATTGTTTGGAGAATGCCGCTGCATCCCTGCTCAGGGTCGGCCAGAAGTATCCTTGTCTCATTATCCTTGCTTCCAAAGTCCTGCTCCCTGAGTGACTGCCACATTCGCCTGAATGAACCTCCTCCAGGACCCTCGGGGCTTCCTCCTCCGAGATGCATCGCGCCAAGAGTCCGGAGAGGGTCTTCCGATATAAGTCCCCTTCATGAAGCACGTAGTAGGCAGACTTATACCAGAAGCGTCTTTGATCTGGGACCTCTTCTGGAAACTTTCCCGTTGCCAGAAAGGTCATGAAAGGGTCCTTCCACGAGCGACGCTGCTCTATGTCCATGAGCTCCCCTTCCTCAATCGAAGGATGAAAGAGATCTGTCAAAGTCCCTCCGACCCGAGGGCCGGACTTGGCCAGCCGATCTGCCTGGAAGCTTTCTTCCCTTGGTATGTGCCTAATGGAGAAGGTCTTGAATGCTCCAATGAGAGCCCTTACTTTGGCTAAATATCTCATGAGTGTGGGCTCCCTTGCCTCGAACTCACCCTTTATTTGCGAGGCTATCACCATCGAGTCTGTGAGAACTTCCACGTCGTGAACCCCTAACTCCCGAGCCAGACGTAGGCCAGCGATTACTGCCTCGTACTCCGCCTGGTTGTTGGTGATGGGGAAATGTATTACCAGAGTTTGTTCGATTTTCATTCCAAGAGGGATCTCCAACACCACCCCTTCCCCTAAGGAGTTCTTGCATGATGCCCCATCGACCAACAGCTTCCAAGGGACATGACGAGGAGCCTGATCTTCCTCCATTTCGATTACGTAGTCTGCCATGAAATATGCGACCGCTTGAGCCTTCATTGACAATCGGGGAACAGAGGAGATGTCGAACTCACTCAACTCCACCGACCACTTTGCTAGCCTTCCCGAGTACTCCACCCCCTCGAAGATTTTGCGAAGGGGATGGTCTGTCACAACCTGGATCGAGTGGGCCTGGAAATACAGCCTGAGCTTCCTGTCCGAGAAGACCAGAGCGAACACCAGCTTCTCCAGAATCGGGTATCTAAGTTCTGCCTTCTTCATGACCCTGCTTACATAGTAAATGGGCAACTGCTGCTTGCCCTCTTCCAGGACCAAGACGGAGCTTATGGCTTCAGTCCCGACCCCTAGATATAAGAATAGTTTTCTCCTTCCCTAGGACCTTGGAGTAGCGGAGCTTTAGCGAGCTGGCTCTTTAGGGCCTGGAAGGCCTCCTCACATTCCCCCGTCCATTCGAACTTCTTGTTACCTCGCAGCACCTTGAAGAAGGGGGAGCATTTTTCTCCGACCCGGGAGAGGAACCTATTCAACCTTGCGAGCTTCCCAGTTAGGCGTTGAACTTTCATGGTATTTCGCGGTGATTTCAACTCCATTATAGCTTTGACCTTGTCCGGATTCGGCTCTACCCCTGCCTGGGTAAGGAGATGTCCTAGAAACTTCCCCTTGCTGGCTCCGAACATGCACTTCAGGGGGTTTATCCGCATTTTATACTTGAGCAGAGTGGCAAAAGTCTCCTTGAGATCGTTGAGGTGAGAGATCACGCTCTTACTCTTGACCATGAGGTCATCTACATAAACCTCCAGGTTTCTCCCTCTTTGCTCTCGGAAGACCCGGTCCATCATTCTTTGGTAAGTCGCCGCTGCGTTCTTTAGCCCGAACGACATCATCTTATAGCTATAACACCCTTCCCTTGTGATAAAGGAGACATCCTTGACTTCCAGTGGGTGCATCCTAATTTGATGATAACCTGAAAAAGCATCTAAGAAATACATTACAGAAAAACCGACGGCTGAATCAACCAGCGCGTTGATTCGAGGCAAAGGATAACAATCCTTGGGGCAGGCTTTGTTTAATAAAAAAAATCAATACACATACGCCAGCGACCGTCGCCCTTCTTTACCATAACGACATTAGAGACCCAGCCTGGATACTGGATCTCTGATACGAAACCTGCCTTGAGAAGCTTCTCTACCTCCTCGCGAATCGGCTCCTCCAGCTTGTCAGCAATGGCCCTCCTCTTCTGCCTGATGGGGTGAGCTCCCGACTCAAGGTTGAGGCGGTGGCAAGCCACGTCTGCATCGATGCCTGGCATGTCCGCCGCGCTCCATGCAAAGATGTCCACGTTCCTCTGGATGCATTCCATCATCCTCTTCCTGTCCTCCGGGCCAAGACCCCCATTGATCAGCACCTTTTCCACTCTTCCCCCTTGGGTGGTGACCTTCATCTCGACCACTTCTTCAGCCGCCTCAAGACGGGCCGGCTCTTCCCATTTACTCTTCTCCTCCCTTCCCTCGGGAAGGGTCTTCTCTTCCTCCGAAGCCTCCTCCTCCATCGTCTCGACACGCTCCTCCGGAGCCACTTCCTTCTCCCCTCCTGGGATGCTGCCCTCTCCCTCTCCTTCCCCCCTATCTCCATCTGGCCCTTCCGGCCCCTTCATCTCCCTATCCACCTTTTCAGCCTCCGCCATCCAAGAGATAGTGTTGACGACAGTCACATAGCACTATCTCGCCACCTTTGCATCCCCCCGGATCCGGACCTAAACTCCTCCGCTGTGGAACTTCAAGCACTGATGGAAGGACGAGGGAACGCACCGGAAGGTGCTGATGAGAGGGCGTCCAAATATGGCATTGTAGCTGCTCTGAGCGTCAACAATGACGAACCGACAGTTCCTGGGGACCCCTCCCAACGTCACTTGGAGGCCGACTCCTCCCTCAACTTCTTTCCTCTCCCCCGAGAACCCAAAGAGGGGTCCATCTGAGGCTTGTACTCTCTTTGCTTCCACCTCCAGCGCGTCAAAGTCCTTCTTGAAGATAACATTCACTGAACTCCCATTGTCGACCAAGATTCGGGAGACGGTGAAGTTTTCAATTGCCGCCTGGATCACCAAGGCGTCACAGAACAGGTCTTCAAAGTCTGGCATGTCTTCCGCCGAGAAGGTGAGCTTCTCCGAGGGGGTGGGGTTTGGGAGGCCATCGCGACGCTTCTCCTGAACATCGCCTGGAAGCTTCTCTTGCGAGTCGCTTCTATTCCCACCCCACCATGGATCATTCCGACCCCTCCCCTGGCCCCTACGTCCGTCCTGTCTTCACACCTATCCTCTTCATCACCAGGTAGCTCCTCCTCGATCCTCACAGGCCGTTGCTGCTGCTGGCCTCTTCCCCTCACCTCCAGAAATTCAGAGCAGGTGGCCATTGCGTGACCTTCTTCCTGATGAAAGTCACAGTAAGGCAATGCCACCCTGCCCCCTCTTCCACCTCTTCCTCTTCCTCCTCTTCCTCCTCTTCCTCATCTTCCTCGGCCTACCGCCATGGCTTGCTCACGAGGGGGGTGAGGTGGTCTGGGACCTTGCCTCCATCCCGGGTGATTGACCCTCCCCTCCCCCCTTCGTTGGTGATCTCTTTCCTGACCTCTTGTCGGTCCTTCTTGGGGCCTCCAAGCCATCCGGTTATTGGGCTCCTGATACCCCCAATCCCGCTGCTGCCCCCGAAATCCCTGACCTCTGAGTTCTTCCTTTCTTCTTCCCTCCTGATGCCTCACTTCTGGCTCGCTCAGCCTTGCCAACCTCTTTGCAAACTCAGAGTTGGCGGTCTCTCCCTCGATCTCCTCTGTTGCCTGCTCCATCAGCTCCTCAAAGGAAAGAGGGGCCTTCCGCTTCAGGTCCATCTTGAAGAACCCCTCCCGCAACCCTACTATGAAGGCTAGCTGGAGGGTGAACCCCGACACCTCCTGGACTTGCAGGACCTCTTCTTGGAACCTGTCCACATAATGGGCCAACGACTCTCCGGGCCCTTGCTTGATTTTAAAGAGCGCCTCCGCATACTTCTTCCTCTTTTTTGATGTTGGTAAGCGCAACCTGAAGCTCCGGCGCAAGTCCTTAAAGGCGTAGATGGAACCTACTGGGAGCTGGTGGAACCAGTCCCTCGCCTTCTCCTCCAGAGTGGTGGCGAAGAGCCGACACTGGAAGGCGTCTGTCATCCGGAGGATTGAGACCATGTCATAAAACCACTGCAGGTGCAGGACTGGGTCATCTTTGCCGGTATAGTAGGACATCTCCGGTCCTCTGAACCCCTCCGACACCGGGGCCGAGAGGATCAACTCACAGAAGGGACTCCATTCCCCTGCTCGGCGAGTGGTCCTCTCGCGCGGAGTCAGCTCGCATACCTCCGTACTCACCGGGCAGCTGAACAGCTGCCGCCCGGGGAGATCTCGCGCACTTGCTTCCGCCGCGACCTCCTTCCCAAGCCGCTGTCCTGGAGCGTTCTCGCCGATCTGTTGGGGCGGAACCACCGGGACCACGGGCATCTCGCATTCGCTTCTCCTGACGAGAGCTACCTGCATAGTCTGCATGACCTCTCGCTTGAACTTCTCGAACATCTCCAGCCACTGCATTGCTGCCGGTGGCTGCGAGTGGCCTGGATCGGAACCATTTCCTCCATCTCCTATCATCGAGCTCAACTTGGAATTTTCTTGCACTGGCTACGGTCCACGCTCACCGCACCAAAAATGTTGAAACCGTCAACCGGTCTCTTGAGTTCGGACCCTCTGGGGGGTGTAGCCCGTACCTACTTCTCCCTCACCGAACTCTCCTGACTTTGGATGGAAAATCTGTAACTGACCCAAGGCTGCAGTGAGGAGGTCCCGCCACACACCCGGAAGATCTTAGAGAGCTTCCCCTCCCAAACCAATGCTCAGTCGGGCACCTTGGAGGGCACTAACAGCCAACTCCGGAAATTGCCTGGAGGAGAGAGCTCAAAAGATCTGATCCCTTCCAAGGTGCCCTTAAGGGTCTATTTATAGATTTTCTACTCCTGGACTGTAAATAGCGTAAATCCGCCTTTTGGTTTTACTAATCGCACCCCAAATCGGTCTGCTAACAGCCAAACTCCGCTGTTCTGAAGGGCTATTGGCAGCCCATAAGGGGTATCTAGGTAATATTCCCCTTAAAGCCCTCTAGGCGAGTGGTCCGTGAAGGCACCACTCGCCAGGCTCCCTGCCTACCACGGTTCGTCGGGCGAATGGTTTATTAGGCCATCACTCGCCATGCGTTCGACTCGCCTGAGGGGCGAGACCTAGGGCGCTCTCGCCTATCTGCTATGACGCCTATGTGAGTGGTCTGCGAGTGCGTCCTCACTCGCCCAAAAGGCCTCTTGGACCCTTTATTCTGCTCCTTGCCCGACCACCTGGCTTCTGGGCCCCTTGGACCCACTCGGCGAATACGGGGTTGTACAGGCCTAGCCCAAATGGGTTGGGCTAGATTAGGTTAAATTGGGGTAATTTAACCTAAATTAAGCTTGAGTTGACTTTGGTCAATATGACCAATTGGGTTGACCCCAAAGGGTGACTTGGGCTCCATTGACTTACCTTAAGGGTTAGGAAGGTATAGGTAGGGTGAAGGTTTAAGGCGGGGCACTAAAGTCCAACCCTAGGCTTGATAACTTAAAATTGCTATTTGCAGACCACTTGGGTTTTCTCCTTCTCACCCAAGCTCTCATTGTCTTGAGCTCTTCCTATGGTTTTGCCATGACCTAGTCATGACAAAACCAACTTAGGGGTCTAGATGTTTGGGGGATGTTACAAATCCCAATACATAAAAATAAGAATTTCGTCCTCGAAATTAAGGTTAAGCCTGTGGGGGTTTCTACTACAAGAAAGAAAACGTAACATCCCAGGAAAGTTAAATTATACCTGTCATAAAAAGCTGCGGGTACTTTTGCTGCATCAAGTCCAGTGGCTCCCAAGTTCCTATCCATGATTCCTCCATAGGACCTTGACCAGTGGAACCTTCTTGAGTCGCAAGAGTCGTAACTCCGTGTCGTCTATCCGAACCGGCTCCAGGTAAACCGACCGATCAGTAGCTACTAGCCCCTTTGAAGTAGATATCTGATGCTCTGGCTAAAGTAGAGCCTTCCTAAGTGAGGAGACGTGGAAAATGTCGTGCAGTCCCTCCAACTCCAGCGGTAGCTCCAGTCTGTAAGCCAAGGGACCGATCCGCTCCAGGATCCTATAAGGCCTCATATACCTCGGACTGAGCTTCTTCCGCCCGCGAACCTGTGAGACTCCATGCATCAGACATATCTTCAAGAAAACCCGATTTCCCACCTGGAACTCCACCATACGATGACGCGCATCGTAATACTTGGCCTGCCTGCTCTGGGCCTCCAGCATCCTATCTCGAATCAGCCTCACCTGAGCCTCCGTGTCCTCCACGAACTCTAAACCAAGTGCCTTGGGATCCTCATCTTGAATCCAAGACAATGGTGTCCTGCATCTCCGTCAGTACAATGCCTCATAAGGTGCCCTGCCTATACTAGACTGATGACTGTTGTTGTATGAGAACTCGACTAATGGAAACAGTCTCTCCCATGGCTCCTCACGGTCCAGGATGCAAAGACGTAGAAGATCCTCAAGGGTCTGGTTGGTACGTTCTGTTTGCCCATCCGTATGGGGGTGGAAAGCTGTATTAAAGTCAATCGGGTGCCTAGGTAGGCCTGCACTGCTCTCCACTCCCTTGACGTAAAACGTCCATCCCGATCTGACACGATCGTCCTCGGCACACCATGATACCGAACAAACTGCTCCACAAACCTTCGCACCAAAACACTAACTGGATCATCCTTCCTGATTGGAATAAACCTGGACACCTTCATCAATCTGTCGATGATCACCATAAATTGAGTCATTTCCCACACGAGATCGGGGAAGACCGTGTATAAAGTCTATAGCGATGTCGTCAAACTTCCACTCCGGCACCGGAAGTGGCTGTAATAATCCTGATGGGTTCCGACACTCCGCCTTCACGAGTTGGCAAGACTCGCAGTGGGTCACAAAATAGACGATGTCTTTCTTCATACCCGGCCAGTACATGGTCCTCTTCAAATCCGCAGTCATCTTGGTGATGCCCGGGTGCACGGAATATCTACTGCAATGAGCCTCTGACATAATATCCTCCCGAATCCGGCCCCCTGCTGGTATATACACTCAGCCTCTAAAACTCAACAGGTCGTCCTTCATCGAATAATCTCTGGCTGAGCCTGCCTCCAAGGCTTTGAATATTGGCTCTAGCTTGGCATCCTGCCTCTGCCCATCCCTGATGCGGTCTCGAATGTCGTAAGTGGTACCCATCGCCGCTAGGTACTCCTCGTATAGCTCCGGATCGTCCTCAGATACTAGGGAGATATGCATGTCCTCGAACATCCGTACTAGCTCCATGGCCATCAACTTGGGCTCTGCTCCTGACGTAGTAGCTCTCCTGCACAGTGCGTCTGCTATAACGTTCGCCTTCCCTGGGTGGTAATGCATCGTGTACTGATAGTCTGATAAGAACTCCACCCATCGCATCTGCCGGATATTCAGCTCCTTCTGCGTATCCACATAGTTCGGATTCTTGTGATCTGAGAATATGTCGCAGTGGACACCGTAGAGATAGTGTTGTCAGATCTTGAGAGCGAATACGACAGCTCCCATCTCCAAGTCATGCACCGTGTAGTTCCGCTCGTGATTCTTCAACTGGCGGGAGGCGTAAGCTATCACATGCCCGTTCTGCATCAGAATGACACCCATCCCCTGATATGACGCATATGTATACACCTGGAATCCTTCCCTCCCCGATGGAAGGGCAAGGATGGGGGCCGAAGTAAGTCGACCCTTCAGCTCCTGGAAGGCTGCCTCACACTGCGGCGTCCATGTAAAAGCAGCATCCTTCTTCGTCAGGGATGTGAGCGGGAGGGCTATTTGAGAAAACCCCTGAATGAACTTCCGGTAGTAGCCGGCAAGTCCCAAGAAACTCCTCACATCGGTGGCCGTCTTCAGCGGCGGCCAATCCTGTACTGCCTGAATCTTTGTTGGATCCACTGCTAGGCCAGCTCCACTGATAATATGGCCTAGGAAGGCCACCTCCTTCATCCAAAACTGGCACTTGCTGAACTTCGCATACAGACGGTGCACTCGAAGCTTCTCCAATGTCAGTGCCAAATGTTGTGCATGCTCCTCCTCCGTCCTCGAGTAGATGAGGATGTCATCGATGAACACAATGACAAAGATGTCGAGATAAGGCTCGAACACCCGGTTCATCATGCTCAAAAATGTTGATGGTGCATTTGTGAGCCCGAACGACATCACAGTGAACTCTTACAATCCGTATCGGCTACTGAAAGCCGTCTTCGGGATATCCTCCTTCTGGATCCTCAGCTGATAATACCCAGACCTCAGATCCAGCTTCGAGAAGCAGTGGGCTCCCTCTAGCTGGTCAAAGAGCTCGTCTATCCATGGTAGAGGGTACGTGTAACGCACCGTTAGCCTATTCAGTGCTCTGTAGTCGATGCACAATCTGAGCGTCCCATCCTTCTTCTTCACGAACAACACCGGAGCTCCCCAAGGTGAGGAACTCGGTCTAACAAACCCAGCTTCTACCAGCTCCTGCAGCTGGCTCCAAAACTCTACCAACTCCTTCGGGGCCATCCGATAAGGATCTTTGGATACCGGCTTTGCCCCTGGAACCAGCTGGATCTGGAAATCCTTCTCGCAGTGCGGTGGCAGTCCGGGAAGCTTCTTCAGAAAAACATCAGCAAAATCTCGTACGACCGAGATACTTGACACTGAGTCCTTGACCTCAGTCGCCTCGAAGAGCACCTGATACACCTCGTCTCCCTGCAGGTGGGCCATGACGGCCTGAACTGATGATAAAAAGAGACGAGAGGAGGATTTAGTACCTTCGAATACCACTTCACCATCTTCATGCTTTAGAATGATCCTCCATGTTGGGCAGTCAATTCTTGCCTGGTTCCCGTACAGCCAACTCATGACCAGGATCAGGTCATAGTCTTTCATCCTCAACATGGTTGTCGGGGCATCAAACAGTCTTCCTCCAATTTCCACCCTCATGATGCACGTGGCATTTGTTAGAACCTCCGATCCGTCTGGAAATTGCACTCTCCTGTAATCGCTCTTGAAGTGTTAGACTTGGTCCAGGTCCTCGATAAACTTAGCCGAGACGAACGAGTGCGAGACACCCGTATTGAACAAGGTAAAAGCGGGTTTGCCGTAAACGCGTACTAAACCTGAGGGTTTTGTTGTTTGGTTCAATGCTAAGGTAAAACTAAAACTTACAAGGTACAAACAACTTAAAAGAAACACATCAAAGTACCTGCGATGACCCTTGCTGGGTCCTGGGGCCTTGCCAAGTCTAGGGCATACGCCTGCTCCCTGTACTGTGTCCGGTCATCGCCCTGAAATCCACGACCTCGTCCACGTCCTCGGCCCCCAAGATGCTGGCCCCGTGGTGCTGCCTGTAGTGCTAGTGGTGCATTCCTCTGAGGGCAGTTTCTCCTGATGTGGCCGGTCTGGTGGCAGTGGTAGCACTCCGGAGGTGGCCCACCTACTCCAATCCTCGGCATCTCCCGCATCTGTAGAGGCTGAGGAGCCAGCACTACCGACTCCCTTTGCACCTGTCTCTCCTCCTGGCGGGGTCGGACCTCCATCCTCCTTTCCCCAACGTCTTGGCCTCTCGGCTAGTCCCTTCTGCCTCCTCGTCCCTGCTCCTCCATCGGTCTCTTCCTCCCACGAACAGCTTGCTGGTCTACCTCCAGCTTCTTGGCCATCTCCAGAATCTTAGTCATACTGTCGTCGGAGACGAAGACGAGGGCCTGCCTCAGCTCATCACGAAGGCCCTTGTAGAACCTCTTTGCGTATCCTGCGTCATCCAGCTGATACGATACTGCAAACCGGGATTGGTCGGTAAACTCCCGGTGATACTCCAGAACTGTCCTGCTCCCCTGCCTCAACTTCAAAAACCTGTCTTCCAGCTCGTCTCTTGCAGACTGCGGCACAAAATGTTCCAGCAGTGCTGCCTTGAAATCGTCCCACGAAATGTCTGCTGCCTCCAGTCCTGCATAAGCTGTATCTAGGAACCTCTTCCACCATCTCTTGGCATGGGACTCCAAGCAAGAAACCACCAGTGACACCTCCATATCTGCCGGACACTGAATGCCTGTCAACATCTCCTCCATGATATCCACCAACTCCTCGGTCCTCACAACAGTCTCCGTCCCGATGTATGACGGTGGGGAGAGACCTCGAAAGATGCTCAGCCAATTGTCCCCAGGGTTCTGCTGAGGAGCCGGTGCCTGCTGTGTCGTGAAAGTCTCCAGAATGGCAGTCAGTGTCTGTCCCAACTCCGACTGCTGGAATGGGGTAGGAGCCGGTGGTGGTGGGACGACGTTTGGAGTCGGTGGAACTCCATGCTGCGGTGTAGGGTTCGTCGCGGGCTACACAACAAAATTACACTCGTAAGGGACTTAGCTAAAGAACGATCAGTTATAAGTGGGACTTTTCATGTGATCTCCCTTATAGGCACACCATTGCTTTCGCTGCTAGTTTGTCCTCAAACTAAGCTCGCACAGGTGGCCTAGGGTTTGTGGACTTCTTTTCTTCGGATCGAGGTTTGCTTTGATACCACTTGTAAGACCTCATTTCCTTCACAAGGTTCTAAATGCATACCTAGGGATAAAACTAGGGTTCTTAGGCTTAACCACCTCTACACCACCACATCTCTCTCATGAAGGTGTTCTAGGTGATCCTAAACCAGTGGGCCAGGTTTCACCTCATGGTGAGGAGATTTGACCACAATATCCCAAGATAAACACCGTGCCCTAACTTTGACCCTATTTGACCTAACTTGGGTTGACAAATTACCCAATCAAAACAGTCCCAATTGGGCTGAGATTTTTACCAAGGTCATAACATAATCCTATGGAGCACCCACCAAAAATTGGAGGGCATTGGAGGTCATTTGACCCACTAATTAATTAAAATATGATTTATGAAATTATCTCAAAAACCTTAGAAAAAGGTTCTCCTAAAAATCCCATCTTTTAGTATGTTGTGTGGCGTATATATCTAACCTATGTTTTAAATATCAAGACCATATCATCTACCGATGAAAAGATATGAAGGAAAGAGAGACTGCCCTACCATAGGGACCAGTTCCACCATTTTTGCTCTATACGGAGCTACAGTACTACTTTTGGGCTGAAACAAATTTTGAATTAAAGTACACACCTAGGGCTACAACTTTGGTGTTCGGTACTTTTTCATCAAAGGTGATCTAGTATTTTTAATAATTAAAACGGAACACTACTTATTTTGTGATAGAAATTAACATAAACATTTATTAATAAATCTGACTCTGCGTTCTACTAAATCAATTCTGCATTCGACTAATCAGTTCTGCGTTCGACTAATCAGTTCCGCGTTCGACTAAATCATGTATCAGCTGCGTTCGACTAAACAAATCCTGCGTTCGACTAATCAGTTCTGCATTCGACTAAATCAATTCTGTGTTCGACTAATCAGGTCTGCGTTCGACTAAATCAATTCTGCGTTCGACTAATCAGTTCTGCGTTCGACTAAATCAATTCTGCGTTCTATTAATCAGTTCTGCGTTCGACTAAATCAATTCTGTGTTCGACTAATCAGTTCTGCGTTCGACTAAATCAATTCTGCGTTCGACTAATCAGTTCTGCGTTCGACTAAATCAATTCTGCGTTCGACTAATCAGTTCTGCGTTCGACTAAATCAATTCTGCGTTCGACTGATCAGTTCTGCGTTTGACTAAATCAATTCTGCGTTCGACTAATTAAATGATATAAACATAAACATTAATAAATAGATCTGACGGCTCTCTATCATCGTCCCCGAGGAATGGACAGCGCGCGACAGCCCGACCTGGGCTTCTTTGCGGGTGATTTCCCGGCCACCTGTACCTCTTCCCGGCCAGCCAATGCCACCACCACCTCCATTGAGGTGGTGGCCGGCGATAGGGGTGGTTGGCCGGCCGGAGGTGGTCGGATCGGGATTTTAGAGGAGGGAAAAAGAGCTCGAAACGAGCCCTTTTCGGAAACACAATCTGAGCCCTATTGAGCACGGATCAAGCCCCAAATTAAGAAAAGATATAGCACCAAGGGAGGGGAGGCGGATCGGACCTGTGTGGGGGCTTGGTGTCGTGAATTCCGACGAGTCGCCATTGACGGTGCTGGAGCTTTCGGTGCCATGCCGATCTAGGATTCCTCTGCACGATTCTCACTGGAAAGTTGTGTTGGAACCTTAGTTTTGATTTGAGTTAGGATCCACCTTTAATGTCTAAATTTATATCATAACTTATATTATAACTTAGAATAAATCCTATTAAGGTAGAAGGCTGAAAAATAAGAGAAGAATTAAATTTACATATATTCTCTGCATTCGATGAACGGCGATCTGCGTTCGACGAACAGTGCTCTGCGGTCGACGAATGACGTTCATTCTGCGCTCGACGAAATCCAGCCATCTCAGCGGTCGACGAAGATCACCTATCTCAGCACTCAACGATCCCGTCTCAGCGGTCGATACTTTTACTCAAGCTCTGCGGTCGACGCCTTTACTCAATCTCAGTGGTCGACGAACAAACCCCAGCTCAGCGGTCGATGAAATCCTGCGTTCGACGAACTCAAGTCTGCGTTCGATGAACAACTCAATATTTAGCGGTCGACGATCCAGCCCGTCTCAGCGGTCGACGAATCCTTCCATTCGACGAACCCAAGTTTGCGTTCGACGAATATTCAGTAGAAGTTCAGAACAGTGAATCAAATTTTCAGGTTGACGAATCAAATGATGAGCTCGACGAACTTGAAGCTCAGCTCGACGAAATATCTTCAGTATTATATTTCTTATTCTCAGCTCGACTAATATGCTGTCAGACTTTATTAAAGCAATATTTATTATTTCTATTTATATATTTCTATATATATATATTGTTGATTTAACCTTACAGACGTGCAAGCATTAAATGTTCTAGCTGTTGGCAGAAGCATTAAATTCTGTAGCCATTGCAGCAAGCTAAACACGGCAAGTTATGTTCTCGAGGATCTGGGAAATAAATGAAATATTATATCTTTTCCTCTTCGGTCGACAAGGATTCAAACACAGCCGAAAGCTCTCAGATTAAATATACAGAGGAAGATCAAAGAACTGACAACAGACAGAATATATTATATTTTGTTGTACAGGAAAAGAAGAAGAAGAGAAAAAGAAGAACAGAGCAAAAAGAAGAAGCAGATTCAAATTTATATTATATCTTCTTTTTGCCTAACTTCTTCTTTGCAGATCATATACAACCCGAGACACCAAATCAAATATCATTTGCTCAGGGATCCAAAACTGCAAGAAGAAGAACAGAGGATTTGCAACCAAGAGAAGAAGCCTCCACAAGCTGTCATCTAATCTAAATCAGACAGGGGGAGCTTTCTTCAACAACATCATCAAGACCCAACTGAACATCTCATCAGGATCTTCAAGTGCCTTCTCAGCAAAGAGAAGAACAACAAACCTTTTTCTGTTTTCTTTATTCCTTCCCATCTTGTAAAGGGTTATAACTCCCTTCAAAAGTTAACTCGTGACATGCCACCTTAGCAAAAACCTGCATCTTGGTTTATAAGCACCTGATCAAAAGCTTATAGGTGATTTGGGCACTGATCAAACCTCCATTGGTGTGTGGACACCTGAACAAAAACACCTTGGTGCGAGGGCACCTGATCAAAACTCCCAGTGGATTCCTACCAGTGGGTAGAAGAGTAGATGTACCCAGTTGAGGTGAACTACTATATATTCTTGTGTCATCTGGATGTGCTTTGTTTTGTTTTATTTCTTTTTTATTTGTTGTGCTGTGATTACTTTGCCTACTTACTGTTTGTTTTTATTACTCAGTCAGCACTCATATATATATATTTATATATATCATTACTTTGAAGTACAACTTAAACAAGACCTTTAATAATACTTAAGAACTAAACACTCCTTTCAAGTTGGGGGATCTCTTCCTCTCTGAGCACTGAAGGAAATGGGGGTTTCAATTCGGGCTTGGGATGGCTTTATTCCTAAAAGCCATTAGTGGCCATTAACAAGATTTCGGTTACAGCTAAATTTCCTTTAATTCAGCCCCCTTGGCCATAGAAAATTCCAGAAATTTGATTGTAACTGAAGGGGAAGGTGAATGCTCATCAATTGGGGAGGGATTGAAGGATCAATAACATTTAATCTCCATGAATGCTCTCTTTCTCTCTCTCTGATTTGGGGGAAACTTCCCTTTTCTCTCTCCTAATCACCAAATACAGATTCTAAGAGGTAAATTCAGAAATTAGCAGGCCCACTAGATTGTGGATCTCTTTAATTGGGCCTAGCCTAAATGGGTTGGGCTAGATTAGGTTAAATTGGGGTAATTTGACCTAAATTAAGCTTGAGTTGACTTTGGTCAATATGACCAATTGGGTTGACCCCAAAGGGTGACTTGGGCTCCATTGACTTTCCTTAAGGGTTAGGAAGGTATAGGTAGGGTCAAGGTTCAAGGTGGGGCCCTAAAGTCCAACCCTAGGCTTGATAACTAAAAATTGCTATTTGCAGACCACTTGGGTTTTCTCCTTCTCACCTAAGCTCTCATGGTCTTGAGCTCTTCCTATGGTTTTGTCATGACCTAGTCATGACAAAACCAACTTAGGGGTCTAGATGTTTGGGGGATGATGCATATACACTATGAGAGAAGTTGTGACATGAACTCTTTTATTTTGGGTGGTGAAGAGGATCGGGGGGCTAGCTACCCCTTCCACACAGGTCCGTCTCACACCTATTTGGTTATGTGTCGAGAGGGTCTCCGCACGAGGTGAGGATGTGTTCCCACCGAGAGTACCTATTCTTCATAGAGGTACGAAGGCGTAGGAAGTTGGGGTATATCCATAACCTAGAAGTGGGAACGATCGACCCACAGTCACCGTCTGGCCACGACGGTGAGGCCTAGGAAGTGATCTCCTTCTCTTAACAGGTCACTATATCGACATAGGGGAAAGTGATTGAGACACATCATTCGAGTGATAGAGAGGACAACCATACATGCCCATCATATCATATATATATACATTACTTATGCTCTCACCTTGGTCCGACATCGTATAACCACCGTTAGGAAGGGTTATACGATGGCGGGTGAATTTACTACTTTAGTTGTTTTCCCTCTTTATGAATTGTTTCGGATTACTGCTTCTTTTATATAACCCTGATATATATATATATATATATATATATATATATATATATTTGCTTCAACTATTGTGCTAACTTTCCGTACACGTGTTCTCCCTGGTGCCCATTAGGGAGCTGGGGAGGAGCGTGAGATTTACTTGGTCCGTCGTTGCTAACGTACTCTTGTACGTTATCATTTTAGGAACCGATGCGCCTACCGACGGAGCGGGAGCAGATGGACGAGCGTAGACGTGCCCGTGATGACGAGGAGTTCCCTGAACCAGCTCGGACGATCTATGAGGATGTGAGGGTACTACCTCGGGTGAGGAAAGGATGAGAGATTCTCTTTTGATTAGTTGTTTTGTCATCATATGACTAGGAGTATTATTACTGCGAGATTTTATATAACCCTTTGTGGTTTTCATTTATGATATATTATATATATCATGCTGAGATGTACTGTGATGTTTTGCTTCCGCAAATTTTTATACTCTGTGAATGTTTTTCTATAATGATGCAATAACCTTACAGGGCGAATGTTCCGCCAATTGGGTCATGGGTCAGGTAAGAGGGCGAACCTCTTCAGACACGCGAACCTTTTGGGGGGACGCTCTCCCTGGGCATAAGGATCCCCTTGGTTTGAAAAAGGGGGTCCTTACAAGGGTATCAGAGGGGGGTTTCGATCCTCCAACCTGTGGGTTATGGGCCCAAGAAAGTGGAGTACGACATTTCCGGTCGTATAAAGCTTCGTATGGGGCCATGCCAATGCTTGCCTGATACGAGTTGTTGTAGGAGAATTTGACTAAAGGTAGGAGTCGCTCCCATGGCTCCTTCTTATCCACCAAGCATAACCAGAGAAGATCCTCCAAAGTCTGGTTTGTGCGTTCTGTTTGCCCGTCTGTTTTGGGGTGAAATGATGTGCTGAATGCTAATTTGGTCCCCAAATATGCTTGAACGCTCCTCCATTCATTTGAGGTGAATCGACCATCTCGATCAGAGCCTATGGTTTTTGGCACACCGTGGTACCGAACCACATTCTCAATGAAAAGACGCACCAATTTTCCAACACCATCGTCTTGGCGGTTGGGAATGAATCTCGCAACCTTCGTCAAACGGTCGACCACCACCCAGATAGAATCATTCCCGGTCCGAGAGCGGGGCAGGCCATGGATGAAATCCATGGATATGTCTTCAAATTTCCACTCAGGGACGAGAAGCGGATGTAGTAACCCGGCGGGGTTCTTGCACTATGCCTTAACAAGCTGGCACGTCGGACAATGTGTCACAAAAGAGATGACGTCTCTCCTCATCCCAGGCCACCAGAATGTTTTCTTCAGATCCGCATGCATCTTTGTGATGCCCAGATGGATCGAGTAGCGAGTGTGATGGCTCTCATACAAAATCTCATGCCGAAACTGTCCACCTGAAGGGACGAACATCCTATCACGGAAGTAAAGGATTCCGTCCCTTATCTTAAAATCTGGGTGCTCTTTTCTGGCCTTCAAACGGGCAATCCCATCCTCAAACAATGGGTCATCTTGCTGGGCATCTCTAATCCTGTCCCGAAGATCCCACTTGATCTCCGTCCAATACAACTGATGTGTTACCGCAACTGAATCTCCCCGGGCGATCACTGTGATCGCCATCTCCTCAAGTTCCCGCACTATATCTCTTGGAGTGTCGATCATCCAGTTAAGTGAGGCTATAGGGTTTCTACTCAGGGCATCCGTAACAGTGTTTGCCTTGCCCGGGTGATATTGGAGGTCGAAGTCGTAATCGCGCAAAAACTCCAACCACCGTCTATGTCGTAAGTTCAGGTCCCTCTGCGTGAAGACGTACTTGAGGCTCCTGTGGTCCGAAAACACCTCACATCGGACGCCGTACAAATATATAGTGCCTACATATCTTTAGGGCAATGACTACCGCACCCAACTCCAAGTCGTGCGTGGCATAGTTTTTCTCATGCACTTTCAGCTGCCTCGAGGCGTAGGAAACCACTTTCCCATGTTGCATCAAGACTGCTCCTAATCCCTGCTGACATGCATCTATGTACACCTGGAAACCTTCCTGCCCCGATGGAATGGTCAGTATAGGAGCTGAGGTAAGCCTCCCCTTCAACTCCTAGGAGGTCTCTTCACACTGTGATGTCCATATGAATTTTTCATCCTTCTTTGTTAGCGACGTCAGCGGTAGTGCGATCTTAGAGAATTCCTCTACGAACTTGTGGTAATATCCCGCGAGTCCGAGGAAGCTCCTCACATCTGCAGCAGAGCAAAGCTGTGTCCAATCCCTAACTGCCCGAATCTTGATCCACTGCTATGCCATTGGCACTGACGATGTGACCCAAGAAGCCAACCTCCTTAAGCCAAAATCCACACTTTGAAAACTTTGTGTATAGCTGGTGTTCTCGCAGCTTTTGAAGCACTTTCTCTAGGTGTGTGACATGCAGCTCTTCCGAAGCCGAGTACACCAGAATGTCATCGAGGAATACAATGACGAAATGGTCGAGGAAGGGTTCGAACACCCGATTCATCAAAGACATGAATGTGGTCGGGGCATTAGTGAGGCCGAACGGCATCACTGTGAACTCGTATTGCCCGTAACGAGAGCAAAACACGGTCTTCTCAATGTCCTTATCATCAATCCTGAGCTGGTATTATCCCGACCGAAGATCGAGTTTGGAGAAGCACTGAGCCCCCTGTAATTGATCAAACAATTCTTCTATCCTTGGGAGAGGATATGTATTCTTTACGGTCAACCGGTTCAACTCCCGGTAGTCGATGTAGAGTCGGAGGGATCCGTCCTTCTTCTTCACGAAGAGTACAGGTGTGCCGACAAGGTTGCCGCCGGCGGCCTACCGCCACCGCCGGTGCGGCCGGATTCCTGGAGCTAATAAGGTTGCTTCTTGGCTTCGTACGCATGCATGGCTGCATGCGCTTGCGGGACTTCTCAAGGGTGGTCGGGGGTTCCTTTACTCCGGCCACCACCCCAAGTGGGGGCGCCCCGGTGGGGCATCTTCCGGCGGCCGGCCGGTAAAACAGTAAAATATTACAATAATTATATATATATATATATATATATTTTGCTGATTGGAAGGAGGAGGCCGCCAGAGCGGATTCCGGCAGTTCCCTCCGCCTCAAGGGCCTTGAGGAAGGGTCGGGGGGACCCTCCCTCCCCTTCATACGCCCCATGCGAGGCCGAAACCCGTAACGGCGGCGGAGGTTGGTGGTGGTGGTCCGAGGCTTCCAAGGCTGGGATCGCCGGCTCCGGTGATCGGAGTCGGCGGGGATCGACAAGAAAAAGATCTAGGGCAGAGAGGAGTCATAAGAACTTACATGTGTGTCGTTTAGGCGAGGGGATCGTCGCGCGGCCATTGTTAGTGGTGGAGTTCGCCGGAGTTCGCGGAGGAGGCACGTCGGAAGGTCACCGGAGCTCTTTTTCTGGCTGGCTAGGAGAGCAAGGGATAGAGAAAAACGAAATTCTAATTAGTTTGGGGTTTATATAGGAGGCGGCATGGTCTTTTGGGGGTGTTGGGAGGGTTTTAATGAGTAAACACCCCACCCCTTGGTGAATCTGCTCCCTCTTAACATCCCAGACGACCAAGCCGTTCCCAAGGCATTGGGAATGGGAGAATTTAACTCCCTAGCCGGCTATGGCATAGAGAGTGATAACACCATTAATGGAGGTTATTTACTTATTATTTAATGCTTAAAAAATGTTTATTTAATTAATTATAAATTATTTTTATCTGAGATATTTATCATAGCCTCCTGGGAGCCTAATTAAATTTTGAAAATTAATTTATAATTTTTGGGTATTGTTTTTTTTTTCTATTTTATTTTATTTATTTGGTGTTTTAATTATAGTTAAATCAAATTAAATAAATTTATATTAAATATTAGATTTTAATTAATATAACTCTTTCATATATTTATAGGACCCAATGATAAAATTTTTGGAGAGAAATAATGTCATCAACTATTTTTTTCTCAAAACATTTTTAATTGCCCATCCTATTTAGAATATTATCAGAATGTTGCGATAAAATTTTGAAGTCGACCGGAGTTCATCCGTCACGATTTTGATTATACTATCTTCTAAATAATTATCAATTATTTATTAACTATATAAATTACCGGAGTGAAAGAAGATAATTCAGATGTCTCTCCTCTAACCAAGGCATAATGCAGCCTATTTGGTGTGTTGATGAGTCAATGACAATCTCTGTCGATGATTTGCTCAAGTTGGGTGGTTTGGTGTGCGTTTAGACTAATTAAGGTAATTTGAGTTTTGTGCGATTCATGTTGATCAAATCGACGAGTTTGTGTCGTAATGGGTCAATTTGATTCGTTTAGAGTATTTGTGCACTTTTAGGTATTATTTGGCCTTACTAAGACCTAATAGGTCAATTCATACACCTAGGAGGGATCTATCGTGTGTATAAGTCAGAAATCATTCATGTAGCCCAGTGGGTGAATTGAGTGACTTATTGGGTCAACAACACCCAATTGGGTGTCAACCCACCATTTGGGTGTCAATGAAGCCCACAAGACCCTAGCCGTTCAATTAATCATGAAGGGGCCTAGAAATTCAAAAATTGGAATGTTACAGGATCATCCAGAGCAGGTTTGGAGGCGGTGCCATCAACAAAACCTAGTTTATTTTTACAAAAAGAGCGATCTCCATCGATCTCTTCCATGGGATGTATTTAACCGTTCCGACGTGAACTTGGTTGACAAGAATCATACCAGGTGAATCAAAATTTTAGAGAATCAATGCACTTGGAATAGAAGAAGCCCTTGATTGTCCAGTGAGAGAAGTTTCGTGAGGATCATCGCCCTCTGATACCATATTAAGATCTCAATATTACAGAGATGTGAATCGAAGAAGGAAGAACGAAGAACAGAACAATTCTTTAATTCAGTAAAAGTAAAATACAGGAAAGTGAGAAGAGCGAGAAGAAGTGGGAAAAGGGAAAATGACTTACTAAAACAAGACATATGCACCTCTATTTTTAGTGCAATCGGTAACAGAAGGCAAACAATAGTCTAAAAGGAAATAACAAAACAACAACAAAATAGTTAACAAAGAAACTGTAAATAAAAGAAACATAACCGATATAAGTGATTTCAACATAATATTAAGATGGAGTATTCCATTATGGCACGTTAAGTCGACATAGTTTTTAAGTAGTGGGCGTATTGCTAACATGTTGGGAAGTCTGCCATGAATGATTTATTTTATTTTGATCAATTCTTATATGAAGCAGATATACTTCTCGTCTCCGAGCATTTTGAGTGTCGCATTGTTGTTTGTCATTCATTATATTTTTGGGCTTATGTGTATATGCATAGCCTCTGATTGTTACTTTCTATGTATTAGAAAGAACATTTGAGCCCAAATTTGTTCAAATAATGAAATAAAGACAAGTTAAATGCTACAAAATTTAGATTAACTCGAATATTTGATGTTTGATTTCGGATAGAAGGTAACTGACGAAGTTTTCTTTGGTGAATGATTAGCATCCTTGCTGTACAACCCTGTGTTTATCGAGTGGACTAATCAAGCCATCAAACGATTGGGAGCGAGACTGGGCTCTGGCGAGTCAGAGGAGCGAGTCCCAACTTGCATTCGCCCCAAGCTTGCATTCGCCCCCCAGCTCGGTGCGAGTAGCGAGTTCCAACCTCACCATGTACTCGCCACTCTGGCGAGCCGGCTTAGAATATAGCCTAGACTCGCCTACCTACTTGGTGATCTGTTTTTTCCGGGAACTCCCATTTTGGCCTGCAGTTAGCCATTCCAAACAGCGAGATTTCGCTGTTGGCAGATCAATTTGGGCTTCTTTTAGTAAAACTAAGAGGCGGGATTTAACTATCCCCAGATCGTTTTGAGAAAACTATAAATTGACCCCCAAGGGCACCTTTGGAGAGCATCTCTCACTTGTTTCTCTCTCCTTGGGCTAGCTTTGGTCGGTTAGAGAGTTCTGGCTTGCTGCTCACCATGGTTTCCGGGTGTGTGGACAAAGACTCTCTAGCATTCTCCAATGCAAGGTGTCAGGCTCAGCATTTGACTTTGGAGGGGAAGTTCTCTATGATCTTCCGAGTTAGTGGCGGGACCTCCTCGTTGCAGCTCGCGGGGTCTGTTCCTAGTTTTCCATCTTTTGTGAGTGAAGTTCTTTGCTCTGGGTGTCTGACCCAGTGATTTAACCCAGTAGAAGTAAAAGCAAGTTACAACAGTCCGAACTTTTCTCGAACCGAGGTTTCCGGGTTCAGAGGTTGAACCGAGGTTTCTGGGTTCAACACTTGCCTTTCTTGCTTTGTGTTGCTTCATTACAATTAATGGCTTATGAGATCTTCATAATTCAATGACTTGAAGCAAGAAGTGTTATGCATATATTTTGAAAATTTTACAACGATTGTTAATTGTATACCTCGAATCCTCACCCAAAGGCAACGACCGATGTTGAACACGACTCGCGGGGTCCGGAGCCGCGGCCCTAGCCAAAAATTTTCTGACACACGGGCGTGCGCCCAAGGCGTGTGAGGTTGTAACCATTCTAGAAGTCAGGGGACGTATCCAGAAGGCGGATACGCGATATTCCAAGGCACACAACCTGAGACACACGAGCGTGTGCCCAGAGCATGTGCAGTTATGGCGGTTCCGTGACAGTTGTTACGCGTCTGTTGATGAAAGGACTCGTTGATTAGGGCACACGCACAAGACACACGGACGTGTGTTAAATTGCGTGTCAATCTGTTTTTCTCGAAATTGTAAGTGTCTCGAGTGTTATATAAATTCATGGTTGTTCTTAGCTTTGGGTATTGGATATTCTGAATTCTGAAATCCTCCTACTCTTTGTAACCGCTTTTGTTCTTGATAGTGAGGATCCGACTCCTGCTACCCGTGGATGTAGCCCATCTTGGAGTGAATCATGTAAATTTGTGTCATATGTGATTATTTAATTTTTGTTTCGTTCTTCATTCTTCTCGTATTTTGCAACAACGATGATTAGTTTCTGATACCTGATTATTATATTCCGCAAAAGTATTTTCTCCATGTGTTTTTTGATTCGTCTCAATGCACGGTGGATAGTTCTTGGTCTCAATGCGGCAATGGTCTCTCATGGTGTCCATCAGACATCAAAATTTCTATGAAGTTGGATTCATTTAATTGGGGTGGTGTGATCAATGCTACGCGTTCTAATGATAGAATATGTTTTAGTACACAAATGATTGAAGTGCTAAATTTATTATCTTTTAAAATATAAGTTTGTATAAAATTACATAAAATGAAGCAAAAAATTTGCATGCAAAGGAGAAATAGTGAAAACTTTACACAAAAAGTTGGATGAAGAAACTAAATGAAGCTAAAAAGAGTGAATTGCAAAGTAGGTGTATGTCTTGCATGACGACGAATATGAATCTTTAGCATATTTTAGTCTTTTTCGGCGGCGAATCATGAGAGCATCATCATTTATTGTCAGATAAATTGACATCAAGTAAGAAGAGTTTAGGGGTTTACTACTTATAAATGATTCTCGAACAGAAGATTATTCATAAAACCTGAAATCTAATGTCTTTATATATCAAGTCGAGGATGATGAACTCCCTTCTTCATTAAGCCCCATTTATTTCAGCCACTACGTGCTTTTTTGGTGGATAAAAATGGAGTTTGTGGCATATGAGTGTATGAGTAGGGAAAAAATACAGACTCTGTTTTTTGATACAAAATAAAGTCTAATATAATACTCAAAACAAAATAGCCTCCGATAAATAAAGCCTTTTCAATTAGTAGCAACAGTGCCCTTTTTGGGAAGGAAACGACAAGACAAAAACATAATGTCCTCATCGGGAATTACAACATTTGTAGGAAAATAAAAAATGCTTCGTGCATCTTCACGCCTTTAGTTGACACCGCGTGTCTTTTCTGAACCTGTCTTTCTTCTTGCTGGCGCACTTCTTCTTTGCATCTTCTCGCTAGATCAGGAATGGAGAAGGTAAACACATCTCTTCACTGCACCTTCATGATTAGCTCAGCTCCTCTGCCTCTTGAGCTTAATTCTGCCGATTGCTTCTCAACACCCCCTCTTAAGCTCGAGAGGTCTACTATGCCGATCTTCCTCCTTAGGGTTTCAAAACGAGACCTTGCAAGAGGCTTTGTAAACAAATCAGCTAACTTATGTTCAATACTTAGATATTGCACATCTATTTCTCCTTTCTCTATAGTCTCTCTGATATGATGATACCGATATGTTTGTTGTGATATATTAACTGGTCTCGATATGTTTGTTGCGACTGTGGAAAACTGGATTCTTTGCAAGGGCTATAGCTGAAGAGCTATCACAGAATATGATTGGGGGTTCTTTCTTCCCTGAAAAGATTTCTTCCACTAGTCTTTGCAGCCAAACACCTTCACTTGTTGCTTTGCTTAACGCCATATATTCTGCTTTTGCAGTACTTAACGCTACTGATTGCTGCTTTCGGGAAGACCAACTGATTGCATTTTGCCCTATGAAAAATATGAAACCACTAACACTTCGTCTGTCTTCTATGCTTCTTGCCCAATCAGAATCAGTATATCCGATTAGTTGCCCTTTGTCATGTTTAGTATATAGGAGCCCGAAAGTTTTGGTGCCCTGAATGTACCTTAAGATTCTTTTTGCAACTTCATAATGACCCTGAGTAGACTTACTCATGAATCTGGAAACAGTTTGACTGAAAATTCTATATCTGGGCGAGTGTTGGCTAGATACAATAATGATCCCACCAAGCTTCTAAATTGTGTTGCATCGGCTAAAACATCTTCATTTGTTGCAGGTGCTAGAGTTTCATTTGGAAACATTGGTATTGTGACTAGATTACTGTTTTCCATTCCGAATTTTCTTAGCAAATCTCTTGCATACTTTTCTTGTGATACTGATATGAAACCATAATCTGAATTCTGATGTATTTGGAGCCCAAGAAAAATCGTAGGAGACCCAGATCTGTCATCTCATATTTGTTGCTCATCTCCAATTTAAATTCTTCAATAAGTTTTATGTCATTTCCCATGAGTATGAGATCATCAACATAAATACAAACATAAACTATGCTATACTTTTCCCATTTTATATACAGAGAAGGATCATTTGAGCTTTTCTGAAAGGTTGAAGACTGCAGATATTTGTCTATGTTGGCATTCCAGGCTCTCAGAGCTTGCTTCAAGCCATAGAGAGCTTTATGAAGTTTGTACACTTTTTCTTCTTTTCTTTTTTATTTCATATCCTGTTGGCTGCTCTACATATATATCCTCTTCTATTTCTCCATTAAGAAATGCAGATTTAACATCAAGTTGAAAAATTGGTAGACTGTGATGAGCAGCAAAGGAAATTATTGCCCAAATGGTCTCCATCGTGGCTACAGGTGCATATGTTTCAGTGAAATCAATCCCAGGTATCTGGGAATAGCCCTTGTGTTGGGAATATTGCCCTCAATATTATCTTGATTTGAAGAGGCATCACTCTCAATGCTAAGGACATATTATATTTGATAAAGCTATACTTGTGTAGGATATACAGGCACGGGTGACTCAAAAGGAAGGGACAAACATGCCCTTAGATGAGGAGAAATCATCTCCTAGGAGATGAAGTTTTGTCTCAGCAGAACCGCTGAGACGAAGGGTCAAAATCGCTGAGACGAGCCCACTGTCTCAGCGGAACCACTGAGACCAGAGAAGGAGCCGCTGAGAAGGCATAAAGGGCGTGTTCGTCGAATGCAGAGAGCCGTTCATCGAACGCAGAACACAGTTCATCGACCGCTGAGATGAGATAGAAGAATCAGTTGAGAGTTGGCATGTTCGTCGAACTCAGAAGGTAGTTCGTCGAACGCAGACGGAAAGGAAGAATCAGCTGAAATTTGGGCGAGTTCGTCGACCGCAGAGTTTGGCGAGTTCGTCAAACGCAGAGAGAAGGGAGTTCGTCGAACGCAAAATGGAGATCGTCGAACGCAGAATGGAGATCATCGAACTCAGAAGGAAGATCGTCGACCGCTAAGACTTGGCGTGTTCGTCGAACGAAAAAGGAAGATCGTCGAACTCGGAAGGAAGATCGTCGACCACTGAGACTTGGCAAGATCGTCGAACGAAGAATGCAGATCGTCAAACGAAGGATGGCAAGTTCGTCGATCGCAGAATGCTGTTCGTCGAACGCAGAGAAGACGCAGTATCGTCGACTTCATCAAAGTGGCCTTGACGTCGTGAAAGAACAGATATCTTCGTGAAGTAGCCTTGTCGCTGAAAAGACTAAGTATGACTGATGTTGTTGGACATTGTCGTAAAGAAGGCATGTCGACTGAAGAAAGACAAGCTGAAGACTAGCAGCTACTGAAGCGTCGACATAACATCACTCATGTCGTCGAGAGAACAACATGAATACGACGACAATCTACAAGAAAGAAGATCTCAACGACACAGTCAGAGAAAGCTTATCGTCGTATATGCAGAATCGTCAGTATATCTTGTGTCGTCGAGATACCACCATCAGTGGCAGAAGTAAGAAGACTTGAAGGTCTACTAAAGCCCAAGGCATCGACAAAGTCTTGTCGTCGAGATATTGTCCATATCGTCGAGATATTGTCGGTATCAGCTTGAAGGTGGAAATGTCGTCGAGACAGAATTCAAATGTTGCGGACGCGCTGTCAGCATTTAATGCCGCCGCCTGATTGTCCAATCAGCGCGTGCTCTTATGGAATTTGCGTCTGACATTAAAGGACATCACATGTTACCGTTATGCGGCTCATCTGTCCTAAAAAAGGGAACAGTGATGCCCTAGAAAACGAAGAGAGGAGAAAGAGAAAAAGAACGAGAAAGCATCCCGCCGCTACACTTCAATAGAACAGTATTCTCGGGGGAGTAGAAGAAGATCAAGTAGAGAGAAAGCATCAAGTGCTCTCTGAAAAATCAGTCATCATCATCGACTGAAAAGTAGCCGATCAACACCAGGCAAAAGAAGTGAAGGCTGAAGAAGATCCAGTGCTAAACTCCAGATCAAAAAGCATCTTCTTCAAACTTAAGAAGCCGATCTTCAACAGGCTAAAGTTGTCAATCTTCATCCGGCAGAAGTAACAGTCTTATTATTGTAATCTCTTGTAAAGGCTTGCGGGCCTATTTGTCTAGCTTGAGGGCTGGAGAGTTGCGAGGCTTGAGGGCCAGGGCAGTGGACTTGCGAGTCCGACACCGTCTAGCTTGCGGGCTGGAGAGCTGTGAGGCTTGAGGGTCAGGGCAGTGCACTTGTGGGTGCGATTTGTTGAGCTTGCGGGCTCGGCGGCAGTAGGGTTTTGCGGGCCTAGGTTGTTGGGACGTGCGGGTCCGTGTTGTAGGGCTTGAGGGCTTGAGTGTCGAGCTTGCGGGCTCGGGGGCAGTAGGGGCTTGCGGGCCTAGGCTGTTGGGACTTGCGGGTCCGAGTTGTAAGGCTTGAGGGCCTGAAAATTTGGCGGAGTTTGCCGAGCCTAGCACACTGCTGGGTAGGCGCAGAGGGACATAGGACTACTCAAGACACCCGGTCTTGAGGAACCTCTATAGATCGTTGTGTGTTTTCTGCGTTGTGCTTTCTACTTTTAGATCTACTAACCAGAAATCAAGAACACCTAAAAGGGGATAATATAATTTGAAAAACCTATTCACCACCCCCCCTCTAGGTGATAAAGTAGACACCCCATAAACAGCAAGTGGTATCAGAAGGAGGTTGTTCAAAGAAAAGCCTAACAGCTTGAACAGATCTGCCAGTGGGTGTCTAAGTTTCATAAGCATGGAGTCAAGAATAGTTATGTGCTCTAAAGAGAACTTTACCCTTTGGAAAGTTAGAGCAAGAATTTACATGGAGGCAATGGATCCCAGAATGTTTTTGATTGTTCAAGAAGAACCATGTACCTCAATAGCTATGATAAAAGATGAGGTTCTTCTAAGCAGCATGGACAAGGAAGCCAGAAACATTCTAGCTAGTGTAGTAGATCTGCCAACACTCCAGAAGATAAGTCATTGCACTACAGCAAAGGACATGTGGGATTCCATAGAAGTCCTCATGGAAGGGTCAGAGGAAGATTTTGAAGAAGAAACCTCTCATGAAGAGGTATGTATCAGAGCACCACTGACCACTTCAGAGAATGAGGAAGAAGCCTACATTGGGTTGTATGCAGCAGAAGAAGATAAAGACTATCCAGCTGCGAAGGTTGGAATCAGGGCCCATTTTTCACACTCAGATAGTGATGAAGAGGAGGATGAAGAAGACTGTGTTCAGCTAGGCCTTATGGCCTTCACTGATGAGGAAGACAGTCAGAATAGTTCTGACAAAGATCAGGTATTAATTTCCTCCATTTCTCTTTCTGATCATGATGCATGTCCAGAATCTGAAGCACCTTCATCAATTAGTGGAAGTGGTTCAGAAACTGAGGAAGATGTCAATCAATTGATTGACAAGTGTTGTGCTCTCTTGGAAGCTCTGAAGAAGAGCAAGAAGCTTGCCAAGTGGCAAGCCTAGGAAATTGTTTCCCTTAAGATGACTAAAAATGACTACACTGAACCTACCACCTTGGTGGCTTGGATGAGTAGACAGATTAGCCATTTACAGGGGTTAACTATTGTGCAATTAAGCACTATTTTCCTGAAAAACAAGGTCATCAAGGACCTTGAGGAAAAGCTTGAGAAGGAGAAGAGCCTGGTGGCTCAATTCTCCAAGCCCAAATCTGTGCTTCCTATTATTGACACCTTCACCTCTCAAACCAATAGGAGAGGACTACGATTTAATAAAATGGAAGTAGGAGAAGGGAGTGGAGAGAAGAGCAACGGAAAGGCTAAGCCTCAAACCACCTTTCAAAAGGTGCTACTTCCTTCCAACAGGTATGATCATAAAAGCATTCATGGTCACTGGAAGAATGGGAGTTTCTATAGGAAGGAAAATACTCCTTCCCTTAGTGGAAGAAAGGGGATGGGATTGAGTGCCATGAAGGCTCCCCATGAGGAAATTCAACTGGTCCAACCTGGACCTTTTGTATTTGGTACTTCAGCCTCTCCAGTCAAGAATAAGGGTGCAAGCTCTTCCAAATCTGCTTCAGCAAAGAGCATAACTTATGTCAAATCTGTTGACAAGGATTGTTGCTCAGTGTCTGATGCTATCAGATCTTGTATGACTGCCAAGCCAAAGCAAGCTGATGACATCAGGACAAAGAGCATCAAGACAGCACCTAGATTGACCTTCAGTCAAATCATTTCTGAAAGAAATAGGAAGAATGCAGCTGTCTCCCCTCCTGAACATAGTCAAAGTAATGATAATTTCTTAGGACATGTTCAGAAGAGGAGATATAACATTCATGAATGTTGGTGTTGTGGTAAAGTGGGACACTTTGCCATAGGTTGTTGGTACAATCCCAATGTACCAAATTTCATGATGCTAACATGTTCCTAGGACCCAAAGCTAATTGGGCTCCTAAGGATAACTAAACTTCTTGCAGGTTAGTCCAAGTACCAACCTCAACCAAATTTGGTACTTGGACAGTGGGTACTAAAGGCACATGACAGGAAGGAGGTTGACATCATGGTG
This sequence comes from Dactylorhiza incarnata, assembly GCA_033032865.1. Classification (NCBI taxonomy): domain Eukaryota; kingdom Viridiplantae; phylum Streptophyta; class Magnoliopsida; order Asparagales; family Orchidaceae; genus Dactylorhiza; species Dactylorhiza incarnata. The sequence goes on along the minus strand of JAWHQI010000079.1, from coordinate 3,518,377 downwards.
CAGCAATAAGCAGACCAGTGTGGCCATATCCACAGCTGAGTCAGAATTCATTGCTGCAGATTTCTTCACATATGTATGCCCTAAGTGAGGGGGAGCATGGCTCTCTCTATGGAAAAGAAGATGAGTGTGCTAGTGAGAGGGAGCACAGCCCAGATGCTGGAAGAGCAAAAGCTCAGAGTGGAGAAAGCGGTGGCCACAGCTGTTGTGCACAACCATTGTGAACTCAACATCAATTGAGGACTACCTCCTCAAGGCAAGTATCTCTACTCCTATTGATTTTAAAGAAAGATGATCAGCTGAATCAGAAAAATCTAGACCAGCTGAGTTTTAGATCTCCCCTAATCCACAAGATCAAAAGATATGCTCCAAATGAGGGGGAGCTAAAATGGGTTGTTCAAATTGAACAAGATCAGCTATTACAGAAAATAGCTCTCTAATTAAGGGGGGGCAAAATCCCTGCTCAGGTTGAGGGGGAGATGGCAAATGCTAATAGTGTATAGGTTGACCTATAAGTTGATCCAAAGGGATCTATAGATGTTGCCTCCCAATTCATAGAGGGATAAATAGTTGAAGAAACCAGAAATGGGGAGATAGGGCCAATGCTTAGGGTATTAGGGCCCACGATAGATAGGGCCAATGCCTAGGGTGTTAGGGCCCATGCTAGATAGGGCCAATGCCTAGGGTGTTAGGGCCCACACTAAATAGATCATTATTGTGATATGTTTTTGTTGGTCCTGTACCTTAGCATTGGAAATGTTCTGCCTTCTTCAAATAGGGGGAGATTGTTGGGAATATTGCCCTCAATATTATCTTGATTTGAAGAGGCATCACTCTCAATGCTAAGGACATATTGTATTTGATAAAGCTATACTTGTGTAGGATATACAGACATAGGTGACTCAAAAGGAAGGGCCAAACATGCCCTTAGATGAGGAGAAATCATCTCCTAGGAGATGAAGTTTTGTCTCAGCAGAACCGCTGAGACGAAGGGTCAAAACCGCTCAGACGAGCCCACTATCTCAGCGGAACCACTGAGACCACAGAAGGAGCCGCTGAGAAGGCACAAAGGGCATGTTAGGCGAACGCAGAGAGCCGTTCGTCGAACGCAGAACACAGTTCATCGACCGCTGAGACGAGATAGAAGAATCAGCTGAGAGTTGGCATGTTCGTCGAACTCAGAAGGTAGTTCGTCGAACGCAGACAGAAAGGAAGAATCAGCTGAAATTTGGGCGAGTTCGTCGACCGCATAGTTTAGCGAGTGCGTCAAACGCAGAGAGAAGGGAGTTCGTCGAACGCAAAATGGAGATCGTCGAACGCAGAATGGAGATCGTCGAACTCAGAAGGAAGATCGTCGACCGCTGAGACTTGGCTTGTTCGTCGAACGAAAAAGGAAGATCGTCAAACTCGGAAGGAAGATCGTCGACCGCTGAGACTCGGCAAGATCGTCGAATGAAGAATGCAGATCGTCGAACAAAGGATGGCAAATTCGTCGATCGCAGAATGTTGTTCGTCGAACGCAGAGAAGACGCAGTATCGTCGACTTCATCAAAGTGGCCTTGACGTCGAGAAAGAACAGATATCTTCGTGAAGTAGCCTTGTCACTGAAAAGGCTAAGTATGACTGATGTTGTTGGATATCCTCATGGTTTTAATTTTCCTTTCTAACTGGTTTTCTATTAAGGCCTTGAATTTTAAGAAAGTTTGAAAAGCCTCAGATTTATTTGAAAGGAAGTGAATCCACATATAACGGCTACAATCATCTACCAACAATAAATAATACCTTTTATTGCTAAGTGAAAATGTGGATGAGGGTCTCCAGATATCTACATGTAGTAGGTCTAGGGGTTGTAGACTTCTTCTATATGATGTTTTTGGAAATGACAGTCTATGACTCTTCCCTTCTGCACAATTCTCACATACATAGTTGTTTGGGGTAAATGCAGGAAGTCCTTCTACAGTTTGATGAGTTTTTAAATCTCGTAAATCACCTAAGTTTAAGTGCCCATATCTTTGGTGCCACATGTGGGCGATATTATGAGATAGCTCAGTACTCGAGAGAAGAACTTCAGGAACTGGGTATAAAGATAGTGTGAAAACTCTATTATAAGTCATATTTGCTAACACTTCTAGACTGCCTTGACTGTTTATTATGCCGCAAGAGTTTTCAGTAAAAATAACTTGATATCCACGTTGCATTAACTGACCCACACTGAGGAGGTTGGTTGCTAATGTTGGTACATAGCTTACATCATATATGTACTTAATTTGTTTCATTGCATTCTACACTTTAATGGTCCCCGTCCCCTGAATTTGTTGCACTTTACCATCACCAAGAATCACATCAGATTTCATCCTCTCATCAAGATATATAAAAAGATTCCTATTGCCTGTCATATGGCTTGAACACCCACTATCTATATACCAGGTAGTTGAGTTTTGATTGCCTTCATTGTTTAAGTAAAACATAATTACTTTTGTCTCTTTGTCATCATCAGCAGGTTTTGCTTCTAGTTTGTCCTTGAACCAGCAGTCTTTCTCCATGTGTGATGGCTTTTTGCACCTTTTGCATTTAAAGTAACAATCACTTGCTTCATGATTTGTTCTTTTGCACAAGGTGCATAGTAGATCAGTTCTTTTATTATGTGCTGATCTCCCTGGAGTATTAAACCTACCCCTTCCTCTTCCTCTGTGAGTTGAGTAGGGAGACCTTCCTGATGTTGCAAATTCTTGTTTATGTTTTATTAAATGATGCTTTGTAGGTGTAGTTCTTGTATGCAAGACCTGATCTACATGAGGAGACTGTATTTGCAGTCTTTCTTCATGTGATTGCAAGGATCCTAATAACTCTGGTATACTGATGAGAGTAATGCCTTTTGATTCTTCTATGGCAGCAACTATATGATTGAATTGAGGTGTCAGGCTTCTTAGAAATTTGGGAGCAATGCGTTTATCCTCTATAGTATCACCTAAGAGTCTAATTTGGTTTACTATGGACGTTGCTCTAGCCAAAAATTCTTGCACCTTCTCACCTTCTTTCATCATTAGAGTGTCAAAAGCTTTCCAACAAGTCTGGAGTTTGAAAGAGATTACCTGGGGTGATCCCTTGTATTGAATTTGTAATATGTTCCATGCTTCATGAGCAGATGTTTCCGCAATGATTCTAGGAAAGATGGTGGAGGTAACCCCTTGTTGTATAAACACCAGTGCCCGTGCATCTTTTTGTTGCATTTCAGAATGTTTCTTTAGATCTGCTTCAACGGGTGGCGTAGTTGCTGTTCTTGATGCTGTGGGTACACCATTTTCAATAATGTCCCATAACCCTTGCGACATAAATAGTGTCTTCATCTGCACGGCCCAGTGTTCATAGATGTCTCCAATGAACACTGGTGCAGTAGGAGACGGATATGTTAAAGCAGATTTTGATCCCATTGCTTTGATACCACTAATACAAAATAAAGGCTAATATAATATGTAACACCCCAAAATTCTTAGTTCAGCGAAGTAGGCGGAGTGGTAGTGTTGCGCTCGGGATAGGCTAAAAATTCCACAACAGTTCTCTGCGCACGACCATTGTCCTCTTCGCGCATGACCTGTGATCGTGCGCCAATGATCGTGCGTTCATTCGCAAGGAATCGGAGTTCTGTCTCGGCTTATCGCACGACCATTCTCCTCTTCGCGCACGACCAGTGATCGTGCGCCTGTGATCGTGCGCCCTGTTTATTCTGCTCCGCGATTTTGAGCGGAGAAGACGATCCGGCCGTCCAAATCTTTTGGAATCCGATCCAATGGCTAGGATTAAATGCTGGAGGGTCTTAGGGCTTGTGAGAGGAGATTAATCCTCATTCTTTTGAGGTGTTTCTCTCTCCTAGGCTAGAGGAAGAAGAAGGAGGTAAGGAAGAAGAAGGAGAGATCCCGCCATTGACGGAACTCCGGAGCTCCGTTTCGCGAGCCGTTTCCAGATCTGGAGAGTGCAGTCCGGTGCGGTCGTTTCCCTCCGTCTAAAATCTCGGATCCATGGCAAAGAAGAACGCTCCTAGGGTAACGATTCTTCCTCTCGATTCTTTGGACTTGTCATTTGTCCTCTCCTTTATTTCTCTATGCTTGCATGAGGAATCCCTTTCACCAAATGGGTGAAGTGTAGGATTTTCCTCAAGTTCTTCGGAACTCCGGGTCGATTGTGTCCGTCCCCGGCATATTGCCTGTAGAAAATCCGGTAGTCGTGCAGATTTAGGCATTTTGTGTGAAGCCTATTCGTGGTCGTGAGCCCGAATCGGTGATGCTTGGTTTGCGACGTTGCATTTAGGTTAAGCCTAGAATGCGTGCCGGAGAATGACTCCGTGAAATCATCTTTAGTATTGCGGGATTTAAATTGTAGGCGTCTTGTGAAGATCCTAACGAAAGCCCCATGCTTTGAGATTGGATGAAGGCAAACCTTCACCACGAAATTGATGCGGAGTGTATTGTACCTCCTTTGTTGAATATTTGTGAAGCCTAGATCCCTGCGAAGGGGTTAGGTGCGTAGCTTATATTTTGTGTAGCACGTGAAAGTGCTAAACTCTTACGGGCCGAGGTGAAGCCGTACCCGCGTCGTGCGATAGATCGCGACGATTAGAGCACGGGCAAAGCTAAACCGAACCCGTTTCCATGCAGATCGGTAAGAGGTCCCTACCTCATGTAAGCCGTGTGATCATGGGAGAGGTCGTGGAAGGTGATTTACCTAGACCGACCAAAAGCTCTTTTTCCCACCTAAGGCGATGGCCCTTACGGTGGAGTGTTTTGTGGAATTGATGTTGTTAGCCTCATGCGGTTGTTTAGGCGGTTGTGGGGAACCTTCGGGTGAACCCAACCAACATCATGTGCATACCTAGGTTCCCTCCTTTTTGATGCTCAACCTAGAAGATTGAATGTGCTTGAAACCTCACCTTGTGTAGTTGCACCTTCTTTATATTAGTACTTGTGCTAGTATGGCTTGCTTGCAGGGTAGAAGCTCCGCCACCCTGGTAAAGGGGTGGGGTCGTTATAATTTGGTCAGCTGTGCTGACCATTACTTTGTTTGCCACCACTTGGTGGAATGTTCTTATGCAGGTGCAGGTGAGCCCAGTGGGAAATAGCGGGCGGTGGCCCCTTTGCTGAGTTGGCCCTTGAAGGCCAACCTCCTTTTTTAGCTTTCTCATGTATTGCCGGCCTGCGTGCCGATGTATGTTTTGGAGTTTTAGTACATTTGTTAAATGTAAGGTCTTAAGGCCATAACTCTATTTCGTGGTTTCATTCCTATGATAGTGGACAATTCTAATGAAAATGTTAAATCATTATGCTTCCGCTAGTGTTTTGTATACTCTGTTGTAGTTCTTTCTGTTTATCACCTTTTAACTCCTAGCTAGTGTGGTTTGTATGGCGTGGGGTCCCGGCCGGACCTACTGTTATACTATTCGTACTGGCAGGGTGTTACAATTTGGTATCAGACTTAAGGCGTCGATCCGTAGTTTAGCGAATTCGGGACGAATTCCTTTTAAGGGGTGGTGCGCATGGGTTGTGCATTCACCTAAAACGATAAAAACTAATAAGAATGTCCACTTAGGAATGAAAAAAAAAACATACTTGTTTGCGGAACCTGAGCGTTCCATGATTGATGTTTGATATGTTGTGGGTCACTAAATTGTGCCTTGCATGATTATAGGTGACTAGAAGTGTTGCGGGCAGTCTCGACCCCGTAACACCGCTGAAAGTAGTGGGTCGGCTGAAGTGCCAGCGACCACTCCTTCGGCTGAGATGATCAGAATGGTCGCAGAAGCGGTCTTCGCGATGATCAATGCTCAGCCGCAAAGGCTTGCGCAACTTGCTACGCCTACTACAGCTGCGGCCCCGGTGATCGAACCTGCAGTGGAACCTGCGGTGGAACCGAGGGTTGAGGCCCCTGTGCCAGTAGCTGCAGTGGAACCTGCGGTAGAGCCAAGGGTGGAACGTCAAGTTGCGCAAGTAGCTGTGGGGCGAGCGCGTGACCAGCAATTAAAGCACTTCCTGAGCTTTAATCCTCCTACCTTCTCGGGATCTGAGTCCCCAACGGAGGCAGAAGACTGGTTGTCAAGAGTTAGAAGAACTCTGAGGGCGACAGCGACGGACGAAGCCATGATGGTCACCTTAGCCACTTTCCTTCTTGATGGAGAGGCTGTGCTGTGGTGGGAAGAGCAGGAGCTGCATAAGTTCTGCGGTAGAGATATTACTGAAATCACAATGGCTGAGTTTTCAAAGTCGTTCCTCCAGAGGTTTATCCCCTCTGCCCAGCGCATTGCGTTACAAAACCAGTTCTTGAGGTTGACACAAGGTGATCGCTCCGTTGACGATTACTTGCATGAGTTTACTAGACTAAGTCGCTATGCTGGGTCCTTAGTCGAGGATGAGGAGACAAAGACAAATAAGTTCTATGAAGGGCTTCGGGACGAGTTGAGGCTGCTCCTCACAGGACCCATGACGTTTGTCTTCCAGGTGATGGTCCAAACTGCCAGATCCCTAGAGTTGGACATGAAGAGGGTACAAGCAAAAACCGTGGCAAAGAAACCTGAGTTTCATGCGCCGGCCTCTCAGTCCAAGTCAGAGTTCAGAAAGAACAAAAGGAAGTTCAAACCGGCGGAGCAAACCCGCTCAAATGTTTCGGGAGCAACGACTGTGCGGGGTCCTATCACGTGTTTCACCTGCGGGAAGGTGGGACACAAGGCCGCAGTGTGTCGAAGTGGTCCCCCGAAGGCAGAGAACCGAGCGTTGGACCATGCTCGTGCTGCGGAAAAGGGTAAAGCTGCGGAATCTTCGGCTTCCCAGCACATTATTCCGACTCAGCCGAGAGTCTATTCGCTTGGCCAGCAAGAAGCTATACGACAAACTGATGTCGTCACAGGTACAAATTAGAAGTTAGCTTTTACAGCTATATATCTATAATTCATACTATTGTACGACTATATGCTTTATTTGTGTACAATTAGGTTTCATCCTAATTTTCAACCATCCGGCGAGAGCTCTATTTGATACGGGTGCATCGCACTCTTTTCTGTCTGAGGACTTCGTGGTGCGAATCGGAGTGCCGTCTACCTTTGTAGAGGATAGATTGGAAGTAGTGCTACCCAATGGATCTCGAATGAGTGCGGATAGGAAGAGCCGTGTGAAGGTGCGGATCGGAAATCAGGATTTCGATTTGGAAGCATCGTTATTACCGTTAGCTGAATTCGATGTGATCTTCGGCATGGACTGGCTCTCGGAGCAGCGAGCATGCATAGATTACAATTCAAAGGAGATCACTCTGGGAAAGAACACCGAAGGAGAAACCACATTCGTCGGTATGCGAGGAGCGAGCAAGACGCTGATGTCTGCTCTCCAAGTGGTTAAAGCGGTGAGAAAAGGCGTCGAGTTGTTCTTCACTTTGTTGGAGGCTTCGGAGCCAAAGCCCAGGTTATGTGATGTCCCAGTTGTAGCGGAGTACGCCGACGTGTTTCCTAACGAACTCCCTGGGGCTCCGCCTCATCGGGAGATTGATTTCTGTATCGAGTTGGTGTCAGGTGCCAAACCTGTGGCCCGCTCACCGTACCGGATAGCGCCAAAGGAACTGGCAGAGCTGAAGGTCCAATTGCAAGAGCTGCTAGAGCAAGGCTACGTACGTCCAAGTTCATCGCCTTGGAGTGCACCGGTCCTCTTTGTGAAAAAGAAGGACGGGAGCTTGCGTCTATGTATTGACTATCGAGAGCTAAACAAGTTGACCGAGAAGAACCGATATCCGATTCCAAGAATCGATGATTTATTCGACCAACTGGTTGGGTCGACGGTTTACTCCAAGCTGGACCTAAGTTCCGGCTATTATCAACTGCGAATAAGGGAATGTGACATTCCAAAAACAGCGTTCAGTACCCGTTTTGGGCACTATGAGTTCACGGTGATGCCGTTCGGTCTGTCTAATGCACCGTCGGTATTCATGGACTTAATGAACAGGACATTTCGAGAGTATTTGGATCAATTTGTGATCGTCTTCATCGACGACATTTTGGTATACTCTCAGTCGAAAGAGGAGCATGTAGGGCATCTGCACGCAGTTCTGAGCACCTTGAGGAGGAGTCAGCTATATGCCAAGTTCTCCAAGTGCGAGTTTTGGCTATCGTCAGTAGCATTCCTTGGTCATGTTGTTAGTGGAAAAGGAATTGCAGTTGATCCGTCGAAGATAGAAGCGGTCCGAGCGTGGCCTTTGTTGAAAAACGTAGCGGAAGTTCGAAGTTTCTTAGGACTTGCCGGCTATTATAGGCGCTTTGTGGAAAACTTCTCGAGGATTGCACTCCCTCTCACTAAACTGACTAGGAAAGATCATAAGTTCGTTTGGTCGCCCGAGTGCGCACGAGCTTTTGAAGAGCTGAAGATCCGTCTGACCACGACGCCCATTCTATGCTCGCCATGTGGTACGGAAGGCTACGAAATTTATAGCGACGCCTCGGGGAGTGGTTTGGGTTGTGTCCTAGTGCAGTTCGGAAAGGTAATTGCCTACGGCTCCCGGCAACTGAAGGTTCATGAGAGGAATTACCCGGTCCATGATTTGGAGCTAGCGGCCGTGGTATTTGCTCTTAAGCTGTGGAGGCATTATTTGTATGGCGTGAAGATCGACATCTTTACCGACCACAAGAGCCTCAAGTACCTGCTGGATCAAAGGGAGTTGAATATGCGTCAAAGGAGGTGGATGGAGTTCCTTGGGGACTACACCTTCGACATCAAGTATACTCCTGGAAAGGGGAATGTAATTGCGGACGCGTTGAGTCGTCGGGCTCCCGCTCAGGCAAATTGGATTTTGATGCATGATGAGCGTCTAATCCGCGAGCTGGAAGAAATGGAGATCATTTGCATTGATCGAAGAGCGTCTACTTCAGCATGCTTGAACTGGACGGAGGTTCAATACCACCTTGCCGACCGAGTTCGACAGGCATTGGAGCTGGACGAGAGCATGAAACGCTATAAAGCGGAAACCGTTGACGGGTTAAACGCTGATTTCTCTTTCGAAGATGGCCTTATGTGGAAGAATGGTAGATTGTGCGTCCCAAACGTTGGTACTCTACGGGCGGAGTTGATGTACGAGGCTCATCATACCAAGTACTCGATCCACCCTGGGAGCACGAAAATGTACATGGACATGAAGAAACTTTTCTGGTGGCCGGGTATGAAGAAAGACATTGCCCTCTACGTGGCCAAGTGTAACACTTGCGCGTTGGTGAAGGTGGAATGTCAACGTCCCGGTGGATTTTTGAAGTCCTTGCCGATTCCGGAATGGAAGTTTGACTATATTTCGATGGATTTCGTGCACGGATTACCGAGATCGCAACAGGGAAACGATGCCATCTGGGTGATCGTGGACCGATTGACGAAGGTATCGCATTTTATTCTGAACCGAAAGGATGATTCTGTAGAAAAGCTAGCGAAGCTCTATGTCGATAGTATTGTGAGGCTGCACGGTGTCCCTCGTAGCATCGTCAGCGATCGTGACGGGCATTTCACATCGAAAGATTGGAGGCTTATCCATGAACTGTTGGGCACTAAATTGAAGTTCAGCATGGCCTTCCACCCGCAAACGGATGGACAGACCGAGAGGACCAACAGGACTATGGAGGATATGCTCCGAATGTGCGCTCTAGATTTTAGAAAGAAGTGGGAAGATCATCTCTATATGATCGAGTTCGCCTACAATAATAGCTACCAAGCCAGTATAAAGATGGCTCCTTTCGAGGCCCTCTATGGTAAGAAGTGTTGCACGCCGTTGTCTTGGGCAGAAACGGGCGATACTAAGCTATTAAAGCGAAAGGATGTTGAGGAAGCAACTTCGACGATCCGAAATATACGTGAAAGGCTATTGATTGCCTAGGATAGGCAAGCAAAATATTTCAACGCCAAGCATAGGAACCTAGAGTTCGCCGTCGGTGACCGGGTTTACTTGAAGATCAAACCGTTCAAAGGGGTATCAAGGATCCGACGCTTGAAAAAGCTCAGCCCAAGGTACTTAGGGCCGTTTGAGATCGTGGAGCGCGTTGGTGATGCGGCTTATCGGCTTGCACTATCTGCAGAGCTGAGCGGTCTACACGACGTGTTTCACATTTCAGTTTTGAGAAAGGCGGTGCAAGAGCCTACTCACATCGTTGTAGTTGGCAAAGTGTCGGTTGATAGTGGGTTGTCGACGAAAGTCAAGCCCTTACGCATCGAAGATACCGAAGTAAAGCAGTTGCGGAACAAGTCCATTCGGATGGTGAAAGTCCGGTGGGATAATTGCGGCCGAGAGGAGCTATCTTGGGAGAGAGAGCAAGCGATGCTTGCGGAGTACCCCGAGCTATTCCTCTCAGGTAATTTATAACTGTAATTCCTGCTATTACTGTTTTCGAAATTTCGGGATGAAACTCTCTTAAGGGAGGTGGAGTTGTAACACCCCAAAATTCTTAGTTCAGCGAAGTAGGCGGAGTGGTAGTGTTGCGCTCGGGATAGGCTAAAAATTCCACAACAGTTCTCTGCGCACGACCATTATCCTCTTCGCGCACGACCAGTGATCGTGCGCCAATGATCGTGTGTTCATTCGCAAGGAATCGAAGTTCTGTCTCGGCTTATCGCACGACCATTCTCCTCTTCGCGCACGACCAGTGATCGTGCGCCTGTGATCGTGCGCCCTGTTTATTCTGCTCCGCGATTTTGAGCGGAGAAGACGATCCGGCCGTCCAAATCTTTTGGAATCCGATCTAATGGCTAGGATTAAATGCTGGAGGGTCTTAGGGCTTGTGAGAGGAGATTAATCCTCATTCTTTTAAGGTGTTTCTCTCTCCTAGGCTAGAGGAAGAAGAAGGAGGTAAGGAAGAAGAAGGAGAGATCCCGCCATTGACGGAACTCCGGAGCTCCGTTTCGCGAGCCGTTTCCAGATCTGGAGAGTGCAGCCCGGTGCGGTCGTTTCCCTCCGTCTAAAATCTCGGATCCATGGCGAAGAAGAACGCTCCTAGGGTAATGATTCTTCCTCTCGATTCTTTGGACTTGTCATTTGTCCTCTCCTTTATTTCTCTATGCTTGCATGAGGAATCCCTTTCACCAAATGGGTGAAGTGTAGGATTTTCCTCAAGTTCTTCGGAACTCCGGGTCGATTGTGTCCGTCCCCGGCATATTGCATGTAGAAAATCTGGTAGTCGTGTGGATTTAGGCATTTTGTGTGAAGCCTATTCGTGGTCGTGAGCCCGAATCGGTGATCCTTGGTTTGCGACGTTGCATTTAGGTTAAGCCTAGAATGCGTGCCGGAGAATGACTCCGTGAAATCATCTTTAGTATTGCGGGATTTAAATTGTAGGCGTCTTGTGAAGATCCTAACGAAAGCCCCATGCTTTGAGATTGGATGAAGGCAAACCTTCACCACGAAATTGATGCGGAGTGTATTGTACCTCCTTTGTTGAATATTTGTGAAGCCTAGATCCCTGCGAAGGGGTTAGGTGCGTAGCTTATATTTTGTGTAGCACGTGAAAGTGCTAAACTCTTACGGGCCGAGGTGAAGCCGTACCCGCGTCGTGCGATAGATCGCGATGATTAGAGCACGGGCAAAGCTAAACCGAACCCGTTTCCATGCAGATCGGTAAGAGGTCCCTACCTCGTGTAAGCCGTGTGATCATGGGAGAGGTCGTGGAAGGTGATTTACCTAGACCGACCAAAAGCTCTTTTTCCCACCTAAGGCGATGGCCCTTACGGTGGAGTGTTTTGTGGAATTGATGGTGTTAGCCTCATGCGGTTGTTTTGGCGGTTGTGGGGAACCTTCGGGTGAACCCAACCAACATCATGTGCATACCTAGGTTCCCTCCTTTTTGATGCTCAACCTAGAAGATTGAATGTGCTTGAAACCTCACCTTGTGTAGTTGCACCTTCTTTATATTAGTACTTGTGCTAGTATGGCTTGCTTGCAGGGTAGAAGCTCCGCCACCCCGGTAAAGGGGTGGGGTCGTTATAATTTGGTCAGCTATGCTGACCGTTACTTTGTTTGCCACCACTTGGTGGAATGTTCTTATGCAGGTGCAGGTGAGCCCAGTGGGAAATAGCGGGCGGTGGCCCCTTTGCTGAGTTGGCCCTTGAAGGCCAACCTCCTTTTTTAGCTTTCTCATGTATTGCCGGCCTGCGTGCCGATGTATGTTTTGGAGTTTTAGTACATTTGTTAAATGTAAGGCCTTAAGGCCATAACTCTATTTCGTGGTTTCATTCCTATGATAGTGGACAATTCTAATGGAAATGTTAAATCATTATGCTTCCGCTAGTGTTTAGTATACTCTGTTGTAGTTCTTTCTGTTTATCACCTTTTAACTCCTAGCTAGTGTGGTTTGTATGGCGTGGGGTCCCGGCCGGACCTACTGTTATACTATTCGTACTGGCAGGGTGTTACATAATACTCAAACAAAATAGCCTCTGATAAATAAAGCCTTTTCAATTAGTATCAACATTGCCCTATTTGGTAAGGAACACGTTGTGCATCTTCACGCCTTTAGTTGACACGACGTGTCTTTTCTGAACCTTTGTCTTTCTTCTTGCATGCGCTCTTCTTCTTTGCATCTTCTCGCTCGATCAGGAATGGCGAAGGCAGACATATCTCTTCACTATATACCTTCATGATTAGCTTAGCTCCTCTACCTCTTGAGCTTAATTCTGCTGATTGCTTCTCAACATTTTTTTAATAACCGGCGGCTTAGGTCAAAATTCAGACGCTAGGGGGAGCTCCAATTCGAATGTTCTGACCGGCATGTCTACATCTCTAGTAGCTCTCATTTTTCTTCCTTGACAACAATACTCGCATACTAGAGGAATGGATTGTCGTCCATTCATCATTCATTCTGAACAACTGCACTTCCCATTACTGAGTGGAGCGTCGTCTTCTCCGTCCGTGCGATTATAGAGGAAGAGTGCAAGGACCCTTCTTTCTTCGAAGTTGATAAATTCCTTTGTTTCTTGTAATTTTTTTACTGATGGACTGCTCTGCTCTTTAGTGTCGTCGGCGGTGGTATCGACTGGATACTGGGAAGATTTAGTGGTGGAATGGGGCGAGAGGCGCAAGCAACTGTGAAAAACTTTGTCTCTGACGTCGAATAAGGTGGCAGAGACGATGCTGGTTGCCGAAGACGTTCAAGACCTTTAGACGATATATTGCAGTGGAGTTATGCAATACATCGGAGTTACATAACTCTTGCCCATTTGACTTCTGGTCATACCTCTCTAGTATTAGCACTTTAATTCTATGTTTTGGCCCTCTACAATACAATTGGGTTTATTTTATTTGTAACTAAAGATGCCATTTTATCCTTGCATCTTGGCACATAAATTGAAGTGTTTTTTTATGAGCAATAATATGTGCAAACCTACTTTAGCTATGTGCAAACCTACTTTAGCTATGTGCAAACTACAATTAGGTGCAAACCCAAAAAATTTAAGTGTAGACCCATATGTTAGGTGCAAACCAATTAAATGTACGTCAGAAAGATGTTGAAGAGACATTCAGCAAGCTAAGACAATATATCTAAAAATCTCATTATTATATTTCAAAATACTCAAATTATATAGATTGGCTTACAAAAATTGGGTAATCGATGGTTATTACACCCATCCATGAAAAAAAGCTAGGACAATATAAGCAGAACTACCGCTCTTGTTCACTGGTGAACTGTAGTTGTCAAAGTGCAAGTAGTAGTGGGAATGCTCCCCCAAATTATAACAGAAAACATAACATAAAATCAAGCTCCATGACTCCTGTTTCTCACCTTCGAAACAGTACTGATACAGTTCCTTGCAGTCACACATTTTCAATGTTTTTGAAAATGAGCATTTCGAAAACAACAATGAGGAAATTGAACAACATTGTGAATGCTCTAGATTGTTAAATAAAGTGCGATGATGCGTTTTGCGGGTCGTTCAACACTCTCCTAGACCGGTCGAGTTGAATCGCCTTAGCTCTAGAGTGAGCCGCGCAAACAGTCAAAATAGAGAACCAAAAGTAGACAATGAGATTTTACGTGGAAAACCCAGAAAGGGAAAAAACCACAGGGCCTAGCCCAGCTCTGAAAGATTTACTAGTTTTGTGTGTTACAAAGAGTATTATTTTTTAAGGGTGACAGGTCACCGCTCATTTCAAAGATTTTGCTAAGTCCTCTCACACTTAGGAGTGGAGCCCGGTGATGCATGTTCGTGGTCAACCTCAAGCAAGGAACTTGGCAGAGCAGTCTTGAGCAAAGCGTTGCGGAGCAACCTGGAGCAGAGCACTACTGAGCGGCTAGAGAGGAGCAGCTGGAGCGGAGCGCTACGTAGTGGCCTAGAGCAGAGCACTGCGGAGCATCCTAGAGCGGAGCGTTGTGGAGCAGCTGGAGAAGAGCGCTGCGGAGCGGCCTGGATTGGAGCACTACAGAGCAGCCTGGAGCGGAGCGTTGCAGAGCAGCTAGAGATGAGTGTTACAGAGCAACCCGGAGCAGAGTGCTACGGAGCAGCCTGGAGCGGAGAGCTGCAGAGCAACCTGGAGCATAGCGCTGTGGAGCAGCTTGGAGCGGAGCACTGCAGAGCAGCCTTGATAGGAGCACTACGAATCAGCCTGGAGCATAGCGCTGCAGAGTAGCCTGGAGGGGAGCGGTGTGGAGCAGCCTCGGGTGGAGCGCTGTAGTGTAGCCTCGAGAGAAGCATTATAGAGCAGCCTCAAGCGGAGCAGTGTAGAGCAGCCTGGAGCAGAACGTTGTAGAGCAGAACGGATCAAAGTGCTGAGGGGGTCCGCTCCGGAGAGTTTGGAGCCCAACCGAGATCCTCCCAAAGTCCTTGAAGGAGAGCTGGAACGCTAATGGAAATCTTCAAGGGGGATCTTGAAGGTTGATGTAGATCTTCAAAGAGTCATCACCAGAAAACTCAAGGGCTCCTTCTTTTCCAAATGCCAAAAAGTCTCTCTAAATTGAATCCTGACCCACCTTTTAAAGTTGGGTAACTGCATCATGCCGATTCTTGGACGAGCGAATGTGAATGCTTGATTCGTGGCACATGGATCACCAATTTTAAGGTTATGATGAGTTTGCCCCCGGTCACACTGGGCAACCTCCCTGGTGGTGGTGGCCGGCAATCGCCGTCAGAGATGGATGATAGTGGCGCGCTCCGCAGAGTGGGCATAAGCGGAAGCGCCTCTTGCAGACCATAAGAGAGTGGAAGTGCCTCTTACGGACCATATGAGAGCGGAAGCGCCTCTTGTGGACCACATGAGAGCGTAAGTGCTTCCCGGGGAGCAGGAGCAAGCGGGAGCGCGAGAACACTTCCCGCAGAGCAGGAGCGAGCGGAAGCACTCTTACAGAGCAGGCAGGAGCGGAAGCGCTCTCTGCGAAGAGAGAGCATTTTCTCTGGAGCAAGAGCGAGTGGGATCGTAAATGCACTTCGCGTGGAGCTAGAGCAAGCGGGAGCGCGGGAATGCTTTCCGTGGAGAAGGAGCGAGCGGGAGCGAGCAGAAGCACTCTTACTGAGCAGGAGGAAGCACACTCTGCGGAGCGGGAGCGCTTTCTGCATAGCACGGGCAGGAGCGATTTCTGCAGAGCAGGAGCGGGAGCGCTTTCTGCGGAGTAGGAGTGAGCGGGAGCGCAAGAGCGCCTCCCACGGAGCAGGAGCTAGCGGGAGCACTTTCTGTGGAGTAGGAGCGAGCGGGAGCGGCAGCGCAAACCTGTTTAGCTGTAGGATTAAGATCGGGCATAAGAGTTGGAGCCGCCTTACGAGTCTGGGCAAGGCTGCGATGAGAAACACTTGGTCTGACTCAACCCGAGCCCTTTTAGGGGTGTTGGGAATATTACTCTCAATGTTCTCTTGATTTGAAGAAGCATCACACTCAATGTTAAGTACAATTTGTATTTGATAAACCCTATTTTACATCATGACTATGCAGGGTTAGGTTATTCCAAGATGTGGAATAAGTTCAGTGGTTAACTGCCAAAACTGCTGAGATGAGTTCTCAGTCTCAGCTGAACCGCTGAGACAAGGCTAGGAGCCGCTGAGAAGGAGTCCGGGTCTGCTGAGCTGCAGATAGAGGAAAATCACTGAGATAATTGTCTGTCTCAGCGAATCCGCTGAGACGGAGATAGAAGTAGCCGCTGAGACTGGGAGCTGTCTCAGACCAACCGCTGAGATAGATTCAAATGTGCTGGCGGGTTTTGCTTTTGTCTCAAGTTGCAGTAAAGCAAGATAAGGTGTTCCAATCACCTCAATACTGTGTTAGAGGCCATCTGATAGTCGTTGAAGACTAAAGGAGTATAAAAGAACAACTTAGGGCTTTGTAAAAGCCAAGCTTTTGGAAAAAGAACTTAGACCTACTGTTCCATTGATGGCTGTCCAAAAGATTTCTATTCCTGCTTCTTGAAGCTGCAAGGAGAGAAAGTTTGTTCTTCCTGAATAAATCAAGAAGAGCAAGTTGATTCTTATTCATCTACTGAAGAGAAGGATCAGAAAGGATTAGGATTGAGGCTATTGAACTCTTCCCTGTTTCAATACTACAACTGCAGTAAATCAGCAACAGAAGACCAAAGGCTTGAAAGATTTATCTGTTTTATCTTCTGTTGTAAGCATCACTTATAACTCCTGTAGGAACATATTTGTTCTGAGTTTGTAGGGCATTTTGCCTGAGGGTGTAGGGTTGTTGGGCCTGAGTATAGAGATGAGAGTTCAACTTGAGTGTAGGATCGTAGTGGAGATCTGAGGTTGGACTTCTTGATAGGTCTGAGTTGGTAGGGCTGCTATGCCTGAGGTAGGGTTTTTGAGACTGAGATAGGGTTTGGAGAAAACCTGAGAGATCCTAAGGCATCTGAGTTGTAAGCTCTTGGAGCTGAGATTGGAGGAGTTGGCCTTGTCTAACTCATTGTTAGAAAGGTGAAGGGGGGAAGAGGACTACTCAAGATACCCTGTCTTGAGGAACCTCTATAGATGTTTGTGTGTTTTCCGTGTGCTTAATTTATAACTGACATAAACTCTGAAAACAACTAGGCATAAGCTTAGAAATAAAAGAGACTTATTCACCCCCCACCCCCTCTAGGTGATCAAGACTACACCCTAATAAACTATCAAGTGGTATCCGAGGGAGGTTGGTCAAAAAGGACATAACTATCTGACCAGATCCTATAAAGGAGTAGTCATATCTTAATTCAATGGCTTCCACTGGATTGCAGAAGGAGATGGGATCTATGAAGTTGCCCATATACAACAAAGAAAAGTTTGGCATATGGAGGCAAAGGGTAAGGTTGTTCATGGAAGCCTCAGACCCTAGGATCTACATCACTATAAAGTAGGGTCCTTTCACTTTTCAACAGCCTCCACCATAGATCCAACTAGGAGAGTGGCCAAGGCTTTTGCTGACTTAACCAAGGATGAACTTCCATTATTCACAATGGATAAAAGAGCCCAGAATATCATTGTAAATGCAATTGATGACTCCACCTTTCATAACTTATTGCACTACACAACAACCAAGGAGATGTGGGATACACTTGTGGTGTATATGGAAGGGACTATTGAAGTGAGGGATGATAGAAAATCTCTCCTCAATCAAGAATATGAAGCTTTCAGGAAGCTCAGCTAGGAAAGCATATCTGTCTGTTATGAAAGGTTCTTTTGGATAGTTAATGAACTAAGGACCTATGAAAGGGTATTCAGTGACTATGAACTCAATGACAAGTTCCTAAGATCTCTAAATACAGACTGGGACACAAAGATATGTGCCATCAGGGAAGTGTCCAAGCTGGGTGAAACTCCAACCCATACATTGTTTGGGTAACTGCTCTCCTATGAGATGCAGCTGTCTGCAAGGAAGGAGGAGGATACTTCCACCAGGGCTCATGCAAGGGAGAGAACTATTGCTCTCAATGCTGACAGCTCCAAGAAGAGCAAAGCCAGATTGTTGTCTCCTCCAAGAAGGATTGCTAAATCTGAGAAATCTGAGAACATCACTTCAGACAGCTCTTCATCTGATGAAAAGTTTGCTGCCTTCTCAAGGCAGTTCAAGAGGATGATGAGGAGGAAGCAGTGGAAGAACGAGCCCTCCTCCTCCTCACATTCCAAGAAGGAACACAACAGATCTGAAAGACAACAGACCAAAGGTGACAAGTATGAATCTAAACCTGTTAAGCATGTTTCAAATAACATCATATGTTATTGTTGTAGCAAGCCTGGACATGTCATTGTTGATTATCCAGTCAAGAGGAAGGATAAAGGTGATAAAAACATTATCACCAAAAGGAAAGGAAAGGTGAAAAATTCTTCCTAGCAAAGACAGGGAAAAGCTGGAGTGAATCTGAATCCTCAACTTCAGATTCAGATGAAGAAGAGGAAGCCTACATTGGGTTGTTTGCAGCAGAAGAGGATGAAGATTTTCCTGCTACCAAGATTGGAATCAGGGCCCATTTGTCACATTTAGACAGTGACATTGAGGAGGATGAAGAGGACAAAGATCAGCTAGGCCTGATGGCCATAACTGGTGAAGAAGATAGTCAGAACAACTCTGACAGTGAACAGGTACTTATTCATTGTATTTCTTCATCTGAATATGAGACAAGGCCAGAATCTGAAGCACCTTCATCTAATGGTGGAAGTGATTCAGAATCTGAGGAAGATGTCAATCAATTGATTGACAGGTATGATGCTCTTTTGGAAGCCCTGAAAAAGAGCAAGATGTTAGCAAAGAGGCAAGCTCTAGAAATTTCTTCCCTAAAGCAGGCAAAATCTGATTGCACTGAACATGCTAACCAGCTAGCTCAGATGAGCAAAGAAATTGCCAAGTTAAGGGGAATGTCAATTATCCATATTGGCACCAAAAGCCATAAAATCAAGATCATCAAGGATCTTGAGGAAAAACTTCTCAAGGAGAGAATGCTAGTGGCTCAGTTCTCCAAGCCTAAGACAGTGCTACCTATTATTGACACCTTCTCCTCTCTAGATAAAAGAGGATTGAGATTCAATAAAGAGATTGCAGCTGGTAACACAAAGGGTAATGACAAAGGTTCAATTAAACCAAAGTCTTCCTTTGTGAAGTTATTGATACCATCCAACAAATATGACCAACAAAGCATTCATGGTCACCTGTTGAATGGTAGTTCCAATAGCTTGAACAAAGATGTTCACAGCTATAGGAATAGAAAGGAGTTAGGCTTGAGTGCCATAAAGGCTCCATATGAGGAAATTCAAATGGCCCATCATGGACCATTTGTTTTTGGAACCTCAACCACTACACTCAAGATAAAGAAGGCTACTTCATCCAACTCCTATCCAACAAAAATTGGGGCTGCTGTCAGACCTATAACCAAGCCTAACAGCCTAGTCTCTGCTGCCATCAATACTTGCTTAACTGCCAAGCTAAAATCGGTTGATGACAATCAGAGATTTGCTGCCAAGACTGATTATAGGAAGGCAAAAAGCCAAGTGATTACTGAAAGGAATAAGAAAAATGCAGCTGTATCCTTCTCTAAACAGAAGAAGGAAGCCTCAACTTCCAAATCTGTAAAGAAAAGAAGAGACAATATATATGAGTGTTGGTGTTGTGGAAAAGTGGGTCACTTTGCAATTGATTATTGACACAACCCCAATGTGCCAATTGCAAGGAAAGGCACTCCAGCCAGACAAAACCTTTCCAGGAATATTTCATATGATATTAACAGGGACCTAGGACCCAAAATCAGTTGGGTTCCTAAGGTATAGTAAATTTTATCTTGCAGGTTAGTTTAAGTACCAGCCTTAAACAGATATGGTACTTGGACAGTGGGTGTTAAGGCACATGACAGGTACCATAAGTCTTATACATGACTACACAGCTGTGAAGAATGGACCTAAAGTTACTTTTGGTGGATCTGAAAAGGGAATCACCAAGGGATATGGTATGATCTCCAATGGCATAGTTTCAATCACAAGGGTAGCTTATGTTGAAGGGTTGCAACACAACCTTGTAAGCATAAGAAAACTATGTGACTTCGGATATGTCATTGAATTCCATAATGACAAGTGCTTGATCAAAAAGTCTAATGACTTAGAGACCATTCTCTCGGGCACTAGGAGTAGGAATGTTTATTGTTTAAATTTTATATGCAATACTTCTCTATCTTCTATGTGTCTTATGGCTAATGAAAGTGTGTCTCTTTATGTTCAATGACACAAGTGACATGCCCACATTAACTACAAGACAATGTATAAACTATTCTCTAAAAACCTTGTTAGGCATAGTCCAAACTTGAAATGTATTAAAAGTGGTCCCTATCATGCTTGCCAAATGGGTAAGCAAACTTGGGCCATCTTTAAAAGTATTGGCTGCAAAGACACTGAAAGATGTCTATATCTATTACACATGGACTTGTTTGGTCCTTTGCCAATTCAGAGCCTATGTGGGAAGTTGTATACTTTGGTGATTGTTGATGATCACTCAAAATATACATGGGTATTCTTCCTTAAGAAGAAATCTGATACTTTAGATGTCTTTATAAACCATGTCAAGGTGATTCAGAATGACTTACAATGTACTATGGTCGGGACTAGGACTGACCATGGCACAGAGTTTCAATCTGAAGCCATGACAAGGTTTTATCAAGAATTTGTTATCACCCAAGAGTTCTCTTCCCCAAGGACTCCACAACAAAATGGTGTGGCTGAGAGGAGGAATAGGACCTTGATAGAAGCTGGGAGAACATTGTTTAGTGATTCCTCACTCCAAGAATATTTCTAGGCTGAGGCAGTCAATACTGCTTGTTATGTTCTCAATAGAGCTTCCATCAATAAGGTTCATGGAATTACCCCCTATGAGATTCTGAAAGGCAAACAACCAACAATTTCATACTTTAGAATCTTTGGTTCCAAATGCTACATTTTAAACAATGGAAAATCTCAATTAACAAAGTTTGTAGAAAAATGCAATATGGGGATTCTTGTTGACTATAAATCACATAGCAGAGCCTATAGAGTTTATAATAAGAAAACTCATGTTGTAGAAGATTTAATGCATGTAGTGTTTGATGAGACCAGCCTACTCTATAAGGGATGGTCTAGTTCTTCTGTTTTGACAGGAAATGAAAAGGCAATGGAAAAGATGTTTGTACAAGACATATCTAGCTGCAGCAAAGTCTATACAGATGTTGCAATTCCTGAAGATGAAGAGGTGAAGGCTGCATCATTGGCACCAAATGGATATACAAAAACAAGTTGGATGAAAATTGAATCATCATCAAGAATAAGGCTAGATTAATAGCCAAGGGCTATAGACAAGAAGATGGTATAGACTTTGATCAAACATTTCCCCAGTTGCAATGTTAGAAGCAATTAGGCTATTCCTTGCCTATGCTGCCCACAAGGGGTTCAAAGTATACCAGATGGATGTCAAATCAGCCTTCCTCAATGGTGACTTGAAGGAAGAGGTATATGTTGAACAATCATCAGGTTTTGTGCATCCAACCCTCTCTTCTGATATTTATTTACTTAGGAAAGCACTATATGGTCTAAAGCAAGCCCCTAGGGCTTGGTATGAGACTTTGTCTAGCTTTCTAATCAAGAATAAGTTCTTGAGGGGAAAGATAGATAGTGCATTATATTATTTCTTAGGGAAACAAAGGGCAAGTGCCTCCTAGTCCAAATTTATGTTGATGACATAATCTTTGGGTCAACTGATGACAACCTTTGCAAAAGGTTTGCCAAGCTTATGCATGGGGAGTTTGAGATGAGTAGTATGAGAGAGCTCAAGTACTTTTAGGCCTCCAAGTGAAACAGTCTGATGAGGGGATATTCATCTCTCAGACTAAGTACACTAGGGAGCTTATCAAGAAGTTTGGGATGGAATCAGCTTCCACCATGAAAACTCCCATGGGGTCTAATATTTCCCTGGATAAGGATGAGAAGGGCAAGGCCTTTGATGAATCCATGTACAGGTGCATTATTGGATCCCTATTGTATCTAACTGCTAGTAGACCAGACATTATGTATGCTACATGTATTTGTGCTAGGTACCAGGCATGCCCTAAGGAATCTCACTACTCAGCTGCAAAGAGGATTTTGAGATACCTTAAAGGCAGCCTACATCTTGGCCTTTGGTACCCTAAGAACAATGATTTTGAACTGACTGGATTTTCAGATGCAGATTTTGCAGGATGCAAAGAAGACAGGAAAAGCACAAGTGGAACTTGTCAGTTCCTAGGAAGGAGGTTGATATCTTGGAGCAGCAAGAAGCAGACCAGTGTGGCAATATCCACTGCTGAGTCTGAATATATTGCTGCAGGTAGTTATTGTGCACAACTTGTGTGGATACAACATCAGTTAGAGGACTACAACCTCAAGGTAAGTGAGTCTCCTATATATTATGACTCATCCGGTGCTATCTCTATTGCTAAGAATCCTGTCTCTCATAGCAGGACTAAGCGTATAGAGATAAGATATCATTTTATTAGAGAGCATGTTGAAAGTAAAGATATATGCCTTGAATTTGTCCCCACTTACAACCAAGGTGCTGATATCTTTACCAAGTCATTGGATGAGGCTAAATTTAATGCTTTCAAGATTGAACTTGGTATGTTAAATATTGAATAGTGACTAATTTTTCCTTCTATTAGTCATCTATGATATTATGAATGTTATATTATGATTTAAAATGTTGTCACATCAATACTCTTAGTGACATGGTTAGGACATCAAACAATCAAATCTCAAGTGGATTAATGATTAGACAGTAAGGTCAGCTAAAACAGAAGAGATTGCTTTAGCTGAGCCGCTGAGACAGCTGGGAAAAATCCCAGCTAAACCGCTGAGACAGTTAAATTGTCCCAGCGGTTGACTGTGCTCTGTCCCAGCGGTTTAGGCCGCCGTCTCAGCGGTTCCGCTGAGATGGGCTGGTTCAATTACAGTATGTCCAAATACAACCTCAAATGATCTAAATTCCATTAAAATAATAAGTTCACTAAACTTTAATCAATAGGGGTAATCAAAACCTAAATCAAGACTATATAAATAGACCATTGTTGATTAAAGAGAGCTACAAAACCCTTCTTCCCTAGCCGCCGAGACGAATCAAATTCCCTTCCGTCTCAGCGTCTCCTTCTACCAAAATAATGGCGCCAAAGAGTTCAAAGGATCTTCTGGAGGGCTATGAAATTGTCAGGAATGGATTTGCCCATGCTTCATAAGAGATAAAGGGAGTGATTCAACTCCTGGAAGCCCAAGGTCTGGAGTATCTTCTGTCTGAACCAACTGTCATTCTCAGAACGGAAGTTCTGGAATGGTTCAGTAATGTAAAGCTGTCTCCTTCTAAGTCAACATTAAAATCTAAGATAGGAGGAGAAAGAGTGAAAATAACTTCAGCAAAAATAGAGAAAACCTTATAAATTCCCTCTTGCAGTCGGGATGAGAAGAAATATCTGAAAAATATAAGAAAAGGATCTGAAGTGGTCTGAATACAGTGATGCCAACAAAGGATCATTGAAAAGGAAATTCTTCAATCAAAAAGGCAAACTTCTGTCAGACATTGTGGGAAAAGCAATTCTTTGTAAGCCTGAGTCTCATGACACAATCTCCCAATACATGTTTGACCTTATGACTAGAATCTTCTTGAAAAAGAAAACTTCCTGGGGAGAAGTAATATTTCAAAGAATTAAGGAATGTCTGCAGGCACCTAATCTAGCTAGAATTCTATCCCTTTATCTGATCCGAACTTATCCAGAGAAATTTAAGAGCTCAAAAGGATTAAATCTCCATTACCTGAAGATGATGGACATTAAGACTCTAGATAGGTTCACAAGGGTGCTCCCCATGAGCCAACCCTCTGAGGCAAAGGAGAAGGAGAAAAAGAAATCAAAAGCAACCAAAAAGACAAGAATGAGTATTTCAAGTTCTGAGTCAGACCACTCTGATAAGAATAAGGATGTTGATGTTGATCTTGGATCTCACAGCTGTCCAGAAAAGGAAGCTCTTATGACAGACATACATGAGAATGCAGCCTCAGATAAAGGTAACCTTGTTGTCAATCAAGCAAATCACCTAATAGATATACATGATGGTACTAACACTATAGATGTTCAAATGCTGCAGATGCACCACATATGCCTACTAATACTGTCCATCAAAATGACATGGAGCAAAATAGCACCCATGGTAATTAATCCTTCAACCTCACATTACTAATAAAGCCATATAATCTTAACCAATCAATTAGTTAATCACTAATGACTCCTCAATAATATAAACTTCAGATCCTCAAGGTCAGATGGATGCCCTATCTAAGGGGGAGCAACAACAAGAACCATCTGCAATGGATGTTGTTAATGACAATAATGATGGTGAAGCAGTCTCTAACAGGATTGATGAGGACAAAGTGCCTTCTCCTGAGGATATGCAAAGTAAGATTGACACAATTATCTTAAATCTTGAAAAAAGAATTCAGCTTAATCCTGATAATGAACCAGCTCTCTGGGATTCACCAGGTCACAGACAACCTGATGCTCCTTCTGAGGGGGAGAAGCTAAAAGAGCCATCAATTGGTAAAGATGATGTACTAGATTTCTTGGAATCATCAGCTCAAGACAAATCTACTGCTGATGATGAAGATGATAATAATGTTGATGATGGTGATAATGATGATGTTGATGCTGCTGTTGATGATGATGATGGAGTCCACCCTGACCACATTGATCATATAACAAAATTTGTTGAAGTAGAGGATCATCATGCTGAGGGGGAGCTTCCAGCAATTACTATTCAGGATAAACAACCTCTAGTCATTGAACAACAACCTTCAAACTCTACCTCCTCAAAGTCCAATGAGAGCATTCTGAGTGCCATTCAAATCATGTTAGATACTCATCTAACATCTATGAAGGATTATGTAGACAGGTCGGCCTCTACAGTAAAATAATATATAGATCAGTCTGTCTCCACTGTGAAATTTGAAGTAATGGCTGAACTGAAACCCATCAAAGATGAAATATCTATCTAAATAAGCAAATGACCAAGTGGTTTGTCATGGTAGAAAAGACTATAAACTCTCAATCAGATATATTCAAATCCATTAACAATGATCTTAAAATGGCTGAGTCTGACATGAGATATGTCAAGGATTATGTAAGTAAAGCAGATGGGGTACTAAAGGATACAACAAATCATATAGAAGAATATGTGTACTCCACTGCTATGAAACTGAATGGTGAGGCTGACAGGAACAAGGATGAGCTGAAGGCTGATATTGAAAATGTTTTCCAAACCATTTCTGGCTCAATAACTGCTGCTCAACAGGACATAAATCAAAAAATATTTGAAGAATCCAGAAAGGGGGAGGATAACAATGTTATCACCAACTCTGAGCTAGCCCTCAAGGTTCTGCAAGGAACAAGGCTAGCCTTAAACCTTCCCCTCCTGGACAGGAACAGAGCAGAAGATTGGGACTTATCTAAACAAGAAGAAATTGCTCAAAATGACAGATTAGCAAAGAAAAGAGAGAGAGAGAACACACAATGCTAGCTGAAGAGTTTATGACTAAGCAGAGGGATGAGCAGACCAAAGATCGAGATTTTGAATACTGGAGTGAAGACTCCAAGAGCATAATTCTAAATGCATGGATAAGCCATGGACAAGTCTGCAAAGACATTGATAAGATCTATCCCTCTGAACAATGGATAAAGCATTTGGAAAGAAACACAAAAAGGGATAGAATATTTACAGAAAATCTGGTAAGGAAGGATAATCCAAAAAGGATGCCCTCAAGGTACACTCCAAATCCATATATGTACTTCAGAAGGCAAGAAAACAGGAAGAAGATAGTTGAAATAGAAGCAGCAAACATGGTTGATGCTACTGAAGACAAAGAGGTCTCAGTCAAAGGGAAAGAAGTTCTTGCAGACATTGTTGAATGCTCAACATCATCCAAGAGGAGAAGAACTTTAATTTGTCCATTTAGTTTTTATCTTGAAAATCAAAATGTAATGTAAAACAATGTCTCAACATTTTGACTAGAATGAAAATGAAAGTTTGGCTAAATCTATTGATTTATGACTAATCTTAGTCTAAGCCTAGTAATAGTAAGTGTCTTTGATATAAAGATTCTGTGATATCTGAACATAATGAATTAACAATGCTATTCTCTTGGAAATTATGATTATCACAAATGTAATATGTATTGACATGATGTGCAATACCTAAATTATGTCAACTGTTATATGATATGAATTCATAAATGCTACATAATTCATAACATGATAAGTTTCTATTGTTATGTACCTTAGCATTGAGGGTGTTCTGTCTTCCT
This sequence comes from Dactylorhiza incarnata, assembly GCA_033032865.1. Taxonomy (NCBI): domain Eukaryota; kingdom Viridiplantae; phylum Streptophyta; class Magnoliopsida; order Asparagales; family Orchidaceae; genus Dactylorhiza; species Dactylorhiza incarnata. The sequence goes on along the minus strand of JAWHQI010000079.1, from coordinate 3,492,112 downwards.
CAAATAGAGGGAGATTGTTAGGAATATTACTGTTGAAACCAGAGAACTGGTCTCGACGTTCGAAAGGGAGATGTAGGTAACCCTTACTTGACCCGAGCTAGACCCTTGACCAGTTACTAAGAACCGAAGAACCTTGCCTTTGAAGAACACCTAAGTCCACAAACGGACCCCTTAAGCTGCTGCGTGGAGGTCCCACCACATACCCGGAAGCTCACAAGGAACTTCCCCTCCCAAGCCAATGCTGAGCCTGGGCACCTTGGAGGTCACTAAAGGTCACCTCACCGTCCACCTTCAACGATAGGGGGAGGGAGGGGTAGTGCTTGCTCACAACACTCACGCGAGGGAGGGGGGTACCAACATCCCTTCCCAAGGTGCCTATTGGGGTCTATTTATAGACTTACCAAAATTAGCTGCGGATAGCCCAAAATCTACTATCCGCAGCTCAACCACCAACCTGAACGGCCAACACAGGAAGGGGGCGAATGGAGGTTGAGACATCCACTCTTGCCTAGTTTTTCAGCTGAACCTAACTTGAGGCGGAAAGCGAACCTTTCTTCACTTAACAACCCTCATGTCAGCTGAGCTCAACTAAAGGTGGAGAAAATTTAACACCTCTGGTCGAGCTGAACTCGACCTGAGGTGGAAGGCGGAAACTCCACACCTAACAGGGAGTCGAGCTCTCCTAGAGGTGGAGGAACTCAACACCTAACAGGGAGCCGAGCTCACCTGGAGGTGGAGGAAACTCCACACCTATCAGGGAGCCGAGCTCACATGGAGGTGGGGGAACTCAACACCTAACAGGGAGCCGAGCTCACCTGGAGGTGGAGCAACCCAACACCTAACAGGGAGCCGAGATCACCTGGAGGTGGAGGAAACTCCACACCTAACAGGGAGCCGAGCTCACCTGGAGGTGGAGGAACTCAACACCTAACAGGGAGCCGAGCTCACCTGGAGGTGGAGGAAACTCCACACCTAGCAGGGAGCCGAGCTCACCTGGAGGTGGAGAAACTCAACACCTAACAGGGAGCCGAGCTCACCTGGAGGTGGAGGAAACTCAACACCTAACAGGGAGCCGAGCTCACCTGGAGGTGGAGGAACTCAACACCTAACAGGGAGCCGAGCTCACCTGGAGGTGGAGGAACCCAACACCTAACAGGGAGCCGATCTCACCTGGAGGTGGAGGAAACTCCACACCTACCAGGGAGCCGAGCTCACCTGGAGGTGGAGGAACTCAACACCTAACAGGGAGCCGAGCTCACCTAGAGGTGGAGGAAACTCAACACCTAACAGGGAGCCGAGCTCACCTGGAGGTGGAGGAACTCAACACCTAACAGGGAGCCGAGCTCACCTAGAGGTGGATGAACCCAACACATAATAGGGAGCCGAGCTCACCTGGAGGTGGAGGAAACTCCACACCTAACAGGGAGCTGAGCTCACCTGGAGGTGGAGGAACTCAACACCTAACAGGGAGCCTAGCTCACCTGGAGTTGGAGGAAACTCCACACCTAACAGGGAGCCGAGCTCACCTGGAGGTGGAGGAACTCAACACCTAACAGGGAGCCGAGCTCACCTGGAGGTGGAGGAAACTCCACACCTAACAGGGAGCCGAGCTCACCTGGAGGTGGAGGAACTAAACACCTAACAGAGAGCCGATCTCACCTGGAGGTGGAGGAACCCAACACCTAACAGGGAGCCAAGCTCACCTGGAGGTGGAGGAAACTCCACACCTAACAGGGAGCCGAGCTCACCTGGAGGTGGAGGAACTCAACACCTAACAGGGAGCCGAGCTCACCTGGAGGTGGAGGAAACTCCACACCTTATAGGGAGCCGAGCTCACCTGGAGGTGGAGGAAATCAACACCTAACAGGGAGCCGAGCTCACCTGGAGGTGGAGGAAACTCAACTCCTAACAGGGAGCCGAGCTCACCTGGAGGTGGCGGAACTCAACACCTAACAGGGAGCCGTGCTCACCTGGAGCTAGAGGAACTCATCCATCTTACCAAACCAATTACCCTTTCTGAGGTCTTGCCCGCAGCGAGTCGACCCGATGAGTCTCTCATTAGCCGGCATGACTGAGCCCGGTGAATGGTCTCTAGTCGGGGATCTTACCGATTGGAGGCGGAAGTACCCGTCCACATCCTAGGTGCTTACCTTCACCTGGCGGCAAAGGAACTCAACACATCCTCAGACCGGCTTCTCTTCTTGGAGCCTTACCATCTCAAACGAATCTACCCGATGAGCCTCCCAGCGATCGACATCAACAACCTCGGGCGAGTGGTCTCCAGTCGAAGACTCGACCTAAAATGAATCCACCCGACGAGCCTCCCAGCGACCAGCATCAACAAGCCTGGGCGAGTGGTCTCCAGTCGAGGACTCGACCTAAAACGAATCTACCCGATGAGCCTCCCAGCGACCGACATCAACAAGCCCGGGCGAGTGGTCTCCAGTCGAGGACTCAACCTAAAATGAATCTACCCGACGAGCCTCCCAGGGACCGGCATCAACAAGCCCGGGCGAGTGGTCTCCAGTCGAGGACTCGACCTAAAACGAATCTACCCAATGAGCCTCCCAGCGACCGGCATCAATAAGCCCGGGCGAGTGGTCTCCAGTCGAGGCCTTGACCTAAAACGAATCTACCCGACGAGCCTCTCAGCGACCGACATCAACAAGCCCGGGCTATTGGTCTCCAGTCGAAGACTCGACCTAAAACGAATCTACCCGACGAGCATCCCAGCGACCGACATCAACAAGCTCGGGCGAGTGGTCTCCAGTCGAAGACTCGACCTAAAATGAATCTACCTGACGAGCCTCCCAGCGACAGGCATCAACAAGCCCGGGAGAGTGGTCTCCAGTCAAGGACTCGACCTAAAATGAATCTACTCGATGAGCCTCCCAGCGACCGGCATCAACAAGCTCGGGCGAGTGGTCTCTAGTCAAACACTCGACCTAAAACGAATCTACCCGACGAGCCTCCTAGCGACCGACATCAACAAGCCCGGGCGAGTGGTCTCCAGTCGAAGACCCGAACTAAAACGAATCTACCCGACGAGCCTCCCAGCGACCGGCATCAACAAGCCCGTGCGAGTGGTCTCTAGTCGAAGACTCGACCTAAAACGAATCTACCCGACGAGCCTCCCAGCGACCGACATCAACAAGCATGGGCGAGTATTCTCTAGTCGAGGAGAAGTTTTCAACTTAGGGAGAGGAGAAGTTTTCAACTTCTTCCTGGCCTAATTGATGGCCAATTCGTCCACCCTAAGTGTAATCGAAATCTCCACTTATGGCCATTAATGGCAATCCGAGTAACTCCCCACCCTTAGCCTCAATCGACCCTTTTAACATCTTCAGAGGTTGGAAAAGAGTGAAGCCCCCCTCTTCCCCAAAGAAATCGAGCACCAGGAGCACGGATCGGCATGGCACCAAAATCTCCAGCACCGTCAATGGCAACTCGCCGGAATTCATGCCACCAAGCCCCCACACATGTCTGATCCTCTTCTCCTCCCTTAGTGCTAGATCTTTTCATATTTCGGGGTTTGATCCGTGCACAATAGGGCTCAGATTGTGTTTCCGAAAGAGTACGTTTCATACTCTTTTTCCTCCTCTAAAAACTGGATCCGACCAACTCCGGCCGGCCAACCACCCCTATCGCCGGCCACCACCTCAACGGAGGTGGTGGTGGCAATGGCCGGCCGGAAAGAGGCGTAGGTGGCCGGGAAATCACCCCGCAAAGAGGCCCAGGACGGGCTGTCGCGAGCCGTCCAACGATTGGGGATGATGACGGAGAACCGTCAGATCTGTTTATTATTGCTTACGGTTATATCACTTATTTCATCGAGCACTGTAAGAAATTCGTCGAACGATTAATTCGTCGAACGGGAGGCGTTCAGCTTTAGTCGAGCGCTATTATAATAGAAATTAGTCGAGCGCTGAATATTAAAATTTTGTCGAACGAAAAGTTTTCGTCGAGCGTTGTTTAACTCTGTATTAGTCGAGCGCTGTTATGCCCTGATTTAATCGAGCGAATATTTCGTCGAACGCTGATGTGTTCAGCGTTCGTCAAGCGTTGTTATTCGTTAACTTAGTCGAACACAATTAGATGTCAACTTAGTCGACCGCAGGAAATAATTCATCGAACGAATATTTCGTCGAACGCAGAGTTTTTCTGCCTTCGTCGAGCGCAGTTAAGATCGTCAAACGCAGAGTTGTTCTGCTTTCGTCGAGCGATATTTAATTTTCGTTTATGCAATTTCTATCACTTATTTTGCTGTACCTAGATCTAATTATAAAAAATACTTAGGCCCCTCTACAAAAAAGTGGTCAACAACAAAGTTGTAGCCCTTGGAGTCTACTTTATTTTAAAATTAATTTCACCCCAAAAGGAGTTGTGTAGCTCCCTGTAGGTCCATTTTGGTGGGGCTGGTCCCTAGTGTGGGACCGCCACCATTTCTTGAATAACTTTTGATTGGGAAATGATATGGACTTGAGATTTGAAACATAGTCTACTTATACCTACACACACATCATATCCAAAGATAAGATTTATAGGAGAACCTTTTTCTAAGGTTTTTGAAATATTTTCATAAATCATCTAATAATTAATTAGTGGGTTAAATGACCTCCAATGCCCTCCAAATTTTGGTGGATGCTCCTTAAGGTTATGTTATGACCTAGTTAAAAATATCAGCCCAGTTGGGACTGTTTTGTTTGAGTATTTTGTAAACCCAAGTTAGGACAAATAGGGTCAAAGTTAGGGTATGGTGGTCAAAACTCATCACCATGAAGTGAAACCTTGGTAACTGGTTTAGGATCACCTAATACACCTCCATGAGTGATATGGGGTGGTGTAGAGGTGGGTAAGCCCTAGAATACTAGTTCTATTCCTAGGTGTGCATTTAGGACCTTGTGAAGGCCATGTGGTCAAATGTCTCTTGATGGTTATGAAACTTAGTGGATAAGTTTATAGGATGTAAATAGGCACTGTGTAATTTTATAAGAATTTTGGGAGCAATTATTCCCTTTGAATTAGGTCATAATCACTTTAGAGAAATTTCTTATAAGAGATGATTACAGGACCAAAATGCCTTGGATGATACACCTTTGGTAATTTTTGTGTATTTAATTGAATGATTTAACCAGTACTTCATTCACAAGGCACCTATTTTGATTTAGAATTAAGAAAAATAATTGGGGGTCCAATACTCATTGTTAAATTGTGTAAATTGGTGATAGGACATTTCGGAGCATTAGAAAGCTCTGTGAATTTTTATAGAAGTTTTGAAGACTCAAATAAGTAGGCTACTTTCACAATTTATTTAATTTGAGGTTTTCTAAAAGTATTTATTTAAATAAGACAATGATTCCCTTAAATCCTGGAACTTAGTCAGTAGCCTTTTCTGATGAATACAAGAGTTTGGTAATTTTCCCATAATTTTAGTGTTGATCTTTTTGGTGGTTCCTTCATAAAACTATGATTTTGGATAGATGATAAATAATTAAATTAGAGGAGAATTTCTTACTGTAAAAATATGATATGCTGTTTCTGATGTTATTTAGTCACCATAGATTTATCATAATTTTTGGAGAGACATATCATAAGATTTACTTACACATCATGTTCATTTTCACACTTGGCAAATGTTTGGAGAAATTAAAATAAATATTAATTAATTAGGGAAAATATGATTCTCTGGAATTAGTCTTATAACATCATGATAGACCTCCAGTAAATAGCTTGGGTCAGTTGGATGAATATTTGGAGTATCTCTAGTTGTGAGCGTGATATAACTCATTTGGTCTGCGTATAGTAAAACTGTGAAATTTGAGAATCAAGTGGATCCTTAGGAGGGAATGGGAGGTAAGTGGTTTACCTAGTTTAGTTGAGAAGGTATGATAGTCAACAAGAAGGATTATAGATGGTAAAGGTGTGCTTGGTGAGTTATAGGGAAGTTGCACTTGGGGTCGACGAAAAATCGTCTTGGAAAGTCATGAGTCACTTAGGGTTAATTCAAGAGTAATGACGAGGAGGGTATCCTTACGGGTAGATACCAACAACACTAAGTGTCTTGAGAAAAGAAACTTTGGGGTGTCATCCCATTACTGTTCCTAGTACCGTAGCGAGCCTCTTACAGGGTAATCCTCGGGAAGTCCAAGATTAACCATAAGTCGTAGGAGTAAGAAGTTGTTATACAAGATTAACATAATAATACTCTCACCCACACCCCGTTATCATGGGAATATTAGTCGGTTTGGTCTTACTAGCGGTAGGCTCGGTGGTTGTAGCAGTAGACTAATTAGTCTGGTGAGCTTGTGACTCAGTAAGGTTTGTGGGTACGGACGGGTTGGTCCAGCGAGCCGGTGGCTAGAAAGGTTATTGATGATGGGAAAATTAGCCCGGGGAGCCTATGGCTCGGGATATAGTAGAACATGTTGCATGTTCATGAAGGTGGTGGGTCTCCGGTATTGGACGGTCGTTCACACCGACGTCAATACGTTGACTCGGCAAGTGTGGAATTTGCACTTAGCCTTGAAAGTCTGGTGGTCCAGCCAGTAAGAGTACGCAGATGCTCCGCGGTTTTGCGTTGAGGCGTACGATAGGTCTAGGTAGGGTAGTGTGAATACCAACCTAGAGGTGGGCGAGGCCCAACCCACCGCTTCCGTTTGCCACTACGGAAGTATCCTGGGAGTCTTGCTAGCTCCAAAAAGGGGGAACTAAATGTCTACGCGCATAGAGTCTAAGTGTGTGAGTTGCACTTGTATGAACATAGCATAAATTGCATAACTTTGTTTGTCATAGCATAAACATTGCATTTCAACCCCTACCCCTATCGTATAAGTCGGTTATGGGACTTCTTATACGATAGGCCTTGCTTAACGACCCCTTGGTCTATAGGTTTGTATGGGCATTCCGATAAATCAATGGTTACTTTTTTATTACTATTGTCTTTACTTACTGTACTTTACTTATTCTTTACCTGCTATTACTATGCCCCTTTACTGCTTCAGTTATATATATACCCATGTGTAGTGTAGAAACATTTCCTGTACCACTGTCACCTGCTCTTTGTTATACCCCTTGTTGTCCTCTGCTTTATCCTTTCCGCTCGGTGCCTAGGAGTCACCGGGGGAGGGGTGGGGGATTGGCTTAGTCTTTTTGACTAACGGTCGGTGGACCATATCACTTTAGGAGATCGAGGAGACGCAGCAGCACCAGAGGCCGGTGCAGATGGAGGCGGGCCAACCTATTACAGGAGCATCAGATTCAGGATCAGTGAGTGATTAGTAGTTAGCTTCCGCGAGTGATCTTGTAGTGAGGACATGATGTACTGGGCAGGAGCCCTTCCTTCTTCTTTATTATTGTAACAATCTTTTATTCAGTTATTATCTGTGGACATTTACCTTTATGGTTTTATATTTCATGTTGATTCTGTGGACTTTTCTTCTTTAATGCACTTTTTTTGTGATCAATTTGGCCGGCAGGATCGGTGTTTTGTAGTGGTGACCTTCCCGAGTGAAGGGGTCACTGCAAAGCGGCGGTTCTGGGCCTAAGACCCGGTGTTTGAAAAGAAAAAAATGGGGTCTTACAAGTGGTATCAGAGAAAACCTCGATCCGAAGAAAAGAAGTCAACAAACCCTGGGCCACCCCGCGCGAGCTTAGTTTGAGGACAAACTAGCATCGAAAGCAGTGGTGTGCCTGTATGGGAATCACATTGAAAAAAGGTCCACTTTTAACTGAATCTTCTTGGTCAGTTTTCCCCTACGAGTGTCAAGTTTTCTTTGTAGCCTGTGGCGAACCTTGCCCCCTTGCAGGGAATACCTCTGGCTGCAAAGATCTCGTTAGATAGTCCCTTAGTTAATGAGTTAGACTCAACCCTACTATGACACGTGACTTACCTTAACAATTTATACCGTGACCTAGTCCAAAATAGACCGTAGGTATAACTTTTGGTGGAGGTACGAGGATACCCCAAAGAGACTGGAGAAAGAGAGATTGACTCAGAAGCAAAATGGTATGAGACTCATAGACTCAATCCTCGTATCCGTGACATGATTACATTAATACAATCACCATGACAAACACTGAGGGTCGGATAAGAATTGAAGTTCAGAAGGGACCCGTTTGGGATTGGGTGACATGTTGATCCTGATAAGGTTGTAGTAGAGGATACCTAGAAGAGTCTAAAGTGTGGAGTATACCAACAAGTCTCAAGATAGAACCCCAAGTCTAAGGTTGTGTGCCCTAAGGATTGCTTGCATACCTGGGACGAGTATAACATGGTGTTATTGAAGATACTTTGCCCAAAAATAGATAGAGGCTAATCTTTTGTTTATTGGGGCTTACCTTTTGTTTATTGGGCAAATTAATGACGGACTTGGATTTCCCTTAGACCAAAGTTAGAAAAATTTTGTGTCGTGAACAATAATGATTTTGAGGTTGATCATATTCGATGTCACTTGGACAAAGATGAGATGGTGTAAAAGTAGTTCTGGAATGATGATCTGAGGTGTTACCAGGACAATGAAAGGACATCGTAGATAGAACAACAGCTTGACCTTAGTTGAATCATTGGAAATGTAAGTTGCCAAGATTAATCACTTAGGGATGCAGATGCCCTTCTGGAAGTTGGGAACTGAAATTAGGTCGTGCAAGCTTTAGTTATATTTGAAAGTTCTGGTAGTTTGGTGCTTCGGAAGTGATTAATTTATGATTCGTTAAAAATCACGCCCTGTCATGGTAAAAATTTTAACTACAATAATAGCCCTTATACCTTGGGAGCTTTGATGACAGATAACCAGAGATCTTAGATGATGACCTATTGAATTTAGAATCTAGTGTTTGAGTCGACTATGATAAGAAAAATCTAAGTTTATCTTACCTTGGACCATTCGAAAGTGATCGAGACTAGCATATGTGGAAGTGATAGGAATTTGGTGAAATAAATGTGAAGATATTTTCTTGATGAAATTGACTTGTAAAAATCTTAGGGTTTCAAAAGATTTTACCCGTATACCTTATGAATCAAACTCCACGTAGAAAATGATTGGGAGTTGTCTTACCAGCATGGATACTAATTATGGTTGGTTAACATGTACTCAGAAAGGTTCACAAGTGCACCACCATTAAAATTTAAGGATGATTGGGACGCTAGACAATCCGAATAGTTCCATCAATAGTATGAACTGGAAAAGTTATAGAGTAGAGATGAGTGATTACTCGGATGCACCTGAAGGAGTAAGAAATTGAACGTGTGAAGAAATCTGTAGAGGCATAAGAATCTGCCCAGGTTAGAGTGGAAGATCGAGGATAGATTGACCAAGGTAGTAGGTCACCCCGGTCAGGATAGACGATACGACGGTGCGAATCTTGCGACGCAAGAAGATTCCGTAGGTAAAAATCATGTTGTAAGATTATGGACAGGAGGAGCACACCTGGGAGCCACTAGAGCTGGTGTGGAAGAGATAGTCGATGCTCTTCAAGCCAGGAATAGTTTCAATTCTTAGGGGAGGTTACGTTCAGTCACTCTTGGTGAAAAACCCCGCAAGCCTAGCCTGAATTTCGAGGACGAAATTATTTTTTTGTTTATTGGGATTTGTAACATCCCCCAAACAGCTAGACCCCTACGTTGGTTTTGTCATTACTAGGTCATGACAAAACCATAGGAAGAGCTCAAGACCTTATGAACATAGGTAAGAAGGAGAAAACCCAAGTGGTCTGCAAATAGCAATTTTCAGATACCAAGCCTAGGGTTGGACTTTAGGACCCCACCTTGGACCTTGACCCCACAATATCATCCCTAACCCATTAGAGGTCTCCTTGAAGCACCAGTGACCCATTGGGGTCAACCTAAGAAGCCAATTTGACTAAAGTCAACCTTAACCCTAAATTGGTCAAACTAGCTCGATTAAGGTCAATTGGCCCCCACCATGCCAAATTGACCATGCCCCTACCATTGTATGGGTACTAGGATCATAATGGACCAAAATGCCCCATCATGGGGCCTCCAATTTGACCAATTTGTCCTAAACCCTAAATTGATCAAAGTGCCCTAATAAGGGGCAATTCACCCTCACCTTGTCAAATTGACCCTACCTAGACCTTCCTAACCTTTAAGGGAAGTCAATGGAGCCCAAGCCACCCTTTGGGGTCAACCCAATTGGTCAATTTGACCAAAGTCAAACTCAAGCTTAATTTAGGTCAAAATGATCTAATTTGCCCAAATTGGACCCAAGCCACTTGGGTTAGACCCAATTAAGGTGGTCCACCACCTAATGGGGATTGAATTCTGCTGAGGTGGACATTCAATTTGGAGAGCGTCGGCCAGGAGAGAGAAAGCCCATTTTGGAAGAGAGAGAAAGAAGGGGGAGTTAATGGAGGAGACGGAGAAACCCCTCAATCTGAGCAATTAATGGCTCCATTCATCTCCCCTTGGGGAGAGGAGAAGTTTTCAGCTTCTTCCCGGCCTAATTGATGGCCAATTCATCCCCCCTAAGTGTAACCGAAATCTCCACTTATGGCCATTAATGGCAATCCGAGTAACTCCCCACCCTTAGCCTCAATCGACCCTTTTAACATCTTCAGAGGTTGGAAAGGAGTGAAGCCCCCCTCTTCCCCGATGAAATTGAGCACCAGGAGCACGGATCGTCATGGCACCAAAAGCTCCAGCACCGTCAATGGCAACTCACCGGAATTCACGCCACCAAGCCCCCACACAGGTCTGATCCTCTTCTCCTCCCTTAGTGCTAGTTCTTTTCATATTTCGGGGATTGATCCGTGCACAATAGGGCTCGGGTTGTGTTTCCGAAAGAGTACGTTTCGTACTCTTTTTCCTCCTCTAAAAACTAGATCCGACCACCTCCGGCCGGCCAACCACCCCTATCGCCGGCCACCACCTCAACGGAGGTGGTGGTGGCATTGGCCGGCCGGAAAGAGGCGTAGGTGGCCGGGAAATCACCCCGCAAAGAGGCCCAGGACGGGCTGTCGCGAGCCGTCCAATGATTGGGGACGATGACGGAGAACCGTCAGATCTGTTTATTATTGTTTACGGTTATATCATTTATTTCATCGAGCGCTGTAAGAAATTCGTCGAACGAATAATTCGTCGAACGAATAATTCGTCGAATGGGAGGCGTTCAGCTTTAGTCGAGCGCTGAATATTAAAATTTAGTCGAACAAAAGGTTTTTGTCGAGCGCTGTTTAACTATGTATTAGTCGAGCGTTGTTATGCCCTGATTTAGTCGAGCGAATATTTCGTCGAACGCTGATGTGTTCAGCGTTCGTCGAGCGTTGTTATTCGTTAACTTAGTCGAACACAGTTAGATGTCAACTTAGTTGGCCGCAGGAAATAATTCGTCGAACGAATATTTCATCGAACGCAGAGTTGTTCTGCCTTCGTCGAGCGCAGTTAAGATCGTCAAACGCAGAGTTGTTCTGCTTTAGTCGAGCGATATTTAATTTTCGTTTATGCAATTTATGTCACTTATTTTGCTGTACCTAGATTTAATTATAAAAAATACTTAGGCCCCTCTACAAAAAAAGTAGTCAACACCAAAGTTGTAGCCCTTGGAGTCTACTTTATTTTAAAATTAATTTCACCCCAATAGGAGTTGTGTAGCTCCCTGTAGGTCCATTTTGGTGGGGCTGGTCCCTAGTGTGGGACCGCCATCATTTCTTGAATAACTTTTGATTGGGAAATGATATGGACTTGAGATTTGAAACATAGTCTACTAATACCTACACACACATCATATCCAAAGATGGTATTTTTAGGAGAACAGTTTTCTAAGGTTTTTGAAATATTTTCATAAATCATCTAATAATTAATTAGTGGGTTAAATGACCTCCAATGCCCTCCAAATTTTGGTGGATGCTTCTTAGGGTTATGCTATGACCTAGGTAAAAATATCAGCCCAGTTGGGACTGTTTTGTTTGAGTATTTTGTAAACCCAAGTTAGGACAAATAGGGTCAAAGTTAGGGTATGGTGTTTACCTTGGGGGTACGGTGGTCAAAACTCATCACGTTGAAGTGAAACCTTGGTAACTGGTTTAGGATCTCCTAAGACAACTCCATGAGTGATATGGGGTGGTGTGGAGGTGGGTAAGCCCTAGAATACTAGTTCTATTCCTAGGTGTGCATTTAGGACCTTGTGAAGGCCATGTGGTCAAAACTCTTTTGATGGTTATGAAACTTAGTGGATAAGTTTATAGGATGTAAATAGGCACTGGGTAATTTTATAAGAATTTTGGGAGCAATTATTCCCTTTGAATTAGGTCATAATCCCTTTAGAGAAATTTCTTATAAGAGATGATTACATGACCAAAATGCCTTGGATGATAATGAAACTTGGGTAATGTCTATTTTATCATGATATACACCTTTGGTAATTTTTGTGTATTTAATTGAATGATTTAACCAGTACTGCATTCACAAGACACCTATTTTGATTTAGAATTAAGAAAATTAATTGAGGGTCCAATACTCATTGTTAAATTGTGTAAATTGGTGATAGGACATTTCAGAGCATTAGGAAGCTCTGTGAAATTTTATAGAATTTTTGAAGACTTAAATAAGTAGGCTACTTCACAATTTATTTAATTTGAGGTTTTCTAAAAGTATTTATTTAAGTAAGAAAATGATTCCCTTAAATCCTAGAACTTAGTCAGTAGCCTTTGCTGATGAATACAAGAGTTTGTTAATTTTCCCATAATTTTAGTGTTGATCTTTGTGGTGGTTCCTTCATAAAACTATGATTTTGGATAGATGATAAATAATTAAATTAGAGGAGAACCTCTTAATGTAAAAATATGATATACTGTTTCTGATGTTATTTAGTCACCATAGATTTATCATAATTTTTGGAGAGCCATATCATAAGATTTACTTACACTTCATGTTCATTTTCACACTTGGCAAATGTTTGGAGAAATTAAAATAAATATTAATTAATTAAGCAAAAATATGATTCTCTGGAATTAGTCTTATAACATCATGATAGACCTCCAGTAAATAGCTTGGGTCAGTTGGATGAATATTTGGAGTATCTCTAGTTGTGAGCGTCATATAACTCATTTGGTCTGCGTATAGTAAAACTGTGAAATTTGAGAATCAAGTGGATCCTTAGGAGGAATGGGAGGTAAGTGGTTTACCTAGTTTAGTTGAGAAGGTATGATGGTCAACAAGAAGGATTATAGATGGTAAAGGTGTGCTTGGTGAGTTAGAGGGAAGTTGCACTTGGGGTCGACGAAAGATCATCTTGGAAAGTCATGAGTCACTTAGGGTTAATTCAAGAGTAATGACGAGGAGGGTATCCTTACGGGTAGATACCAACAACACTAAGTGTCTTGAGAAAGGGAACTTTGGGGTGTCATCCCATTACAGTTCCTAGTACCGTAGCGAGCCTCTTACAGGGTAATCCTCGGGAAGTCCAAGATTAACCATAAGTCGTAGGAGTAAGAAGTTGTTATACAAGATTAACATAATAATACTCTCACCCACACCCCGTTATCATGGGAATATCAGTCGGTTTGGTCTTACGAGCGGTAGGCTCGGTGGCTGTAGCAGTAGACTAATTAGTCTGGTGAGCTTGTGACTCAGTAAGGTTTGTGGGTACGGACGGGTTGGTCCAGCGAGCCGGTGGCTCGAAAGGTTATTGATGATGGGAAAATTAGCCCGGGGAGCCTATGGCTTGGGATATAGTAGAACATGTTGCATGTTCATGAAGGTGGTGGGTCTCCGGTATTGGACGGTCGTTCACACCGACGTCAATACGTTGACTCGGCAAGTGTGAAATTTGCACTTAGCCTTGAAAGTATGGTGGTCCAGCCAGTAAGAGTACGCAGATGCTCCGCGGTTTTGCGTTGAGGCATACGATAGGTCTAGGTAGGGTAGTGTGAATACCAACCTAGAGGTGGGCGAGGCCCAACCCACCGCTTCCGTTTGCCACTACGGGAGTATCCTGGGAGTCTTGCTAGCTCCAAAAAGGGGGAACTAAATGTCTACGCGCATAGAGTCTAAGTGTGTGAGTTGCACTTGTATGAACATAGCATAAATTGCATAACTTTGCTTGTCATAGCATAAACATTGCATTTCAACCCCTACCCCTATCGTATAAGTCGGTTATGGGACTTCTTATACGATAGGCCTTGCTTAACGACCCCTTGGTCTATAGGTTTGTATGGGCATTCCGATAAATCAATGGTTACTTTTTTATTACTATTGTCTTTACTTACTGTACTTTACTTATTCTTTACCTGCTATTACTATGCCCCTTTACTGCTTCAGTTATATATATACCCATGTGTAGTGTAGAAACATTTCCTGTACCACTGTCACCTGCTCTTTGTTATACCCCTTGTTGTCCTCCGCTTCATCCTTTCCGCTCGGTGCCTAGGAGTCACCGGGGGAGGGGTGGGGGATTGGCTTAGTCTTTTTGACTAACGGTCGGTGGACCATATCATTTTAGGAGATCGAGGAGACGTAGCAGCACCAGAGGCCGGTGCAGATGGAGGCGGGCCAGACTATTACAGGAGCACCAAATTCAGGATCAGTGAGTGATTAGTAGTTAGCTTCCGCGAGTGATCTTGTAGTGAGGACATGATGTACTGGGCAGGAGCCCTTCCTTCTTCTTTATTATTGTAACAATCTTTTATTCAGTTATTATCTGTGGACATTTACTTTTATGGTTTTATATTTCATGTTGATTCTGTGGACTTGTCTTCTTTAATGCACTTTTCTTTGTGATCGATTTGGCCGGCAGGATCAGTGTTTTGTAGTGGTGACCTTCCCGAGTGAAGGGGTCAGTGCAAAGCGGCGGTTCTGGGCTAAGACCCGGTGTTTGAAAAGAAAAAAAATGGGGTCTTACAAATGACAAGGAGGACTTCCTCCTGGAATCTATCCACGTAACTCCCCAACATCACCCCTGGCCTTTGCCAAACCAAGAACAGGGCCTCCGCCCCCTTCCTCCTCTTCTTTGAAGTGGATAACCTTAGCAAGAAACTTCGGCGCAGGTCCTCAAAGTCGTTGATGGTTCCCGCTGGGAGTTGGTGGAACCAGTCTCTCGCCTTCCCCCTGAACGTGACCGCGAAGAGTCTGCATTTAAAGGCATCTGACATTTGCGTGATCGAGGTCATGTCTTCGAACCACTGGAGATGCTGAACAGGGTCGTCCTTCCGTGCGTAGTAAGACATGTCAGGCTCGCTGAACCCATATGGAATGGGAGCTGAGATGATCAGCTCGCAAAAGGGACTTCCCCATCCTCCTTGGCGAGTCAAAGGCATTCTCTCTGCCTCCCTTCTTGGGTAGCCGGTCCCAGGAGAGCTGTTGAAGAACACTCTTGCTTGAAGACCCGAGCCTTCCCCTATGGTCAGCTCCTTCCCTTGCCGAGGTGCTTGCTCCGCCTCCATCAGTGATTGCGAGGCGAGCATGGGCGCGGGTGGTGTCGAGCACTCGCCGTGAGGGGGGAGTGCGACCTGCAAGAGCTCCAGGATTGACTTCCTGAACTCGTCAAAATCACCCTTCTTCACGTACTCGCTGGTAGGGGCGAGTCCCCCAGCTCATCGCTTCCAGCCATGAGACTGGTTCAGGGCTTTCCGAACTAGCTGCGTCCACGCTCACTGGTCTTGACGTTCGAAAGGGAGATGCAGCTAACCCTTACTTGACCCGAGCTAGACCATTGACCAGTTACTAAGAACCGAAGAACCTTTCCTTTGAAGAACACCTAAGTCCGCAAATGGACCCCTTAAGCTGCAGTGTGGAGGTCCCACCACATACCCAGAAGCTCACAAGGAACTTCCCCTCCCAAGCTAATGCTGAGCCTGGGCACCTTGGAGGGCACTAAAGGTGTTGGAACCATAGATTGTGATTTGGGTTAGGATCATATGCTATGCTCACTTATGATAAGAATCAAATGGTCCCTTATGATAAGCTCAGATGATAACTTATGATGATCTGTCAAATTAAACTATAAAGATCACCTGTTGATTTTATAAGGAAACGAAAATTTTCTAAGTAAATATTTCGATCGGCGAAAGTCTATCTGCGCTCGACGATTTGTTCTCAGCGCTCGACGCTTTTTCTTAAACTCAGCGTTCGACGAAATCTCAGCTGAGATCGACGAACCTCGTTCTGAGGTCGACAAACTTCGAGCTTAGTTCGACAAAATTCTCTATCAGATCAACGATCATTTCATCTCATCTTCTCAACCAAGTCAAATATTTCTCTCAAGAGATTTTATCTGTAAAGAAAGATTTTCTTTTGGCATGCGCATTTAAGGCTCTCCTTCTTGAAAAATCAACTGTTCATTTCCAAGGAGAAAATCAATAAAGACAAGTCCTATCATACCTTAAATAATTTTGTCTTTTCTTATAACGGCTACAGAGCGGTTTACAGAGACATACAGCTATATATATAGTTGTGTGGAGAAGAGAAATATACATAGATACATACATAGATACATACATAGATACATACATAGATATACATACAGAGATATATACAGAGATATATACAGAGAGACACAGAGATATAAAAATACAGAGGATGAACACTTAAAGGTTCAACAGAAGTATCCGAAAAGAGCACAGAGATAGATGTTTCAGAAAGGCATTAGTGATATACATATATATACATCTTGCACTAATTCTGTTTTGCAGAACTCTTCTTCCTCATCTATGAGCAACAGCACCAACTAGCTCAAGCTTCAAATTTCAGACAACAATCAACAATCTGAAAAGAACATTTATTCAGGATTATTTGCTGGAATTTCAAAGAAGCTGAAGAGGCCTTATACACTTAAGCAAGGCTCACCTGACAGCAACATCTCATCTTCTCAGGGGGAGCTTTGTTCAAGATCAAAAATCATTTGTCTTCTCTTTCTTAAAACAGAGAAGAACATCTAACTCTTCCTTACCCCATCTTGTAAAGGGTTCTAAACTCCCTTCAAAAGTTTAACCTTGGTGGCAAGACACCTTATCAAAAAATCTAGTTTGGTTTTTGAACACCTTATCAAAAGTTCATTGGTGATTTGGGCACCTTATCAAAATCCCATTGGTGGCAGGGCACCTTATCAAAAACCTGTAGTGGATTCCTACCAAGTGAGGTAGAAGAGTAGATGTACCCTATTGAGAGGGGAACTACTATAAGTTTCTTGTGTTCTCTGTGATTGCTTTATTTTCTTTATACTGTGTTGTGCTGAATGTGTTTTCTATATGGTAAATAATTAATTAAATTATTATACATCACCTATTTTAATTCCGCTATCAAAAACCCCTCAGTAAATCACTCAAGTTTTTAAAATACTCTATTCACCCCCCTCTAGAGTAAACTAGATCTAAAACCCCTCACTTTCAATTGGTATCAGAGGGAGGTTTGGTTGCTACAGGCTAACACCTGAACCAACAAAGATCTTCCTTAGATCTATTTACTTTAGTGTGTTATTACTTTATCTTGTTTTATAAAAACCTCATGGCACAGAATACAGATTATGCTAGCTCCAGACCTCCTATGTGCAACTTAAGCAAGCTTGCACTATGGAAGGCAAGAATAAGGTTATATATGAATTCAATTGATGAAGATATTTATAATTTTATTTCAACAGGACCTCCATCAACATATGATCAAAGGAAGCTGCAAAGTGCTAATGCAGAGGCTATGAAGATACTAGCTCAAAGTATGTCAAATGACATTCTTCAAAAGGTTGAAGACTACAAATCAACAATGGACATCTGGAACTCCATTACAAGTATGGTAAATGAATTTTCTTCCACCTCTACAATCTGTATTTATGATACAGAACCTCAAATTAGTCTAAGTACAGAAGAAGAAAAGAAAGAACAAAAAGCTAGAGCTTTTTGCTTGCTGGCGATGGGCCAAACCACAACTTAGATACAAAATATGAATTTAATGAAAGTTCTGCTGAAGAGCCGGAGTCATCATCAAGATCATCTGAAGATGACATTGATGCAAATAACAATGATCAATACTTGAGGGTTATATATGACTCATACAATGATCATTCTTCCTCATCCAATTCCAGTAATGAGAAAGATGAGAGAAATTTCTGCATGATAGCTATTAATGTCTCAGCAAACATTTCAGAAGGATCAGACAATATTGCTTATCAGATTGTATCTAACCTAAATCTTAGCTCCACTAAGTTTAGAAATAATTTTAAAATTCTCTGTTTAGATTCTAGAGAATTTAAGAAATAAATTACTTCATACAAAACAGAGTTAACAAGGATAAACAATCTAACTTTTGAAAATAATAAAATCAAAATAAATTTGAAAAACTCCAAAGAACAAATTCTATCTTTAAAAATTAAACTAATTAAGGCTAAGAATAATAAAATTAGTTATGAACATCAAAATCAAGAATCATTCTTAAACTCATACTTTAATGAGATAAAAAGGCCAAAGAAGCTTTTACTGCTACAAACATTAAAAAATTCTGTTGATTTCTTCTATCAAAGTCAAATAACTTCAGGTTCTCATAGACTTTCTTAAGTGCATAAAGACTGAGTACTCTGCTACAGTTGCATTGATTAGAAATGTTCATGGCACTGAGTTTGAATCTCTTCTCATGCAAGAATTCTATAAGAAAGAAGGTACTAGGCTTTGACTCTCAGTCCCTTGAATATATGGGGCAGCTGAAAGAAGAAATAGAACCCTAAATTAAGTCTATAACAACATTACCTGTATAATTCTCAAACTTAAAAGTAAAGAAGAAGAATTCTGAACCAACTAATTAAGAACATGTGGTTATGAAAATTGTGTTCACATAAATAAATAGATTAAAATTATCCTCACCTAAGAAAATACTTGAATTAATCAAGAAAAATTCATAATGAAAACATAAAGCAAGATGAGAAGACACAAATAGAATAAAGTTAAACAGAAATCAATGAATTAATTCTCTCAAAAATAGTACTTAAATAATTATCACTTGATAAACAATTAAAAATAAGTAATCAGAATTATTTCAGTTAAAGACAGTTCGACCAAATATTTAAAACTTAGTCGAACGGAGATCGACGATCTTAAGCCGTTAGTCGAACAACGCTCAACTAGGCTATTCTCTCCTTCAACAAGATTAACTCGTACTTAGTCGAACGGAGATCGACGAAAGATGTACGACGCTTCATATTTTAGAATTAGCTCTATTTTCGTCGCCCTCCTTTCCACGGTTTTCCTCGACTTCGTCGAACCCTAATATATATTCTAAATTTGGGTTAGGATTCATTCGCGCTTTCTGAAACTTGTGTCTCTTCCTCTTCTGCTCTTTCGACTCCTACCTTCTTCATCTTCAAATGGCGATCTCTCATGCTGTCCTCACCTCAATGAAATTCGACACCAGCTTCGACATCGACATGGACACCTTCTGTAACTCAGACCAGGTCTTCCAAGACATCCTTCAGAAATTTGAAGCCCAGCAACTAAAGAAGTTCATGACTTCAAGGATAAAACTTCCAGTTAACGAAATCAAGGAGTGGGCACACACCTCCCTGAGTCAGGATGATGAAACCCTAGTAGGATCAGTATCAGGTAACTAAACCTTTCTAGCCTTTTTCCGTTCGTTCTAATCTGATAAAGTAGACATTCTGGACAACTCCAATGAGAAATTAGACTTATTCTAGTAGTCTCAATCCTAAACAAAACAGTTTTATCTGTAACAGGAACTCAAATCACTCTGTCCCCCACAGTTGTGACTGAGGTATTTGGATTAGTAAATGGAGAAGAAGACATGGAAATCTCCAGTGAAGAGACTGACTCCTTGCTAGATAGGATGGGTTATAATGGAACCAACCCAAAGCACCTCCTAAAGAAAAATTTGTCTATAGAATACAGACTTTTGGCTGACATAGTAGGAAAAGTGCTGCTTGGAAAGCACTCAGCTCATGATCACATTACAAGGCACCAGTTGCTGTTAATGGGTGCAGTTTTGGATTTGAAAAAGTTGAACTGGGGAGCTGTATTGTTTGACTGCATCAAAAAGAAGATTTCCAAGATGAGCATAGGACATGGAAGAGCACTGGGACTACTTCTAATGAGTAAGTGTCCTGAGCTATGTGTATCTCCCAAGATACATATAAATGCCTCCAAGAGGATCACCAGTGCCCTCTTTGGCAAATGGAAGAGAATCATCATCAAGACTCCCAGAGCAGAGCCATCTAAGGTCTCAAGGGCTGTATCAGCCACTCCCTCAACTCCATTGGAAGAAGTTCCCTCCATCACTCCTTCTCTTCCACTCTCAATTCCTCCTTCTCAAACTCCAGATGGCATTCCATCATCTTCTATCATTCCAACTCAACAACCTACATCCTCACCCTCTTCACCTCATCTAGATCATACATCATCACCAGGGCATTCATCCCCTCATGATGAAATCATGACTGATTACACTTCTCCTATCATCACTCCACCCACATCCACATTCAACATTGAATCACTCCACCTCATTCTTAATTCAACTTCACTACAAGTTGCATCTCATCCACTCCCTCAGGAAACAACTCCTGAAATTCCCCCTCCATCAATGCCACAGCCTTATCTATGCAGAAATTGTACAGCTGCTTCCATTCCTTCCACCTCCATTCCACCCACTAAACATACTCCACCATCATCTGACACCATGTTAGTTGATATTTCTTCTATAGGTAATCAAATCTTTAATTACCTTCAACCTCACATTCAGGAGCTCTTGACCAACAACCTAGCTCCTATTCTTCTTTCAATCAAGGATCTATCATCCAAGATTGATTTTCTTTCTTCTCAGCTTCCTTCATCCTCTTCTGTCCCTTCTTCCTTTTGGGGCCTTGATCCATGCTATCATGAATCTAGGCAGGGGGAGAGATCATATGAAGAAGCTCCAGAAGCTCAAATAACTTCAGAGATCATCACTGATGGTGATTATATTATCCATCCCTCAGTTGATTTATACAAATTATTATCTATGTATGATATTGTGAATAGTCCAACAACATCAAAAGTACCAGTGTACATAGAGGACTCATCCAAGGCCTTGATATGCCTTCCTCAGCCAGCTCATTCATCCATCATAGAAAGTTTCATATCAACCATCTCTTTCACTTCTGATCAAGATATTCAGATGAAGGATGCTCCTGCAGAACATGAGAATGCTCCTGTAGAATCTCCTAATGAAACAACTTCAGAATCAGCTCTCTCTCCTCCTCCTCCTCTATGGAATGAAGAACCAATTCCAAGCTTTGAGGAAATATGGAGAGAGCAAGATGCAGCCTTTGATGAAGCTGAAAAGCAAAGAAAGAAAGCTCTTGAATTGGTTAAATTAATTGATGATCTTTATGATAACCCAATTCAATCTTCTGAAGATTCAGATACAAATGATGATGATGATTCTAAAGAAGACAAGAAAAAGAAAATGGCATCAAAGAAAAGGAAAGCTGCTTCCAAGATCCCTTCCAAACCAAACCCCAATCATGACATTCCATACTACATTCTCCACAACATCGAACCTTCTCCAGAAATGCCTTATTGGCAAAAAATTTCTAAGAATCAAATGAAAGAAAGGAAGAAAAAGAGAAAGTACAGCTCTTCTACTCCTAAGAAAACTTTCAGAGGACCTCCTCCTCCTCCTCCAGCTGCAGGCTCAGCTGGATTAAGCTCTCAACCTTCCAAATCACACCAACATCAGCAAAATCCAGAAAGGAGCTCAAGCAACCAAAATAAATCTACAAACTCAGATTCCTACAAAGGAGAAAGCAAGCAGACAAACTATCCTATATCAAAAGGACTTAAGCATAGGGAAAAGAATCCTCAGCTTGTTTCATCCAATCCAGAATTTTCTTATGATGAACAGCCAATATCTCATATCAATGCTGAAGCTGATGAAATCTCTCACATGGTTAGATTCAGAGAAACAGTTGGATTAGCTCAAATCAACAAAGCTAAAGCTGAAGGAAGAGACATTTCTCAGCTCACCATTATGTCCTCTTACATAGAACATGAATTCAAAAGTATAGATCCAAAAGGCATATTTGCAGCAGATGAGTACATGAAGATTCACCCTGAAGCCATTTTACCAACTATTGTAGAACTAAAGATTTTGGGTATTCAAGATTGCAAGATGAGCAAAGCTGAAGCCTTAGACCCAAACAGGATTATTGCATTTCAAAAGTCATTTGAAGACAAGAAGAATCCTTAACCTATGAACTCAAAGTACTATAACTCAATTTTATCTGCTGAAGTAAATCCACATTCTGTCAAATATAATTATATGCTTTGATGTTTATTCTCTTACTGTTTTTCATTTGAACTCTTGGTTAACAAATATCTCCAACCCAAATAGGGGGAGATTGTTGGAACCATAGGTTGTGATTTGGGTTAGGATCATATGCTATGCTCACTTATGATAAGAATCAAATGGTCCCTTATGATAAGCTCAGATGATAACTTATGATGATCTGTCAAATTAAACTATAAAGATCACCTGTTGATTTTATAAGGAAACGAAAATTTTCTAAGTAAATATTTTGATCGACGAAAGTCTATCTGCGCTCGACGATTTGTTCTCAGCGCTCGACGCTTTTTCTTAAACTCAGCGTTCGACGAAATCTCAGCTGAGATCGACGAACCTCGTTCTGAGGTCGACAAACTTCGAGCTTAGTTCGACAAAATTCTCTATCAGATCAACGATCATTTCATCTCATCTTCTCAACCAAGTCAAATATTTCTCTCAAGAGATTTTATCTGTAAAGAAAGATTTTCTTTTGGCATGCGCATTTAATGCTCTCCTTCTTGAAAAATCAACTGTTCATTTCCAAGGAGAAAATCAATAAAGACAAGTCCTGTCATACCTTAAATAATTTTGTCTTTTCTTATAACGGCTACAGAGCGGTTTACAGAGACATACAGCTATATATATAGTTGTGTGGAGAAGAGAAATATACATAGATACATACATAGATACATACATAGATATACATACAGAGATATATACAGAGATATATACAGAGAGACACAGAGATATAAAAATACAGAGGATGAACACTTAAAGGTTCAACAGAAGTATCAGAAAAGAGCACAGAGATAGATGTTTCAGAAAAGCATTAGTGATATACATATATATACATCTTGCACTAATTCTGTTTTGCAGAACTCTTCTTCCTCATCTATGAGCAACAGCACCAACTAGCTCAAGCTTCAAATTCCAGACAACAATCAACAATCTGAAAAGAACATTTATTCAGGATTATTTGCTGGAATTTCAAAGAAGCTGAAGAGGCCTTATACACTTAAGCAAGGCTCACCTGACAGCAACATCTCATCTTCTCAGGGGGAGCTTTGTTCAAGATCAAAAATCATTTGTCTTCTCTTTCTTAAAACAGAGAAGAACATCTAACTCTTCCTTACCCCATCTTGTAAAGGGTTCTAAACTCCCTTCAAAAGTTTAACCTTGGTGGCAAGACACCTTATCAAAAAATCTAGTTTGGTTTTTGAACACCTTATCAAAAGTTCATTGGTGATTTGGGCACCTTATCAAAATCCCATTGGTGGCAGGGCACCTTATCAAAAACCTGTAGTGGATTCCTACCAAGTGAGGTAGAAGAGTAGATGTACCCTATTGAGAGGGGAACTACTATAAGTTTCTTGTGTTCTCTGTGATTGCTTTATTTTCTTTATACTGTGCTGTGCTGAATGTGTTTTCTATATGGTAAATAATTAATTAAATTATTATACATCACCTATTTTAATTCCGCTATCAAAAACCCCTCAGTAAATCACTCAAGTTTTTAAAATACTCTATTCACCCCAACTCTAGAGTAAACTAGATCTAAAACCCCTCACTTTCAAAAGGTCACCTCACCGTCCACCTTCAATGACAGGGGGAGGGAGGGGTAGTGCTTGATCACAACACTCACACGAGGGGGGGGGGGGGGGGTACCAACATCCCTTCCCAAGGTGCCCATGGGGGTCTATTTATAGACTTCCCAAAATTGGGCTGCGGATAGCCCAAAATCTACTATCCGCAGCTCAACCACGAACCTGAACGACCAACACAGGAAGGGGGCGAGTGGAGGTTGAGACTTCCACTCTCCCCATTGTCGGGGGTCGGGTGAGTGGACCAAGATCCACCACCCAAACTGAGCGAGTGGACCTCATGGTCCACTCAGCTAACCGGGCGAGTGGACCATAGGTCCACTCGCCCAGTTGCCCAGGGCGAGTGGACCTATCGTCCACTCGCCCACATGCCTGGGGCGAGTGGACCAAAGGTCCACTCGCCCCCTCACTTCGGGCGAGTGGACCTATGGTCCACTCGCCCCTCCACTCGGGCGAGTGGACCTTAGGTCCACTCGCCCGGAGCCTTGGGCGAGTGGACTTAAGGTCCACTCGCCCATGTGGGAAATGTTCCTCCCGGGGTCTTCTCTTTCTCGGTCTCGGCTACCTTTGGCTAGTCAATCTTCTGCGTCATGGCCAATCTCTCTACCATGACCTCCGCATCGGGCCACACCGACTCGGAGAATATGAGGGTTGTACAATTACCCTCAATATTCCCTTGATTTGAAGGAGCATCACACTCAATGCTAAGTACAATTTGTATTTGATAAACCATATTTTACATCATGACTATGTAGGGTTAGGTTATTCCAAGATGTGGAATAAGTTTAGTGGTTTGCTGCCAAAACCGCTGAGATGAGTTCTCAGTCTCAGCTGAACCGCTGAGACAAGGCCAGGAGCTGCTGAGAAGGAGTCTGGGTCTTCTGAGGTGTAGATAGAGGAAAATCACTGAGATAACTGTCTGTCTCAGTGGATCCGCTGAGATGGAGATAGAAGTAGCCGCTGAGACTGGAAGCTGTCTCAGACCAACCGCTGAGACAGATTCAAATGTGCTGGCGGGTTTTGCTTTTGGCGTAAGTTGCAGTAAAGCAAGATAAGGTGTTCCAATCACCTCCATAATGTGTTAGAGGCCATCTGATAGCCGTTGAAGACTGAAGGAGTATAAATTAACAAATTAGGGCTTTGTAAAAGCCAAGCTTTTGGAAAAAGAACTTACACCTACTGTTCCATTGACGGCTGTCCAAAATATTTCTCTTCCTGCTTCCTGAAGCTGCAAGGAGAGAAAGTTTGTTCTTCCTGAATAAATCAAGAAGTGCAAGTTGATTCTTGTTCATCTACTAAAGAGAAGGATCAGGATTGAGGTTACTGAACTCTTCCCTCTTTCAATACTGCAACTGCAGTAAATCAGCAACAGAAGACCAAAGGGTTGAAAGATTTATTTGTTTTAACTTCTGTTGTAAGCATCACTTATAACTCCTGTAGGAAAATATTTGTTCTGCACTTGTAGGGCATTTTGCCTGAGGGTGTAGGGTTGTTGGGCCTGAATGTAGAGCTGAGAGTTCAGCTTGAGTGTAGGATCTTAGTGGAGATCTGAGGTAGGACTTCTTGATAAGTCTGAGTTGGTAGGGCTGCTGTGCCTGAGGCAGGGTTGTTGAGCCTGAGGTAGGGTTTGGAGAAAACATGAGAGATCCTGAGGGATCTGAGTTGTAAGCTCTTGGAGCTGAGATTGGAGGAGTTGGTCTCGTCTAACTCATTATTAGAAAGGTGAAGGGGGGGGGGGGGGGGGAGAGGACTACTCAAGACACTCTGTCTTGAGGAACCTCTATAGATGCTTGTGTGTTTTCTATGTGCTTGATTTATAACTGACATAAACTCTGAAAACAACTAGGCATAAGCTTAGAAATAAAAGAAACCTATTCACCCCCCCCCCCCCTCTAGGTGATCAAGACTACATCCTAATAAACAATCAAGGGGAACCCCATCAATTGCCCCCAGTTTTTGGAGACCGAGATTTGCAATCCATAGTCCAAAAAATTCTACTGCTCTTCATGAGTCCGCAGGAGTGTGTATCGCTATGGCGGCTCTCACGCTTTGTAGCAAGAAACTACCGCCTTACAACATCAGGCTAACCAGGTGCTTACACAGATGCGATCCCTTCAGCTTACTTGGGAGCATTCATAAAATCAGACACCTAATCCAAAAATACTAAATATTAAAAAATTAAAGCTTTTAATTGCAATACATTTATTTCCAAGAATAAAAAATATTCATTTAAAGTAGAGAGTATTGACTCTTCCTCAACGTGATTTAGGTATTAATGAGGATATTTGATTCCTCCTTACTTTCCCCTTTCCTTTACTGGCGCCACTTCCATAGCTGGAACTTTCATCCTCCCTATAAATTTCACTAGAGGGCATTGAGTTGAAATGATAAATTTCTTTGAACACTAGTGAGAGAAGGTAAAAAAAAATTTATTTTTTCACACTTTGCCATATTTGAACAGAAAAACCCGCGCGAGAGCAAGCTTGCAATAGAGCACGAACATGGGGAGCACACCTGAGCACTTTAAACCTCAAAGCGACACAGTACTGTCATGCTCGGGGTGCGGTGCTGCCGCGCTCGGGGCACGACACTGTCGCGCCCGGGCAGCGTGACTTGTCGTGCCCAGGGCATGACGCTATCGCGCCCGGGCAGCGCGGCGCGCCGCACATGGGGCACGACACTGCTGCACCCGGGCAGTGCGGCGTGCGGCTCATGGGGCATGGCACTGCCGCGCTCGGGCTGTGTGGCTTGACATGCACAGGATGTGGCACTGCCGCACTTGGGCAAAGCGTTATGTCGTGCACGACACTATCGCGCTAGTGCAGCATGGCCTGCCACGCACAGAGCCGAGCACTATTGCGTTCGGGCAGTGCAGCCTATCGCGCACGGGGCGTGACACTACTGCGCTCTACCAGTGCGGCCTGCCGCGCGTGGGGCGCGACACTGCCGCGCCTGGGGAATGATGGATGACGAGTTATACTCTGAGGAAACCCGCATGAATGATGGTCTGAGAAGACCACCTTTGCTAAATTAATAGAACTATGTGGGTCTGAGTCCGTATGCATGATGATACGAAGTACATATGCGGTGGTCACAAGAGGACTTCCGCGACCCAATATAAGTCCAGATATTTTCTCCCTTGATTTTATACTATGCTTGATGCTAATAGAGATTGGATTTTATTCGTGGTTCTAATAACTTGTTCTAAGCACATGTGACAAGTGAGAGACAACACCCAAGTGTGGAGGAGGCCACGGAGCAGGCTACTTCAGGTATATATTTGTCAGGTTGCATCTCCTTTTGTGCCCTATCTCATGGTATATATATGTATATGCATTGGTACTGGACTTTTGATTAATAGGGTATAATGCGACAGAGAGAATGACATTATGTAACATCCCGATTTGCGCCGCTCTGTTCCCGTCTGCCGCTCGTTTGTCTCTGTTACTTCCGTTCGACGAAGGTATTAGGTTACGAAAAAGTCTTACCTAAAGAATGCAATATTTTGATATTTAATGGGGTGTTTTCTGATGATGTGCAAGAATTTAGGGAACATAATTTAATTCATGTTCTTAACAATTTGCAGCAGGTAGGAATTTGGCAAGAAAACTCTTTTTCCTCCTTCCCCTTCTCTTTTCCTGGATCTTATATGTGGCAGATCTCCTAGTCTTTGTTTTGGATATATATATATATATATGCTACAATTGCCTGGTTTATATACTATAAATTTGTTGGCTTATATGCAGAAATTTCCTGATTATAGAGTTATAATTGCCTACCTGGTGGATTCCTCCTGGTTCGATTTAGCTAGTTCCTGATCCAAATTGATTTGGGTGTTATTTGTTAAATTCTGCATATTTCCTATCAGTACTGGGTTAAATCGTTTAGGTATGTCATGGGAGAAATAAAACAGATAGGAAATGAGCCACGGTTCGGGCAGCCGATCGGCGTTCGACCAAGTCGCTTCCGTTCGACGATCGTCGAAGGGGAAGCGATCGACGAATTAGTGTTCCGTTTGACGAATCCGTCGCCGAAAGGCGATCGACGAATTAGTGTTCCGTTCGACGAATCTGTCGCCGAACGGCGATCGACGAATCTGTTCCGTTCGACGAATCTATCTGCCGAACGGCGATCTTCTTCCTCTCCTTATTCTTCATCTTCTTCCTCTCACTTCAGCGAACTAGTTGGGGGAAATCTTGGAAGAGCAAGTTAGGAGGAAGATTTGAGCTTGGCCAACTGTCGCCATGCCGCGGAGGAGACAACCGCGAACGTCAGCCAGAAATCAGGTGACTTCCTCCCCTCTCCCTTGGTGCTAGATCTTTAGATCTGAATATTAGGCGAGACATTGAACTCAAAAGAGTTTGATCCAGTGAATTTCATGAAGTTTCGTAGGAAGAGACCAGGCTAGAACTTTCTTTTTAGGGCGCTGTTCGACATGCTATTATCTTCAATCAACTCCTCTCTTCAATACGAAGACTTAGAGCTTGATTCCGTGAAGACTGGTGGTCTGTGGAGGGAGTATTGGAGGAGAGAGATTTTGGCTAAAACCTAAGTCATCGGTTGAAGAAGACGATGAACAGTTAAATCGGGTTTACTTGACGATTCGTGCTGATTTCTTCTTGGCTGAAGGAAGAGCAGATTTGAACGTGATTTTTAGATGAGATCTGATTGGATGTGGACTTTGGGTTCAACTAGAAAGTTGTAGCCCTTGATAATACCCTTCCAGAATGGGGTGACACGTCTAGATTGGAGGAGCGTAGCTCCCGGAAATTCAGTTTTAGTGGACAGCATCAGGAAGGTTTATAATCTTATTATTGTTGAGATGTCTCCTTAAACCAATCTTCAATCAGTGGTTTACGTGGACTCGTAAAAAGTACATGTACGAACTAATGTTCATATCATGTGATAATCTATGGATGGTTTAGATTAGTGATGACCCTTCAATAAGGTTGATACCTTTGATTGTGTTAAGGCACGTTGTGATTTGTGCATGAGGGTCGGATACTGGTGATATGTGCGAGCTTACTAAATTAGTAGAATATGAATATGACACCGTGACCACAAGTAGTCCTGGAGGATCTTGTGGAGTAATTTCCATGTTTTGCGCACGCCACTACACATGAGTTATGATAACTCGGTAGGGGTAGAATTGATTGCTTGATGCGGGTTATAAGATAGGGTTATATCTTATGGTGAAACGTGGGGGGGGGGGGGCGGTCGTTTGGGGCCTTGGATGCTAGTTAGCATCGGTTGAACGGGTATGTGTGAAAAGTGAGAAGGCTCCTTCAGTGAGTCCTTGGGTGCTTGATAGCACGGGTGTGCATGGGAATTACATGAATGTGCATGGCTTACACACGGTGGTGTATGGATCCTGGTTGGAGGATTACTTGTGGCGGGTCTACGTGCTTGCTAGTCGTGACACCGATAGAAGCTGGCGGTTAGACTCTAGGCCGATTGGGTTGGACTCTTTGTGCTCACCTACCCAAGTCCCCTTCTGTGTCCTTGAAGGCTCAGCATGATGCGAGCAGTACGCAGGGTCTCCGCTATGTGTTCTTAGCGTTGAGGCATACAGAGGCCTAGGACTGGTAGTGTTCATACCCTCCTAGTAGTGGAGGAGCTCGTTCCACTGTCTCCGTCTGGCCACGACGGGAGATGCCTGAGTGGTTAGCTACCCCTCAAAAAGCGAGGACTAACGGTCTATGTCGACATAGCATATATGCATGGGTGAGTCATCATAACATAATCATTGCGTTGCATTCATCCTTCATAATCATTGCATTGCACCGCATTGGATCCTCAACATATAAACTTGTATGGGCACCTTTATATGATGAGTTACCTTCATGTTCAGATCCTTAACTTATAAGCTTGTATGGGCATCCTTATAAGTTAAGTTCAATTCGGTTCTGTGATACTCTGCTCATGCTTTCTTATTACTAGTACTTGCTTATAACCACTGTTATTTATGCACATGTTAGTTAGAATTATTGCAAGTACTTGAGTACTTATACAACCGACATATATGAACAACCATTCCTGTCACCTGCTTTGTATATTATTGCTATATTGCAGTTTTTCTTCCTTTCCTACCGCCTGGTGCCTTGGATTCGTCGGGGGAGCGGATGTGAAGCCACTTAGTCTTTATGACTGTTGGGTCCAACGTCTCCTCACTTGACCCGTAGCGCCCTTCCATTGATATAAAGATTAAGTTGCGCCTTCACCAACAGTCCGGGCTTTTGGTGTAGTTGGTTGCGCTGGGTCCTCTCAATTGGTATCAAAGCAGGTTGCGGGTTCGAGACCGGGGGGGCGCTGATAATTCCTGAAATTTTCTCTACCTGTGTGGGTCCCGGTGGGTCAGGCGGCCGCAGCCATGTGTCAAGCCACCTCTGAGCCTGCGGGCCATGTGGAGCACCTCTGAATTGTGGGTCGTGCTGGACGCTGGGGGGGGGGGGGGGGGGGGGGATTGTTGGGTCCAACGTCTCCTCACTTGACCCGTAGCGCCCTTCCATTGATATAAAGATTAAGTTGCGCCTTCACCAACAGTCCGGGCTTTTGGTGTAGTTGGTTGCGCTGGGTCCTCTCAATGACTAACGGTTGCTACATCCCTCTTTTTAGGAGCACATCCTGGAGCAGCAGCGCACGACGCTGGAGGAGAATAGCCAGGTCAGGACGACAGGGCCGGAGGCCACGATACCCTCACTACCGTCGGTGACAGATGTGAGCAAAGTTTGAGATGTAGCCCTTGGGGCATTTAGCTTGATACTCTGATACTTTTGCAGGAGCTCTCAGAGCTTCTTGTATTTTGTACTTATTTGGACACTTACTTATGTGAATATATTTGTTTGGCTTCTTGCTTGTATATTAATGATGGGTTGGCGCTGTTCAGTTGGTTTGGCCGGCAGGATATGCGTCTTGTGGGGGAGGCCAGCTCGTGTGCTGGTGCTCCCGCAAGGCATCTGTCCTGGGCATAAGACTACCCCCGGCCTTGTCGTTTGTTTCGGGAGGGGGATCTTACACATTATTCATGCAGGTCTTTAATATCAGGGTTTCTGTGATAATTAATCTTTCACTATAGATCATGTCTTCCGCTAAATGCTATAAAGTGCACTCGTTAATGATGTCTTCCACTAGAAAAATGCTTTCCTACTCTGATGGTGTGTAGTGATATTCGCTTAACATCACCCATATGCATGACAACAAAGTGTTTAAGGATAGAGGTTGGGGAAGAAAGTGCCTCCACCCTTTGCGGTCGCCTGAACGTCATGCATAAATGGTCGTGTGCGATAAGATTCCTCGATCGGACTGCCGATTCCTAAATGGGGGTCTTACACAAGGACTCTCTTGATTTTATGCAGGAGTGTTCCCGGATCTCTGAGGAGCTCCATACTGAGATCATGACTAAAGAGGTCGAGCCGCTTCTGGAGGATGAGTGCAGGATTACTTTCTCGAAGGGCTTTAGGAAGGCTCTTCGTGTGGCAGAGAGAAGGCTTGGGTGCAGCACCGCGGGTCTTAGTCCTGGTGATTCTTCAGAGGATGATGCTTCTAACGTAGAAATTGAGGGGTGACATAAGTGTTTTCTTGTGTTGTTGCTCGAATTCTTATTCTGCTTTTACGCTTGTCCCATTTTTGTTGCTCGGGACGATGTATTTGTGCCTATTTTCATTTACAGTTTTGTGTTGTTTTGCATTTTTTGACTTCTTGAACTCCCCTTATGCTTTTTGGATACCTGTTAGTTGTTATACATAGTCTTTGGTTGGTCTTGATATGGTTTCCTTGAGGGATTCTCCCATTGTATGCCCCTAGTTTTCGGAGACCATAATGCGTAAGATATGAAAATTAATCTTGAATATTGCTCTTGAGAACGCCCGGTAGTTTGCGCGCGCCTCGCAGAGCTAGCCACCATCTTGCCGAAGACTTTGCCTTTTTACTTGAAGATTCGTTGAGGGAATGCGATTCTTGCCTAGTCGTGAGGGGGCATGCCCTCAGCGGTCGGATGACGCAGACTCGCTCTCAATGTGGAGGGCTAGCCACCATCTTATCAGAGGTTGTCGCCCAACCATTTGTAGATTCGTTGGTGAAATGTGGTTCTCGCCCGTTCATGAGAGGGGAAGGCCCTCAGCGGCCGAATGACGTAGGCTCGCTCTCGATTTGGAGGGCTGGCCACCATCTTATTGGTGGTTGTCGCCTTACCATTTAGAGATTCGTTGGTGAAATGTTGTTCCCGCCCTGTCATGGGGGTAGGCCCTCAACGGCCAGATGGCATAGGCTCACTATCGATATGGAGGGCTGGCCACCATCTTATTGGAGGTTGCGGCCTTACCATTTGGAGATTCGTTGGAGAAATGTGGTTCCCGTCGGGTCGTGAGGGGGCAGGCCCTCAGTGGCCAGATAACGTAGGCTCGCTCTCGATGTGGAGGGCTGACCGCCATCTTATCGGAGTTTGTCGCCTAACCATTTGGAGATTCATTGGGGAAATATGGTTCCTGCCTGGTCATGAGGGGGGAAGGACCTCATCGGTTGGATGGCGTACGCTCACTCTCGATGTGGAGAGCTGACCACCATCTTATCAGAAGTTGTCACCTTACCATTTGGAGATTCGTTGGGGAAACGTGGTTTCCGCCGGGTCGTGAGGGGGCAGGCTCTCAGCGGCTAGATGAAGTAAGCTCGCTCTCGATGTGGAGGGCTGGCCTCCATATTATCAGAGGTTGCCGCCTTACCATTAGGAGATTCGTCTGTTGAAGATCGCTCATTGTGGTCAAGAACCTGAAATTATTTAGTTAGAAATAAAAGCGTGGATACACTCTTAAATAGAAACGAGACGAAATTGCTATAAGTCCTTGAAGAAATCGATTTGGTTTAGGCATCGGTCACTCTGATGACTGGACCTCAGTTGCCTCTTCCCGAGCTGCTTGCCTCTGAGCTGTCTTGCGAAAGATCTTAAGTTGTCCCGACTGGACGAGGCATTCGATTTCGTCCTTCAAACATAGACATTGCCTCGTATGGTGCCCAGGCCCCTGTGAAAGTCACGAAACTTGGATTGATCCTCCGTGTTGTGAGGGAGCGGTCTTGGCCACTTGATGATCTTGCTGTTGTAGATCACAAATAGGATATGCTCACGGGATGCATTTAATGGGGTGTAGATCCGAGTTTTCTGGTTCATCAACCGTCGAGGACTGCCCGACCGGCTCTGGTTAGGCCAACTGGCCTCCGTGAGCGGTTATTGTCCTTTCCTCTTTAGGCACATGGTTTTAAGCTGCGTATTTTCCAAGATTGATCTTCGGTCCGGTTATCATCAGTTGAGGATCGAGAGTCCAATGTTCCATGGACTGATTTCCGTACGCGTTACGGGCATTTTGAATTCCTGGTGATGTCGTTTGGGCTGACGAATGCACCCTCTGCTTTTATGGATTTGATGAACAGAGTACTTAGAGATTATCTGGATCAGTTCGTGGTGGTCTTTATAGATGACATGTTGGTTTATTCGCCAAATGAGAAGGAGCATGCTCGAGATTTATGCTTGGTGTTGTCGACCCTGAGAGCACACAAGTTGTTTGCCAAGTTGAGCAAATATGAGTTTTGGCTTTCTCAGGTTTCCTTCTTGGGTCATGTGGTGGGCAAGGATGAAATTTCTGTGGACCCAGCAAAGGTTGCTGCTGTTTTGGATTGGAAGAAACCGACAACTCCTAAGGAAATCAGGAGTTTCTTAGGGTTGACAGGTTATTATCGAAGGTTTGTGGAGGGATTTTCAGGAATTTCTGCGCCTCTAACCAAGTTGACGCAGAAAGGAGCAACTTTTATTTGGAGCAAAAAGTGTGAGGAGGCTTTTCAAGAGATAAAGAGAAGATTATGTTCTGCCCCAGTTTTGGCTCTTCCTGTTGAAGGGGTAGATTTTCAAGTCTATGTTGATGCTTCGCAGATTGGTCTTGGATGTATTCTTTTGCAGGATGGGAAAGTGATTGCGTACGGGCCGAGGCAGCTAAAGGTTCATGAAAGGAACTACACTACGCATGATTTGGAGTTCGCTGCGGTGATTTATGCCTTAAAGCTTTGGAGTCATCTGTTGTACGGGGTGTCGTGCAAGATCTACTCAGATCATAAGAGTTTGATCTATGTGTTTTTGCAGAAGGAGTTGAATTTGCACCAGCGTCGGTGGATGGAGTACGTTGCAGACTATAATGTGGATATCTTATA
Organism: Dactylorhiza incarnata; assembly: GCA_033032865.1. Classification (NCBI taxonomy): domain Eukaryota; kingdom Viridiplantae; phylum Streptophyta; class Magnoliopsida; order Asparagales; family Orchidaceae; genus Dactylorhiza; species Dactylorhiza incarnata. Next base: position 3,458,074 of record JAWHQI010000079.1, on the reverse strand, counting down.
TCACCCAGGCAAGGCGAATGTAGTGGCAGATGCTCTAAGTAGAAAGTTTGCTTCTGCTTTCATCCTCTCTGTGCAGTCTCTATTGGAGAAGTTTTATTTGATGAGCATAGCGGTGAAGTCTAAGGATGGACCGTCTAGTATGGAAGTTGAAGAACCCTCTTGGATTGCGCTGGCGAGGTTACATCAGAAGGACGATCCTGATTTGTAGCCCCTCCGTGGTAGAGCCGAGAAAGGTGAGTTGCCGGATTTCTCGATCGATGAAGAGGGTACCTTGAGGTACCGTGACAGGTTTTGTATTCCCGCTGTGGAAGAGATTCACGCGAAGATTTGTGAGGAAACTCACGATTCCAGTCTTGCATATCATTCTGGTTCTACGAAGATGTACCTCAATTTGAAGCAGATCGTTTGGTGGCCAGGCATGAAGAATGATATTGCAAGGTTTGTGTCGAAGTGTTATACTTGTCAGCGCGTCAAGGAAGATCATAAGAGACCCAGAGGCAAGTTGACACCGTTGGATATTCCTGCTTGGAAGTGAGAGAGTATCTTTATGGATTTCATTACCGGTCTGCCGAAGACTCCCCGAGGGCATGATGCGGTGTGGGTGATCGTGGATAGGTTGACCAAGTGTGCTCATTTCGTGCCTTATAAAATCGGTTATTCTATGGAAAAGATTGTCTCGCTTTATTTGCAAGTAGTTATTAGATTGCATGGGGTGCCAGTGAGAATTGTGTCAGATCAGGATTCCAAGTATAATTCTGGTTTTTGGCAGAGTTTGCAGGGAGCCTTCGGCACCACCTTCGGTATTCTACCGCATATCATCCACAGACGAATGAGCAGACAGAAAAGGTAAATCAGATTGTAGAGGATATGATCAGGTGTTATATTTTGGAGCATGGAGGAGTTTGGGATGAACGCCTGGGGCTTATGGAATTTGCGTACAATAATAGTTATCAGGAGAGCTTGCAAATGACTCCTTTCAAAGCTCTGTATGGGAGATGATGTCGGACTCCTCTGTTTTGGGCTGAAGTGGGAGAGAAGCCGATTTTGGGTCCAGAGGCCTTGGAAGAAATGAGTGTTGTTGTAATGCAGATCCGTGAGAAGCTTCATCTAGCTCAGGAGCACTATGAGAAGTATGCCAATCGGCGAAGGGTCGATTTAGAATTTGCAGTATGGGACATGGTGTTCTTGAAGGTTTCTCCGATGGCCGGTGTTAAGAGGTTCGGTAAGAACCATAAGCTAGATCCCAGGTATGTGGGACCATTTTAGATTGTAGAGCGCATCATAGTTTCTGCTTATAGGTTGTTGTTGCTTGCCTCCTTCCCTGCTGTTCACGATGTATTCTATGTGAACCAGTTGCGGAAGTGTGTTCTCAGTGATTGGCATGTCCTAGACTCTGAGCCCCAGTTGCAGCCTAATCTGTCTTATGTTGAAGTGTCTGTCTGTATCTTGGAGAAGCAAGATCGGGTGTTGCGAAGGAAGACGATTCCTATGGTGAAAGTTCTCTGGAAATATCAAGAGGTCAGAAGCGCAACCTGGGAGCTGGAATCTGCGATGAGGGAATCTTACCCTCATCTGTTCGTTTAGTTCTTTCTCAGTGAGCGTTTCTCCTGTTAATGTCTACTTTTTTTCTCGTTCCTTGATTAATGTTTGTGTTGTAAAGTTTCGGGGCGAAACTTTCTTGTAGGAGGGGTGATTGTAACGCCCCAGAATTTTCGATTTACACTTAAATCATTAATTCTGTCGTAGCGAGGGTGTTACCGTCTTAGGTGCGTCGTCGTAGTTCGTCTCGAGTGTTGGCGAGGTCACGTTTGATAAAAAAACTTTATTTATCCTGGTATGAAATATTTAATTAACATATAAACTATTTTATAAGAATTCCTTATCAAATTCTCTACAAAATTATATATATATTCTTATGAAAAATTATATGTAAAACTCGTATAAAATTTATATATAAATGCTAATATAACTTCTTATAAAAATATGTATATATGTATATATATTATTATATATACATTCATATAAAAGTCTGCATATGGAATTGGGCTTGGAAATGTGAGCGGGATCCAGTAAGAACCCATTGTGGACTTTTATTAAGAAAATTCCTTCATGTCTCCCGAGAAGACTCGTTTTTCTTCTTCTTCTTCTTGTGTCGTGGACTTCATGGGAGAGGGAGGAGGTCGAGGGTTAGGTTTTTCGTCGGAGGTTGTTTCCGGCGGTGGAGGTGATCGAATCTCTCGTCGGAGCGTGATTTAGGAGAGCTCTCGTCGAGTTCTTCCTCGGTGAAGGAGGTTTTGCGGCGTTCGCTTTTGGTTAAGGCAAGATAGCTTTTCCTTCTTTTTCTTCATATTCTTCTTTCTTAAAGTTAAACGAGTAATCGACGGGATTTGTAAGATTTTAGGATTTAATCGGCGGGACTGAGTGCCCAAGTTAAAATCAACGGACCTTCCCGTCAATCAATGGGGCCACCCATCGATTTTAGTTCGGCGGGCCTTCCCGTCGATCGACGAGAGATCCCGTCGATCGACGGGATCCCTTGCCTTTTTTGGGAGAGATGTTTTTTTAATATAAAAGTTCTTGTTCTTTCCTATGTCGCCCCAATAAACTCCGTTAGGTGGGTTGGTATGTTAAGAATTTTGTTTCCTTTGGGGTGCTTCGGAAACCCTAAGTTTTTGTGATGTCGCTTTGTCGAACGTTGCTATGTTTATGATTAGTTGATGTCGGTAAATTGGTTGTAGGGGTTATTCTGATTATTTTATCTTGAGACCTTTTGGTTGGTTTATTAAGCCTAGTAATGAGGTATTTACTCTTTCTTAGTTTTTCTGGTCGTATAGTGGGAAAGATTCTCTTTGATTCCTCTTTACTCTTCTTGTAATATGGTGAATTCTTTCAATTATTGTACTAACTTATCCAGTTGTTTGGAAGTACTTCTTTGATTATTCAAAGGTAAGAATTACCTTATGATTCGTTTGTCTTGGACAGGTTTGGCACCATAGAAAAAGAAATGTCAAACCAAGTAAGTTGCTGATAAGTATAAATTGAAATGATATTTTTTTATACATACTAGAGAGTGGGTGGATTTAATAGGCCCCCACCACAGTGGCTTCTTTTATACTGGAGTGTGGGTGGTATATCAGACCCCCACAACAGTGGCCCTATATACTGGAGAGTGGGTGAATTTATCAGGCCCCCACCATAGTGGCTTCTTGTAGGCTGGAGTGTGGGTGGTATGTCAGGCCCCCACCATAGTGGACTTGTAGGCTGGAGTGTGGGTGGATGTATCAGGCCCCCATCACAGTCCTTCTTTTCAACTTATCATGCAAGCAATTTGCAGGGTTTGGTTACTTTTCTACGCAGGTATGAACTCTGTTCTTTTGCTTTGCCACTTCTGTGCCTTACTCCTGACCGCATATTACTCTTGTTTTTTAATGTTGTTCTTATTATTACGGTTACTTGCAACCTTTTGGGCTGATGCATTCTGTTCTTTTGAGTGCCCCAGGTTCAGGTTCAGGCTTCGGTCAGTAGCTGCGGCGAACGGTAGAGCTGCGCTCTTGGTCCCCGGTAGTGGCACTTTCTTCCCTGCTTGTGAAGAGCCGTCTCTGAGAGGTTTTCCTCCCTGGTGAAACCTTGTGGGCTTATGTAAGTGGTAGAAGCCCGTAAGGTTTCTTTTTTGTATTCAGTGGACTTGCGGGAAGCTACTATTTTGTACTACCCTTGAGGTAGATAGCAGTTGCTCTTTAGGAAATGTGTATTTTGTTAAATTAGATGCGATACTTTATGTAAAGATTGCATAGCATAATTTTCCTTATTATGTAACATCTATTGTGAAATTGTGCTAAGTATTTTCTTATATATATAAAAAAATCTAGGCATGTGCTATTCTTGAAGACATGCTTGGTCTTCATGCTTATATAGGGTAAATGAACCAATATTTTTGCCGCATAAGTATATTTTCTATTGTGGGGCCGATTAACCCTCAGGACCGAGGGACACAGCCTCAAGCTAAACTCATTCCTTTACATTCAAAGATATCTATCTTTGGCATGCATGTGCGTAAAAGAGTGTTTGTTTGAGCGTCTGTAGTTGTCCCCTGCATGACGTAACATCATGACACGTATTTTCCCCTACTCTGATAATACGTAAAATAGATCGGGAAAATGCGGGTTGTGACAGTCCGCTTCAGAGAGTTTGGAGCCCAACCGAGATCCTCCCAAAGTCCTTGAAGGAGAGCTGGAACGCTGATGGAAACCTTCACAGGGGAGCTTGAAGCTTGATGAAGATCTTCAATGAGTTCTCGCCGGAAAACTCAAGGGCTCCTTCTCCAAATGCCAAAAAGTGTCTCCAAATGAAGGTCTAACCCTCCTTTTATAGTTTTTGAGGAGGGGCGTGAAAGAATTTAGGGGTTTAGATTAAATCACCTAGAGGGGGGGTGAATAGGTTTTTCTCATTTCTTTTAAGATTAGAGCTGGTAGTATCATAATGAGCCTACACAACCAATTAACTCAAGCTCATAAAATCACAGCCACAACACAAAGGATTTTATAGTGGTTCCCCAAGTGATGGGTAGTCCACTGTCCCCCTACACCCCTCTAACTCCAATGTTAGATAGGGTCAAAGATACTCCTCCAAGTTATCTTCTCAGCTTTTTGAGCTTACACCACAAGTTCCTCAAAACTTCTCAGATCACAGATGATCCTACCTCAGGACAATAGTCCCTACAGCTCAGGGCTATCACCAGCTCCTACCTCAAGCACAGTAGCCCTACAGCTCAGAGGAATCCACCTCCTACAACTCAGACCACCTCCTGGTCCTACTTTAGGCAACAGCCTATTACAATCTTCTCAGAGCTGAAAAGCTCTTACAAAACAAATTAATGAAGGAACAATAACCTTTACTACTGATTCAACCTGATTGGATTAAGGTATCAGTAGAATATCTCAGCAGATGCTGAACTTGAGCTGTTCCTGGACTGGTTGGTTCAGAGCAGCTCCACTGTCTTCTTCTTCAAAAGGAAGAAAGAAGACTCATGTCTCTCTTGTGAATGATGGCTTGAAGAGAGAACCACTGTTGTTCAAAGCAAGAGGGATGTTGTCGCTTCAGGAAGATGCAGACGGCTTTCTTTTACAGCTTGAACAAATTTTTGATAATGAAGGATGCCCCTCCTTGTTGCACTAACTTTAGCTTTTATAGTACTGTACATCTTCAACGACTATCTGTACGACCACCCTTGCCCATGCCGACAAAGGCATTTCTTTATTACTTTTTGTACCTTTATCAAACACAGGACGACACCTATCAATGGATAACATGCTTGATTCTGTCTCAGCGGATCCGCTGAGACGGCTCCTTGTCTCAGCGGATTAACAGCTGAGACATAGTTCTTCTCAGCGGTTGGCGCAAGCTGAGACAGCTACTCCTTTTCAGCGGTTCCGCTGAGATGGCTCCTCGTCTCAGCGGATCTGACCCTTTATCTCAGCGGTTCAGCTGAGACAAATCTCCATCTCCTAGGAGTTGCTTTCTCCTCATCTTAGGTCATGATTGGCCCTTTCTCTTTGAGTCACCTAAGCCTATATATCTTACAAAAATATGACTTTATCAAATACATTTTGTACCTAGCATTGCATAGTGACCCCTCTTCAAATCAAGGAAATTTGAGGGCAAATTCCCAACAATCTCCCCCTATTTGAAGAGGGCAAAACACCTGCCAATGCTAAGTAGCATCTTAATCAGAAATATGTCATTTTACTGAAGTTGATTAAATAAGTGGAGTTATGCCATTTTATGACACATATAGCTTGAGTAAAATTCTGTTGACATTAACAGTTTCTTATTTACACCAAGCATCATTAGATACACATCTCAACAACTCATGAAGACACACCACGTATATGTCTATTATATAATGACTCAGCATTTCTTCATTACTATATGTACTGTGCACAGGGTATTTAGTAACTATTAGGGCAAAGCATAGATATTCAAATGCAACATGCATACATGAACAACAAATGACACAAAATAATTTTCAGGGAATAAATGATCATTTCATTCAATTGTCCAAAACAGATATACACTATCAGTTTAAATCATATTGTTACATCAAACATCCTAAGTATTGAATTTTCTAGGATGAACCTTGGGTCGATGAGGAGCTTTCTCCTGTTTCCATGGACTTCCTCTTCCTTGCTTCTGCAGCAGCCCTCATATTTTCCTTCATTTTGAAGTACAGGAATGGCTTTGGAAGATATCTTGGGGGTATCCTCATAGGGGTTTCCCTTCTCACCAGATTTTCTTTGTGGATTCTTTTCCTTAGTGACTCCCTCTCAAGATGCTTGATCCATTCAGCAGGTGAGTAGACATGGTCAATATCCTTGAGTGGATTGCCATGGCTTACCCAGGTGTTGACTACTATAGTATCCAGTTCCAGATTATCTTCCTCTGAAAATGGATCATCCACCCTTTCCAACCTCTTCTGGGCCATGTACTCTTCAACAGTCTGAATGCCTTCTCTCCTTCTCCTCTTTGCTTCCCACTCATCTTGAATCTTTTCAGATTGACTTTGAAAATCAAAGTCTTCAGGTCTGTCTGAGTTCAGCACAGGAAGATTTAAGGCAATCCTGGTTCCTTGTAGTATCTTCAGACTTGTGGCCCTATGATCATCATTTACCATCTTAAAGCCTCCTCCAAGTTTATCTTGAATTTCATTTGAGGCATTGTTGACTTCTCCCACCACTTTCTTGTAGGCTGTTTGTTGGTTAGTGAGTAGCTGTTGGTGGGCATTCTCCAGGTTGGTGTCTAACCTCATGTGAGCATCCTCCATGTTTGTACTTAGCTTGGCAACTTTTTCCTCCCCCTTTTGCCTTCTTCATATATCCTCTTTTCAATTTCAGAGTGTTGGTCTAGTATAGATTGAGAGAGAGTTTGGAAAGTACTGTCTACATCATCCAATATGTTTTCTTTGGCTTTGTCAATGTGGGACATGACATGGTTGCTGGTTGTATTGGCCACTTGTACCATTCTGGCCACAACCTTCTCCCAGACATTATCATTCTTATAGACATGATGTTTTACATAGGAAATGTCCCTTGTGGAGTCCCCTTGTTTGTCTACAATTTGCTTCAGAATGGTGTGTTGGGCAGCAACTGTGCTTTTTTCCATCTCAAACCATCTGGTCATCTGCTGGAGGATATGAGCAGATGTTGTGTTGACATCTTGGACCTGAGAATTCAGCTCAGTCCTTACTGCAGCCATCCTGGATTCCATTCTCTGTTCACTGGCTTGGATCTCCTGAGTCAATGCTGCCCTTGTAGCATTTAGCTCATCTTTGAGTTGGGCAGTGGCACCATGAACTTTTTCTTCAATGTGCACCTTGACAGACAACATTTGACCCTTAATAATGGATTTTATTGAGTTTAGTAGGTCAGATGTGTCCAACACATTTGCTGGCCTTTCCTGTGCAATTTCCTTCTCCACTGCAGGTTCAGGTCTTGTCAGCTCATCAGAGGGGAGTAGAGAGTCTGGCTGGAACTCAACTTTCATGTTGTCAATTATCTTGTTGACCTCTTCCTCAATCTGAGCATTAGTTCTGTCAGCATCTGGCTTGTGCTCCCCCTCACTAGCATCCCCACCTTCTTCTTCACAGTGTGAGCTTTGCTCCCCCTCACTCCTTGTAGCATCATCTGGTGCTCCATACCTGGAATCATGCTCCCCCTCACTTGGGGCATCCATGTGTGGAGGGCTTTGTCTTGGGGAACCTGAAAAGAAAGTGATGTGTTAGTTAGACTCCTAGTCTCATCTATAGTCTGAGGAGTGAAGATTAACTGGGATCCTAGATTACCATGGAGAGGTGAATTCCTTGGTTCATCTTCAGTTGGTGGAATAGCTGGATCAATATCAGTTGGAGTTGGCTCAATGTGAGATTCAAATCTTCCTAAGGGTTCATTATCCACATTTGTCCTAGGGACATCTGCTTCTTCCACCCCTTCCATGTGGTCTTGAAGTTCATCATCCTTCCTGGATTCTTCAGCACCTTCTACTTCAGTCTTCTTTGCCTTTTTCTTCTCTTTCAGCTCAGCCACCACAGAGGGTTGGCTCATGGGGAGTACTCTAGTTGACCTGTCCAGTGTCCTGATATCCAATCTTTTTAGGTAGTGGATATTGATACCTTTGATGGAGGAGAAATGGCTTGGGTATGTCTTTAGTAGGTAGAGTGACAGGATCCTTCCTAAGTTAGGGGCCTGCAGACATTCTTTCAGTCTTAGATAAAGAACATTCCCCCACCTAGTTCTTTTCTTTAAGATGATTCTTGTAACCAGCTCAAACATTGGTTGAGAAATGGTGTCATGAGAGCCTGGTTTACACAGAAGAGTTTTCCCTACTATATCACATAACAGCTTGCCCTTTTGATTGAAGAACTTATTTTTCAGAGATGAGGTCTTGGGGTCACTGTATTCACACCAGCTCAGGGCTAGCTCCTTGTCAGTATCTGACACCTCCTCTTCTGCCAATTTAGGTAATTGCAGAACCTTCTCTAGTCTCTTAGGGGACAACTTTACCCTTATCTCTCCGATTTTAGACGACAGACCATCCTTAGAGGATGACTGCTTGGCATTGGCATAAAACTCCAACACTTCATTCTTGAATATCTGAGAAGGTTCAGACAGCAGGAACTCCAAACCAGCTTCAGTGACAATGGTGATGACACTGAGAATCTCTGGTGAGGCATGGAGAAAGCCATCCCTCACCAACTCATATCCCTCAAGCAACTCCTTCACGGTTTTGGGCGCCATTTGTCGAAGAGAAGTGCGTTGGGACGATGGATGTGGGGAGTCGTCCCGTCAACTTGAGTGGCGCAAGTGAATGTGAAGAGTCTTTTATCACAGTCGGCTAGTTATATAGGAGTAGGAGTAGGTGAGTCTGGAAATGTTTCAGCAGTTCTGAGTGTTAACCTAGACGTCTCAGCGGTTCTGCTGAGACGGCAGAAGAACCCGCTGGGACGGTATGTTACCGTCCGTTGAGACGGGGAATTACTTATCCGCTGAGGTGGGGTTTTGTCTCAGCGGTTCCGCTGAGACAGTAGTTCTGTCTCAACGGATCAGCTGAGATGGTTCTCAGCTGAGGCCTTAGACTATTCTGGTCTATTTTGAGGGGTCTTATCCGCTGAGACAGTGTGACTGTCTCACCTGATCAGATTTTCAAAGCATTTAACATTTTAGGGAGGTTATCTACCCTATCATGTGGACTGTTCCTATTATTTAAATAAAGTTGATCAATTCAGATTTCAATTTTCGTAACATTACATATTGTGAGATTTATACAGTTGAAGTTGTAAGCAATTTAGCAGTGAGTATAGAATTATAAGTGAACTTATTATTCTAAATTCAACATTCCTAAATCAATTTTGAAGAAATTGAACTTGGCCTCATCCAGTGGTTTGATGAAGATATCAGCTACTTGATTGTCTGTGGGGACATATTCAAGTTTGATATTTTCACACTCTACATGCTCTCTAATAAAATGGTACCTAATTTCTATATGCTTGGTCCTGCTATGGGAGACAGAATTTTTGGCAATAGAAATAGCACTGGATGAGTCACACGGTAAGGGAGATTTACTAACCTTGATGTTGTAATCCTCCAATTGATGTTGGATCCACAGAAGTTGAGCACAATAGCTTCCTGCAGCAATGTACTCTGACTCAACTGTGGATATGGCCACACTGGTTTGCTTTTTGCTGCTCCAAGAGATCAGCCTCCTCCCTAGGAATTGACAAGTGCCACTTGTGCTTTTCCTGTCTTCTTTGCACCCTGCAAAATCTGCATCTGAATAGCCTATCAGTTCAAAGTCATTGTTCCTAGGGTACCAAAGGCCAAGATTCAGGCTGCCCTTGAGGTATCTCAAGATCCTCTTCACAGAGGTGTAGTGAGATTTCTTAGGACAAGCCTAATATCTAGCACAAACACATGTAAAATACATAATGTCTAGCCTACTAGCAGTCAAATACAACAAGGATCCAATGATACACCTGTACATGGATTCATCAAAGGCCTTCCCCTTTTCATCTTTGTCTAGTGATACATTAGATCCCATGGGTGTTCTCATGGTGGAGGCTGACTCCATCCCAAATTTCTTGATGAGTTCCTTGGTGTATTTAGTCTGGGAAATGATCATCATCAGACTGTTTCACTTGGAGCCTAAGGAAATATTTGAGCTCACCCATACTGCTCATCTCAAACTCCTCATGTATTAGATTAGCAAATCTCTTGCAGAGGTTGTTATCAGTAGACCCAAATATTATGTCATCAACATAGATTTGAACTAAGAGACACTTGCCCCTTGTTTCCCTAAGAAATAATGTGATATCTATCTTTCACCTTAAGAATTTATTCTTGATGAGAAAACTAGACAAGGTCTCATACCAAGCTCTTGGAGCTTGTTTGAGACCATAAAGAGCTTTCCTAAGGAAATAAACATGAGATGTGAGAGTTAGATGAACAAAACCTGATGGTTGCTCGCCTCTTTCAGATTTCCATTTAGGAATGCTGATTTGACATCCATCTGGTACACTTTGAAGCCTTTGTGGGCTGCATAGGCAAGGAATAACCTTATGGCCTCCAACCTTGCAACTGGGGCAAAGGTTTGGTCAAAGTCTATTCCCTCCTCTTGCTTATACCCCTTTGCAACAAGTCTTGCCTTGTCCTTGATGACTGTTCCATTTTCATCCATCTTGTTTCTGAAGATCCATTTGGTGCCTATGATATTGTGTCCCTGTGGTCTTGGCACCAACTTCCATACTTTGCACCTCTTGATTTGCAAGAGTTCTTCCTGCATTGCCTGAATCTAGAATGGATCCATGTTGGCCTCTTCAAACTTCTTGGGTTCTACCTATGATAGGAAACTGAGGAACAAGTCCTCATTGTGAACCCTGCTCCTAGTTGTCACACCTTGATGAACATCCCCAATGATCTGCTCCAAGGGATGATTTATGTCAATCCTTAGAGCAGGAGGCAAACTGGCAGGTACTATTTGCTGTTCATTCACTGCCATCCTACTGAACTTCTTCCAAAGCAGCAGTTTTTTCATCCAGCTGAGGATCATCATCTTGTGCAGCTTCTTCATGGTCAGTTCCAGTTGAAGTTGGAGGCTGGCTTATGCTTGGTCTGTCCTGAAGGCTCAATTCCTACAATTTCTCTGAAATACCTGCACTTGGAGGTTGGCTAGACCATTCCTTATGAACAAGGTCAAATTCATCAAAGACTACATGCATGGTTTCTTCAACAACATGTGTTGTGCTGTTGAAGACCATATAGGCTCTACTATTAGAGTTGTATACAACAAGGATACCCACCTTGCACTTCTCAGCAAACTTGGTGAGGGGTTGTTTCCCATTGATCATGATGTAGCATTTGCAACCAAAGATTCTAAAGTAAGGGATGGTTGGTTGTTTGCCCTTGAGAATTTCATATGGGGTGATACCAAAAGCCTTATTGATGGAGGCCCTATTGAGGGCATGGCAAGCTGATTTGACAGCCTAAGCCCAGAAATATTCTGGGAGAGAGGATTCACTCAGCAGTGTTCTGCCAGCCTCAATCAAAGTTCTATTCCTTCTCTCAGCCACTCCATTTTGTTGTGGAGTTCTGGGAGAGGAGAACTCTTGGGTGATGCCAAGATCTTGGCAGAAATTTGTCATGGCTTCAGACTGGAATTATGTGCCATGGTCTGATATTTTTCTGACCACTGAGCACAGTAATTCATTCTGAATAGCCTTGACAAATGTCTTGAAGACATCCAAGGTATCAGACTTCTTCTTTAGGAAGTACACCCAGGTATACTTTGAGAGATCATCAACAATCACCAAGGTATACCTTTCCCATTTAAGCTCTCAATTGACAAAGGACCAAACAAGTCCATGTGCAATAGGTAAAGACACCTTTCAGTATCTTTGGAGCCAATACTTTTAAAAGTGGCCCTTATTTGTTTCCCCATTTGGCAAGCATGACAAGGGCAGCTTTTAATACACTTGATCTTGGGGTAGTCCCTCACAAGGTTTTTTGAAAAGAGCTTGTTCATTGTCTTGTAGTTTATGTGAGCAAGCCTCTTGTGCCATTAGACACAAAGAGACTCATTCTCATTAGCTACAAGGCAAACAGGCATAGAGGAATCTACAATAATGAAGTCTAAACTATAGACATTACCATACCTAGTGCCTGTGAGAATGACTTGGTTGTCACTTGATGAGTCCCAATTATATACACATTTTTGGACTCATCTGGGCCGATCATTTAGTCTATGCACTACACTTTAGGTATGTTTTCGTTCATATTTGATATTCCATGCTATGTGCACTTTTAGGCCCATTTCGTTGTATTTTCATGTTTATCTTACTCATGCTTTATGTTGCAATTTAATTTCTATATTTGAGAATGTGTGGAATGCCCATTTGCGTGGCCCGACGATCTTTCATGTTGATACGGGGGTTGTGCGAGTGTTCCGGGGCGCAAAAACTGCACAGGAACACTGTGCACGAGCACTGGACATAGTGCGCACGACCACTGATCGTGCATTAATTCTCACTTAAAAATGGGCCTGCCAGGCACTTTGCACGACCACTGGACATAGTACGTACGACCATTGGTCGTGCGCCACTGATCGTGCGCATTGAAAATCTGCACCTGTCTATAAATAGCTGCTCCGCGAAAACAGCCGGAACTTCTTAGTTTCTAGGTCTTTTCCAGCGCCGTTTTTTGCATTTTTTTTGTTCTAAGCCTCCTCTATTCATCTAAGGACTTCAAGGAAGAGATTGGATCTTACTTTCATCATCAAGGAAGGTTTGAAGAGCATTGGACATCGCCGGGTCGTGACACAAAGAAGACGGGCCATTGGGAAGAAGTGACAGCCCTCCTTTACCCCGGACACAGTTGAGGACCGAGCTTGGACGGGATTGACAACCCAGCGATTCCAACCATGAATCCTAGCAAGGCTTCAGAGTCGGTTGAATATCTTACTCTTTATTCTTTCGAAATGATGTTTGTATGTTAAACTCTCTATTTTGTGGATGAAGAACATGATAAATCTAGATCTGTAACTTTTATTTCATCTTTATGGAATTTCTTTTGATTTATTCATGTGTATGAGGTGCGCTATTGTCATTCATTTTATCAATTTCATTCCGTGAGCCTACTCTTCCATCCTCCTAGCGAAGCATGGCATAGCGGCCTGTGTAATCCATACGCCTAACGAAGCAGTGCGCTCAAGGCCTGCATAGTTCGATTCCGCTTGCCTACTCGTCCATCCGCCCTTGCGAAGCAGCGCGCTCAAGGCCTACCTAGTCTCCATCCCGTCAAGCGAAGCATTGCATAGCGGCATTGCATAGGAGTAGTTGTAGTTATTTTCTCTTTATTTTCCACAAACCAAAACTCCCGTTTCGGCAACCCATCCGACATAAAGGACTTCAATCTCAAGTCCTTCCTCAATAGTAAACTCCACCTTACTGTGTTCCTTCGAGATCGATACTCGGGGATTTGCTCCTCATTTTATATTACTTGAATGATCGGTACAGTGCCGTTTCGTGCCGCAGTCTTGCTACTGCCTATAGCGGTGTGCTAAGATTTGCGCATCATCACTCTTCCCTTTTATCAGACACTTCTCACTAGTGAATTCTACTACATGACCTAAGTCACATAATTGGCTTATGCTCAACAGGTTGTGTTTCAACCCATCAACATGAGCTATATTGGTGATAGAGATTGTGTCATTAGAAATCATACCAAAACCTTTTATTCTTCCCTGTTCAGAGCCTCCAAAGGTGACCTTTCTTCCTTTGGGTTCTGGAATGAAGTCCTAAAGTACCTTCCTTTTTCCAGTCATGTGCCTGGAACACCCACTGTCCAAGTACCAAATCATGTTGGCACTTGAACTATCCTGCAACCACAAAGTTAGTAAGCCTTAGGACCCCAATAAGGATTGGGTCCTAGGAAACAGTTAGTCATTGGGTAGTTGTATTTAATGGATGCACCTCTAAGAGGAAAGCTATTCCTAGCACTTGGGGCACTTGAGTTGTGCCAATAATCTATGGCAAAGTGGCCCACTTTACCACAACACCAGCACTCATGAATGTTGTATCTTCTTTTCTGAACCTTCCTGGAAGGAGATGAAGTCTGCCTAGGTTCAGAGAAGGAGACAGCCTTCTTCTTAGGCTTTGCAACTGGAGGAGGTGTGGCAGCCATTTGGGGCATGTGCACATGAGAGGATTTCTTTATGTCACCAAGAGATTTCAACTTTTCAGCTCTCATACTGTTGATAGCATCAGAAATGCTCTGATGTGGGTTTTCCCCACTGCAGCAGTCAACATTTTTCTCAGTTGGGTCAATCTTGGAAGAGCTGGCTTCCTTTCCCTTGAGTGGGGTTGCTGAGGTACCAAAGACAAATGGTCCAGGTTGGACCATCTGAATTTCCTCTTGGGGAGCTTTTATTGCACTCAACCCAAGTCCCTTTCTCCTTGCAATGCTTGAATCATTCAGATTACAAGGAGCCTTTTCATTTTGCCTCTGACCATATATGATTGCTTGGTCATACTGGTTAGAGGGAAGCCACACTTTTTGAAAGGTAGTTTTAAGACTAGCTGAAGCCTTGCCCATTCTATCATTCCCAGCCTTGGCTGCCTTATTATTATGACCTAATCCCCTCTTACTAGAATGGGAGGAGAAGGTCCCAATAATGGGTAGCACAGTTTTGGGTTTGGAGAATTGGGCTACTAAGTTTTGTTCTTTGATAAGCTGATTGTTAAGCATCTTGATATACACCCACATTTTATGTTTCTCATCAAGAAGATTATCAATCACCTTCTAGAGCTCTATGGACTTATGTTCATTTTGATGGAAGATGTCCATCTTGCATTGTAGATCAGCCTTAAGTGGCCTTAGCTCTTTGAGCTCTTTAGCTTGTTCTTTAACAAGCTTTTTCTTCCTGCCCAAGACATCAATGAGGTCCCCATATCTATCAATCAGATGATCAACATCTATGTTTGATCTTGATCCATCCTCACCTCCAGCCTTTGAGGATGTATCAGAATCTGGGCTTGTTTCATACTCAGAATCTGAATGGGATAGGTTGAAAATTGGTACCTCATCAGCATCAGATATTCTGCTTGAGGAGCCTTCATATATGGCCATCAGACCATTGTACTCCTCTTCTTCATCCACCTCATCATCACTTTCAGAGTGAGATAGAGGGGCCCTGATTGCAATCCTGCCAGCAGCAGGTTCTTCAATAGCAACCGGCCCAATGAGGGCTTCTTCCTTTTCAGATTCTGATGAGCTGGAGTCTGATTAACTCCAGCTCCTCTCCTTCTTGGCTAGAAAGGATTTTTCTCCTTTCTTGCCTCTTGGCTGATGTGCCTTCTTCTCATCTCTCTCTCTCTTCTCTTGACTGGGCAGTCAGCAATGACAAGCCTAGGCTTGCTACAGCAATAGCAAATAACTTTAGAGGAATTAAATTTAGAGTTGGAGCCATACCTGTCACTCCTGGAGTGATGCTTAGACTCCTTGGTGTCCTCCTTGTTGTGATATGAGGAGGAAGGCTTGTTCTTCCATTTCCTCCTCCTCAGCAGCTTTTTGAAATGCCTTGTGAAAGAAACAATTTCCTCATCAGAAGATGACCAACCTGATGAGCTGGGCTCAGATATTTCTGGTTCAGCAGATCTTCTGGGAGGTGAGTGGCCCTTCTCCTTCCCTCTTCTTGAGCTTTCAGCCTTGAAGGCCAGGGATTTCTCCCTGGTATTACTCCTTGCATTCTGCTCTTCTTCCCTCCTGGCAGTCAGCTGCATCTCATAGGAGAGCAGCTTTCCATAGAGAGTATGGGGAGGAGTTTCAGCTAACTTAGTCATTTCCCTTATGACACAGATTTTGTTGTCCCACTCTCTAGTAAGACATCTCAGGAACTTGTCATTCAGTTCATAATTGCTGAACACTCTCTGATAGGTTCTTAACTCATTGACTATCCTAAAGAACCTTTCATAGCACACTGTTATTCCCTCCATGTTCAGCTGCCTAAAGGCTTCATACTCCTGGTTATGGAGTGACTTCCTGTCATCCCTAACTTCTTCAGTGCCTTCCATATAGACAATGAGGGTGTCCCACATTTCCTTGGCAGTTTGGCAATGGATAAGGTTTTGGAAGGTGGAATCATCAATAACACTAACAATAATGTTTTGTGCCCTCTTGTCCATGCCAGCCAGGATAATCTCATCCTTGGTCAGTTCAGCATATGGCTTTGACACCTGCACCACTGGCTCAGTAGTGGTAGACTTATTGAAGGTAAAGGGACCTTCCACTACTGTCACAAAAATCCTAGGGTCAGTTGCTTCCATATACAACCTGACCCTTTGCTTCCACATGCCAAAAGACTCTTTCCTATATATTGGGAACTTCATTGAACTCATCTCCTTTTGATATCCAGCCATGGAAATAAACTTTTAATCTAACCCTTGGGATCTTGCTTGGTTGCTAAGCCATTTTAAGCAACCTCCCTCTGATACCACTTGAAAGAATTTAGGGGTTTAAATTAAATCACCTAGGAGGGGGGTGAATAGGTTTTTCTTATTTCTTTTAAAATTAGAGTTGGTAGTATCCTAATGAGCCTACACAACCAATTAACTCAAGCTCATAAAATCACAGCCACAACACAAAGGATTTTAATAGTGGTTCCCCAAGTGATGGGTAGTCCACTGCCCCCCTACACCCCTGTAACGCCCCTGATTTTCGTTAATTATTTTACGAGCCCTCTGTGACATAATTTTGGCGTAAGGGCGTTACGTCAGCTCGTCTAGTAGTGTGTTGAGCCTTAGCTTAGTTAAAGTATGTCTTGTAGACCGAGCGTGCGAGATTTCGCATCGTTTCGAGTTAAGGTAAAGATTTTGGGTGGATATCAAGATTTTAACTTCGGGAGGCTTTAGCCCGAGTTTGGCCCGTCGGAATTGAATTCTGACTTCGCCGTTGGATTCGTAGCGCCGTGTTTCAGGTAGGGTGGGAATTTCGTAGAAAGCTGAGGTGATCTAGTTTCCCTCGCGGTTTTAAGTGAATGGGGGAATTAATTAATTAATTAATTAATTAATTAGGTTTTTATATAAAGCCTAAAATCCTCTTCCCCTATTCATCTTCTTCCTCCCTCGATCAAATCAGCCGCCGAGCGATAGGGCGAGTGCGGAGCTTCGAGGAGCGTTCGATCGGCGATTTCTAGGGCTGTAGTAGTCGGAATCGCGTTTGGAGAGTAGATTTGGAAAGCTCTCGGCGAGATCTTCGTTCTAGCGATAAGCTTTTCCCGTTTTATGGAATTTTTGGAGTTAGGGTAGTGACCTAACCCCTTCTTTCGACCCAAAAAGTTTAAGGAATCTGTGCTCGTGTGTTTCCCTAGCCGATCCATAGCTTTCGGAGCGGAGATCTTCGAGTTTGCAAGGTTTAAGGCAAGTGGCTTCCTCCTCCTCTTTGTTTGGTTAAAGTCGTGGTTTTTTTTTCTTCTTTCTCCTGATAGATGCTTGGTGAACTGTGGGCTCGTGTTTCGAGCGTCTTGTTTGATAGATAGAAAACCCTAATCTTCCCCCATCCGTAGTGTCAGAAATTTCCTCCCGGAAGGCACCACCGTTCCCAAATTTATCCGTTGATTGTCCTTCTCGAGAAGTCCTGGTAGTTTTCGAGAAGTTGTTTGAGCCAAGTTTTCGAGAAGACCCCTTGACCTCTCGAGAAATGCTTGATTTCTCGAGAAATTCCCCGCTGGAACCCCTTGACCTCTCGAGAAATGTTTGATTTCTCGAGAAATTCCCCGCTGGAACCCCTTGACCTCTCGAGAAATGCATGATTTATCGAGAGCTTTCCCCGCTGGAACCCCTATACTTCTCGAGAAATCCCTTAAGCTCTCGAGAAATCCCGGATCTCTCTCGAGAAATCCCTTGTCCTCTCTCGAGAAATCCTTCCAGTTCCCGAGAAGTGCTGCCTTGAATGCTGTCCTTCTTCTTCTCGATAAATGACAGTAAGAACTTCTTTTTGGGGTGACTTTTGTGTGGTTTCTGGTGGTGGGATTTCAAAATTTTGGACGGGGCTCTGCCCCGCACCCCGCAAGGGCTCTGCCCCTTGACCCCGCTCGCTGATCGGTCAGCGAGACCACCGCCAGGGGCGCTGCCCCTTGGACTCCGTTAGGGGCTCTGCCCCTAAGACCCCGCTAGGGGCGCGGCCCCTTGGAACCCCGCCCGGAACGCCTGTGATTTCGTTGAGTTTTTGTGTTTGAATCTCGTGTCCCCTCGGGTGTACTTGGATGATTGCCAGTGACCCTTCGGTGCTCCTGATCTCGAATCCCTCTCGTTTGAACATCTTTTTACTCTTATGATTCATATTGATCGATGTGTACTTTGCCTTGACCCTATTTCTTAGGGCCTTCCAGTGATTATCCTTTCGGGCAGCGTCCCGTGTTTAATTAAAATTTAAGTAATAAGAACTACTGTCTTTAGCCTTACACAGTAGTTGTGTTTGGGGGATAGTGGGGGAAATGTTATAGCCTTGCACGGTAGTCGTGTTTGGGTGGTTGGGTCTAGTGGTACCCCCACCTGGTTTTGGGCTTTGGGTAGCGGAGGTAGTTAACCGCTCCCGTATAATTTGAGCTGCTCAGCGTCTTTAATTGATGAAACTAAATAAATGAAAGTGTTGTTCCTCTTTTGGTATTTAGTGCACTTGATGCTTGTTGACTCTTTGTTTAGAGCTCTCTTTCGGTAAATTTGGCTTGGGTTGGTACCCCTTATGCTTTGCTTGTTTTTCTGCTAGTTTTCTGCCACTTGTAATCCCTTGCTGAGGCGTTCTTTGTTTTATTGAATGCCTCCGGTTCAGAGCCGTAACGGCTAGTGGTGTAGCCTGAAGTTCAGAGTTTTAGTAGCTGTTCACCCCGCTGCTGCGAGGTAGTTGTTTTTAGTTACTTCTTGTGATCAGACATACTAGTTGGTGCCAATGGGTTAGTGTCATGTTGTTGACGCCCATTGTGCCCCTTTTTATACTTTATAGTTTATTTGTCAGATTATGCCACTACTTTTAGATCTTGAGTATCTTACCCTCTGCCCCGCACCCCGCAAAGGCTCTGCCCCTTGACCCCGCTCGCTGATCGGTCAGCGAGACCACCGCCAGGGGCGCTGCCCCTTGGACTCCGTTAGGGGCTCTGTCCCTAAGACCCCGCCAGGGGCGCGGCCCCTTGGAACCCCGCCCGGAACGCCTGTGATTTCGTTGAGTTTTTGTGTGTGAATCTCGTGTCCCCTCGGGTGTACTTGGATGATTGCCAGTGACCCTTCGGTGCTCCTGATCTCGAATCCCTCTCGTTTGAACTTCTTTTTACTCTTATGATTCATATTGATCGATGTGTACTTTGCCTTGACCCTATTTCTTAGGGCCTTCCAGTGATTATCCTTTCGGGCAGCGTCCCGTGTTTAATTAAAATTTAAGTAATAAGAACTACTGTCTTTAGCCTTACACAGTAGTTGAGTTTGGGGGACAGTGGGGGAAATGTTATAGCCTTGCACAGTAGTCGTGTTTGGGTGGTTGGGTCTAGTGGTACCCCCACCTGGTTTTGGGCTTTGGGTAGCGGAGGTAGTTAACCGCTCTCGTATAATTTGAGCTGATCAGCCTCTTTAATTGATGAAACTAAATAAATGAAAGTGTTGTTCCTCTTTTGGTATTTAGTGCACTTGATGCTTGTTGACTCTTTGTTTAGAGCTCTCTTTCGGTAAATTTGGCTTGGGTTGGTACCCCTTATGCTTTGCTTGTTTTTCTGCTAGTTTTCTGCCACTTGTAATCCCTTGCTGAGGCGTTCTTTGTTTTATTGAATGCCTCAGGTTCAGAGCCGTAACGGCTAGTGGTGTAGCCTGAAGTTCAGAGTTTTAGTAGCTGTTCACCCCGGTGCTGCGAGGTAGTTGTTTTTAGTTACTTCTTGTGATCAGACATACTAGTTGGTGCCAATGGGTTAGTGTCATGTTGTTGACGCCCATTGTGCCCCTTTTTATACTTTATAGTTTATTTGCCAGATTATGCCACTACTTTTAGATCTTGAGTATCTTACCCTCTGGGAATGATTTATGTTAGGTGTACTATAGTTATAAAAATGGTTTTTCTTCATCCTCATTGCATTCTTTCTAACTGAAACCCTTAACTTTATAGTCGCCTAAAGGTATTTTCTACTCTTACAGTACGCCTAGTTATGTGCATATCATTTACGTCATGCTCCGTCGTTTGCATACATGTAGGACTTTAAGTAAACTAAATCAAGTATTTTCCGCTGCAATTATATATACTTTCTCGGTGGACTAGTCGATCCACGAACTGAGAGACACAGTTCTTATCTCAAAACCCCTAATAAATGATTTCAAATTATGACTTATCATATAATCATGTTTGTTTAGTTAAGTGATAGGTTCCCGCCTGAGCGTCTGCAGTTGTCTCCTGTATGACGTGGCACCATGACGTGTATTTTCTCTTACTCTGATATTCTTAAATTCGGAGAAAATGTGGGTTGTGACAGTTGGTATCAGAGGGAGGTTGTTCGACAAGTTGGTCGGGCAACAAATTCTGATATAGTTTAGTAGTTTTTTTTTTGTTTCATTGCATACACACACCGATGTGTCATCAGTACGTCTTGGCCGAAGCATGAACACTACACTCATAGCATGATAGGAAGTATACGGGGCATATTATGTAGTATGGGATGCATAATATGTGTTTGTATATGGATCCACCATAGGTTGCAACATGTGACGGTTATGTAGTATGGGATGCATAACCATCATCACATGGATGCTCATTAGCACGTTTTCTCTTTCGTTACATGCAATATTATGTAGTATGGGATGCATAATATTACATGTGTACGCAGCTCATAACATGCATTAAGGCCTTTATTAGAATGCATAGCACAACATACTTTACATAGCATTGCATAAGCACACGTGCGAAGTTAAAGACTTATATGATGACACACGTACACACATGATTTCAAAACGAATAGAAATTTCATGCATTCATGCCCTTTGCACATGAGACTAGTGGGACGATGTAGTATCGTTCCCGAGATTTGCATATCATCATGAAAATATCCCAGAGAAAGGTAGTGGGAATGGCAAGTAACTGTACATGTATGTTCTGAAACAAGCAGTGTAGTTCTAGTGTAAGGTTAAGTTTTAATTAGAGGTTTATGCGTATTAGCAGAAATGGCGCACAAGCGAGTCGCGACTAGGTCGACTCCCCAGTCGGAGGGCGAGTCTTCGGGTGTGCAGAGTGAAGCCTTGATCGAGAGTCTGCGCCAGAGCAATGAGACTCTGGCTAGGCAGATGGTTGCGATGCAGTCGCAGGTCGAGGCGTTGTTGGCTGCCGGTGCTAGGCAGCAACCCGTAGTAGGACAGACTGTACCTACCCCTCCTGCTCCCTTGGTACCCCCAGTAGCGATACCACCGGAAATGAATTTTATTTCGCATTTTCAAAGGTTGGGACCTCCTACGTTTGACGGAAGAGCAGATTTCATGGCATTAGATGACTGGTTTGTTGCCATTGAGGAGATGTTTTCGTACTCAGGAATCTCTACAGACCAAAAGGTGATGGTCGCCGCTTACCAGCTGAAAGGACTTGCTAAGAGCTGGTGGATTAGGGAGAGGGAAAATCTCGTAGGTGGATGTTCGTGGGAGTCGTTCAAGGCGATGGTGTTAAAGAAATTCTTGCCGTCGGTCGAGCAAGACCGTTTAATGAATAATTTTCTGCACCTGAAGCAAAGACAACTCACGGTTAGTGAGTATGAGATCGAGTTCAGTAAGTTGAGCAAATTTGCTCCAGATTTAGTGGCTTCTGAGGCAGGAAGAATGAAGCGATTTCTCGGAGGTCTTCGTAGCGATATTCAGCAGTTGGCGAGTGCTTATAGATCTGAAAGTTATGCTGAAGTGGTAGAAGCAGCACTGAAAGTCGAGGCTATCGACAACGCCAAGAATCGGGGTGCTCTAATGAAAAAGGACAAGAGGAAAGTCGAAGAGGGGGAGACCCCCAAGGTATCTAGCCCGGCACCAAAGAAAAGGAGTGGAGAGGTGTGTAGCTTCTGTGGCCGCCCCGGCCATCCAGTGGAGAGATGTTTCAAGAGGAAGGGAGCTCAGAAGCAGCAGCGAGTGCTAGCAATCCAGGGTGCTCCGAAGGGTGAGGTGCTCTACCAGTTGTGCAAGCAGAAAGGGCATGATGTGGCTCAGTGTTGGACCAAAGATAAAGTCTGCTTCCAGTGCAAGCAGAAGGGGCACATGAAGTTCCAATGCCCGCTGATTCAATCCCCGTTGCAGCCTGTTCCGCTTCGAACCTTGCCGTCGCCGCAGCATCAGGATAAAGGAAGAGGAAAGCTGAATGTGTTAACCTAGGAGCAAGCGCAGTGTTCGACCCAAGTGATCGCAGGTTAGACCTTAAGACAACTGTTTAGTCTTGTTTCCTTTTTAGTTCGCTGTATTAGACTAGTTTCTCTTCGCGCTTATAGGAAGATTTAAGGTAAAGAATCGTTGGGCGCGTATTCTGTTCGATTCGGGTGCTACCCATTCGTTCGTAGCAAGGGCCTTCGTTGAGCGTCACCGTTTGACCCCTGAGCTGGGCAACGATTCGTTCCTCGTTAAGTTCCCTTCTGGTGATCTGGTGTCCTCGAACCAGTACGTCCGAAGTTGCCCCGTTCTCTTAGGAGATTTCTTGGCTGTTGCTGATCTCAAAGTGTTGGACTTAGAAGACTTTGACGTAATATTGGGTATGGACTGGTTGTCCAGTTATGATGCGGTCATCCGATGCAAGGAAAAGCGTCTGGACTTCGTGATGGACAACGGTCAACCCATGAGCGTTTTTGGTTCTCCGTACCTGAGTTCTTCGATAATTTCTGCGGTATGTGCTCGGAAACTGTTAATTTCCGGTTGTTTGGCTTACCTTGTTTCTGTAGTAGAAGCTGTTGGTGGTTCGCCGTGTATCGAGGATATTCTAGTGGTGCGAGAGTTTCCCGATGTTTTCCCTGCTAATCTCCCTGGTCTCCCGCCCGTTAGGGATGTGGAGTTCGTTATTGATCTTGAGCCTGGTACTCGTCCTATTGCTAAGGCACCGTACCGTATGGCCCCGCCCGAGTTAGAAGAGTTGCGAACTCAGTTAGACGAGTTGTTGCAGTGTGGTTTCATTAGGCCAAGTTCTTCGCCCTGGGGTGCTCCAGTGTTGTTCGTGAAAAAGAAGGACGGTTCCATGAGATTGTGCATAGACTATAGAGAATTAAACAAAGTGACCATCAAGAACAGGAATCCGTTGCCAAGGATAGATGATCTGTTTGATCAATTGCGTGGTAGCACGGTGTTTTCAAAGATTGATCTTCGATCAGGCTACCATCAGTTGAGGATCCGTGAGTCGGACGTTCCCCGGACTGCCTTTCGTTCTCGTTATGGCCATTTTGAATTTCTAGTCATGTCGTTTGGTTTGACAAATGCACCCTCTGCATTTATGGACATGATGAACCGCGTGTTCAAGGATTTTCTGGACCATTTTGTGGTGGTATTCATAGATGATGTGCTGGTTTATTCTAGAAGTGCTGAGGAGCATGCTATGCATTTGCGCTTAGTGTTGTCTACTCTTAGAGAGCACAAGTTGTATGCGAAGCTGAGTAAGTGCGAATTCTGGCTTTCTCAGGTGTCCTTCCTGGGTCATGTGGTGAACAAAGATGGAATTACGGTAGACCCCGCTAAAATTTCTGCCGTATTGGATTGGAAGACGCCTTCGACGCCTAAGGAGATAAGGAGTTTCTTAGGGTTGGCCGGGTACTACAGGAGATTTGTCCAAGGATTTTCAGTGCTGTCCGCACCCTTGACTAAGCTCACCCAGAAGAATACTGCTTTTGTTTGGAGCGATAAGTGCGAAGAGGCCTTTCAGGAATTGAAGAGGCGTTTGTGTAGTGCTCCGGTGTTGGCCTTGCCGATCGAAGGAGTCGAGTATGCAGTTTATGTGGACGCATCTCACATTGGACTGGTGATAATGCTATATTTATTGTTATTTTCACATAATATTTTATTAATAATTAATTTAATTTAATTTAGTTTTAGTTAATTTATCACTAATTTATCTTCTTTTTATAATTTCAGATAATTTGGGCTGCCAATAGCAATTTAAAGCTCATAAGACTAATCAGGAGATTATTTGGAGCATTTCGGCCAAAATCGCAAAGTACACGCCCTCGGTCACGGGCGTGACCTAGGGCGTGACATTTTGTCACGGCCGTGATCCAGCCCCGCGCATTCCAGTTGAAAAGTCAGCCGCCACGTCAGATTAAAATTACACGCCCTCTGTCACGGGCGTGACAGAGGGCGTGACCTAAAGTGTCACGGGCGTGACACGCCCGGAATGCATTCAATTCAGCCAGCAATCAATTCCCGCCGTTTCTAGCTTACACGCCCTTGGTCACGGGCGTGATTAAGGTCGTGACTCTTCTGCAACCGCCAGATTAGCTCCTGTTCGCGGCGTTTCCCGCCGTTTCCTGACCCGTTCAAGACACGCCCTCTGTCACGGGCGTGACCGAGGCCGTGACCCGCCATGCAATTGATTTCTGCCGGTTTCTCTTCCCCAACGTCCCGGGCTTTCATGACAGCAATTACGCAGCTTACACGCCCTTGGTCACGGGCGTGACCAAGGGCGTGACTCCCCGATTTTTCAGCTATAAAAGGCAGCAATCTCCAGAAGTTCAGGGGTTCAATTTTGGAGTTTACTTACAGCTTTAGTCTACTATTATCGTTGTTCTAGCTAGTTTTTCTTCAAGTTGAAAGCTTTTATTATTGCAATTTCATTTCAAGTATTCTAGTTTTTTTTTAAATCATATATTTCTCTCTTATCATATGTGTTTCCTCCATCATGATGAGTAGCTAAATTTCCTTTAGCACTTGGTCATGATGAACTTTGGAATGAAATAAAATATGTTTTGAATTTTTCTAATTAGCAAACTCTCGTATTGTTTATCTTCGATTTATCTTTGAATTATTTCGTTTTGATTTCATATGTCCGGAATATGACTTTCAATCTAAGATTCGTTTGCTAGTGATCGAGAGATCCATGCGAACGAGGAGATCACTCAAAGATAAAAAGAGTTGTATGCATTCCTCGAGAGAGGGTGACGCAAATCTTCCGGATTGGAGTCAAATCCAATAGTGGGGTTCACCGCTTAAAGCAAGCTTAGGGGGTTTCGACTGGCCGAGGGGTCTTAATCGATCAACCTAAGGTTAGGTGGTAGTTCTCTCGAGAGAGGCTCTACCATATTTTGGGAACCTCCACGGTCGAATATATTTCAATAAGAGTTTGCGGTTTCATCTTTTATAAAATTAAATTTTATTCCAAAGGGATTCAAGACCAAGTGCTAATCCTTTTAATCATAATCTTTCTTCGTAGTTAATTTTCTCCAAATCGTTTTTTCAAAACAAACCCAACTTTTGATCGATAAAATAATAGCTCTTCTTTGTGAGTAGAAGTACTCAACAAGCCCGGAAAAATACGACACTTGATTTTCTAAATCCTATACTATAAAGCGATAGGTACACTTGCCTTATCGAATTATTTTGCGCAGCGCGAATTTATCTCATCAAGTTTTTGGCGCCGTTGCCGGGGAAAAATTGTTGATATTTTGAAAGCTTAGTTCTATTAATTTTATCATTTTTTTCTCTTCTTCTCTCTTTTCTACGTTTTTTCTGTTTGGTGTATGACCCGAAGGAATCCGTCCGATCTTCTTGAATTGGATCCGGAAATCGAGCAAACCATTCGGCGACGCTTAAGATTCCAACGACCAAGTTCTCAAGATCCGATTGAGGAATCCGTAGGTGACACTTCCTTTCCGAATACTCTTCCTTCTTCATCTTCTTTTTCTTCCCCCTCCTTTTCTACCTCTTCTAATATGGGTGATCCAAATCCGGATGAGGTCGCGCAACAGACTATGTCCTATTATGCCCGGCCTAATCTAGAGGATACCACTTCTAGTATTGTTCGACCTGCTATAGCGAACAATAATTTTGAATTAAAGCCGTGCATCATTCAAATGGTACAACAATATGTACAATTTGATGGGCTTCAAGATGAGGATCCCAACGCGCATATTTTTAGTTTTCTAGAAATATGCGATACTTTCAAAATTAACGGGGTATCCGATGACGCAATAAGGCTTCGGCTTTTTCCTTTCTCCTTGCGCAATAAAGCTAAGCAGTGGCTCAGTTCTCTTCCAAGAGGATCTATCACCACATGGGCCCAAATGACGGAACAATTTCTCACGAAATATTTTCCGCCCGCTAAATCGGCTCAATTGCGTAAGGATATCATTTCTTTCTCCCAAGTTGAAACGGAAACACTTTATGATACTTGGGAGCGATTTAAGGAATATTTGCGCCGATGCCCCCATCATGCAATCCCCGATTGGTTGCAAATTCAGACATTTTATAACGGCCTCAATTCTCAAACGCGTCAAATGATTGATGCCGCCGCCGGTGGTACCTTGAATAACAAAACACCGGCAGGAGCGCAAGAGCTTTTAGAGAGTATGGCCATGAATACGTACCAATGGAGTACACCTCGGTCGCGCTCAAATAAACCGGCCGGTTTGTATGAAGTTGATGCAATTTCGAATTTATCTGTCCAGGTTGAGCTTTTAAATAGAAAAATAGAAGAGATGAATGCTTCCTCTTCTACACCTACCTGGGGATCCCCCTCCACCATCGCCGAACATGTGGATTACATGGGTAATCCGAATCGGCCAAACTTTAATTCGGGTAACACTCATTATGGTAACACATATCACCCGGGTTTCCGTAACCACCCAAATTTCTCTTGGAGTAATCCAGGGAATGCGGCACAACCCCCAAACACAATTCCACCTGGTTTTCCTCCACCACAAGCTCCAAAATCTCCCTCTCTTGAGGAGGTTTTCACCAAATATGCAGCAAATAACGATGCCAATATCCGGAATCTTACCGGATCTGTTCGCAATTTGGAGAATCAAATTGGGCAAATCGCGAAGATGCTCTCCGATCGCCAGCAGGGAGCACTTCCAGGCAATACGGAGCCCAACCCAAAGGAGCAAGCAAAGGCTATCACGCTACGGAGCGGGAAGGAGGTAACTACCCCTTCACACTTGGTTGAACCAGAGGTAACAATCTCTTCATCTTCTCCTCCTCCTCAAGTTCCAACGCAAAATAAAATTAAGGAATTTCAACCACCACTTCCCTATCCGTCTAAATTAAAAAAAGATCGAAATGATGAGCATTACGGTAAATTTTTAGATATGTTTAAACAAATTCAAATTAATCTACCGTTTTGCGAAGCTATCGCGCAAATGCCGAAGTATGCTAAATACCTCAAGGAGCTTTTGTCTAATAAAAAGAAACTTGAGGATATTTCTACCGTTCAATTGAACGCGGAGTGCTCGGCAGTTTTACTTAATAAATTACCTAAGAAATTAACCGATCCGGGTAGTTTCTCAATTCCTTGTTTATTTGGCGATTTCTTAGTAAAACATGCGTTGGCCGATCTAGGCGCCTCTATAAATTTGATGCCTTATTCTCTTTTCCAAAAATTGGGTTTAGGAGAGCCTAATCCTACGAGAATGAGCATCCAATTGGCGGATCGATCCATAAAATACCCAATGGGTATTATCGAGGATGTGCTTGTCAAGGTTGATAAATTTATCTTTCCGGTAGATTTTGTCATCCTTGACATAGATGAGGACGCCGAGGTACCACTCATTCTCGGTCGCCCTTTTCTTGCCACCTCGCGCGCCATAATTGATGTTAGTAATGGTAAACTTCTCCTTAGAGTCGGAGATGAGGAAGTTACCTTTACTATAAATTCTTCTATGAAAAATACGCTCTCAAATGACGACTCTTGTTTTTTTCTTGGAGGCTTCACCTGATGAAGACTCAATTTTATTTTCTGAATATATTTCACCGTCATCTTTCTATGATGAAGAATTTGAAAATCTCGAACTTATTTCTCATGAAATTATTGACGACACGATCACTCACGAACCTATTTTTGAAATTTTAGAATTAAGTAGTGATCGATTAAAAACTTCTTATGAGGAACCTCCCGTAGTAGAACTAAAACAATTGCCTAATCATTTAGAATATTTATTTCTAGCGGAGGATTCTAAGCTTCCCGTAATCGTGTCGGCGTTTCTGTCCGATGAAGAAAAATTAAAATTATTAAATGTTTTAAAACTTCATCGCCGCGCAATTGCGTGGAAAATTACGGATTTAAAAGGGATTAATCCCTCCTTTTGTACGCATAAAATTTTATTAGAAGAAACTTCACGTAAATCTATTCAACCTCAACGCCGCCTCAATCCTAATATGAAGGAGGTGGTTAAGGCGGAGGTAATTAAATTATTAGATGCGGGCATCATCTATCCAATTTCGGATAGCTCTTGGGTTAGTCCGGTCCAAGTGGTGCCAAAGAAAGGAGGGTTAACGGTAGTGCCAAACGAAAAAAATGAATTAATCCCAACTAGAACCGTTACCGGATGGCGGGTTTGTATTGATTATCGCAAATTAAATGATGCGACCCGTAAGGATCATTTTCCTTTACCGTTCATCGACCAAATCCTTGAACGATTATCCGGACACTCGTTTTATTGTTTTCTTGACGGTCTCTCGGGGTATTTTCAAATCCCAATTGCGCCCGAGGACCAAGAGAAAACAACCTTCACTTGTCCGTTTGGCACCTTCGCCTATCGTAGGATGCCATTTGGGTTATGCAATGCGCCGGCTACATTCCAAAGATGTATGCTAGCAATTTTTGACGAGCTAGTGGAGGATATTATGGAAGTTTTTATGGATGATTTCTCCGTTTTCGGAGATTCATTTGATTTATGTTTGACTAACCTTTCCCGCGTTCTCCAAAGATGTGAGGAGACAAATTTAGTGTTAAATTGGGAGAAGTGCCATTTTATGGTACGGGAAGGTTTAGTTTTAGGCCACAAAATTTCTAGTAAGGGTATAGAGGTAGATAAAGCTAAAATTGAAACTATAGAAAAATTACCTCCCCCTTCAAATGTTAAGGCCGTACGTAGTTTTCTTGGGCATGCCGGTTTCTATCGCCGGTTTATAAAAGACTTTTCTAAAATAACCAAGCCCCTCACTCACTTATTAGAAAAAGATGCACCGTTTATTTTTGATGAAAATTGTTTGCATTCTTTTTCTATTATTAAAGAAAAATTAATAAACGCTCCTATTATGATAGCTCCCAATTGGGATCTTCCTTTTGAGATTATGTGCGATGCTAGTAGTTTTGCCGTTGGTGCAGTCCTAGGACAACGCATAAATAAAAATTTTCATCCTATTTATTATGCGAGCAAGACACTTACCGACGCACAAGAGAATTACACAACAACCGAGAAAGAGCTTTTAGCCGTGATTTTTGCTTTTGATAAATTTCGCTCTTATCTTACTTTATCTAAAGTAATTGTTTTTACTGATCACTCGGCTTTACGTTATTTGCTAACAAAAACTGATGCCAAGCCAAGGTTGATTAGGTGGATCTTACTTTTACAAGAATTTGATTTGGAGATCCGGGACAAACGGGGAGCGGAAAATTTGGCGGCGGATCATCTTTCTCGGTTGGAGAATCCCAATTCGGAGGAGCTCATAGAGGAAGAAATTAATGATACTTTTCCTGAGGAACGCCTCCTCGTTATTCATAAGGTAATAGATCTCCCCACCCCTTGGTTCGCCGATTTCGCAAACTACCTTGTTGCGAGATTTCTCCCAAAAGATTTTTCCTATCAAGAAAAGAAGAAATTCTTTTCCGATTTGAAAAATTATTTTTGGGAGGATCCGTTCCTTTTTCGAGTTTGTGCGGACCAAGTGGTGCGGAGGTGTGTATCTCATGAGGAGGGCGCTCAAATTTTAAAGCATTGCCACGAGGGACCCGCCGGCGGGCATTATAAAGCAAATCGGACGGCACGGAAGGTACTTGAAGCGGGCTTCTATTGGCCGAGCATCTTCAAAGACGCTCACGCACATGTAAGTCGTTGTGAACAATGCCAACGCTCAGGTAATATCTCCCGTCTTGATGAAATGCCCTTAAAATCTATTTTAGAAATTGAGGTTTTTGATTTATGGGGGATCGATTTTGTCGGCCCGCTACCAGTTTCTTTTGGAAATCGATATATTTTGGTAGCGGTCGATTACGTGTCTAGGTGGGCGGAAGCGCAAGCCCTTCCCACCAATGATGCCCGAGTCGTAACCCAATTTCTCAAAAAACTCTTTTCGCGATTTGGAGCACCGCGGGCGATAATTAGCGATAGGGGAACTCATTTTTGTAACGCCCAATTCACTAAAGTTTTATCTAAATATGGCGTTACACATAGGATGGCCACCCCATATCACCCTCAAACAAGTGGCCAAGTAGAAGTGGTTAACCGTGAATTAAAACGAATTTTAGAAAAAACGGTTTCCACCAATAGGAAAGATTGGTCGCATAAACTCGATGATGCTTTATGGGCCTATCGGACCGCGTACAAGACCGCTATCGGTTGTACGCCGTATCGATTGGTCTATGGGAAAGCATGTCATTTACCGGTCGAACTTGAGCATCGCGCCTTTTGGGCGCTTAAATTTCTTAATCTAGATAGCAATATTGCTTCCGAGCTCCGCAAGTTCCAACTTAACGAGCTCGATGAATGGCGCTCCCTTGCTTATGAAAGTAATAAATTATACAAGGAGCGCACTAAATTTTATCATGATAAGAAACTTAGGAATCCTAAAACTTTTCGACCGGGAGACCAAGTTCTCCTCTATAACTCGCGCTTACGACTTTTTCCGGGAAAACTTAAGTCTCGTTGGTCCGGCCCCTTTATCGTCAAAGAGGTTTGGCCCTACGGGACCGTTTCAATAACACATCCTGAAAAAGGTGAATTTAAAGTGAATGGGCACCGGTTGAAATTATTTTTCACCGGCGATAATTTTCATGAGCACCGGGAGGAAATTCACCTTCCGAACACCTAAATCGGCGTGCCACCATGGTCGAGCTCAACGACCGTAACCAAAGCGCTCTTGGGAGGCAACCCATGTTTTTATCTTATTTTATTTTTCTTCCGTTTAAAAAAATTCTAAGTATTTTTATTCTTGTTTTTAAAAAAAAAACAATAAAAAAAATTACAACATATAAAAATGGAAAAAAAACAAATAAAAAAAAATGTTATTATTCTATTTTGAGGTTTTTACAGGTTTGGAGGAGATTTGCGTGATAACGGTCACTCGCAAATACGCTTGAAACCCGCTCTCCAAGTCGGTACTTTCTTTTTAAGTATTTCTCTTTTTATTTTTTTCCCCTGATTTTGTTTTTGTTTTGTTTTCTTTTCAAATCAAAAAATATAAAAAAAAAATAAAACAAAAATTCTCAGTCACGGCCTCAGTCACGGCCGTGACCAGGGCGTGGCGCATTACGATTCGTTTTCCTGGCGAATCTCTCGACAAGTTGCACTCCAATCCGTCTTCCGTAAAAGTCACGGGCGTGACCAACCTTGGTCACGGGCGTGACATCAACGGAAGGACATTTTGGCCTGAGCCGGCACACACGGGCTAAGTTTGGGATGTCACGCCCGTGACACTCGAGTCACGCCCGTGACATTTGAAGGTCACGGCCGTGACTCATCCCGCTGGCGCATCACCTCCACCGCACCAGGTCAAAGATTCTCTTTGACTGTCACGCCCGTGACAGTCAAGTCACGCCCATGGTCACGGGCGTGACCCTGAGCGCTGACACCTCGGGAACCGATTTTTGACAGCGAGCATTGGATTCCCTGCTCTCTTTGATTTCGCCAGTTACACGCCCTTGGTCACGGGCGTGACCGAGGGCGTGACTTGACAAAATTCCACTTTTTGACCGGTCAAGCATAGGATTCCTCCCTCACGCCAGATATCACGTGTCGCCTCTTACACGCCCTAGGTCACGGGCGTGACCGAGGGCGTGACACCTAAATTTTCACCTATTTAAAGGCCACTTTCCCCTCTCTTTTCTCCACACCTTGTCCACCATCTCTCCCTTCTTTTCTCTCATCTTTGGCCGATTACTTCATTTCTTCCTTCCAAATGGCCGGCCGCCGCCGCAATCACGCCATTGGAGGATCCTCCTCTTCACTCCCCGATGAAACTTTTGATGCGGAGGCTATGCTCAATTTTTCTCATCCCACTCATCAAGACCGAAGTACCCGCCTCCGTGGGAAAGAATTTGGAGTTTTCCGCGTCATCGATTGGAACGTTCTCACCACCCTCGGGCAGGCGAACGCGGTGCGAGATCTACTCACTACTCCGGGGTGGGCTCCTTTCTTCTCCATTTCGGAGCCGGCGTACTACGAGCTGACGGTGGAGTTTTTCTCTTCGTTTGATTTCCACTGGGCCGGGGCCGACAACGTGCTTGAATTCCGAATGGGCGGGCTTTCACAAACTCTTCCTTTGCGTCAGTTCAACGTTCTCATGGGCTTCTGCGACGAGGCCTTCACTCTTACGGAGGCCTACACCGCTCTCCCCCTTGATTTCCCTCGTGAGTATAACCTTCCCGGATTTTGGGCGGAAATCAGTAACGACCCCTATCCATATTCGCCTAAAAAATCCAAGGGTAGTCATCTCCTCTCCCCCGCCTTACGCTATCTCCACTACCTCCTCACTTTCACACTTTCCGCTCGCGGCGATAGCCATGGAGTGGTGACCCGCGCGGACCTGTTATATTTATATAGCATGCACGAACGAGTCCCCCTCAATCTTGGTTCGGCGCTAGCGATGTTTTTCCGGCATCAGGCCGAAAATCGGAGGCTTAGTGCGCTACATGGAGGCTCGTTTGTTACATTTTTGGCCAAGCGTTTGGGGCTCTGGGATGCACTTCCTCCCATGTCTCCACTCCAAACGCCTGCGCCTATCACTTTCCAAAACCTCCGAGCCCTTGGTTTGATGCGTAGGCGTGGCCGCGAGTACGAGGCCGTTCCTGGCGAAGTGGGTGGCGACCCGATCGATCTTGATTTCGAAGCTGATTCCGGTGGCGTTGCTCCAGCTCCACAGTTTCCACAGCCGCCACAGCAGCATTTTCCCCCTGCGCCCGACTCATCGACTTGTTTCGATCAGCAGTTTGGGCGGATCCACACTCGTTTGGATCAGATTCAGACAGAGCAGCTGTCCATGCACACTCATTTTGACGCACGTTTTGATACCCTCGAGCAGCGCCATGCTTCCTCTATGGAGCATCTGCAGCGGGAATTTGCTGATCTGCGTGCTTATTATCAGCAGGAGGACGACGACGATGATGTTTGAGATTTTTATTTTTGGTCGTCTGTATCTTTTATTTTCTGTCCTGCACTTTTGTATTTGTTTTATTTCTCTTTTATTTCTACCAAAATATTAAAAATATCAAAAAAAATGTTTTGCTTTATGTCTTTCTTCAGGATGGCTTGGGTATTGATTTGCTCTTCATCAGGGAAGTTTTCTTTTCTTTACTCGTACTTATTTCTAAAACATTGGGGACACTGTTTTCTTTTCAGTATGGGGGGGAGGGTATTTCACGACGGTTGTATTGCAAAGCAACACCCAAAATTTTTATCAAAAAAAAAAAAAAAATCTACAAAATTACAAAATTAAAAATTTTTATAACAAAAAAAAAAGAAGCAAAAAAAATACAAAATTAAAAAATCTACAAAAATATATATATATATATAGTTTTATCAATATTTCTATATTTACTTGTTTGCAAAATTCTTAGTAGATTTACTTTTACATAGTGTTGTAGAAAATTTTATATACTTCATTAGATTTTGAATTTTGGAGTAAAATTGTTGACTCGTGCAGTGTTCTAGTTACGCGCACGCGTTAGTAGGATCTCATGTCGAATTAACTATTCAGCATAAAATTAGATTTATGTTTTTCTAAACTGCGTAGAATATTTTTGTTTTACTTTTAATTTGCAACCGGTAGAATCCAAAAATACTTTTAGTGAGTATGTAGAAGTTTACTGGAGAAATATTACCCAATTTGAACGGAAGGTATTCTTTCTCGATGTCTAGAACTTGCCTCTAGCGACTCTCAAGACATTTGCATAAGTTAGATTCATGAGCATGAAAATGATTTAGGCCACCTCTTGATTCGTTTGAGCCTTTGCATTCCAAGCCATAAAATCTTAACCGTTGCTAGCCATTTTGTGCTTTTTACCGTTTCTTTTGTAAGCCCCACTCATTTTCACCAAAGCCAAATGGCCTACCTATGGTGCACGCTTGAAATTTAGAGCTTTATTTGTTGCTAGCTTGTGTTTCTTATTTTGGAAAATGGTGATTTTAATATTGCTATCATTTTGCTGCAAAAGAAGAAAAAAATGAAAAAATAAATAAAAATAAAAATAATAATAAAAAAAATGAGAAAAAAATATTGAGAAAAAATTTTTTGCAGAGTACATTTTTGACCCCTACCTTTATACTTCAAAATTATTTGGGGTGTAAAAATTAATTAGCATACAAGTTTTTGCAAAGCTCTTATTTTTGTTTTAAGTGTGCCTTAACCCTTCACGTTTATCTTTTGATATCCGCACCTTGAACCTAAGCCACATTTCAACCTAATTAAGTCCTATTGATTCATGCTTATGAGTTAAACTAGTGCCGTGGCGAGAGTGTGAAAGGGCAAGCCTATGGCCATCGTCATTGATGGATTTCTTTGGAGGCTATCCCAAACTTTGATTTTGTGTAATATTGATCTTAGTAAACACGCTACCCGCTCCTTAAATATCATTTTAGGATTTACCGGATTTTCAATTTGAAAGTAATAACAATATGTTATAATGCACTTTTGAAAATTATAAGCTAATGTTTATGCTGAATAAGTTTTTTCTACTAGAATTTCTACACGCTTAGGCGCAAGACTTCACATTTTTACTCTTTAGGTTCAAAATTCTTTTCTTGTATTTAAATTTTTCTACTCCTATGGAAAGTTGTTTGCTCGGGACTAGCAAACGAATAAGTATGGGGGTATTTGATAATGCTATATTTATTGTTATTTTCACATAATATTTTATTAATAATTAATTTAATTTAATTTAGTTTTAGTTAATTTATCACTAATTTATCTTCTTTTTATAATTTCAGATAATTTGGGCTGCCAATAGCAATTTAAAGCTCATAAGACTAATCAGGAGATTATTTGGAGCATTTCGGCCAAAATCGCAAAGTACACGCCCTCGGTCACGGGCGTGACCTAGGGCGTGACATTTTGTCACGGCCGTGATCCAGCCCCGCGCATTCCAGTTGAAAAGTCAGCCGTCACGTCAGATTAAAATTACACGCCCTCTGTCACGGGCGTGACAGAGGGCGTGACCTAAAGTGTCACGGGCGTGACACGCCCGGAATGCATTCAATTCAGCCAGCAATCAATTCCCGCCGTTTCTAGCTTACACGCCCTTAGTCACGGGCGTGATTAAGGCCGTGACTCTTCTGCAACCGCCAGATTAGCTCCTGTTCGCGGCGTTTCCCGCCGTTTCCTGACCCGTTCAAGACACGCCCTCTGTCACGGGCGTGACCGAGGCCGTGACCCGCCATGCAATTGATTTCTGTCGGTTTCTCTTCCCCAACGTCCCGGGCTTTCATGACAGCAATTACGCAGCTTACACGCCCTTGGTCACGGGCGTGACCAAGGGCGTGACTCCCCGATTTTTCAGCTATAAAAGGCAGCAATCTCCAGAAGTTCAGGGGTTCGATTTTGGAGTTTACTTACAGCTTTAGTCTACTATTATCGTTGTTCTAGCTAGTTTTTCTTCAAGTTGAAAGCTTTTATTATTGCAATTTCATTTCAAGTATTCTAGTTTTTTTTTAAATCATATATTTCTCTCTTATCATATGTGTTTCCTCCATCATGATGAGTAGCTAAATTTCCTTTAGCACTTGGTCATGATGAACTTTGGAATGAAATAAAATATGTTTTGAATTTTTCTAATTAGCAAACTCTCGTATTGTTTATCTTCGATTTATCTTTGAATTATTTCGTTTTGATTTCATATGTCCGGAATATGACTTTCAATCTAAGATTCGTTTGCTAGTGATCGAGAGATCCATGCGAACGAGGAGATCACTCAAAGATAAAAAGAGTTGTATGCATTCCTCGAGAGAGGGTGACGCAAATCTTCCGGATTGGAGTCAAATCCAATAGTGGGGTTCACCGCTTAAAGCAAGCTTAGGGGGTTTCGACTGGCCGAGGGGTCTTAATCGATCAACCTAAGGTTAGGTGGTAGTTCTCTCGAGAGAGGCTCTACCATATTTTGGGAACCTCCACGGTCGAATATATTTCAATAAGAGTTTGCGGTTTCATCTTTTATAAAATTAAATTTTATTCCAAAGGGATTCAAGACCAAGTGCTAATCCTTTTAATCATAATCTTTCTTCGTAGTTAATTTTCTCCAAATCGTTTTTCCAAAACAAACCCAACTTTTGATCGATAAAAAAATAGCTCTTCTTTGTGAGTAGAAGTACTCAACAAGCCCGGAAAAATACGACACTTGATTTTCTAAATCCTATACTATAAAGCGATAGGTACACTTGCCTTATCGAATTATTTTGCGCAGCGCGAATTTATCTCATCAACTGGGTTGTGTGTTGATGCAAGAAGGGAAGGTGATTGCTTATGGGTCTAGACAATTGAAAGTTCATGAAAAGAATTACCCTACGCATGACTTAGAATTCGCCGCAGTAATCTATGCTTTGAAGCTTTGGAGACACCTGTTATATGGAGTGTCATGCAAGATTTTCATGGATCATAAAAGTCTGAAGTATGTCTTCACCCAGAAGGAGCTGAATCTGCGCCAGCGGAGGTGGTTGGAGTATGTGGCGGATTATGAAGTAGATATTCTGTACCATCCGGGTAAGGCTAATGTGGTGGCCGATGCCCTGAGCCGAAAAACCGCGCATATCTTCAATCTCTCAGTGCAGTCCTTAGTAGAGGAGTTTATGTTGATGGATATCTCAGTCGGTAGTTGTACCGCACCCTCGAGCTTAGAGGCTGAAGAGCCTTCGTGGATTGCCCTTACTAGGATGCATCAGAAGGAAGATCCTGACTTGCAGCATCTTCGAAGTAGAACTGAAAAAGGAGAATTGCCAGATTTTTTGATCGATGATAAGGATACTTTGAGGTACCGAGGTAGATATTGCGTCCCCGCGTTGGAAGAAATTCGGACAAAGATCTGTAGCGAGGCACATGATTCTAAGGTTTCCTACCATCCTGGTTCCACGAAAATGTATAAAGATCTGAAGCAGATCATTTGGTGGTCAGGTATGAAGAATGATATAGCGAAATATGTGTCAGAATGTTTAACTTGTCAGCGCGTGAAAGCAGATCATAAGAGGCCTGGAGGTAAGTTGAACCCGTTAGATATTCCAAGCTGGAAGTGGGAGAGTATTTCGATGGACTTCATTACCGGTTTGCCGAGATCTCCCAGTGGTCATGACTCAGTGTGGGTTATAGTAGATCGCTTGACAAAGTGTGCTCACTTTGTGCCCTTTAAGATTGGATACTCGATGGAGAAAATAGCAGAACTGTATTTGGATGAAGTTATCAGATTGCATGGTGTGCCTGTGAGCATTGTGTCGGACCGAGACTCGAGGTACACGTCTCGTTTCTGGCAGAGTTTGCAGGGAGCCTTGGGTACTGACCTTAGGTACTCTACCGCTTATCATCCCCAGACCAATGGTCAGACAAAGAGTAAATCAGATTTTGGAAGATATGATAAGGTGCTATATCTTAGATCATGGTGGAGCTTGGGATAAGCGGCTTGGATTGATGGAGTTCGCGTATAACAACATTTATCAAGAAAGCCTACAAATGGCCCCGTTTGAGGCTCTGTATGGGAGGCGTTGTCGGACTCCGTTGTTTTGGGCCGAGGTAGGTGAGAGTCCTTTGCTAGGCCCATAGGCTTTGGAAGAGATGAATGTTGTCGTGACTCATATTCGCGAGAAGCTCCGCATTGCTCAGGAGCGGTATGAGAAGTATGCGAATCGAAGAAGAGTGGATTTAGAGTTTGCCGTTGGAGACAGGGTGTTCTTGAAAGTTTCTCCGATGTCAGGTGTTAAGAGGTTTAGAAGGAACCACAAGTTGGATCCCCGGTATGTGGGACCTTTTCAGATTGTTGAGCGCATCGGAGTGTCAGCATATAGATTGGATTTGACTGCTTCCTTTCCTAATGTTCACGATGTGTTTCACGTGAGCCAGCTGAGGAAGTGTTTGCGTAGCGATCGGCTTGTTCTTGATTCGGTGCCCGTTTTGCAGCCCAATCTTTCGTATGTCGAAGAACCTGTCCGAATCTTGGAGACTCAGGAGCGTGTGTTGCGAAAGAAGACGATCCCGATGGTTAAGGTTCTTTGGAAGAATCAGGGTGTCGAAAGCGCGACGTGGGAGTTGGAGTCTGCCATGAGAGAGACTCACCCTAGCCTCTTCTCTAAGATTTCGGGTAAATCTTCTGTCAGTTAATCTTTTAAATTTGATTTTGTATCTTTCTTGATCTTCAGATTCCAAGTTTCGGGACGAAACTTCCTTTTAGGGGGAGTGACTGTAACGCCCCTGATTTTCGTTAATTATTTTACGAGCCCGCTGTGACGTAATTTTGGTGTAAGGGCATTACGTCAGCTCGTCTAGTAGTGTGTTGAGCCTTAGCTTAGTTAAAGTATGTCTTGTAGACCGAGCGTGCGAGATTTCGCATCGTTTCGAGTTAAGGTAAAGATTTTGGGTGGATATCAAGATTTTAACTTCGGGAGGCTTTAGCCCGAGTTTGGCCCGTCGGAATTGAATTCTGACTTCGCCGTTGGATTCGTAGCGCCGTGTTTCAGTTAGGGTGGGAATTGCATAGAAAGCTGAGGTGATCTAGTTTCCCTCGCGGTTTTAAGTGAATGGGGGAATTAATTAATTAATTAATTAGGTTTTTATATAAAGCCTAAAATCCTCTTCCCCTATTCATCTTCTTCCTCCCTCGATCAAATCAGCCGCCGAGCGATAGGCCGAGTGCGGAGCTTTGAGGAGCGTTCGATCGGCGATTTCTAGGGCTGTAGTAGTCGGAATCGCGTTTGGAGAGTAGATTTGGAAAGCTCTCGGCGAGATCTTCGTTCTAGCGGTAAGCTTTTCCCGTTTTATGGAATTTTTGGAGTTAGGGTAGTGACCTAACCCCTTCTTTCGACCCGAAAAGTTTCAGGAATCTGTGCTCGTGTGTTTCCCTAGCCGATCCATAGCTTTCGGAGCGGAGATCTTCGAGTTTGCAAGGTTTAAGGCAAGTGGCTTCCTCCTCTTTGTTTGGTTAAAGTCGTGGTTTTTTTTTCTTCCTTCTCCTGATAGATGCTTGGTGAACTGTGGGCTCGTGTTTCGAGCGTCTTGTTTGATAGATAGAAAACCCTAATCTTCCCCCATCCGTAGTGTCAGAAATTTCCTCCCGGAAGGCACCACCGTTCCCAAATTTATCCGTTGATTGTCCTTCTCGAGAAGTCCTGGTAGTTTTTGAGAAGTTGTTTGAGCCAAGTTTTCGAGAAGACCCCTTGACCTCTCGAGAAATGCTTGATTTCTCGAGAAATTCCCCGCTGGAACCCCTTGACCTCTCGAGAAATGCTTGATTTCTCGAGAAATTCCCCGCTGGAACCCC
The DNA here is from genome assembly GCA_033032865.1 of Dactylorhiza incarnata. Classification (NCBI taxonomy): domain Eukaryota; kingdom Viridiplantae; phylum Streptophyta; class Magnoliopsida; order Asparagales; family Orchidaceae; genus Dactylorhiza; species Dactylorhiza incarnata. The sequence goes on along the minus strand of JAWHQI010000079.1, from coordinate 3,418,406 downwards.
TTGACCTCTCGAGAAATGCATGATTTCTCGAGAGCTTTCCCCGCTGGAACCCCTATACTTCTCGAGAAATCCCTTGAGCTCTCGAGAAATCCCCTGATCTCTCTCGAGAAATCCCTTGTCCTCTCTCGAGAAATCCTTCCAGTTCCCGAGAAGTGCTGCCTTGAATGCTGTCCTTCTTCTTCTCGATAAATGACAGTAAGAACTTCTTTTTGGGGTGACTTTTGTGTGGTTTCTGGTGGTGGGATTTCAAAATTTTGGACGGGGCTCTGCCCCGCACCCCGCAAGGGCTCTGCCCCTTGACCCCGCTCGCTGATCGGTCAGCGAGACCACCGCCAGGGGCGCTGCCCCTTGGACTCCGTTAGGGGCTCTGCCCCTAAGACCCCTTCAGGGGCGCGGCCCCTTGGAACCCCGCCCGGAACGCCTGTGATTTCGTTGAGTTTTTGTGTTTGAATCTCGTGTCCCCTCGGGTGTACTTGAATGATTGTCAGTGACCCTTCGGTGCTCCTGATCTCGAATCCCTCTCGTTTGAACTTCTTTTTACTCTTATGATTCATATTGATCGATGTGTACTTTGCCTTGACCCTATTTCTTAGGGCCTTCCAGTGATTATCCTTTCGGGCAGCGTCCCGTGTTTAATTAAAATTTAAGTAATAAGAACTACTGTCTTTAGCCTTACACAGTAGTTGTGTTTGGGGGACAGTGGGGGAAATGTTATAGCCTTGCACGGTAGTCGTGTTTGGGTGGTTGGGTCTAGTGGTACCCCCACCTGGTTTTGGGCTTTGGGTAGCGGAGGTAGTTAACCGCTCCCGTATAATTTGAGCTGATCAGCCTCTTTAATTGATGAAACTAAATAAATGAAAGTGTTGTTCCTCTTTTGGTATTTAGTGCACTTGATGCTTGTTGACTCTTTGTTTAGAGCTCTCTTTCGGTAAATTTGGCTTGGGTTGGTACCCCTTATGCTTTGCTTGTTTTTCTGCTAGTTTTCTGCCACTTGTAATCCCTTGCTGAGGCGTTCTTTGTTTTATTGAATGCCTCAGGTTCAGAGCCGTAACGGCTAGTGGTGTAGCCTGAAGTTCAGAGTTTTAGTAGCTGTTCACCCCGCTGCTGCGAGGTAGTTGTTTTTAGTTACTTCTTGTGATCAGACATACTAGTTGGTGCTAATGGGTTAGTGTCATGTTGTTGACGCCCATTGTGCCCCTTTTTATACTTTATAGTTTATTTGCCAGATTATGCCACTACTTTTAGATCTTGAGTATCTTACCCTCTGGGAATGATTTATGTTAGGTGTACTATAGTTATAAAAATGGTTTTTCTTCATCCTCATTGCATTCTTTCTAACTGAAACCCTTAACTTTATAGTCGCCTAAAGGTATTTTCTACTCTTACAGTACGTCTAGTTATGTGCATATCATTTACGTCATGCTCCGTCGTTTGCATACATGTAGGACTTTAAGTAAACTAAATCAAGTATTTTCCGCTGCAATTATATATACTTTCTCGGTGGACTAGTCGATCCACGAACTGAGAGACACAGTTCTTATCTCAAAACCCCTAATAAATGATTTCAAATGATGACTTATCATATAATCATGTTTGTTTAGTTAGGTGATAGGTTCCCGCCTGAGCGTCTACAGTTGTCTCCTGTATGACGTGGCATCATGACGTGTATTTTCTCTTACTCTGATATTCTTAAATTCGAAGAAAATGCGGGTTGTGACAACCACTCTAACTCCAATGTTAGATAGGGTCAAAGATACTCCTCCAAGTTATCTTCTCAGTTTTTTGAGCTTACACCACAAGTTCCTCAGAACTTCTCAGATCACAGATGATCCTACCTCAGGACAATAGTCCCTACAGCTCAGAGCTATCACCAGCTCCTACCTCAGGCACAGCAGCCCTACAGCTTCGAGGAATCCACCTCCTATAACTCAGACCACCTCCTGGTCCTACTTTAGGCAACAGCCTATTACAAAATTCTCAGAGCTAAAAAGCTCTTACAAAACAAATTAATGAAGGAACAATAACCTTTACTACTGATTCAACCTGATTGGATTAAGGTATCAGTAGAATATCTCAGCAGATGCTGAACTTGAGCTATTCCTGAATTGGTTGGTTCAGAGCAGCTCCACTGTCTTCTTCTTCAGAAGGAAGAAAGAAGACTCCTGTCTCTCTTGTGACTGAGAGCTTGAAGAGAGAACCACTGTTGTTCAAAGCAAGAGGGTTGTTGTCGCTTCAGGAAGATGCAGACGACTTTCTTTTACAACTTGAACAACTTTTCGATAATGAAGGATGCCCCTCCTTGTTGCCCTAACTTTAGCTTTTATAGTACTGTACATCTTCAACGACTATCTGCACGACCACCCTTGCCCATGCCGACAAAAGCATTTCTTTATTACTTTTTGTACCTTTATCAAGCACAGGACGACGCCTGTCAATGGATAACATGCTTGATTCTGTCTCAGCGGATCCGCTGAGACGACTCCTTATCTCAGCGGATTAACAGCTGAGACATACTTCTTCTCAGCGGTTGGCGCAAGCTAAGACAGCTACTCCTTTTCAGCGGTTCCGCTGAGACGACTCCTCGTCTCAGCGAATCTGACCCTTCGTCTCAGCGGTTCAGCTGAGACAAATCTCCATCTCATAGGAGTTGCTTTCTCCTCATCTTAGGTCATGGTTGACCCTTTCTCTTTGAGTCACCTAAGCCTGTATATCTTACAAAAACATGACTTTATCAAATACATTTTGTACCTAGCATTGCATAGTGACCCCTCTTCAAATCAAGGAAAATTGAGGGCAAATTCCCAACAGGGCGTTCTGGTGACTGCATCATGCCAATTCTTGGACGAGCGAATGAGAATGCTTGATTCGGGGGACACATATCACCAATTTTGAGGTAATGCCGAGTTTGCCCCCTTGGTCACACTGAGCAGCCCAGGCAGCCTCCTTGGTGGTGGTGGTGGCCGCCGATCGCCGCCGACGATGGATTATAGTGCCGCGCTCCGCGGAGTGGGCATAAGGAGAAATAATAAACATTGCTTACCGAATAAAAAGGAGAAATAGTAAACATCGCTCCTCTTCTTCACAATGATATTTGGGAGGCAGCAAACTAAAGAAATCACGTTTTCTGTTGAGGAAGGTAAGCTTATTGTGCGGCGTGGATTGGGAAAATGATAGAGGAACGAGATAAAGATGAAGATGAGAACTTGTATACTGCAGGTCATCGCCGTTTACTCCAAGTTGTTCTCACGGTGTAGGAATTGGCGATCTTCTTTTCCCTTGAGGCGCCGAGAGCTCCCGAGCGGAAAGGACCGATTAGGGATGCCGAAAATTTTCGTGCGAAAAGAATGGGCGAGAGGAGGAATTAGGGCTGATGCACCTAAAGTTTCTAACAAAATAAGAAAAAAATAATTTTTTTTTTCCGATTTGCACTTAGCCATATGTGCTCTGCACATAATATTGCTCTCCACATAACAACCCTCTTTTTTATACGTTATTTTCTTTTAAGAAAGGTAAGTATTTGCCTTTTCAAACTAATTGGGATTCTTTTTGTCGTGATTCTTTTTATACGTTATTTTCCTTGTATAACTAATTGATGATGTTTTTTTTTGTTTGGATTTGGAAAACACTAGTATACAAATAATTTTATACTGCAAATTTAAATTTTCACGGACAATTTATTTTTCAAGCAACAACTTTCCCAAATAATACATGAATTGTAAACATGAAAATATTTTTTCATCCACACTATATTATTCTATACATAGAATCAATAACCAAACCCAACAGCCCTAATATAAATAGAGCGATGTTAAACGCAGGCCAGTTTTAGCTATATGCAGGCCACAATTTTTTAAAAAGAGCGATGTTAAATGCAGGCTAGTTTTAGCTATATGCAGACCACAGTTTTTTAAAAAAAGATATCATTTTTTCTTTTAAAACTTCAGGAAAAATGATTGGAGTAGTTTAATTTTATGTGTTTTTTCATTCCATGTAACCGTGTCCCCAAAGAGTTTACTTGTTTGTCCGAGTCCGATGTGTTTTTAAATTACAAGTGGCCTAAAGCTATTCATGGGTATTTGCTACGGCGATGGCGAGGATCGCGACTTCGTCGGCGATGGCGGCGATGACGATGATCGCGACGTCGTCGGCGATGGCGGCGTCCGCGACGCCGTCGGCAATGCCGGCGATGGAGGCGTCCGCGATGTCGTCGGCGATGGCGACGATCGCGACGTCGTCGGCGATGGCGGCGACGTCGGCGATGGCGGCGACGTCGGCGATTGCGGCGACGTCGGTGATGGCGGCAATGGCGGCGACGTCGGCGATGGCGGCGACGTCGGCGATGGCGGCGATCTCTCTCTCTCCTCGCACGCATGATATTTTACTTACTTATTTTATGAATGGTATTTTGCTTGGATTTATTTAAGAAAATATTAATTTAATTTTTGAATATAATATTTAAATATATTCGCGGTCTGCATATAGCCAAAACGACCTGCATTTAACTATAAATATATCTACAAATATAAATGAAATTAATTTCTGTCTAATTTAAATTATCAAGAATAGAACCAAGAACATCTGGGAGTTTATGAGATAGCTTAGCAGCCGTCCATCCATAAATTGGACGGTTGTTGTTATACAACGTCACAAACCCTAGTCATAAATGTCGGCAATTTGGCAACGGACTCAATGAGCGTGATTCATGCGAAGGCGGAAGAGAGAGAGAGAGAGAGAGAGAGAGAGAGAGAGACAGAGAGAGAGAGAGGAGTGGAGAGAGAGAGACAGAGACAGCAGAGTACTGGTAAAAGCAAATAAAAGAACACTGTCCCTTTCCCTTCCCCTTCCCCCCAAAACCTCCATTATCGAGTCCCCTCGCAATCCGTCTCTTCAATTTACGCCACTGCCGGCGGCGACAGCTTTCTCCTCTTCTTCACCTCCCTGGAAGAATTGTTATTCTTCTCCTGCCAATTTTCCCTTCTGTTTTCGCATTCGGAGATTCTATTGATGGGTTGCAGGTCTGGAAAACTAGTTCATCTCTCGCACATCTTGCTTCTCTTTCAGCTTGATTTGCTACTGTCTTAGGGTTCTACGAAAATATACTATCAATTGCAATTCCTCTCTCTTCGTCAAGCTCTGATTTTACCGGTTTTTCAAGTTTTCCGATGTCGTCGTGCTTAATTAATGGCGGCGGCCGGACTTACAGGCTCGACCTTGAAATCGTCGCCAAATCCTCCTCACCGTCGTCCCGCTCCTCCCATTCCTCCCCCGTATCCACTCTCTCCGAGTCAAGCACCTCCACTCCCTTCTCCATATCCACAAAAAGAGCTCGAGCTCCCCGGAAACGGCCAAACCAGAGCTCCGACGAAGCCGCCGCTTTACTTTCCACCATCTCTCCCAAACTCTTCTCCCCCGCCAATCTCCGGCGAACAAATTACTTCCCTGTTCTTCTCCCCTCCTTCCCTATTCCCGACGACTCCGTCCTCCTGCTTCGCGAGCCTCCTTCGCCGGAGAATAAACACCCCATCAGATTGTACAAAAAGATGCCGGGCACGGCAATTTGTAGCCCGGCATGTTTCCAAATTCAGGACCCCGGCTCACCGGACTTCGTCGCTGAATCCATTCTCGACGAAGAGGTCGATGAAAGCATTGACAGTATAATGGGCGTGGGCAATCTTTCCATGAGCCCCGATCACAGGAAAGACGGCGATGAGGATGGCCTGATGGGGTTTGGAGATATCCAGTTTGGGTTTGCCATTTTGTCGAACATGAGGCGGGCGTTGAAGCGGTCTGACGACGGAGAGTGGTGGCGGTCTCCAGTTGTGACTGTGAAGGATATTGTTCCCAACTTAAAGGAGCCGCCGGTGAAGACGCAGATGAAGAAAAAAAAGAACAAGAAAAAAGAGAAGGTGGTGAAGGAGTGGGATGTGGAGGGAAAGGACATCGCCGCCGATTCTTCGCTGGAAGATGAGATTTTGACGCCGCAGCTTGGCCTGAAGCTTAACTACGACGACGTGCTGAAGGAGTGGTCCGGAAAGTCACCGTACTCCGGCGACGCAGGTTCGGTAAAGTCCGCCGCCCACGTCATTGTACGTTCCAAAATCTTTAATTTTTATTAAATACAACTTTCTTTTAATTCTGCTGTATAAAGGTTGCTTCCTTTATATGAGCCCCATGTTTGGAAACAGTGAGATACGAAATAAAAATTTCTTATTTCTTTTGTTTTTTTGTGGAGGATTCATTTAAAAAAAGAAAAAGAAAAAAAATTTAATTATTTCAATTTTTTTCTCCATAAGGAGGGGGTTGAAATTTCCATTCCCTCGAAGAAATTAAGAAAAAATCAATAATCATCATCAAAAATATTATCCAAATTATTAATTTTTTCTTATGAATTCTTATTTTCTATTCAACATCCATAAATACTATGGGATTGTTAACAGCCACTCCAATATGGCTATCCGCACACCAATAATTCAAAAAATCCTTACTTTTTTACATCCTCTTCCAGAGTGATGTTATAAGCATTCCTAAAATGGCTATTTTTTGGACTGTGGATATCAATGGGCTGCGAATAGCTAAAATTAGATTGCCTCCCTGCTCTCGAAACGGGTGGTTATGAAAATAGACATACAATTGAGGATACATGCTCCGTTTGGCACTGCGGTGGTGTTCATGAACACGGTGGTTATGAACCGTTGTTCGTGAACGCCCGACTTCACCTGAAGAACTTCATCTACTTTTATGTTCAAAACTAGTATTATTTTCTTGGTGGTGGTCATAACCGTTATCATGCCAAACATACATTCTATGATGATGACGTTTTTGTCCAAACTTACCGGAGCAAAAGCGCCGCCCCAAACTGAGCCTAACTTTGCACAAATCTATCTTTGAACTAATCTATTACTACATGTAAAGAATTTAGGAATTTTTTTTCGTGCATCCGACGCACAAAAGCTGTTTGCGCCAGATGCAATCTGAGCCGACCATCGGCTGTTTTTTTTGAACTTTTTCTTAAAAGTGATATTTTTAGGGCGGTGTTAAAGGCAAACCAGAATTGGCTATTGGCAAACCAATTTCTATGAGTTATTACGCGCCTTTTGAAAATACGCTTTGTACATGTATTTTTAGGAAAAGTGTTCAACACGAAAATTGTAGATATCGTCGAGATCTACAACTTTTGTGTTGAACACTTTTCCTAAAAATGCATGTACAAGGCGTATTTTCAAAAAATTATATATAGTTACGATCAGGGCGACAATACTCCTTGTGCGAGCATTTTAGGAAAAGTGTTCAACCACGAAAGTTGTAGATCTCGACGAGATCTACAATTTTCGTGTTGAACACTTTTCCTAAAAATGCATGTACAAAGCGTATTTTCAAAAGAAGCGTAATAACTCATAGAAATTGGTTTGCCAATAGTCAATTTTGGTTTGCCTTTAACACCACCCTTTTTTTATCCTTTGGATTATGCATTGGGTGGAGTAGGTGGTGTGCGCACATACCTCTATGTGCGCACGCACACCAAAAAATCTCTCAGAATTTAGCCGGTGAACAATAACCATGTCAACCCGTACACAACTTTTATTTCCTAAATTACCCTCGGATCTTGTAAAAATATTTTATTTGCTCAACATACTTTTTCATTCACCTTCTTAACATACAAATTACTTCCATAGTTGATATTAGTAGCATGAAATTTTATTTGATTCCATGATTTCTAAGTTTCTCTCGTACTTCATTTTTTGACTGTTTTTTATTCTTCTTCTATAGTTATCATATTCTTGAGTATCTTATCTGTTTTTAAATATTGACATCTTGATGTTTCTTCTACAATTATTAGATAGCTTCTTAACCTCTAAAGGTATATTAAAAATACTCATCAACCACTCATTGCAATATACATCAATTTTTTTTTTAAATTCAAGTAAGCATTTAGTTAAGACTTAAAGCCTACCTCTATGTATATTCTTCAAAGCTAACTGTTGGAACCAAAAAATTAGTTCACAAATGTTCGGATCTAATAGGTAGCCAAAGGTTACTGATTCTGCTGTCCGACACCACAAATTTGTTGGTAAGAGCAAGAGAGAAAAAACCGAACTGTCTATAAATACGACCTGAGTGCTGCAGCGAGGAGGTCCCGCTACATACCCAGAAGTCTAGAAGAGCTTCCCCTCCAAAATCAAAAGCCGAGCTAGACACTAGGAAGACACTCACTTGAAGAGTAAGGACTTAGGGAGACTGTGGGGTGGGGGGTTTCAAGAAGTGTCTTTCTTGGTACCCCTGAGGTCTTATTTATAGACAAATCCCGGAGGGGTTATCGATCTGCGAATAGCCTCCCCCGCAAATACTTGACCTGTCCAAAGGGAAAAAGAACCTTGGCGGGTATCGACCTGCGACTTGGAAAGAGTGTTCGCCGCTTGTGCGATTATAGGTAAGAACTCGCCGATGGCGAGTAACCGAGAGTACTCGCCTACTGCCGATCAACATATAAGGCCCGCTTATGGCGAGTTACTTGGGATGCCTATGAGGCAAGTACCAAGGGATACTCGTCTTCTGGCTGGTGTCGCTCCTGTCTTCGGCTTTGTCCTGTTTTGCTTACGTGGCCCGAGTGGGCCCATCCTTTGCGAATATGGGTTGTACACTAACCACTTCAATATTTTGGATCAATCTATAATATACCTCATTATTCTATTCATTGTACTATTTCAAACTAATTTGTTATTTCAAAATTTTCATTTAATTAACTTATCAAAATAATTGTTCCATCTCTCCTTGATATTTTCATCTTATCTCACTTTTAATGCATCTAACTTGACTGAAGTCTAAAGATTGTTCTCTCTAGCCTTAGCTTCTATGTGTCTCATTTCCCCTTTTCAGCAAAAATCTTTTATATAAATCATCAAAATATGTAGCTTTTGCTTTGCTCACCATAACGCTTAATTATTTTACATTTTACACTTTTAAAGACATTTCTTTTAGAAGGGGAAACTTGGCGCACCGGTTGAAGCGTTGTCGTGTGACCATGAGGACGGGTTCAAGTCCTGGAAACAACCTCTTGCAAAAATGTAGGGTAAGGTTTCTGTTGTAATATTAAGTGATGAGTTGGCCACATTGTTGAGGATGTTGGGTTCATTGCATCGACCGACGAAGTTGGAACTTCCACTGATTGATCTGAAGCTTGATGGACTGACCACCTACCTAAGTTGGTCACGCCGTGTGAAGAAAACTCTTGCAACGAAACAGGTTGGGGGCTTCCTGACAGAGGCGTTGAAGAAACCAGAGAACCCGGCTGGAGGAGATGAGTGGGAGTCAGCCCAGAAAATTGGTGTTTATGTGGCTTCTCAGCTCGGTTGTCCCATCGATTGCCGCTACGATTGATGACCTAGAGACGGTCATGGAGATTTGGGACAAGCTGAAGAATACATATGATGGTGTGGGGAACACTCTGCGGGTATTCCAGGTGAAGGGAGAAATTGATGACACCGTTCAGGGTGAGAAGACGGTACAGGAGTATGCCTCCGAGTTGGAACGTCTATGGGTGGATTACGATCACGCCTCCGGCGGGATGAGTTGCAGTGAATCACAGTGTCGGGCTTCCAAGATCATCGTGGAAGAGAGGACGATGAAGTTCCCGAAGGGATTAGATAACACGTTTGATCAACGGAGAGCCCTACTTCTATCTGGTACGAAAATTCCTACGCTTACCGAGGCCATCTCTGCCATGATTGAGGAGGAGACAGGAGGAGACACGCCTCAAATTTAAGGCAGGGACATGAGGGCCCACTACAGTGAAGTCAGCACCAACGGTTGTTGGATATAGTGTTACAGGACAGGGGGAAGAAACCCGCCAATTCTACAACTGTAGGGAGGTGGGTCATTTGAGGCATGCCTTCCCCAAGCCGCCCAAGGAGAGAGATTCGGGTGGTGGACGGGGATGTGGTCATGGATGTGGTCGGGCTCGTGGTGGCCGAGGAGGCTACCGAGCCAATTTGAACTTGACTGACAGTGCGGAGGAAGCTGACATTATCTATACAGAGGAGGAGCAGACCCTACTGGGCATGATGGAGGATATCAAGAGGAAACAGATGGACGAGGGAAGCATGGATAGAGTTGGGGGGGGGAGCCATGTTTTCCCACCTAACTGATGGATCTCTTGCCCTTGCATCCATATCCTCCTCCAGGACATCAGATTGGATCATTGACTCAGGTGCATCACGCCGTGTGACAGGAAATGCAGGCGAGTTCTCTTCCTACACTCGCCTAGCCACTGCAGATAGTATCCAAACGACGGATGGTACGTTCCAACCAGTGGTCGGTAAGGGTATTATTAATTGCCCAGGTTCAGTAAAACTATCTAATGTTTTGCATGCTCCTTTTTTCCAGTTAGTCTCTTATCCATTAGTTCCATAATTATTTAACTGAGATGTGTTGTTTCTTTTGATATTCCCAAGGTGACTTTCCAGGAGAAAGGGACGAGGCGGATACTGGGGATTGAGACTTGGCATGACGGCTGTGGTATCTGGATTGGGAAGGATTGGACGCAGATCTTGTATCTGTGGTAGAGAAGGCATGAGTTGAAGGACAGAAGATGAGTGCAGAGGTTATGCTGATACTACATCACCGACGGTTGGGGCACCCTTCTTTTGACACTTTAGCTAGGTTATTTCTTGCTATTTTTGAAAGAGCAAATAAAACCAAATTGGTCTGTGATGCTTGTGATTTAGGCAAGCTTACTAGGAGTTCGTATGTTAGTGCGGGCTGGAGGAGTTCTTCCTTTTTTTATTTAGTTCATTCTGATGTATGAGGGTCTTGTGATGTAAGTTTTTTGAATGGTTATAAGTAGTTTGTAACCTTTATTGATTATGTGTCCCATATTACTTGGTTATATTTGATGAAAAATAAGAGTGAGGTATTTACCTGCTTCCAAGATTTCTATAAGCATTTCTAGACACAATACACTGCGGTGATTAAAGTACTAAGGTCGGATAATGAGACAGAGTACACTAATAGGGCAATAAAGGAGTACTTATAAGCCCATGGTTATTGCACCAGACCACCTATGCATATACACCGATACAAAATGGAGTGGCAGAAAGGAAGAACAAACACCTTCTGGAGGTGGCAAGGAGTATGATGCTCAACATGAAGGTTCCTCAGAGTTTGTGGGGATATGTGGTGTTGACAGCGACACAGCTGGTCAACAAGATGCCATCACAGATTCTGGGGTGGAAGTCTCTGTGTCAGAAGTGTACAAGGACATAATGGGGGGGATCTTTCCTTTGAAGGTATTTCAGTGCGTGTGCTTCGTGAAGGACAACAGGCCGGGTGTTGGTAAACTTGATGCCAGGCCAGTCAAGTGTATCTTTGTGGGTTACTCTCGTACTTAGAAGGGGTACGTGTGCTGGAGTCCAGTGGAGAAAAGCAGCTTTGTGAGCATGGATGTTCACTTTAGAGAGCTGGAGCAGTACTACCGACAGGAGGGAGCCCCACCCACACCAGATTCGCCAGAAAGTATCAGGCGAGAAAGGGAGAGATTGGTGACAAATCTGGGAGTATGACAGTGAGGATCAGTGGAGGTGCATGAGAGTGATGAGGAGCAGGAGAAGGAGATTGAGGAGGAGAGACGAGAGTTAGGCGTACGACTCAGGGGGAGTTACTTGCATACAGTAGGAGGGGGAAGCTGACTGCAGTACTAGTTCCAGTACCTGTGCCCAGTCCAACTCTTGGAGCACCTACATTGATACCTACTCCTGGAGCACCTACATCACCGCAACCCTCATGTGATATCCTTCCCCTACTTCTTCTTCTCCAACTGTCACATTACGGAAGACAACTCGCAGCAATACGGAAAATCCTCCTGGTAGATACGGTTGAGACCTTGTTGTCTTTGTCTCTTATGATTATATCTCTTCCTCTCACAGAGCATTCATTGCATCGTTGGATAGTATTATTGTACTTAACAATTGGCAGGTTGCCAAAGACGATCCGAAGTGGAAAACATTGATGAAGGAGGAGATGAGGGCCCTTGAGAAGAACAAGACTTAGGAGCTGGCACAACTGCCAAAGGATAATAAGGCCGTCGGGTGCAAATGAGTGTTCATCGTGAAGCAGAACCCAAATGGACAGGTCGAGCGCTACAAGGCTCGATTGTTTGTGTAGAGAAACGCAAAAGCGTATATTCTATTTCTTATCTTGTATACAAAGGAGAATACATATATATAGGAGAGAGATGAGAGAGAGAAAACCTATACACAATGTGGGACTAAAGAGAAGAAGAGGAGGAGTACATGGGCCACCAAATGGGCCAAATACATGGGCTATTTCAACACTCCCCCGCAAGCTGGAGCGTACAAATCGTATGCGCCAAGCTTGGATAAGCATTGATAGAAGAGGGTACTGGACAGTGCCTTTGTGAGGACATCCGCAACTTGTTCAGTACCAGGAACATGCTTTAGCTCGATTTTCTTCATTTGTACTTTCTCCCGGATAAAGTGGCAGTCGACCTCGATATGCTTGGTTCTTTCGTGGAAGACTGGGTTCTTGGCAATATGTATAGCAGCCTGACTGTCGCAAAGAAGAAGAGCAGGAGCAGGAAGTTTTACCCCAAGATCTGTGAGAAGACTTTCAAGCCATGTAAGTTCAGAGACCACAGATGCCATTGCCCTATATTCTGCTTCAGCTGAGGAGCGCGCAACCACTGCTTGTTTCTTGCTGCGCCAGGTAATCAAATGTCCTCCAAAGTACGTACAGAAGCCACTGGTTGACCGACGATCATCCAGAGAGCCGGCATAGTCAGCATCAGAGTATGCCACCAGTGTTGGAGTTGAGGATGAGGTCTTGTATACTAAGCCTTGACCAGGAGCAGCTTTTAGATATCGGAGAATCCGTTCCACAGCCTGAAGATGAGAGGAACGAGGGGCGTGCATGTAACGGCTGACAATACCGACAGCAAAGGAGATATCTGGTCTTGTAACAGTCAGATAGATCAATTTCCCTACCAGACGGCGATAGTACTCCGGGTTCTGGAGCAATAGATCAGAGTCAGAGGACTGAGCACAAATCTTGTGATTTGCGTCCATTGGAGTGTTGATGGGTTTGCAGCCGGAGTAGCCTGCATTATGAAGAAGATCGAGGCAATACTTTCTCTGAGACAGAACAAGGCCATCTGGTCGTCTGGCTACCTCCAGGCCCAGGAAGTAATGAAGATTCCCCAGATCTTTTGTTTGGAACACGGAGCTGAGTTGTTGCTTGATCGCCTGAATTCCTTTTGAGTCGTTGCCTGTGATAATGATATCATCAACATAGACTAGAAGGAGAACAGTGCCTGTTGCCTGGTGGCGAGTAAACAGGGAGAAGTCCGCCGAGCTTCGAGTAAATCCTGCTTCACGAAGGACCTTGCTGAGCTTGTCGAACCATGCTCGAGGAGACTGTTTGAGACCATAGAGAGACCGCAAAAGGTGACAGACTTTCGGGGTTCTAGACTCCCCCGTGGTCTCAAACCTGGGCGGCTGCTGCATGTACACAGTTTCAGTGAGATCACCGTTGAGGAAGGCGTTCTTAATGTCCAGTTGATGTAATGTCCATTGGCGGTGTACAGCAACGGATAGAAGAACCCGAACTGTGTTCAGTTTGGCGACGGGAGAGAAGGTTTCGTCGTAGTCCAAACCTTGTTGCTGGGTGTAGCCGCGAGCCACCAGGCGAGCTTTTAAGCGGTCAATTGTCCCATCCGCAGCATGCTTGATGACAAAGACCCATTTGCAACCAACAGTTTTCTGGCCAGGGGGAAGATCCACCAGTTGCCAGGTCTGATTTGCCCATAACGCGGCCATTTCTTCTTCCATGGCGGCACGCCAGCCAGGATGTTGAAGAGCTTCCTGCACAGAGTTAGGAACTGCAACCGAGGATAAAGAAGTGGCCAGAGTATGAAGATGGGGTGAGAGGCGATGGAAGGACATATAATTTGCCAGAGGATGGGCAGTCGATTTTGTTACCTGATCAACAGAGCACGGGGCACCGGAGGTCGAGTCGGACTGCGGAGTCGGATCGGAACGAGGATGTTGACGAGTGTAGACTCGGATAATTGGTGGTTTAGAGATAATGGAGGTCGGAGTGGTAGCAAGATCAGGAGCCGGAGATGGAGGAGCGGAGACAGAAGTGTCGTTGACTGGGATGACCGGTCGCGGAGCGGGTGGTAGTGTAGGGGAGGAGCTAGGAGCAGAAAAGAACGGTTGATCCTCCCAAAAGGTAACATCGGCAGATATAGTTATTTTATGGGTGGTAGGGACGTAGCAGACGTAACCTTTCTGAGTGCGAGAGTAGCCGACGAAGATGGACTTGGTAGCACGAGGAGCCAGCTTATCCTGAGAGGGTCCTAAGATGTGGACATAGCAGGTGCACCCAAAGGTGCGAGGTGTGAGAGAGAAGGCTTTAGTAGAAGGGAAAAGAAGGCTGAATGGAGTTTTATTTTGGAGAACGGAGGAAGGGAGACGGTTGATCAGGAAGCATGCAGTGGAGACCGCGAAGTTCCAATATGTGTTGGGAACGTTCATGTGAAGCATAAGTGAGCGGGCAACCTCGAGAAGGTGACGGTTCTTGCGCTCGGCCACACCGTTTTGTTGAGGGGTGTAGGCGCAGGATGTTTGATGGATGATTCCGAAGTCTGAGCATAGAGTGGCGATATCGTGGCCTGTGTACTCGCGAGCATTGTCGGAGCGTAAGGTTTTGATGGTAGTGGAAAATTGTGTACGGGTCTCGAGGACAAACGCTCTAAAGACACGAGGGAGCTCAGAGCGATCATGAAGCAGGTATAACCACGTTAACCGAGAATAATCATCCACAAAAGTGAGAAAGTACCGATATCCAGAAATACTAGTAGTTTTATATGGCCCCCAAATATCGGAGTGCACTAAATCAAAAGGAGCCGAGCTCCGAGTACAATGTGCGGGAAAAGAAGAACGCGGCTGTTTGCCGAAAATACAAGTTTCACATTTAAACGGGGAAAGAGGTACATCAGGGAGAGCCTTCTGGAGGACGGGTAGAGGAGGATGCCCGAGGCGTCGGTGCCAGTCCATGGAGGAGACAGATGAGAGGATGGTGGGATAGTTGTCCAGGAGGTAGAGTCCGTTCCGCAATCGTCCTTTACCAATGGTAGTCCGTGTCTGTCGATCCTGTATCAAAAAGGACGAGGGGTTAAATGTGACAGAACAATCCAAGTCATTAGTAAGACGACCAATAGAAAGTAAATCGAAGGAGGAGCCCGGAACATGAAGAACCGAGCGAAGAGAAAGAGAGGAGGTGAGCGAGATGTCAGCAGAACCGGAGACGGGAACAGTATCCCCATTGGCCACAGTGATGCACTTTGGATGAGGAGTTTCCAAATATCGAGTTGGTTTTCGCGAGGTAATATGATGAGTCGCACCGGAGTCCATTATCCAACCTGGACTAGTGGAGAGACAGGCCATACCTTCATTGGAGACGGAGGCGACAGATGCAGAAGTAGGGCTGAGAAGGCCATGGAGTTGCTGAAGTTGGAGGCGGACTGCCTCAAGGTCCACCGGATTGCTGGAGGTGGATGGACCCTCCGAGGCAAGAGTTGCTGTAGGTCGAGGAGGATGTCCGTTTTTACGAAAGCATGTCGCTTCATAATGACCATCACGGCCGCAGAACGAGCATTTTGGTCTCCCCCGGCCCCCCCGACCTCTGCCCCGAGCACCAGACCGGCCTCCCCGGGTAGGTGGAGGAGAAGGAGAAACAGGAGCATGCTGGAGAAGGGCCGGTGAGGTAGGTGCCGTGATATCAAGAGGAGGTGTGACTCGGAGGAGCATGGAGCATACACTTGATAAAGATGGAGTGGTAGCGGATGCCAAGATCTGAGCCCGAAGGCCCAGGAGATGAGGTGGGACCCGGGCCATGAGCATAGCAATGCAGACTGCCTCCTTCTGAGCCCGCTGAATTGCAGAATCAGTTGTTGGTGGCTGATGTTGAATCCATGCTTCAGCCAGAGATTTGACCCGGGCAACAACAGATGTCATGTTAGACCCGGTGGTGTCCAGAGCCTGTAGGTCAGTGATGATATCGAACAGACGTTGGAGGCTATCTTTTTCGGAATACAGGGACTGGAGCTCGTTCCACATGGCTTTGGCCGTCTCAAGGTACATGGCCATTTCATAAGGTTCTCCATCCAGCGAGTTCAGGATCCATGTCTGTACGCGGCCATCGTCCCTCAGCCATTCCTCTGTGACTGGAGTTGGGGGATCTTGGGTTAGATGAGAGGCAAGGCCCTTGGCTTGAAGGACGCGGCGGACAGAGTGCATCCAGGGCATGAAGTTTTTCTTCCCAGAGAGGGAGATGGTAGTAATCCGCAGCTCATCACGGAGCTCACTCGGACGGGCGGTCTCAGTAGGCACAGTCGAGGAGTTCTCAGACGAGCCCATTAGCGCAGAGGCAGCGGACTGGCGGACAGAGGAGCAGGTCGTGCGAGAACCAGACCCTGGCGGGCGGTCTGAGGAGAGCAGGTCGCACGGTTTGCCGAGACCGCGGCGGCTTGAGAAGAGCTCGCTGAAGAAGCACTGGCGCTGGCGGTCAGAGGAGCAGGCCGCACGGAAGCTGAGTCTGCGGCGGCTTGGTGCTGGCGAGATGAGCTCGCAGGAGCGCGGGCACTGGCGATCTGCGAGAAGGGTTTACTGAGACCGCGGCGGCTTGGTGCTAGCGAGATGAGCTCACAGGAGAACTCGCGAAGAGGAGACCGCGGGAGAAGAGCTCGCAGAAGAGGAGATCGTGCGAGCTGGAAGCAGACCGCAAGTAACGAGGAGATCGCGAGAGGAGATCGCGCGAGCTGGAGCTGGAGCTAACGGGCTGCCGAAGAGGAGATCGCGAGAGCTGATCTGGAGACGGATGCTTGCAAACAAAGAGGCCGCACGAACAGTGACTTGAGGAGGTCGCACGAACAGCGACTTGAGGCAGACCGCTGGAGGGTTGCGGCTAGCGGAGGAGATCGGCAGAAGCTGACCGCTAGAAGCAGGCTGCGGGAGGCGGGTGCAGAACGCCGTGATCGGGAGTCAGGCCGCACGAGACTGCTAGAGGAGCTCGCAGCGAGTTGGAGACCGGGAGAAGAGCCCGCAAAAAAAGGGAGAGATCGCAAGGAGAGGGCGATCAATCATCCGGCGGCAGGTCTCGCGAGTAGGAGGGGCCCACGGGAAATGTTATAAAAGGGGGCGCGGGGAAGCAGCGTAGCAGCGAGAGCAGCGGAGCGAGAGAGAGAGGAGTTCGCGCGGTCAGAAAATAGGAGACCGCTCAATTCGGCGAGCTGCAATCCACGGGAGAATTGGTTTGGCTAAAAAAAATTTCCCTGGCTCTGATACCATGTAGAGAAACGCAAAAGCGTATATTCTATTTCTTATCTTGTATACAAAGGAGAATACATATATATAGGAGAGAGATGAGAGAGAGAAAACCTATACACAATGTGGGACTAAAGAGAAGAAGAGGAGGAGTACATGGGCCACCAAATGGGCCAAATACATGGGCTATTTCAACAGTTTGCCAAGGGGTACAACCAGATCTATGACATTGATTACGACGAGACATTTTCACCCGTGGCAAAGATGAGCACCGTCAGGACTCTGATCTGCTTGGCGGTGAATGGTGGATGCATGTAGCACTAACTAGACGTGAAGAATGCATTTCTTCATGGAGATCTAGTAGAGGAGGCGTGGAGATACCACCAGAGTTCGGCACAGCCAAGACAGAAGGCAGAGTCTGCAGGTTGAAGAAGTCCCTCTATGGGCTGAAGCAGTCACCTCGAGCGTGGTTCGACAGGTTCAGGAAGGTGATGATTGGGATGAGATATCAGTCGATAAATGCTGATCACACAGGGTTTTTCAGGAAGAATGAAGGTCACATCACCATGCTTACGGTGTATGTGGATGACATGATCATCAAAGGGGATGATGAGCAGGAAATTGGCCGCCTCAAGGGGGCTCTGGGCAAGTAGTTTGAGGTGAAGGACCTGTGCCTTCCTTAGGTATTTTCTTGGGATTGAGATTGCTTATGAGGCAGAGGGGATAGTCCTTTCCCAAAGGAAATACACCTTAGATCTCCTCACAGAAACGTGGATGTTGAGGTCCAAACCTGCTGCGACACCAATCGATCAGAAGTGCAAACTGGGTGCTGAGGTCGGGGAACCGGTGGATCGTGAGATGTATCAAAGGCTAGTTGAGAAGCTGATTATACTTGAGCCACACTCGACATCTCCTTTGCAGTGAGCGTGGTGAGCCGCTACATGCATGACCCAAGGATGGGTCATATGGATGCAGTGTACCAGATTCTGCGGTACTTGAAGAATGCCCCTGGAAAGGGGCTGATGTTCAAAAGGAACGGACACGTGAAGATTGAAGGCTACTGTGACTATGACTGGGCAAGCTGTGCGGATGACAGGAGGTTCACTTCAGGCTATTCCATATTTGTGGGAGGCAACCTGGTCTCCTGGAGGAGCAAGAAACGATCAGTAGTGGCTAGATCGACAACAGAGGCAGAGTATAAGACCATGATATTAGGGGCCGCAAAGCTTCTGTGGCTGAAAGGGATGCTTGTGGAGCTGAAATTGGATTGAGGAGATAAGATGAAGCTGTGGTGTGACAGTCAGTCAGCCATCAGTATTGCAAATAGTCCAGTCCAACACGATCGAATCAAGCATATCGAGATTGATAGGTTTTTCATAAAGGAAAAACTTGATAGTGGACTACTGAAGTTGAGTCATGTCTCGACCAAGGCTCACGTAGCAGATTGCTTGACCACGGGGCTCATTTCATGGGATATGATTAGGGGTTGTGACAAGATAGGCTTAGTGAATGTCTTCCGCCAATCTTGAGGAGTGTTGCAATATTAAGTGATAAGAGTGATTTGGTTGTAGGCTATATAAAGCCGCTCTAATGACCTAATGAGAATGGATTTCCTATTTTGCGTAACTGTTTCCATACATTTCACTCTTGTGGTGGGACCCTTCCCCGGACCCTCGCTGCGCAGGGATGCTTTGTGCACCGCGCTGCCCTTTTTTTAAAAGACATTTGTTCTCCGCGATACTTTCTTTCTACGCTCCATCTCTCGTAAAAAAAGGTATTTTTATCGATAAGTGATTTTGCTTTTTGATTCCAATAGAACATTTACAAAAACCTTCCTGATAAAATTAGACATCTTATCTAACATCAAAATTGAGCACTAAAAATCTTCACTGTCCTGTTAAAAATTTAACCTTTCACCTTCCATCAATTAATTATGGGCAAATGATTTTAACTAAATTAAGAAAATTAGTCTATGATTAATATGCTTATTACTTATGATCTTTTGAAAGGGATTGTGAGGTGATTAATTTTATGCTAAAATTATTTCTAAAATGTTTGGAGTTGTGCTCAATTTTAGTACCAATGTTATTTATTAATGAATGAATGCGCGGCAGGCCAAGTTGACGGACGTTGACTTATTTTCGGATGCTGGAGGTGGAGTGATGAGGGAAGCGAGCATACAACGGTATAAGGAGAAGCGGGTGAATCGCCTTTTCTCTAAAAATATCCGCTATCATGTTCGCAAGGTCAATGCCGACCAAAGGCCTCGATCGAAGGCAAGTATACTTGTAAGCATCTATTTATCAATGAGAGTTTGAATTTCATTTATTTGTTTTTTGTGATTGATAAATTGCGAAAAGTAATATTTCACATACTTGTAGTAACATTTAAATTTTGATTTTTTATTTAAATATTCTAAATTTGTCTCATATAATTGTCTTAAATACCTAATAAGCTATGTAAGTATGTAGGCTTCCTCTTAGGGAGCGAGAAATCGGAGGAGTTAAAGTCGAGCTAAATACTCCTGCAGTTAAATCCATATTTGACTCAAAATCTTAAGTCCATGTTTAATATAGATATTTCATACATATTATCAGATTTTGACATATGTTTGAGATTCTACTAGGTTTGTTTTTGGGATCCAAAATTCTTTTGGGATTCAAATGTTTAGATCTTTTTTTCTCCAAGTTGATCACTTTGGGGCGCTGGTAGGTAATGCAGTCCCACGAAAGTTTTCTCCTTTCCCACCGGAGGCAGAATGTCACCGAAGCGTGTTTGAGGCGTCTCCATCGTCCATCGCACTGGTGACAAATGGAGCCGTACTGGCCCCCAAACGGACCATTCATGGAGAATTAAATTTAGATAGCATAGAAACAAATTAGTGTACCATGATTTATTTGTCTGTGTACTCTGTTGTGTATATTGATATTTTTGTATCTTTCATGAACAGGGCAGATTTTCGAGCATCTCTTCCCTTCTCCAGAAAGCAGTTGCAGAAGAAATCCAGTGAGGTCTTCATGACTCATGGTCTATGCTTCTTAGGCCCATAGTCTTTATTTTGGAAGAGTTCTTCGTTTGAAAAAAATGTTCAGAGAAAAAAAAATGTTCAGTGAAACTTATGGTTTTGTAACCCAAAGAAGATGCATCCTATCATAGGGTCTGTTTGGGGATCCGATTTCTCTGGTGCGGTTGGAGCAAACGCCATCG
The DNA here is from genome assembly GCA_033032865.1 of Dactylorhiza incarnata. NCBI lineage: Eukaryota > Viridiplantae > Streptophyta > Magnoliopsida > Asparagales > Orchidaceae > Dactylorhiza > Dactylorhiza incarnata. Next base: position 3,397,863 of record JAWHQI010000079.1, on the reverse strand, counting down.
CCGTCCGCCTTACTGTTTGTTTCCCACCTTCCCAGCCGCCATTCTCAGCCGCTGCCTCCCAGTCCCGTTCCCTGCCGCCGACCCTTACCTCCAGTCCGCGTTCGTCTCCCTTCCCGGCGGTCGGCGTCCCAAACAGAACCATAATTTCATTATCAATAAAAAAAGAGTTTCTTTCAAGAAATGTATGATTCCTTCGCTTGCAGTGAAGGTTTTTTTAAGGCACGTGAGCGTACTGGTTTAGTCCAACAGGGAATAGGTGAAACACCTGCTTCTGTAGAAATATTATGTGCTTGACCCTCACCTATTGACTTAAATTTTTATGTTGAATATGAATTTGACCGCTGTATCATATCAAACTTAATCCCCCTTTGCTGCTCCACAAAAAGTTCAATTATGTTTTCATTATTTGTATATAAAATTCTAAAAGTATGCGTCCCTTGAATTGCCCCAAGCGCTAAATTGTGGTAGAAGTTTGAAACAAAGTTACATATTGATGTAGAGTATGAATCAATTGACTATATGGACCAATTGGACCGCCAAAAGCTCAGTCGACCAAACCAAGAACATGAAGTGCACAACTTTTGATTTGTGAGGAGTTACTAAACTTGCGCTTTTTAATTAGTATTTTCATTATTAGTTTGCTTAAGTTATTAGTGTTTGTTTGTATGCTCGATCTGAACTACATGAAAATTGCTAAGTCGTCTAGTAAGACACTTGGGACTGAAAGCTCTGATGCTAAGCTGTCATGCTCTCCTCTCTTAGAGTGATCTACGTGAGATTGCAAGAAGATTGACTCTCCATTCTTGGAGCCGGTGTTTTTGCTGGGAGCAATAGTGGAACGATAGTGAGGGAGCAAGATATAGAGTTGGGAAGACTGCAGAGGGGTTGAGGAAGACTCGACGACCGCAATGGTGCTTGAAATTGGGCTTCATCAGCTAAGCGGGACGGGGAAGTGCTGCGCGCTTCAATCCATAATGCAAATACTATATGTACTTCATTGCTACAATTACATTTAAGTCCATCCTAATGGGTTATTTAATAATTAAATTACTCTAAAGAAAATACACGAGAGAAATACAATGCCAACTGACGAGCAAACATGCAGTCGTCGAGATCTGGTCGAGCAATCAAGGATCCATTTGTTGAGAGACAGTTGACAATCAAGTAGCATATCGTCGAGCGCCGGTCAATGATTAATTACATAATTGTCATCCATCTAGTGGCCTAGCGCTGGTTGATGATCAAACACTCATAAAAAAGAGATGCAATTGATGTATCCCTGAAAGATTTAATTGTCGCCTGCATCAGATGAGTACCTTTGCATTGCTTATATTCTCGTGTTAGGCGAAAACTAGGGAGAGAAAAAGAGACCGTAGACAATTTCACAACTCTATTAATCATCAAACCATAATTTGCCTCAAATTTAAGAAAACCATGTCTTGAATCCTAATGTTTCAGTTTATGCCACCTTAATAGCGGTCTTGGGGAGTTCTCTAAATTCAGAGTGTTTTGGGAAATTCTATTATTTGTGTAGTGTTTGAGGTGCGCGAAACACATGTATTAGGATCCTCTCCATTTGAGTCCAAATGACTACGTTATCATGTTTGAGATGCACTCACCCGAGATTGGGCGCGGGTGAGGGCCACCCGGGGTGCACTCACCCATGGTTGGTGGGTGCCCAAGGCCACCCTCACTTCCTCCATGACATTCGTTCCTCTCCCTTTCTTCTAGCTGATCTGGTGAGTCCGCTCGGCAAATACGGGGTTGTATACATATTTCATGTTACTTAAGTCGTCTTCATCTTCTTTTCTTGCATTCTTTGAAGGTCTTTCAAACAATTTTGGTTTTACATTCCACGCGCATCATACAAGTTAAATTACATTGAGGTCACTCACCTTGTCCTTTAATGAGATTCAACATATGATTATAAGCTTTCAAGAAAGTACTTCCTGCAACTACAACATTGAAATGTTAAATCAACGATCCGTATATCACCTGCCCACCCATTCACCTTAAATTTCTCTTTTCCTTTCCACTCTAAAATATAGTCTTGAACCCCTATTTTCTTATTTTCTAGAATCTTTAGAATTGTCGGACATATATCTCCACTAAATTTAAATATTTTATCTCTTTGAGTATATATCATTCTCATCATGATAATTCTTATAATCTCAAGCATCGTGATTATGGGTTTGTCCCTGGCCTTTAATATTACATTATTGAAGCATTTACATAAATTATTAAGTAGCATATCACATTTTGGCCATGTGCTAAAATGTGATCTTGCCCAATTTGTAGGATCTCTGACCCTTACCCAATCATAAGCCGCAATGTTGAATTCATTCAACTTTTTCATCTTCCTGTTAAAATCAACTACTGATCTTGTAGAAGACGCAACATTCCACAACAAAGATTTGATCTGTAAGCCTTTGCGTAATTGCTTAAAGTTACTTTACATGTGCCTTAAACAAAACATGTGTTCTGCGTCAGGTAATAATTCTTCAACTGCTCGTATTAGTCCCTTCTATTTATCAGAAATTATAGTCCATGCATAATGATTCACAATATTTACATCTTGCATTAAAAGATTAATAAACTATTGATAACTTTTTCTATTCTCCCTCAAAACCATAGCATAAGTTATATGATACATACCATTGTTCCCATCAATACTAACCACGCATAATAGAAGTCCTCTAGTAGAGGTTTTAAGGTGAGTTCCATCAAGTCCTATAATTGGCCGACACCCAACAATAAAACCCAACTTTAAAGCACCCCAACATATATATAATCATTTGAATACACATGCTTGATTTTTAGATACCTGTTTACACTGTAGTTTTACCGTTGTATTAGGATTACTTTGGCAGATTTCTTCACAATAGTGCCATATTGTGGCGTAATGCTCCAATTATGTATCGTGAATTATCTTGTTCGCATTTTTTTGCTCTATACATCTTCCAAATATGATAATGTGTTGATTTACTTTTCTTTGGAATGGAAGTGGTAAGAGATCTGATGTGTTCAATCATTTGACTTGGCTCTTCCCCTCCAACCCATTGTACAACTTCATCCACATTTTTGTCAAACTGCAGATCATCACTATCATAAATCACCATCTTGAAAGCCATCAGTAAAAGTGGAATCAATTTCATCAGTCTCATCTTCATTACTCACCGAGTCGCTGTAATTTTGAAGGTCTATTATTGGTGTATTATCATCATTACCTGCCATATCTGGGTCCACTTGTGCTTCCACAGATTCAACATAAACATCAACTTCCCTTTTTACGTTGATATACTGTATCAAACTTTGAACATCCTCATCATTAACTAACAACATCAAACTACTGCAATCACCATGCCCAGAGAAACAACCAAAAAATCTGACCCATCCATTATGACCAAGTTGCATTGTCATTTCATGCAAATCATGCAGTATTATCTCACCACAATTACATTAGTCAAAATAATTAATTACGTCAGACACATAAGCTATGTTTGTAGAACCTATAAATAAACTCGAATGGTGCATTCAGATAATGAAAAAGAAGCTTCAAATGACATATAGAATGCACAATCACTTACATAATTAGCTTTAATAATCCACATTATTCTTTAACCTAATAAGGTATAACAAAAAATTAAAGCAAGACCAATTACTAATTTCAGAAAAAATAGTATTTTGGGCAAATCCCCTTAACCTAATAAGGATGCAAATTTTAATTGGGATCTCAAATATAAATACATCATACTGATAATCTAAATCTATACAATTAAACATGGATTTTGGGCAAATGTTGTTGAATTGGAAAGGGGACAATGAATGAAATCATAATGGAACATTACAAAAGGCAGTTAACTATAACGAATACAACTCCTTCACGCACAAAGAATCATCCAAAAAATGTAGATTGAAGCCTAACTCTTTATATGAGAAACCTAACTCGAGCCTAACTCCTTCATGTACAACTCCTTCACGTTCTAACTCGCCGTCAGTGCTATAGTTAGGCTTCTTGCTCTAACTCCTTCACGCACACTAAATCAACTCCTTCACGTACAAAGAATGAGGATTTATACTTGAAATCGGTTCAGATCTCTGCCAAAAATCCCTAGAAAAGGGGGAAGAAAAGCTTGTCGGCTGGATAGTTAGGTTCTCTCTGGGTAGAAGAGCTAGCTGGCTTGGAGTTCGCAGGCTTGGAGATGAGTTTGATGGCCTGAAGAGTTAACGATGACTGGGATCGAGCGGCGGAAGCAAGCCGGGACGTTCGAAAAGAATGAAAAGGGGAAACGAGAGTGCTGCCGCTGCACATGTTTTGTTATTTTCTAGAATCTTTTGAATTATTGGACATATATCTCCACTAGATTTAAATATATTATTTCTTTGAGTATTTATCATTCTCATCATAATAATTCTTATAATCTCAAGCATAGTGATTTTGAGTTTGTCCCTGGCCAGTGGCGGAACACGAATTTTAGTGGAACCCAGGCAGAATTAAAAAAATACTATTTATGATAATTTTTATACAATTTTGTAAAAAGTAATTATTTGGGTGGCAAATAAGCAAAAGAATCAGGAAGTCATCTATTCTTCCATACTTAATGCTCATTGCAAATGACATCAGATTTAACTCTAACATTGATACATTTTTAAGAAATAAATGGTAAGATAAGGATAAAGGAAAACTTACCTAAGCTTGACAACACTTCACTTAATTCTTTGAGGTTAACGATCAAACACATGAGCTATCAAAAATAGGAAGTTAAAGATTTTCCTCATCTGATCAAAATTTTTTCTCTACAAAATTATTATCCTCAAGAAATAATAAATCTCAAAGGATTTTACTCTAAAAAATAGAGCAAGTGATGCAAAATCCTTCAACTCTCTTACTCTTTTGAGAAATTTCTTAATCAATCTTTTATAACACTCATCACAAGCATCAATATGGTTGAATCAATGATCCAAAAATGAAGGAAGGAGTATTGGTAAATAAGATAAATCTAGTGACCCAATGCTTCAAAAATGAACCAGGAGCTAAAATATATAGTGCAAAATAAATTGAAAATGAAGGAAGAGCTTGCTTACCTTTTTGGTTAACCCATCTTTTCCCTGTTTTGATCCACATTCAAACAAAAATACCTAAAGATCCACGCACAAAGATGTCAGTATACTCACATCTTTCAGCTAAAAGGAAGGGCTAAGAATGATTTTGCGCTTGGACTCCAGCGACCGTTGAGCGGACGCTACCTTGGTGCTCTTGGAACTGTAGATGGAGGGGCGAAAAGATGGAAAGATCGAAACATATAAATCTTTCTCCATGAGTCGAGAGGCGAGGGGTTTCATGATTGGAAGCTACTAGGTAGCGATAGCCTAGTGGAGGTGTTACTGAGATCGAATGGAGAATATCGGGTCGAAGGGGCTTTGATGGTCTGACAGTTTTAGGGACATAAAGCTGAATGGAAATAAGGAAGCTTTCTAAGCGTTGATGTTCTGACGGTTTGCAACCATAAAGCAGGAAATAAAGAAGCTTTCTATGCCTAAAAGTCTGTATGTTGAATAGAGACAAGACAAAGCATAAGATGGCTACACTCTAGGCTCTAGCCTAAGAGAAAATTGCTAAAATCTCACCCGAGCACTTGCCCGAGTGTGTCTCCATGTAGTTCCTCCTATGCCTGACCTTTAATATTACATTATTGAAGCATTCACATAAATTATTAAGTAGCATATAACATTTTGGCCATGTGCTAAAATGCGATCATGCCAGATTTTTGGTATCTCCGACCCTTACCCAATCATAAGCTGCAATGTTGAATTCTTTCAACTTCTTCATCTCGATGTTAAAATCAAGTACTCTTGCAGAAGATGCAACATTCCACAACAAAGATTTGAGATGCAAGATTTTGTGTAATTGCTTGAAGTTACTATACATGCGCCTTAAACAAAACATGTGTCCAATCTAACTCCTCTTACCTTATCCTCCTCTGCATCCTGGTCCAAACTGCAGCCGTCCACAAACATCTGGGAGAGACGAACGAAGGCTGGGTGTGTGCTTAAAGGTCATGGGCGGTAGGATTTCTAATTTTTTAGAGATTTTTTGGTGTGTTAATATCGATATTTGAGGTGCTTTTAAAGTCGTTCTTTATTTATACTGGGTGATCATGTTAAGATTTTTAAAATTTTCATACATTTTTAGGGTGCTTATATTTGCAGGCCCAAAATGAATATTTGCAACCCCAAATATAGCCCTAATTAATACCTAATAACCTACAAAAACCTTTCTACTTGCAACCCCTTTTCTCCTCCCCGATACGTTTCAGATAACTCGATCTCACCTCCGCCCATCGCCTTCTCCCAGCGCCTACATCCTCCGCCGCCCGCCGTTCGCCGCTGAGATTGTCGGACGCCGCCGTATTCCGCCATCGGAGACCTTCACACTACCGTGGCCTCGATTTCTGCTTCCCCTCCACTGAAGGTTTTCCTCTGTCGCCGAAGGATTCCCTGCCGCTGAAGTTTTTCCCAATCCTGAAGGTTAGTGAAATTTCTTTTTATCAATTCTATCTACACCCTAAACATTCAGCGGCCATTTCTATTTGTACATCAATTCCATCCCCTAAAGGTAGTTAGTCATGTCGACATTCCTCCATCGGCGAAAAAATGCACACATGGAAGGAAAACACGTGCTGTAACATCCCAACTTTTAAAAGGGGTCTAACCGGTTCAATTGAACCATTGGAGGAGCTTAGACTGGTTCATAGACCCGACCTCCACCCCATAAAGGCGGTCATTTAGAGAAATGACTGTTTTGTGTAGCATTGTTATTTGCCACAACGCCAAAGTAGTATAATGAGCATACGTGCTCCGAATCGACTTCCATCAGTTGCTTTAGACTTGTATGGTCAATACGAGTGCAATTGAACTCATTTCATTCCAATCTGAGGTCATTTGGTGAAAGTGATCATTTTGAGAACGGTAGCGCATCACGATGATGGTATTTTAGTATATTGATCATACGTGCTCCGAATCAACTTCCGTTAGTTGCGTTAGACTCGTATGGTCGATATGAGTGCAACATAACTCGTTTCATTCCAATCTGAGGTCATTTGGTGGAAGTGTCCATTTTGAGTACCGTAGTGTCACGACGACACTATTTTAGTATATCGAGCATACATGCTTTGAATCGACTTCTGTCAATTACGTTAGACTCGTATGGTCAATACAAGTGCAACAGAACTCGTTTTATTCCAATCCGAGGTCATTTGGTAAAAGTGATCATTTTGAGTACCGTAGTACGTCACGATGACGCTATTTTAGTATATTGAGCATACGTGCTCTGAATCGACTTCCGTCAATTACATTTGACTTGTATGGTCGATACGAGTGCAACAGAACTCGTTTCATTCCAATCCGAGGTCATTTAGTGAAAGTGACCATTTTGAGTACCATAACGCGTCACGACGACGCTATTTTAGTGTATTGAGCATACACACTCCAAATTGACTTTCGTCAGTTGCATTAGACTCGTATGGTCGATATGCGTGCAACAGAACTCGTTTCGTTTCAATCCCAGGTCATTTGGTGAAAGTGACCATTTTAAGTATCGTAGCTGGGCTCAGATATGGGGTTGTAAGCTGTGCATGAAGTAGCCAAGTAAATTCAACCTCCACTAGTGGGGAGAGGTCCATGGCTTGGTTGACCGCTAACGGTTGGAGGGTGCGGAGGCGGGCTCAGATATGGGGTTGTAAGCTGTGCATGAAGTAGCCAAGTAATAGTCGGGAGGAGGACCTGGAACATGGGTGACCAATTCGATGAATGTATCAACGTACGAGTCAATGAAGCCGGTCTGACGGACCCCGCAAAGGCGCTCGATCATGGTGCCAGAATAGCGGTGATCATACCACTGAATAAGGGCCTCTGTGAGAGTTTTTCAGGTGAGGCCGGGAGAGGACTAGCGGAGCCAGTGGACCCAATGGAGGGCACACCCTTCCATGCCGATAATTGCTGTGGAGACCTGCTCCGCCTGAGGGGTCTGGTGAATGTCAAAAAATTGTTTGGCGTGGGAATTGCGGAGTAGGCAATCCCACCAATGCGGGTTCTTCGGGGGACAATGTGCTGGGGTAGCCCAAGGTAGAAGCGGTAGGAGGGCCGAAATTTTGGCCGGGTTGCAAGTTATGGAGCATGGCCATAATTGAAGTGAACTACTCAACTTTGGTCTCGAGACGAGAGTTGATTGTGGTGAGGGCGTGTTCGAGGGCCTCCGCGCGGGATTCCATCGATTGACGACCCTTTGACATAAGAAGAAGAGGGCACAAGAGCTGGAAGTTCACAGGAGAGCGCCAGAGCCGGCGGAGAGAGTTGATCGTGCAAGAGAGTTGTCGGTAGCAAGAAAGACCTTTTGCGAAACAGAAGAAGCCGACAGACGATTCACGATTTCTAGATTTGAGCACGATTAGACTTAGAAGAAATAACCCTTAAGTATTTATAGGGATCCTTCTCAAACAGCTATAAATAAAATCAAGGAAGGACCTCCACGTGTACTGTACATGGTGAAGACCAAAAAGGAATTTTCGTCTGCACATTTGAAAAGAACGCGCTGTCTTCATTCGTTGAGTGAACTCGTGTAATCATTGACCACTCGACGAATTCACTTAGTGACTCGACGAAAACTTCATGAAAACTCGACAAAAATGACCTAGCAGAAAGCTGAGAAGGGAAGAAACTATAACTGAGATTACTCGAGAAATTCGCTGAGAGCACTCGACGAATTCGTCGAGTGTTCTCGAGTGAACACTTTATTAGTCGACGAGAAAGACTAAAGACATTACTCGAGACTTATCAAGTGATCTAGTGCACTCGAGATGTCTCGACGAATTCGTTGAGTCTTCTCAAGTGTACTCGACGAATTGACTTGAAATAATTTTTCTTTCAGTCCTGAACACAGCAACTACTTCATCTTGACTTCTCCATATTATTTGAATATGAAGTACACCCCAATAGAGAGATTTCACATGAGTCAACACCTTGGTCTACATAATGTGCGATTACATTGCATAGACCCGTGTTTATGACTCATTGAAACCTGACATTGGTTTGTACTTAGAAATTAATGTCCTGCAAACACACAACTAAAATACCAGATCAAATACAAACTCAATTCATCTTAGTGCAAGGGGACTTCTTCAAATTAAGGTAATTGTAGATACAATTCCCAACAATCTCCCCCTATTTGAAGAAGTCAGAACCCTATGCACTAAGTTGAATTGCACAGAGAATAATTATAATATCAAATACATAAAATGACATAGAGAGTTAAGGACTTAGCTTTTCAACCTTCTTGCTTTTCAACCTTCTTGCTTTTCAACCTTCTTGCTTTTCAACCTTCTCTCCCCCTTTCAACCTTCTCTCCCCCTTTCAACCTTCTCTCCCCCTTTCTGACTGCTTCAGATAGGGAGGTGATAACATGGCAGTTCAACAGGGTTCTCCCCATCAGCAACTACACCAGAGTCCTTATTTGGAAGTAGACTTTGAAAACTTGTTTCATCTCCCCCTCAATCTTCTCCCCCCCTTAGAATTTCAGTGCTTGGACTGATTTCCTGAGCTTTTCTTCAAGAATCCTTGTTTAACATACCAAGTTCCAACTTGAAATAGTTGAACTTGGCCTCATCTAGCGGCTTCGTAAAAATATCTGCAATTTGCTTATCCATCAGGACATAATTGAGGTTGATGTCCTTGTTCTCCACATGCCCCCGGATGAAGTGATATTGTATCTCTATGTGCTTTGTCCAATTGTGAGAGACCGGATTGTTTGCAATTGCTATGACACTTGATGAGTCACAGAACATGGGAACCTCCTTCAACTTCAAGTTGTAGTCTTCTAGCTGATTCCTGATCCATAGAAGTTTTGCACAACAACTGCCTGCGGAGATATACTCCGATTCAGCAGTTAAAATTACTACACAATTCTGCTTCTTGCTACTCCAAGAAATAAGTCTCCTTCCAAGGAATTGGCATGTCCCGGAAGTGCTTTTTCGGTCATCCCTGCTACCTGCAAAATCAACATCTGAAAAGCCGGTTAGCTCGAAGTCATTATTTCTTGGGTACCATACGCCAAGATTCGGCGTGCCTTTAAGGTATCTCAAAATCCTCTTTGCTGCGGCATAATGAGATTCCTTAGAGTTCACCTGAAATCTAGCACAAACACATATTGAAAATATTATGTTCGGTCTACTGGCAGTAAGGTAGAGCAAGGATCTAATTATGCTTCTGTACTTGGTTTCATCAAAAGGTTTCCCTTTCTCATCCTTGTCCAGAGTCATATTTAAACTCATTGGAGTCCTCATTGAGGTTGCATTCTCCAATCCAAATTTCTTAATTAACTCTTTGGTGAACTTCGTCTGAGAGATGAAAATTCCATCTTCAGATTGTTTCACCTGAAGTCCTAAGAAATACTTCAGCTCACTCATACTACTCATTTTAAATTTCCCTTGCTCCAAGTTAGAGAACTTTTTGCAAAGGTGATCATCCATAGATCCAATGATAATATCATCGACATAGATTTGCACTAGCAAAATCTTGCCTTTTACTTCCCTAAGAAATAATGTCTTATCTATCTTTCCTCTTATGAATTTGTTCTCAAGAAGAAAGATAGAGAGGGTCTCATACCAAGCTCGGGGTGCTTATTTTAGACCATATAAAACTTTTTGCAAGAAATAAACATAATGAGGGAGGGAGGAATCAACAAAACCTGGAGGTTGTTCTACGTATACTTCTTCCTTTATTACCACTAAGGAAGGCTGACTTCACGTCCATTTGATATACCTTAAATCCCTTGTGAGCAACAAACGCTAGAAACAACCTGATCGCTTCGAGTCTTGCCACTGGAGCATAAGTTTGATCGAAGTCAATCCCTTCTTCTTGTCGGTAACCTTGGGCAACAAGTCTGGCCTTGTTCTTGACGATCGCACAGTTTTCATCCAACTTGTTTCTGAAACCCATTTTGTTCCGATAACATTCTAACCTTTGGGCCTTGGCACCAACTTCCAAACTTTGCATCTTTTGAATTGATTGAGCTCCTCTTGCATTGCAATAATCCATGAAGCATCTTCTTTGGCCTCATCAAATTTCTTTGGCTCAATCTGCGAAAGAAAACTTAGATGCAAAACTTCGTTAGATATACTTATTCTTGTCCTTATTCCGACTCTGGTATCTCCGATGATTTGATTTACCGGGTGATCTCTCTGATGTCTGATCACTAAATTCCTTGCATCTTCCCTAATACCAGGTTCTTCTACTTCTGGTGCGTCTTCTATCTCTTGAGGTTCTTCTTCTTCAGGTGTAGTTGGAATATTCACTGAAATTGTCCTTGGATCATCTTCTTTAATGACTTCTTCCAAGTTGAGTTCTTTCAGTTTCAAACTTGCACCTACATCTTCAACAAAAATACTATAAGAGCTACTGTGAAGCATTCTCGTCTCATCAAATACAACATTTATGGATTCTTCTACAACCAGAGTTTTCTTGTTGAAAATCCTATATGCCTTACTATGACTACTATAGCCTATAAAAATACCTTCAAAACATTTTTCACTAAACTTAGTTTTGTAGTACTTCTCGTTGTTAAGTACGAAGCACTTACTACCAAAAATTCTAAAATTAGATACAATTGGTTTCCTGTCCTTTAGAAGTTCATAAGGTGTATTACGATGGTTCTTGTTGATTAGTGCTCTATTTTGCATGTGACAAACAGTGTTGACCGCTTCTGCCCAGAAATATTCCGGAAGAGAAAAATCATTCAACATTATTCTGCTTGCCTCTATGAGTGTTCTATTCTTTCTCTCGATAACTCCATTTTGTTGTGGAGTACGAGGAGAGGAAAACTCATCAAAGATACCTAAGCTTTCAAAAAATCCTGTCATAGCCCCTGATTTGAATTCTATTCCGTGGTCACTTCTGATTTTGACTACGGAGCAGTTTAGTTCATTCTGGATTTGCCTAACAAAATTAGTGAAAGAGTCAAAAGTATCAGACTTGTGTTTCAGAAAGAATACCCAAGCAAAACGTGAGTAGTCATCAACAATTACCAAGGTATAAGCTTTACCTCCTAAACTCCTAACTGGCATGGGACCAAATAGATCCATATGAAGCAGATATAAATATCTGGTAGAATCTTTGCCAATGATGCTCTTAAAGTTAGCCAGAGTCTGCTTGCCCATTTGACATGCATGACAAGGTCTCTCTTTAATGCACTTAACATCAGGTGCATCACGCACTAAGTTGTGAGAAAATAGCATACTTATAGTTTTAAAATTAATATGTGCTAGTCTCTTGTGCTATTGGTCACAAAGAGATGCACTATCTTTTGCTAAAAAGCACACTGGTGTAGGAGAATCTAAACAAAGAAAATTTAGGCAGAAAGTATTTCTACTCCGAGTGTCTGTTAAAATAGTTTCTGACGTATCAGACGACTTTATCAAGCACTTATCATTGTAGAACTCAACCATATAGCCTTTGTCACATAATTGACTTATGTTAATACGATTATATTGTAATCCCTTAACATAAGCTACGTCTGTGAAGGAGACTGTTGAAACCGAAATCTTGCGAACAAGACTTGGTCTCTGTGGAGTTCGGGGTCCCAAAAGAGGGGTGGCCTCACACCTACTTCGCTCAAGCTAACAATCTAGACACAAAACTAGGAACTCAAAGGACAAACCCAAGGCCTCAGCGTGGAGGTCCCGCCACACACCCGGAAGACTAATAAGCACTTCCCCTCCGAAGCCAAAGACTGAGACAAAGCACCATCGGAGGACTCTCTTTTCCAACAAAAACATCTAAGGGGAAATCCCAAACAGAATCCCCCTCCTAAAGGTGCTCTCTTGGGTCTATTTGTAGCGTTCCTCGTCCGAGCCGCCAATAGCGTAATCCCGACAAACAGTCTGACTATACGCAGCCCAAATGGGACTGCCGACAGCGTAACTCCGCCGTTCTAAGAGTTAATTAACTGACCCTTAAGGTCTTCCCGGTAATTTCACCTCGGGGTTCCCACGGGGCGAGTGGTTCGTGAGAACACCACTCGCCTACGATAAAAATATAAGCTACATAAAGAGGGCATCACAGGCATTTTAATTTACAAGAGCATAAGCTCCATACTTCGACACGCAGGCCGGCAAATATAAATAGATAAGCCCTTCTCGGGGCGGCACAACTTTGGGCTTAAGCCCGCAACCCCCTGCTTGGTACTGCGACACCTGTACGCCAACGTCTCGCCATGCGGTAGCAAACTGAGCCTCGGCCAATTGAAGCAAACCGAGCTACATTGCCCACACCCCTTTCCCGAGGCGGCGGCATTTTATAAATACGGGCAAACAATAAATATCTTCCACAGAGTCCTCTCCGGGGTCACCAGAACATCACCAATCCGGTCTACACACCCGGATGGGCTTCACACAGAAACATCACCAATCCGGTCTACACACCCGGATGGGCTTCACACAGAATGCCTAAACCCGCACTCACACTTCCGGGCGCTAATGTGGTTAATTTCGGTGATGCGCACATCAACCCGTCGGAGAGCACACCTCCTCCACCTGATGGTGGAGGGGAGCTTCCATGCAAGTATGAGAATTGAAGGCTTCACCTGCCCAAGTAGAAATTCGTTACCCTTGACGCGTGCTTTTGACGGAGTCGCAACCGAAGACCTTGCGCGAGCTCGACGTCTAGCGACCATAGCGGCTTTACACGATCCGATATGCCTCCACTTTCATGCTTTGGAGACAAGAAGAGGAGTGCCGGGAGAGAAGCCCCCGACACTCCTCGCTCCGGTCGGCCACGGGAGAGGAGCTCCCGGCCGGATTTCGTCTCGGACGGCCACGGGAGAAGAGCTCCCGGACGGATCTCGCCTCGGACGGCCACGGGAGAGGAGCTCCCGGCCGGATCTCTCCTCGGACGGCCACGGGAGAGGAGCTCCCGGCCGGATCTCGCCTCGGACGGCCACGGGAGAGGAGCTCCCGGCCGGATCTCGCCTCGGACGGCCACGGGAGAGGAGCTCCCGGCCGGATCTCACCTCGGACGGCCACGGAAGAGGAGGAAGGAGGATCGCTCTTCCTTGCCCTAGGCCGACGGGGAGAGAGAGGAGGAAGGAGGATCGGGATCCCTTGCCCTAGGCCGACGGGGAGAGAGATGAGGAAGGAGGATCGCTCCCTTGCCCTAAGACGACGGGGAGAGAGAGGAGGAAGGAGGATCGCTCCCTTGCCCTAAGCCGACGGGGAGAGAGAGGAGGAAGGAGGATCGCTCCCTTGCCCTGCTGCTTCACACCCATCCAAAGGGGAGGGGGGAGGCGAATCCAAAGGGGAGGGGGAGTCGGCTGGGAGAGGAGGAGGGGAGATCGGAGGTCCTCCTTTTGCTCACGGGCGACGAGAGGGGGAAGGGCGACGGGGAGCGGGGGGCTTCTTGCGGCTGGGAAGGGAGGACCACTCTTTAGGTTTTAGTTTTGGGTTTTATAAAAAACCCTAGCCCAAGTTGGCTATTCACAGCCCATCCTCTAAACGCACACCCAAACCCCGCTACTCGCACCCCAATTTCTTGTTTATTTAAGAATATGGATCCTAACCGCACCCCGGTCAATGCTAGTCAATCACAGGACACCACGGGTCCCCGCTATCTGGGGAGGGTCCTACCCGACGGGTACGGGGTTGTACACAATCCCCGCTCTTTGTGAGTGTGTCTCACGCTCGGAAAGAAATGTCCAACCCCAAGTATCCGACGGGTGGGAACCGACCCGAAAAAAAATTATGGGTATATAATCATATGAATGATGATTCTTCTCTTTTTTGTGCTCATATTTGTCTTGATGTGATAACCTTTCCCTTTGTTGCCTTTGAATGATCAATTTGGTTGTCAACAACCTTGATTATACACCGCCTTATTTTTTATGGTCGAAACATTATGCCCTTCATGTTCTCAGAATGTCATGCTACTTAATGTCTGTTAGCAAGCAAACTCATAATTTAGATCGCAGTTCTTTTTACTGTTGCATATTGTGTTATTCAGGAATGAGCCTCAAGGATGATTAATGGTGCTGAGGAATAGAATGTTCACTATTATCTACAATGATTACATAAACAATCATGCTTTAATAATTCAAAATGAATCTTATTTTGTTTCTAAAACTAATCAAATAAGGTTGCGCCATTGTAGGATTTATTATCTTAAGCTTCTGTTTTCAAAACTATTATTGAAGAACTTCAATTGTCAGTGAAAAACTATCAATTTATCAAGCGTAACTGATTCCTTATATGCTAAAGCCTTATATTGAATCTCATCCTGTCTCAAACTGTCATCCGAGAGGTTTACCCGCTCTGCCGGTTAGATGAGAGCCCGAACAGCGGAACCATCACGGAGCCGAAACCAAAGAGCCTCCACGAGAGGTCAACCTGCCATTCCAAAAAACTTGTCACCTTGCCAGCCTCTCCATAGATCAACCTGAACCCCCCGTCTAGTGAGAGCCCGGGAGCGGAATCGATCTGGGGCATTCCAGCACAAAAACTTGTCACCTTGCCAGCCTCTCCAGAGATCAACCTGAACCCCCCGTCTAGGTGAGAGCCCGGGAGCGGAATCGATCTGGGGCATTCCAGCACCAACATATCCAACCTTGCCAGCCTCTCCAGAGATCAACCTGACCCCCCCGTCTAGGTGAGAGCCCGGGAGCGGAATCGATCTGGGGCATTCCAGCACCAACATATCCAACCTTGCCAGCCTCTCCAGAGATCAACCTGAACCCCCCGTCTAGGTGAGAGCCCGGGAGCGGAATCGATCTGGGGCATTCCAGCACCAACATATACAACCTTGCCAGCCTCTCCAGAGATCAACCTGAACCCCCCGTCTAGGTGAGAGCCCGGGAGCGGAATCGATCTGGGGCATTCCAGCACCAACATATACAACCTTTTAGTCACCAAGCCAACATATGAGTCACAACAGTCAAAGAATTTAATAGTTATATATATAAAAGGAAAGAACTTTCAAGGATAAAATCTTTTCAGGTTATCTCCACTTCTAGCCCGGCCGAGGGGTACCCCTTCCACATCCTGGAGATGATATCTCCCGACCTGAGCGCCTCATTTACAATATACGACCCTTCCCAATTGGGTTCAAGCTTCTAAAACGCTATCAACTTCTCGACAATGGATAGTGTTGGAACACAGTTCAACCCTATTACTGATTTGGGCTAGGATGTCTATTTCCAGGTATAGGATCTGTTTTGACCCAACATGTATAGTATAAGGGTCATAGGCTAAGTCTAGAAGAAATTTGAAGATTAGCTAAGTCAAGGTGTTCGACGAACTTCTAGTTCGTTCGACGAATTTAAGTATCCGTTCGACGAACTTGGTTCAACGAACTTCAAAGTTCTGTTCGACGAAAGTTTCTGTTTGTTCGACGAACTTCCCAGGTTAAGTTCGACGAACTTCTCTTCAGATCGACGAACTTCTTCAGAGTCTCTATATTCAGTGACCTCTTCCTTTCAGAGTATTATTTTTGGAGTTATCCTCAGGATTTCTTATGAAGGCTGACAGCTGTTCTTATTAAAATATCAGTCAGTTATTGCAGTATTCTCTATCAAAGATTTTATAACCGTTGCTGCATTAATTAAGGGCTGCGTGCAGATTATTTTATAAGGCAGATTGCAAGTTTCAAGGAATTTAATATATTGGTATTCCAGAGAAATCTTTCCTTTTTGTCTCCTTCCTTTCCAGCCCTATTTGAAATTTTAAAGAGGATCAACTTTCTCCCGTGAAGAGATTATCATTGCTATTTATACTAGAGAGAGACACAGATATAAACATAAGCTTTGTGCTACTCAGTTTTCATTTTCTTGAAGAAGAACTCTCTCTGTTTTCTCTCTGAAGTCTTCATCTTCTCCAGACACCTACTTTTAATCTCTAGAAATCATCTGCATCATTTTCCCTCTAGAGAACTTGTGCTGGAGATATTCTGAAGATCAAGAAGACCTACACCCTGAGCAGATTTTCTCTCCTGTTTACTTACTCTTACTCATAGGGGGAGATCTGACAATTTCAACATTCCACTAGTCTTCTCTGTTGTTAGAGAAAAGAGAAGACATCATCATCTTTATTTTACTGTTATTCTATAATTGTGTACAGGGTTCTAACTCCCTTTAAAAGTTAAATTGTGGTTTAGAGTACCTGATCAAAGCTCTGGGTGAAGGCTCACCTGATCAAAAAGCCTTAGTGGATTTCCTACCAGGGTGGTAGAAGAGTAGATGTACCCAAGTTGTGGGGAACTACTATAGATCCTTGTGTCTTCTGTGCCTGTCTTTATTATTTGTTTGTGCTGTGTGTGTTGTGTTTTAGTTTGTGTTTATATCTGTGCTGCACTTACTTACACATATACTAAATAACTCAAATTGTTTTATACAGATTTCTTTAAGCTAAGTAAGATTATTTTAAAATACTCTATTCACCCCCCCCCCCTCTAGAGTAATCTTGATCTATCCCCACTTTCAATTGGTATCAGAGGTTGGGTTGGTTGTTACAGGCTAACACCTGGACCAACAGATCTGATAGATCTAGACTACTTTAAAGGTTTTGTCTATTAGAGCCATGGCACAGAACAAAGAATATTCAAGCACAAGACCTCCTATGTGCAATCTGAACACGTTTCCACTATGGCAAGCAAGGATCAAACTTTGCATGAATTCTATTGATGAAGAAATTTTTAATTCTATTTTGACAGGACCTCCAACTGCACCAACCTCAACAACAAATACAACATCAGACACAACTGCTGTCCCTCCTCCAGAATGGACAGAAACACAAAAGAAACAGAAAACTGCTGATGCAAAGGCCATGAATATCTTAGCACAAACCATGACTGATGACATATTTCAAAAGGTGGTTGACTGCACCTCTGCCAAAGAAATTTGGGACTCCCTCACAAGAATGGTGGCAGGATCAGCAGAAGAGAGAAAGGACAGAAGATCATATTTGATCTCCCAGTATGAGAATTTTAAAAAGGGAGAATCAGAGACTGTTGCAGAGATGTACAATCGACTCAGCCTCATCATCAATGAGTTAAGAACCCTTGAAAAAGTGATCACAGTCACTGAAGTTAATGACAAAATCCTGATGTGCTTTCCCAGCTCTTGGGACACAAGAATCTGGCCAATTAAAGATGTCAGAGGACTAAATGAGATTACAACTGAGAATCTTCTTGGAAAGCTCAAATCCTATGAGCAGCTGATAAAGAGCAGAGAAGCAGAAGCCTCTCCTTCCTCATCCTCAAAGAAAGAGAAAAGCATTGCCTTTCAGGCAACAGAGGAAGAAAAGAAGATTGGTGATCAGGAGATGCTGAGTCTCTTAGCAAAGAGATTTTACAAGATGGCAAGGAAGGACTTTAGAAGAAAACCCAACAGGCACAATGAAAAGCCAAGGTATGATAAAACTCCATCTAAAGAAATAATATGCTTTGGGTGCAGGAAGCCTGGACACATCCTCACTGAATGTCCAGAAGCTCACAAGAAAAGTAGGAGAAAAGAGCAGGAACACTCCAGCAAACACTCATCAAAAGGCCACAAGAAAATAGAAAAAGGCTTTGTTGCTGAAACCTGGAGTGACACTGAATCTGAGTCATCCTCCAGATCCAGTGATGAGGAGAAGGAAGCAGAAGACAAGGAATTCTGCATGATGACAATCAATGCCTCCTCATCAAATGACAACTCAGATGATGAATTGGAAGCTAATGAGGATGAGGTAATTTCCAGTTTTGATTTTCATTCAGAACAATTTAAAGATGATTTTAAACAATTGTGTAAAGATATGATCAGATCAGAGAAAGAAATTATTTCTCTGAGAGACAAGTTAGCTAAGATGGATGGAATATCCACTGAAAACTCTAACCTCAAAAATGAGCTAAGAATTTCCAGGGAACAAGTGAGTTCTCTAGAAACACAGCTAACTGAGGCCAAGCAGCTAGAGAACTCTCTAAATGGGAGAAGTCTCAAGCTGATGGACATCACAAGCACAGTGAATGCCAGGCTGACTGGCAAACTGGGCTTGGGGGCATCATCTAATCAACCTCTTCTTTTGAAGAAGAATATGTTATCTACCCCAGTAAAATTTGTATCTGCAAGAAGGAAGGAAGCAATACAAGACACAGAAAAAATTCCTGAAACAAATATTGCACAAGCAAGTTCGTCGAACGGCGATCGACGAAAACCAAGGCCTGAATCTAAACAGCAAACCTGTTGCAGACAGGGCTCGACGAATGCCACATCTTTCATCGAACCAGGTAGACGAACACAACAAAGTTCGTCGAACGCAAATTTTACTAAGGACAGACAATATACATCCTCTTCTAAAATGAAGAATTCATTTAGTGATTGGATTATCCCTCCTAGAAGATATCACCCTCTAGGTTATCATAGTCAACCTGTTGTCTCATATATTTCTGCATTTCAAGGTTACAAAAAGTAACCCAAGGTAACCTGGGTTAAGAACACCTAACCTCCTTTCTATTGCAGAAAAAGAACTGTCCTACCACAGAGGAACAGTGGTACTTGGACAGTGGATGCTCAAAACATATGACAGGAACAAGAGCCAAATTAATCAACTATAAGGCAAAGCTTGGACCAAGAGTGATTTTTGGAGATTCCAATTGGGGACAGACAAAAGGCTATGGATCAGTCCAGATTGGGACAATCACATTCAAAAAGGTAGCCTATGTAAGTGGACTCAAACATAACCTCATCAGCATAGGTCAACTATGTGATGAAGGATATCAGGTATGCTTCAACCAATCTAGATGTATTATCTTCTCTGAAAATAATACTGTTATTTTAGGAAACAGACAAGGTAATGTTTATTTAGTAGATTTTGATCCAGCCAAACCTGAAATCTGCTTGTTTAACCAAGTCAGTAAACATACTGATTTGTGGCATAGGAGACTAGGTCATGTAAACCATAGGACCCTAGCCAAATTATCAAAGGGCAACCTTGTCAGGGGACTACCTTCTGGATCATACAAGAAGGAAAGCCTTTGCAGGGCATGTCAATTGGGAAAGCAGACTAAGAGCAGCTTTAAGTCACTATCTAAGAGTGATTCTCCTAGGTTTTTGTATTTGCTGCACTTAGACCTTTTTGGACCCCTTCCCATACACAGTTTGGGAGGTAAGTCTTTCACCCTAGTTATTGTTGATGACTTCTCTAGATTTAGTTGGGTATTCTTTCTGAGAAGCAAGTCAGATAATTTCAAAGTTCTTACAGACTTTCTCAGGAGCATCAAGATTGAGTATTCGACTCAGATTGCATTGATCAAAAGTGATCATGGCACTGAGTTTCAATCTCTTCTGATGAGAGAATTCTGTGAGAAGGAAGGTATCAGGCAGTGCTTTTCAGCTCCTAGAACTCCTCAACAAAATGGGGTAGCTGAAAGGAAAAATAGAACACTAATTGAATCTGGAAGAACATTGCTTGCAGATGCTGGTTTGCCCCAATCCTTCTGGGCTGAGGCTGTCAGCACAGCAAACTATGTTTTAAACAGAAGTTTAATTCATAAACAAAAGGGGAAGACACCTTATGAACTGCTTAAAGGGAAGAAGCCTAGAGTAGATTACTTTAGGGCCTTTGGCTGTAAGTGCTTCATTCATAATAATGACAAGAAGCACCTAGGGAAATTTGAAGCAAAAGCCTCAGATGGCATTTTCCTTGGTTATTCAGTTAGTAGTAAAGCTTACAGAGTATTTAACAAATCTTCTTTTAAAATAGAAGAATCTATTCATGTATCTTTTGATGAAACTAGCTTGAGCTGCAAGGAGAGAAATATCTCTACCTCACAAGATGCACATGTACCAATTCTCTGTGAGAAGTTAGATAATCTAACTCTACAGAAAGAGGATTTAATAAATCCTTCTCAATTACCTAATGAGGACAGTGAAGAAGAATGTCCTAATGCACCAACATTGGATACAGCAAATATCCCTACAAATCTTGAAGCTATTAATGCTGAAGTTCAGGAGGACATAGAAATTCCTCATAGAGAAAATGAACAAGCTCAAGGAGAAGTTATATTTCCTACTGATTATGTCAACATAAGAGATCACCCTAGATCTCAAGTAATTGGTGACATCTCAGTGGGTGTGCAAACAAGAAATCAACTAAATCAAAATAATTTGCACACCTGTTTCCTCTCTCAAATTGAACCTCAATCCATCAAAGATGCAGAGCAAGATCCCAACTGGATTACTGCTATGCAAGAGGAATTAAATCAATTTGAAAGGAACAAAGTATGGGAACTTGTTCCAAGACCCAAGAATCATCCAGTAATGGGCACTAAATGGGTATTCAGAAATAAATTGGATGCTCAAGAAGTCATAGTCAGAAATAAGGCAAGACTAGTGGCTCAAGGATACTGCCAAGAGGAAGGCATAGACTATGATCAGACTTTTGCACCTGTAGCAAGACTGGAAGCAATTAGAATATTCCTAGCATTTGCTGCATACAAAAGATTCAAGGTATTTCAAATGGATGTTAAGAGTGCCTTTCTAAATGGAGATATCAAGGAAGAAGTATATGTGGAACAACCACCAGGTTTTGTTTCTCCAACTCAACCCTCTCATGTATTTAGATTACATAAAGCTTTGTATGGTCTCAAACAAGCTCATAGAGCATGGTATGAGACCCTTACAAACTTTCTTTTGGAAAATAAATTTTCTAGAGGTAAAGTAGACCAAACATTGTTTTTTAGAAATCATAAATCTGAAACCCTATTGGTACAAATATATGTAGATGTAATATTTGGTTCTACTGACTCTAAGTTATGCAAAAGATTTTCAAACCTAATGCATTCAAAATTTGAAATGAGCAGTATGGGAGAACTGTCTTACTTTCTTGGTTTGCAAGTTAAGCAAACAAAAGAAGGCATCTTTATATCCCAATCTAAATATGCTAAAGAGCTTGTTAAAAGATTTGGGATGTCAGATGCCTCCCCCATGAAAACTCCCATGCCTTCCAATGCAGCTGTTGGGACTGATGAATCAGGAAAACCTGTTGATCAGAAAGTATATAGAGCCATTGTGGGGTCTCTTTTATACCTAACAGCCAGTAGACCAGATATCATGTTTGCCACATGTATTAGTGCTAGGTTTCAGGTAAATCCTAAAGAATCTCACTATATTTTATTAAAAAGGATTTTAAGATATATAAAGGGTTGTCCAGATATAGGACTCGGGTATCCTACAGAATCAGGATTTGAGTTAACTGGATATTCAGATGTTGATTATGCTGGATGCAGAATAGACAGAAAGAGCACCTCAGGAACTTGTCAGTTCCTTGGAGATAAGCTTGTGTCCTGGTTTTGTAAGAAACAAACCTCTGTGTCTACATCAACTGCAGAGGCTGAATACATAGCAGCTGGCAGTTGCTGTTCACAACTTTTGTGGATACAGAACCAGCTCCTAGACTATGGTTACAATCTAAATAATTCCAAAATCTTTTGTGATAACACTAGTGCAATATCAATAGCACAAAATCCAGTACTTCACAGTAGAACTAAACATATTGAGATCAGACACCATTTTATTAGAGATAATGTGGAGAAGGGAAAAATATGTTTAGACTTCATACCAACTGATTTGCAGAGAGCTGACATCTTCACTAAGCCCTTAGATGAAAAGAAACACCAATTCTTTATAAATCAGCTTGGAATGATAAATGGGGAGTCAATCTAATTAACAAATTTTTCTTTTACCCAACAATTTTTTAAGGTTCAGAAAATTTGTCAAATTCGCTCGACGAAATATTTCATTCGTCGAACGGGCTCGACGAAATATTTCATTCGTCGAACGGGATCGACGAAATATTTCATTCGTCGAACGGGATCGACGAAATATTTCATTCGTCGAACGGGATCAACGAAAGAATTATTTTCTTCTTTTTGCCGCTAATACGTCAAATCCGTTCCGCGAAAACCCTAGTCTTCGCCGAACCCTAATATTTAATCTCTATTTTGTCTGGATTCTGTCTTTTGCGCTCTCAAACTCTTCGACTTCCTCCAGTTCCCTTTGCACTTGATCATCTCTCTTTCTTTACAGGAACAATGTCGATCACTGCTGAAGTCCTCACCTCAATAAAGTTCGATACGGGATTTGATATTGATCTGGAGTCGTTTGCCCAGTCAGGAGAAGGCTTCACAGACATTCTGAATCTCTTTGAAGACTCGAAGTTGCGCAAGTTTATGACTTGTCGGCCCAAGATTCATACTAATGAGATAAAGGAATGGGCATTCACTTCTGAGATTCGACATGGCACAGAAATTGCAGGGAAGGTGTCAGGGAATGAAATTGTTCTAAGTGCTGCCGTTTTGTCTGAGATATTTGAATTTGAAAATGGAGATGATGTTTTAGAACTCACTGAGGAAGAGTTCAATCTAATGCTGGACAGGATGGGGTACTCTGGGAGTAACCCTAAACATCTTCTGAAACGTGATTTTTCAGTGGAATACACTTTCCTGGCAGATATTATGGGAAAGGTTCTGATGGGGAAAAGCTCAGCACATGACTACATAACCAGGCAGCAATTTCTAGTCATGAGTGCTTTGATTGAGAAAAAGCACATCAATTGGGGTCTGACTCTATTTGATTCCATCAAAAAGAAAGTGACCTCAAGAAATGTAGGCTATGGAAGGATTCTGGGAATCTTTCTTCAGGCCAAGTGTCCAGCCCTTTCAGTTTCTACTGCTGTTGGCATTAATGCCTCAAAGAAACTGGCTCCCCTTCTTTTCAAGAAGTGGGATAGGACATTCAAGAAGCAATCAGCTCCAGTGACTCCATCAGTTCAAGCTTCTGAGGACACCAGGACTAGAATAGCCACTCTCTCACCCCAGATTCCTTCTCCTCCTCCAGAAAATGAAAATCTCTCCAATTCTCCTCCTCCTCCAGAAAATCTCTCAAATTCTCCTCCTCCTCCACAAGACTCTCTCCTTCCAGACCTCTTTCAGGATGAAATCCCATCAGATTTCACTCCTCCTCCTCCTCCATCCACTTCTTGTGCTCATACCACATCTTCCATCCCTTCTTCTTCCTCTTCTCACCAAATTCCAGATGTACTGTTTGTGGATGTCTCCCAGATAGCCACCCAGGTGTTTGGTCACATAATTCCTAAATTACAAGAGCTTATTGATCAAAGTCTGGTCCCAGTACATTCTAAGCTTGATCTCATTCTCTCCCATCTTGTCTCTCTCTCCTCTTCCTCTTTCCCTTCATCTGGGGGCCCAGACTCTAGTTTCCCAGAGTCTAGGCAGGGGGATATGTTCCAGGATGAAGCTCCAGAGGTAGAAGCACCTGAATAGCAAGGGTCAGACCTACCTGATGTCTGCTCATCCCTGGTCTCCCTGGCTCAAAGCACAGAAGGTGCTCCTCCTCCTCCTCCTCCAGAAGTTCTTCTCAGCAGCTCTCTCATATACACCCCTCTAGTGAATCAGATTCTACAGCTTACAAATCAGTCCCTCTGCTCAGTCCCATCATACACGGAATCAGCTGAAGATCTCTCCAAGGCAATTGTCTGTTATTCCCCAGACTTGGATGCCAGGCATGGAAATTTGCTAGTCTCTCCAGCTCCAGATCCAGTTATCTCTAAGGCAGATCAGGAACCTACTGCTCCTGAACAGACTGTTCTTGATGAACAGATGCCTGATGCCTCTGCCTCTGTTCTCTCCTCTTCTTCTGAGCCTGCTGCTGCCACTGCTGCTGTTACTGTCAAGAATATTGATTTAGAGAAAAGAATGATTGAAGCAATCAAGGAAATTGATGAAATGTATGAAAATGTGCCTTCTTCAAACTCTGATGATGATGATGATGACAGTGATGATAGTGATGCCAAAGTCAATTCAAGAAAAAGAAAAGCTTCATGCAAAAAGCTGCCAGCTCCTTCCAAAAAGCCTAATAAAAATGACATTCTCTTTTATGTGCAGAAAAATCTCAAGCCTCATGAAATAACTGAACCTTGGATGCAATTCTCCAAAAATGAGTTGAAGAGAAGGAGGCTTGAGAGAAGATACCAGAAGGATCACCCTACTGTGTTCAAGAAACCCCCTCCTCCTCCACCTCCTCCAGGTGCAGGTTCTGCAGGAGGACTTTCTTCCACATCCAGGACATCTCAGTCTACTGGCTCCAAGCCATCTGGTCAATCCTCTTCATATAAGAAAGAAAGATCTTCAGGCTATCAGGTTTATGAAAGAAAGCATAGCCAATTATCTGAACAAGAAATCAAAAATAAGGAAGCTGAAGATAAAGCTGAAGCAGATAGATTGTATAATATGGCAAGGTTTAGAGAGCATGTTGCTCTTTCTCAGATCAAAAAGGCCAGATAAAAGGGTCTAGATACCTCTCACATTTCTACCTTATCTCCCTATAGAGAACAGGAATTTCAACAGTACCAGGTGAAGAAAATTTTCAACACTTCTGCCTACATGAGTCTCCATCCAGAAGCTGTTCTGCCAACTATTTCCAAGAAGGTAACACTGGGTGATGAAGACTGCAAGCTAAGCAGAAGGCAATCTGAAGATACTAGCAGGAAAATAATCTTCAAGAAGCCCTCTTCTGAGGACAGGAATCCTTAAAACTCTCTCTCTGGTTAATTGACTCTTAATTATTCTGTGATGATATCTGCTTGTGACAATTGATTTATATCTGCTGAATTTCCTTTCTGTCAGATATTTTTATGCATATTTGTGTGAATTGATAAGTGCTATTCATAGGATCCTAACCCAAATAGGGGGAGATTGTTGGAACACAGTTCAACCCTATTACTGATTTGGGCTAGGATGTCTATTTCCAGGTATAGGATCTGTTTTGACCCAACATGTATAGTATAAGGGTCATAGGCTAAGTCTAGAAGAAATTTGAAGATTAGCTAAGTCAAGGTGTTCGACGAACTTCTAGTTCGTTCGACGAATTCAAGTATCCGTTCGACGAACTTGGTTCAACGAACTTCAAAGTTCTGTTCGACGAAAGTTTCTGTTTGTTCGACGAACTTCCCAGGTTAAGTTCGACGAACTTCTCTTCAGATCGACGAACTTCTTCAGAGTCTCTATATTCAGTGACCTCTTCCTTTCAGAGTATTATTTTTGGAGTTATCCTCAGGATTTCTTATGAAGGCTGACAGCTGTTCTTATTAAAATATCAGTCAGTTATTGCAGTATTCTCTATCAAAGATTTTATGACCGTTGCTGCATTAATTAAGGGCTGCGTGCAGATTATTTTATAAGGCAGATTGCAAGTTTCAAGGAATTTAATATATTGGTATTCCAGAGAAATCTTTCCTTTTTGTCTCCTTCCTTTCCAGCCCTATTTGAAATTTTAAAGAGGATCAACTTTCTCCCGTGAAGAGATTATCATTGCTATTTATACTAGAGAGAGACACAGATATAAACATAAGCTTTGTGCTACTCAGTTTTCATTTTCTTGAAGAAGAACTCTCTCTGTTTTCTCTCTGAAGTCTTCATCTTCTCTAGACACCTACTTTTAATCTCTAGAAATCATCTGCATCATTTTTCCCTCTAGAGAACTTGTGCTGGAGATATTCTGAAGATCAAGAAGACCTACACCCTGAGCAGATTTTCTCTCCTGTTTACTTACTCTTACTCACAGGGGGAGATCTGACAATTTCAACATTCCACTAGTCTTCTCTGTTGTTAGAGAAAAGAGAAGACATCATCATCTTTATTTTATTGTTATTCTATAATTGTGTACAGGGTTCTAACTCCCTTTAAAAGTTAAATTGTGGTTTAGAGTACCTGATCAAAAGCTCTGTGGTGAAGGCTCACCTGATCAAAAAGCCTTAGTGGATTTCCTACCAGGGTGGTAGAAGAGTAGATGTACCCAAGTTGTGGGGAACTACTATAGATCCTTGTGTCTTCTGTGCCTGTCTTTATTATTTGTTTGTGCTGTGTGTGTTGTGTTTTAGTTTGTGTTTATATCTGTGCTGCACTTACTTACACATATACTAAATAACTCAAATTGTTTTATACAGATTTCTTTAAGCTAAGTAAGATTATTTTAAAATACTCTATTCACCCCCCCCCCCCCCCCCCTCTAGAGTAATCTTGATCTATCCCCACTTTCAGATAGGGCAAAATAATCTAGGCATAACTCGGAATCTCATGAGAACGGGGCTCACAGAATGGGGCAAAATTGCAAGAGCGGCATGATAAACAAAATCGAAAGCCTTGTGAAGCCAAAATCATAGTGCAGGCCCGACCAAGCCTTATTGAGCGCACAATTCTTGAACCAAGTAAAAAGTACTAACTCCGCCTATTTTGAGATGTAAATAACTTTCTTCAATGTTAAGTGTAAAACTGGTCATAAGATCAAGTAAAACACAATCTGTATGGTTCTTACCCTTATTTTTGAAAAGGACTTGCACCTTAAATAAAAAGCTTAGCAGTAGCGTATGCAATTTTACCCTTCTTCGACAAAAACTCGGTCGATAAAATATTTGGGCTAGTGATTAGCACATTTAACTTACTATCGTTTTAACATTATCTGTATCACCAGTGTGATCGTTGAGGTGCTCTGTTATGAGGTTAACATATCACACCGCTTAATTCTTAATTTATTTTACGTATTTGCTTATGGGGTGGAAGCTACTCCAAAGTAAATGTAGGATATGTTATAGTGACCAGTTCCAAATTTAGTTAGGTAGTTAAGAGGCTTCATAGGTGTAAATTACTATTACAAAAAAAAATCTCATGAACTATGAGCTAATATCTCTACTACTGACAAATCTATGGAAGAAGTGATCTTTCCAGTGAACTATTGAAGCAATCGAAATTAGCTGACAGCAATCCTCCAATTCTGACATTACCATATTTCTCTAAGACGTTTATAGTAGAGACACATGCTTTAAATCTGAGTGTGGCAGCAATATTAACTCAGGATCATCATCCTATTGTGCATTTCAGTAAGACTTTAAGACCTAGAAATGCCGCATTATCAATTTATGAGAAAAACTGCTCGTAATAACTTTAGCTATAAAATTGGAGACATTATCTGATAGGAACACATTTTCATATCAGCACAAACCATCATGGTCAAAATATTTGATGAAGCGGAGAAACACCACTCAACAACACCAAAAATATATCACCAAGTTTCTGGAATATGACTTGCATATGAAAAATGTAGTGAAAACAACGGTGCAAATGGTTTGTCAAGACAACACCAGGAAGTTAACACCAGGAAGTTGAGGCACGACTAGCAGCCCTAGTAATTATGACATCTTATCTATTGCAAAGAATCAAACGTACATGAGGCTATTGGGGTCACATTTTATAATAGAAGGATTAGTTAAGAAGAAAGAAGATAATACATATAAGCCCGAATATCAGGGTGTTAATAGAGTGTTGAAGCGGAAGTGAAAGTTTGTAACTGGAGATGATGAAGTTAAGAAACTTTAATCACAGTTATATCATGACACTGGAATTGGTGGGCATTCAGGAATAACAACCACTTAATTGCCCAAACAACTCTATTATTGGAAGAAGCTCAAGGTCACCTTTCACGACTATATCAGTAAATGCAGTGTCTAGATCTCACTGGAAGGAAATAATCTTTGTTGTGGTAGACCATTTGAGTAAATTGACTCTCTCTATGACATTATGTCATCCCTATTTGGCAACAACCGTGGCGTAGAGCTTCCTGGACTTAACTGATACAAGAAAATAAAAGTTTTAAACACGATGTTAAAAGATGCTCACAAGAAAACTCTGAGATCACAATGTCTCCTCCGAAATGAGCATTTATCCGGTTGAAGAGACTTTGTATTTTCCATCTTACTAAAAAATGACATTGAACCACGAAACCTCTCAATGATTCACTTCACAGCATTAGTTGCTAGTACCAGATCTCTTCGTCTTACGTCTAGAACTTCTTTATGACGTATATTCGGCGTGTGCAAAAGTGAATCTCGTAGGGGAGAAAAAATGGTATATACATTTTTCGGGATCACTTCAAGTAGAAAAAAGTTCAGAAGAAGATTGGCACGTAGAATATTTTCCGGCATAATAACATTAATCAGACAATATCACTCATTCTCCTTCGATCGAAATAACCCTCATCCAATATTTTGGACTAGAGCAGGGAAACTGGAGAACATGGGGCTTGAATTGGAATCAAAGGATGAGGTGACTTCTATGATTCGATCGACAGGGTTAGATTTTAGGACAGATACTGGCTTTACTCATGATATTGGGGTCAGCAATTACTCGGATTTCAAGAGCCTTCTGATTCTAAAAGATATTTTAAAGTTCGATTGAAAGATATGCTTGACATCATGCAGGTACTTAAACCTTTTCCTATATACTTCTGCCCAACCTCCTGACAAGGATTAAATTTCATTGAGTATCTTTCACATGAGAAGGAAGGAAATTAAGGAAAACGAAAACCTAAAACATGAACACTCGCCCCAAGATGGCGTCACGATCAACTGGGGCAGGTGGTGTTGAGGACTTGGCACGCACAGCGAAAGTGTGCCGCAAAGTCTCCATGACCTCCCGCCGAAACTCTCGCCGGAATCCCTCGGACTGAGACTGCGAGACCCCTCCCGCGGGTGTCAGCGCATTACCTTGGTCATCACTCAGTTCCTCTTCTCTAGCCATGATGTCCGCCCGAGCTTTTCTGTGTTGGCCACTCTCCACGCTCACCGCACCATGTGTTGAAACCGAAAT
Source organism: Dactylorhiza incarnata (assembly GCA_033032865.1). Taxonomy (NCBI): domain Eukaryota; kingdom Viridiplantae; phylum Streptophyta; class Magnoliopsida; order Asparagales; family Orchidaceae; genus Dactylorhiza; species Dactylorhiza incarnata. The sequence continues at coordinate 3,368,133 of JAWHQI010000079.1, read as the reverse complement.
CTTGCGAACAAGACTTGGTCTCTGTGGAGTTCGGGGTCCCAAAAGAGGGGTGGCCTCACACCTACTTCGCTCAAGCTAACAATCTAGACACAAAACTAGGAACTCAAAGGACAAACCCAAGGCCTCAGCGTGGAGGTCCCACCACACACCCGGAAGACTAATAAGCACTTCCCCTCCGAAGCCAAAGACTGAGACAAAGCACCATCGGAGGACTCTCTTGGCCAACCAAAACATCTAAGGGGAAATCCCAAACGGAATCCCCCTCCTAAAGGTGCTCTCTTGGGTCTATTTGTAGCGTTCCTCGTCCGAGCCTCCAATAGCGTAATCCCGACAAATAGTCTGACTATACGCAGCCCAAATGGGACTGCCGACAGCGTAACTCCGTCGTTCTAAGAGTTAATTAACTGACCCTTAAGGTCTTCCCGGTAATTTCACCTCGGGGTTCCCACGGGGCGAGTGGTTCGTGAGAACACCACTCGCCTACGATAAAAATATAAGCTACATAAAGAGGGCATCACAGACATTTTAATTTACAAGAGCATAAGCTCCATACATCGGCACGCAGGCCGACAAATATAAATAGATAAGCCCTTCTCAGGGCGGCACAACTTTGGGCTTAAGCCCGCAACCCCCTGCTTGGTACTGCGACACCTGTACGCCAACGTCTCGCCATGCGGTAGCAAACTGAGCCTCGGCCAATTGAAGCAAACCGAGCTACATTGCCCACACCCCTTTCCCGATGCGGAGGCATTTTATAAATACGGGCAAACAATAAATATCTTCCACAGAGTCCTCTCCGGGGTCACCAGAACATCACCAATCCGGTCTACACACCCGGATGGGCTTCACATAGAAACATCACCAATCTGGTCTACACACCCGGATGGGCTTCACACAGAATGCCTAAACCCGCACTCACACTTCCGGGCGCTAATGTGGTTAATTTCGGGGATGCGCACATCAACCCGTCGGAGAGCACACCTCCTCCACCTGATGGTGGAGGGGAGCTTCCATGCAAGTATGAGAATTGAAGGCTTCACCTTGTGAAAATTTCTCAAAGGACCTTGTGAGAGCAAGCAGGAATCGATTATGCAACTAAGAGATACTAGCCAAACCACCAGAAACAATCTTCAGGCAAATATGTGATCTTTATTGATAGCATAAAAACTTCATTACAGGGCAAGACATGCTTGGCGAGACATGATTTCGCCAGCACAAACACCAAAAAAGGAAATACAAGGAAATGCAGATGACTGAGACCGCTCCAGACCGCGCGACCTCCCTGCGACTTCAACACACTGCCAGACTGCAGCGACTTGACGATCACAGAACCCCACCAACTCGCTGATCAAGCCGCCCACTTCTTCCGACCTCCTGATTCTCCCGAACTCCAGCACCACAACTCCAAGCCGCAGACCGCCCGAACAATTTCAGAGGAAGAGGTGAACGCTGCTGCCCGCACTATCCGCAGAAGCTGCACAAAAGGAATTCAATCAGCAGACCGCACGGTCAGAAAAGAACTGACCGCAGGAACAAGCCGGACTCAGCTTACACTTGGTGTTAATAATTTGCTGCAACAGTGGCTCCTATTTATAGGCGCGGGACCTGATCCAGTCACCACCCTATGAGATAGGATCACCACCCTCCAGACCGCGCGACCTGACCGGTCAACCCGCGCGATCAGCAACATTACTCCTGCTTCATTTTTGGTGAACCCGCCAGCTTCAATGTCGCCATGAGAGACCGCCACTCTCACAGCAGACCGCGACTCCTCAAAGAGCTCGCCAGACCGCCCAAAGCTGTTCACCACCTATGTTCGTTCGAGACCGCGAACACAGCCAGTCCGCCATCAACTCGCGAACACCTGTCCGAATGTCGGCCTCCTCCTGAGACCGCGAACAGCGACCAGCTCGCATACCAGCCTCCTCCTGAGACCGCGCACTGAGACCGCGCGACTAACTTCCTTAGTCCGCGAATACTACCAGAGACCCTGGACTACCCTGTGCGATCACACCAGACCGCCACAGCCTAAAGGAGGACAACCTGCCACGCGGTCAGAGGCAGACCGCGCGACTTCCACCTTGCCGCCTTGGACCAGAAACCAGCAGCCATTCCAGGAGACCGCAGCTAGGCTGATACCAACCAGACCGCCCGGACAATCCGCCAGGTCGCGCGACCTCGCCAGTCTGCCCGACCTTCTCCCAGACCGCCCAGGTCCAAAAGCTTCTCTAATTTCCACTTCAACATTTTCAACACTCCCCCTTGAAGTGGGAAGTTGAAACTAGCCCAAGTAACTCCCTTAGCCGTATGAACGGCCCCTTTGCCAGCGCCTTTGTGAAGATGTCCGCGACATTGTCCGCACTCCGCACATGCCCGACCGAAAGAGATCCCTCCAGCACCTTCTCCCGTATGAAGTGGTGCTCGATCTCGATATGCTTGGTCCTCGCGTGACAAACTGGATTGGTTACCAGTTTGAGAGCACTCTCGTTGTCACCGCGTAGCAGAGTCGGCTCCCGAACCTCCTTGTGGACGTCTCCTACCAATCTCCTAAGCCAGATGGCTTCCTGAGCTGCCAAGGCCGAAGCCTTGTATTCCGCTTCCGTGGTAGAGACCGATACGGAATCCTGCTTCTTGCTGCACCATGATATAGCCGTAGGGCCCGCCATGAAGACGAATCCAGATGTCGACTTCCGATCATCCAAATCTCCCCCGTAATCAGCATCCATGTATCCATGCACTTCGAAGCCCGCATCCCTCCTATATAAGAGACCCATGTCCGAGGTCGCCTTGACATACTTCAGAATATTCTTGGCCGCTAGCAGATGAGGTACCCGTGGCTCCGCCATATACCGACTCACTCTGCCTACTGCATATGCAATATCCGGCCTCGTGATCGTCAGATAGATCAGGCTCCCAACCAGAGCTCGGAACACCAACGGATCTTGCATAATCCTCCCCTCATCCTTCCGGAGCTTCATATCCTTTTCCAGAGGTGTAGAGATGCACTTCCCTTCCTTCATGCCGAATCGCTCCACGATTCGCTCCGCATATCCAGCCTGGGACACTAGCACTCCACTTTCCTTCCTCTGCACCTCGAGTCCAAGGAAATGGTGAAGCTCACCTAAGTCCTTCATCTCGAACCTGATAGCCAGCTCGGCCCGAAGCTGAGCTACTTCCTCCTTCGAGTTCCCCGTCACGATCATATCGTCGACGTAGAGCAGCACGATGACTTGAAGCTCCCCGCTCTTCTTGACGAACAAGCTTGAGTCTGAGTCTGAAGCACAAAATCCACAGAATAGGAGATATTCTGCGATTTTCCCATACCACGCCCTCGGCGCTTGCTTCAACCCATACAGGGCTTTCTTCAGCTTGCAGACATGCTCCAGAAAATCCTCAGACACAAAGCCTGGCGGCTGGACCATGAAGATATCCTTGTCGATCTCGCCGTACAAGAAAGCGTTCTTGACGTCGAGCTGCCAAATCTCCCATCCACTGAACGCCGCCAAGGCAATGATGAACCGGACTGAAGTCATTTTTACCACCAGACTAAAAGTCTCTTCGTAGTCTTCACCGTATTGCTGCGAGAACCCCCGAGCTATAAGATGAGCCTTGTACCGCTCGATACTGCCGTCAGCTTTCTTCTTCAATTTGTAGACCCATTTGCATGTTACAGGAGTAGTGCCCTTGGGCTTGGGCACAAGAGACCAGGTCTCATTCTTCTCAAGAGCTGCCATCTCTTCTTGCATTGCAACATCCCACTCCTTCACGCCTTGGGCCTTCTCAAAGCTCGACGGCTCCCTCTCATCCAAGGGACCAGCGAAGAAACATGAGACAAAGCTCACAGCGTTTCCTCCTGTATAGCGATCAGGGGCAACGATTGCTCGCTTCGACCTCCTCAGCTCCTTCCCCTGAACCGCATTATCTCCAGCTGCTTCTTCCCTAGCTCCTCTTCCAGACGTGCTAGGAGCATTGCTCCCCCTGGTCCCTGAACCAGAAGCCCCTGTCTCGGAACTAGATGGAGATGGACCACCTGGTGATACAGGTAGCTCCACCTGAAGATTCTCCATAGCTTTCTCCGGCACCTCCACCCTGCTCTCTGGTAGCTCCACATCAGAAGACCCCTTGTAAGATTTCACCTCATCAAAAACAACGTCGCGAGATACAACAAATCTCCGCGTCTCTGGGTCCATGCACTTCCATCCTTTCTTCCGCTCGTCGTATCCCACGAAGACTAGCTTCCTTGCTTTTGCATCTAGCTTCGTCCGAAGAGCATCTGGAACATGCACGTAGCAGGTGGAACCAAACATCCTAAGGTGTGCCACGCTTGGCTTCTCCTTGAACATCAACTCATGCGGAGTTAACATGTTGATGGGACTAAGAGGCATCCGGTTGATGACGTAAGCAGCACAAGACATTCCCTCCGCCCAGAAGGACTTTGGGATACTCTTGGCATGCAGCCAACACTTGCAGGTCTCCGTCAGATGACGGATCTTCCATTCTGCAACTCCGTTCTGTTGTGGAGTATGCACACAAGTAAGCTCCCTCCGGATGCCTGCCTTCCTGCAAAAAGTAAAGAACTCACTGGAGGTGAACTCCCCTCCGTTGTCAGTCCTTAGCTTCTTCACCCGCAGTCTTAGCCGACCTTCCACGAGCTCCTTGAACTCCACAAACTTGGCAAACGCCTCCGCCTTCTCCTTCAGAAAATAAACCCAGACATATCTGGTGTAATCATCGATCAACACCAGCATATACCTGCTGCCTCCGAGGCTTGGGGTAGCAGTTGGTCCCATCAAGTCACCGTGGATGCACTCCAACGGCACACTACTCCTCGTCTGCGACTTATCAAATGGCAGTCGATGAGACTTGCCGAACTGACATCCTTCGCAAACATGACCTTCACCATAGGAAGATAGATTTGGCAGGCCCTTGACTAGACCTCTCACCGCCATAGCTTTCAGCTTATCCATCCCTACGTGCCCCAACCTTTCATGCCATATCACGGCACCATCATTCGTCTTCATCTTGTCGACATAAGAACTTGTCGATAAAACGAACAAGTCTTTCGCTCTCCTCCCGACATGGACGACCTCGGCCTTCACGGCCTCTACATTACGTAGAAATTTCACTTCTGTTGGGCCGAACAGAACGTGATACCCAGCGTCAACAGCGTTGGTCACGGAGAAGAGGTTTTTCTTCATTCCGGGCACATGATAGACACTCTTCAAAGTAAGTGGCCCTCTATCACTGCCCAAAGAAACAACCCCCACGTTCTCTACTGGATGCACAGTATTATCAGCAGTAATGATTGCATTGTTACCTGTGTAGGGCTATGCAGAAGAAAACTTGGTCCCGTCTCCGGTGAGGTGATGACCACACCCCGAGTCCACGATCCAGTCCTCCAAATAGTTGATGGGAGCCGAAGCTTCTATAGAAGCCGAGAAGGCTCCTCCCCATCCTCCATCTATATGTCTGGCCTCAGCTTCCTCCTTCTCCGCAGCATGCCCTGCTTGAGTGACCACTCTGCAATCCTTCTTGAAGTGCCCAACCTTCCCGCATTTGTAGCATTTGAGGCCTTCCTTCTTCTTCTTCTCCTCAGCCTTAGGAGGATAGCCCCTCTCCTGCTGTCCAGAAGTTGAAGGCCCATAGCCTCCAGTGGTCTTCTTCTTCTTATCCCACTTCTTCTTCCCCGAGAAGAGCACTTCGCCATCTCCCCCAGTCACTGACAACCCCGCCATCTGTCTTGTTAAGCTTTCTTGCAAAGAAAGCAAGTTCTCCAGCTCCAACAGAGACGGCTGATTTGCCCATCCCTGCACCGATGTCACAAAGGCAACATATTCCTTCCGCAAGCCGCGGATGATATGCCTCTTCAGCTTCGCCTCAGAGATAGGCTCATCAGGATCCAGTGCTGAGATTTCAGCACACAAGTTCTTCATCTTCAGAAAGAAGTTTGAGATAGATAGATCACCCTGAGCCGACCTTGCCAGCTCATTCTCCAAGAACTGTAGTCTTGCTACATTCTTCTTGTTAAACAGCCCATCCAGGGCTCTCCAGATCTCTGCAGCCGAACCACACCCCAAGATGTGATCAAAGAGATCAGGTGAAATAGCACGCTTCAAAGTGAACTCGGCCTTGGCATTGGTCTTCCTCCATGCCCTTACAGCCGGACCGTTATCACCAGCTTCCGTTTCCTTCACCTCTTCTGTCTCATTTCCTCCAACAACTTCCCATAGGTCCTCACCCAGAAGATAGCTCTGCATACACGACTTCCACTTCTTGAAGTTAGTCGATGTAAGCATCTCAATACCAAGACCTCTTGAATATCCACCTTCCATTGCTCTTCCACTGGTTCCTTCTTCACAAAGGCGATGACTACTCTAAGTTGCAACCTGCTCTATCCACTCCAACCTCGCTCTGATACCATGTGAAAATTTCTCTAAGGACCTTGTGAGAGCAAGCAGGAATCGATTATGCAACTAAGAGATACTATCCAAACCACCAGAAACAATCTTCAGGCAAATATGTGATCTTTATTGATAGCATAAAAACTTCATTACAGGGCAAGACATGCTTGGCGAGACATGATTTCGCCAGCACAAACACCAAAAAAGGAAATACAAGGAAATGCAGATGACTGAGACCGCTCCAGACCGCGCGACCTCCCTGCGACTTCAACACACTGCTAGACCGCAACGACTTGACGATCACAGAACCCCACCAACTCGCTGATCAAGCCGCCCACTTCTTCCGACCTCCTGATTCTCCCAAACTCCAACACCACAACTCCAAGCCGCAGACCGCCCGAACACTTTCAGAGGAAGAGGTGAACGCTGCTGCCCGCACTATCCGCAGAAGCTGCACAAAAGGAATTCAATCAGCAGACCGCACGGTCAGAAAAGAACAGACCGCAGGAACAAGCCGGACTCAGCTTACACTTGGTGTTAATAATTTGCTGCAACAGTGGCTCCTATTTATAGGCGCGGGACCTGATCCAGTCACCACCCTATGAGATAGGATCACCACCCTCCAGACCGCGCGACCTGACCGGTCAACCCGCGCGATCAGCAACATTACTCCTGCTTCATTTTTGGTGAACCCGCCAGCTTCAATGTCGCCATGAGAGACCGCCACTCTCACAGCAGACCGCGACTCCTCAAAGAGCTCGCCAGACCGCCCGAAGTTGTTCACCACCTGTGTTCGTTCGAGACTGCGAACACAGCCAGTCCGCCATCAACTCGCGAACACCTGTCCGAATGCCGGCCTCCTCCTGAGACCGCGAACAGCGACCAGCTCGCATACCAGCCTCCTCCTGAGACCGCGCACTGAGACCGCGCGACTAACTTCCTTAGTCCGCGAATACTACCAGAGACCCTGGACTACCCTGTGCGATCACACCAGACCGCCACAGCCTAGAGGAGGACAACCCGCCACGCGGTCAGAGGCAGACCGCGCGACTTCCACCTTGCCGCCTTGGACCAGAAACCAGCAGCCATTCCAGGAGACCGCAGCTAGGATGATACCAACCAGACCGCCCGGACAACCCGCCAGGTCGCGCGACCTCGCCAGTCCGCCCGACCTTCTCCCAGACCGCCCAGGTCCAAAAGCTCCTCTAATTTCCACTTCAACATTTTCAACACACCTGCCCAAGTAGAAATTCGTTACCCTTGACGCGTGCTTTTGACGGAGTCGCAACCGAAGACCTTGCGCGAGCTCGACGTCCAGCGACCATAGCGGCTTTACACGATCCGATATGCCTGCAATTTCATGCTTTGGAGACAAGAAGAGGAGTGGCGGGAGAGAAGCCCCCGACACTCCTCGCTCCGGTCGGCCACGGGAGAGGAGCTCCCGGCCGGATTTCGTCTCGGACGGCCACGGGAGAAGAGCTCCCGGCCGGATCTCGCCTCGGACGGCCACGGGAGAGGAGCTCCCGGCCGGATCTCGCCTCGGACGACCACGGGAGAGGAGATCCCGGCCGGATCTCGCCTCGGACGGCCACGGGAGAGGAGCTCCCGGCCGGATCTCGCCTCGGACGGCCACGGGAGAGGAGCTCCCGGCTGGATCTCACCTCGGACGGCCACGGGAGAGGAGGAAGGAGGATCGCTCTTCCTTGCCCTAGGCCAACGGGGAGAGAGAGGAGGAAGGAGGATCGGGCTCCCTTGCCCTAGGCCGACGGGGAGAGAGAGGAGGAAGGAGGATCGCTCCCTTGCCCTAAGCCGACGGGGAGAGAGAGGAGGAAGGAGGATCGCTCCCTTGCCCTAAGTCGACGGGGAGAGAGAGGAGGAAGGAGGATCGCTCCCTTGCCCTGCTGCTTCACGCCCATCCAAAGGGGAGGGGGGAGGCGAATCCAAAGGGGAGGGGGGAGTCGGCTGGGAGAGGAGGAGGGGAGATCGGTGGTCCTCCTTTTGCTCACGGGCGACGAGAGGGGGAAGGGCGACGGGGAGCGGGGGGCTTCTTGCGGCTGGGAAGGGAGGACCACTCTTTAGGTTTTAGTTTTGGGTTTTATAAAAAACCCTAGCCCAAGTTGGCTATTCACAGCCCATCCTCTAAACACACACCCAAACCCCGCTACTCGCACCCCAATTTCTTGTTTATTTAAGAATATGGATCCTAACCGCACCCCGGTCAATGCTAGTCAATCACGGGACACCACGGGTCCCCGCTATCTGGGGAGGGTCCTACCCGACGGGTACGGGGTTGTACAGAGACAATACCGTTGGAAATCATACCGTAGCCTTTTGTGATTCCCCGATCAGATCCACCAAAGATAACCTTTGGACCATCCTTGATTGGGATGAAATTTTGCAATAGACTTCTTGTTCCGGTCATGTACCGCAAACATCCACTGTCCAAATACCAGATAGGCGTGTTGTTGGTTTTTGGACATACCTACAATCAATAATCAATTGCCCTTAGGAACCCAAAAGGATTTGGGTCCTTGGCTTCTTTTTAGATGACTTCCACTTGGAGTGTTAATATTGCGAGTGGTCGTCCTTGCGCTATTAACTAGTGGAGTCTGAGAATTCATTGGATTAAACCAACAATCTATGGCGAATTGACCAACTTTGCCACATCACCAACAGTCGAATCTGTTGTACCTTCTTTTTCTCTCCTACTTAACTCTTTGAATGGAGGGTCTAGCAGGAGCTACCAACTTGGAGGTTGAAGCCTCATGATTGCAACAAACACATGACTCCTTCTCAAGTGGTTTCGTAGCAATAAGTTTGACTTTTTGGTGCTTTCTTAGCTGACGGTCCATGCACGAATGAACCATTGTCCTTGAGGACTGTCTCTTCGTAAGGAGCTTTGAAAGAAATTGTTTCGAAGTTTTGGGGATGGCTCCATCCTTGGTTACTCTTATTTGACTCAACGTGAGTTGGTCTCGTAAAGTGACCATAAGATGTTTCAAAGTCATAAGTATTTGTCGGAAAAACTACCTTCTTGAATGAAGGTTGACTTTGATCCGCCTTACCCTTACACTTAACGACCCTTTTCTTAGCAGCCTTACTTTTCTCGGTCTCGTGACCGATACCGCTACCCTTCGCAGGAGCTGAAAACCATCAATAAGAGGGAGGATGGTCTTTGGTTTGGAGAAGCTTTCTACTAGCTTTCTTACAACCATTAACTTCCCTTCCAGCTCAATTATGGATTTCTCCTTCAACTTTATTAGTTCAGTAGAGATTTTGAGTTCGTCTTTCAAGAGTTGGACTTCATCTCTGAAAGGAATTAATTTTTCAATTTCTTCCCTAAGATCCGATTCCACGGTCTTGAGAGACACAATCTCTTTGGCTTGATATTTGACCGCCTTGTGGCATTTGTTAAATAACTTTAACAAAGCTTGGTGTTGAACCATTAATTTTGATTCCTCCTCAGAAGTGTAGCCTTCATCCGCATTGGACTCAACTTCAGACTCAGATAAAGGAGTATGAGAGTTTACCTTCCCCTCATATGGGGTGTTGTAGTTTTCCTCGTCGGTCTGAGCCTTGAGCCCGAAGTAGGCTTCTTCGTTTGAGCTTGACTCATCTGAGTAGCTGTCGCTCAGAGTCTTGGACTTCTTAGCCAAGAAGCTCTTTTCCTTCTTCTTCTTATTTTTGAAGGATTTCTTGTCTTCTATTCTCGATCCTTCTTTCTTCTTGTATGGGCATTCCGCAATCATATGCCCTGACTTATTGCAGCAATAACAAATAATATCAGTCGAAATATGTTTATTCGGTTTAGTTTTATACCTGTCGTTGTTGTATCCTTTCTTGTGATGTTCACCATCACGTCTTGATCTTCTATGATCGGATGAGGATGATTGACTTCTCCTCTGCTTAGGAGAACTCTCCATCGGTCATGTCTGAGCTTGAGGAGCAAGCCACTGACTCATCATCTTCATTTGACGATTGTGTCCTTATTGGTGACACAATCTTACCTTTCCTTGACCCTTTAGCTTTCAGTGCTACAGACTTCTCCCTTCCAGAAGTCTTGCTCCCCTCTTCCTCAGCTTTCCTGATGTTGAACTTCAGTTCATGGGAAAGAAGCTTCCCAAACAAGATCTGAGGCTCCATTGTATCCAGCTTGCCAAACTCCCTTATATCGATTGCCTTGGTATCCCATTCTTTCGTCAGGGATCTCAAGAATTTGTCGTTTAGTTCTCCAACGGTGAATTCTCGGTCACAATTTCTTAGACCGTTGACAATTTTGAAGAATTTCTCGTAGGTATCTGATATGTTATCTCTTGGGTCTTGCTTGAAGGCCTCGTACTCTTACTTTAGTAGAGATCTATGATCATCTCTGACTTCTTCTATACCTTCCATCAAGACAACAAGAGAATCCCACATCTCTTGGCAGACTTGCAGTGAAAAAGATTTTGCAACATAGAGTCATCCACTGCACTGACAATGATGTTTTTTGCCTTCTTGCCCAAGCCTACAAAAGCAATCTCGTCCATTGTTAAATCCAGCATCTTCTTAGGAACTTGCACGTTTGGATTTATGGTAGATGTTGTCATAGGAACATGAGGACCTTCTTCAACAATCTGAAATATTCTTGGATCAGTGGCTTCCATGTAAAATCTGACCCTTTCCTTCCACATCGGAAAGTTTTCCTTAGTGCACACTGACAACTTCATGGAAGAATCCTTGTTTCTGTCCATTCCAGACATGGTGTCTTTAAGCAACTAGATAGAGGACTTTGTTCAAGGTGTCAACCTCTTAACGAACAACCTCCCTCTGATACCAATTGAAAGTATCTAGTTGCTACCTAAATCACCTAGAGGGGGTGAATAGGCGACTTCTATGGCTTTTATGCGTAATTAAAAACTTTAAAGAAAAGAACACAGAAATAAAGAGCACACACAAACACAAGGATTTATAGTGGTTCCCCAGAATGGGTACGCCCACTTTCCCGCCTCACCTATCTAGCACTCCCGACTAGACTAGGCTACTTCACTAATCTCAGATTGAAACAATCTTACAACTCGAACAATACAACTCCTACAAACTCGGAGACCACGCCCCCTACAAACTCGGAGCCTCAACTCCTACACTCAGAAGTAAAACTTCTTACAAACTCGGAGAACAAACTCTCCTACAAAAACTCAGAGAACAACCTCTCCTACACTCAATCCTCTAAACTAGGATCTACAAAAACTCGGAAGAAAAACTTCCTACAAAAATATGTAAAAGGTTTTTACAATACACAAATAGATTGACAACAATCTTCTTAGATCTCTAGGAGATCTTTCTTCAGATCTGAAATTTGTCTTCTTCTTCCTTGCTTGAAATGAAAGTCTTGAACTTGAAAGAGGAAGAAGAAAGAAATCTTATCTTTGTAGAACTGGATCTGAAAACTTAGGAGTCAACTAGATCTGAAAAGAACTTGAGGAAATCAGAGATTCGAGATCTAGTTGAATCATTTCTTTGAGAAGTATCGTGCAAGAGAGTTGTCGGCAGTAAGAAAGACCTTTTGCGAAACAGAAGAAGATGACAGACGATTCACAATTTCTAGATTTGAGCATGATTAGGGTTAGAAGAAATAACCCTTAAGTATTTATAGGGATCCTTCTCAAACGAATATAAACGAAATCAAGGAAGGACCTCCACGTGTACTGTACCTGGTGAAGACCTAAATGGAATTTCCATCTGTACATTTGAAAAGAATGTGCTGTCTTCATTCATCAAGTGAACTCGTGTAATCATTGACCACATGACGAATTCACTTAGTGACTCGACGAAAACTTCATGAAGACTCGACGAAAATAACTTATCAGAAAGCTGAGACGGGAAGAAACTATAGCTGAGATTACTCGAGAAATTTGTCGAGAACACTCAACGAATTCGTTGAGTGTTCACGAGAAACTAGCAGACCACTCAACGAATTCGTCGAGTGTTCTCGAGTGAACACTTTATTACTAGACAAAAAGACATAAGACATTACTCGAGACTCATCAAGTGATCTCGACGAATTCGTCTAGTCTACTCGAGATGTCTCGACGAATTCGTCGAGTCTTCTCAAGTGTACTCGACGAATTGACTTGAAATAATTTTTCTTCCAGTCCTGAATACAACAACTACTTCATCTTGACATCTCCACAGTGTTTGAATATGAAGTACACCCCAATAGAGAGATTTCGCATGAGTCAACACCTTGGTTTACACAATGAGGGATTACATTGCATATGCCTGTGTTTATGACTCATTGAAACCTGACATTGATTTGTACTTAACAATTAATGTCCTGCAAACACACAACTAAAATACCAGATCAAATACAAACTCAATTCATCTTAGTGCAAGGGGACTTCTTCAAATCAAGGTAATTGTGGATACAATTCCCAACAATTGTTAACTTAAAGAAATAAGAGCTCAGAAAAACCACCAATCTCATAAGAGGATTATAATTTGGTAATTCAAGATAAGGAAGGGGAAACTTAAGTGGTAATTGAGTTCGAACAACATGAAACCCAGAGGACCTTGAAATTCATCTTAATGTTAATTCAGCTATGACGAATATAAAATTTGCCTCCTTGGAACGGAGATGCCTCCTTGGAATGGAGATGCCTCCTCGGAATGGGGATGCCTTCTTAGAATGGAGATGCCTCCTCAGAATGGAAAGGAGAGTTGAGCTTGCCTCCTTGGAACGGAGGAGGAATTGCAGTTACTGGAATTTGAATCGCTTCTTATTCTGTTCTTCTAATCCAATATATCAATTATTACGCTTCTTTTCGGTACTTCAATTACTGCTTTCAAATTCAGTATTTGATTACTGTACTCTATTTTTGTATTTCCGTATTGCCTATAATTTACAGTGGGAATGAAGATGGGACATTTCTTTAGGGTCAACCCTAAATAATGTCGAACTGTCCGCCACTTTTTGGAGCAGAGCGGACAGATCAATGTTTTGGCTTTTATTTCAGTATTGCCTATAATTTAGAGTTAACGTGAAGATGAGACATTCCTTTAGGGGCAATCCTAAATAGTACTGAATTGGCCACCGCTTTTGGAGCAGAGCGGACAAATCAATGTTTTATCTTTTATTTCAGTATTGCCTATAATTTAGAGTTGACCTGAAGACGAGACATTCCTTTAGAGTCAACCCTAAATAGTACAGAACTGACCGCCGCTTCTGGAGCAGAGCAGATAGATCGATGTTTTAGCTATTATTTTAGTATTCCCTATAATTTAGAGTTGACCTGAAGATGAGACATTCCTTAAGAGTCAACCCTAAATAGTACCGAACTGGCCGTCACCTTTGGAGTAGAGCAGACAGATCAACATTTTAGCTTTTATTTTAGTATTGCCTATAATTTAGAGTTGACCTGAAGACGAGACATTCCTTTAGAGTCAACCCTAAATAGTACCAAACTGGCCACCGCCTTTGGAGCAGAGCGGACAGAACGATGTTTTATCTTTTATTTCAGTATTGCCTATAATTTAGAGTTGACCTGAAGACGAGACATTCCTTCAGAGTCAACCCTAAATATTATTGAACTGGCCACCTCCTTTGGAGCAGAGCAGACAGATCGATGTTTTAGCTTTTATTTCAGTATTGTCTATAATTTAGAGTTGACCTGAAGACGAGACATTCCTTCAGAGTCAACCATAAATAGTATCAAACTGGCCGCCGCCTTTGGAGCAGAGCGAACAGATCGATGTTTTAGATTTTCTTTCAGTATTGCTTATAATTTAGAGTTGACCTGAAGACGAGAAATTCCTTCAGGATCAACCCTAAATAGTACCGAACTGGCCGCGACTTTTTGGAGCAGAGCGGATAGCTCGATGTTTAGGTTTTTATTTTTGAATTTCTTATAATGTAGAGTTGACCTTGAGGTGGAGAAATTCCTCATGGTTTACCCCTAACCCCAAACTCGATCAACTCTTTCGTTCAGAAAGCAATGTTATTGAGTTCAAAGTCTTAATTTCTTGTCGGTGTGGTTTAAGTATCAATCAAGACAAGCGATTGATTGGTTTAACTTCTTGCATGCATATGCTTGAACTGAGGTTGTTCTTGTGAACAAGTCGGTTCATAACCCACGAGGCCATGACCCACGTCAAGTCGAGTCATGGATTGGGTTTGTTGGAACATGGTCTTCCACATCTCCTAGGTTTAAGAATAACAAATCCTATGTTAAAATTTTTGAAAGACCGTTTAGGAGTAAGCAGGAGTTGTATCAACAAGAGTTATAGCCAAACAACCACAATACCAAAAAGGCAACACAAGAAATCTTTATTGAATCAGAACTGCTTTACAGTGCGAGGTATACATGGCGAGACATGATTCATCAGAATCACGGAGACGAGAAGAACAAAACACACCAAAAAGGTAAAGCTGGCGGCTAGACAAGCTCAGACCGCACAAGCCGCACCACTCCAGAACTCGCCCGGCTTGCCCTGAGATCGCACGAACAGAAACCGGACAGATTGCCAGCACTGCAAGACCGCACCCCAGACCGCACGAACTGAAGCTTATTGGAACAAACAACTGAAGCTGTTGCCAGACCGCAACTCAGACCGCCTAACCGCTGAAGGTCGTCTGATTCCTGAGTCCGCTGCGAACAGCACAAGAACACAATAACCCAGTTCGCTGACAGACCGCAGACGAACTGTTTATTCAAGCCACCGGAAATCACCAAGGAAGGAGACCGCACCCTGCTGACCGCAAACCTGCGAACACAACAAAGGTTAACTCGCATCCAAGTCGCGCGAACTCAAACTTGAGACCGCAAGAAACAATCCGGGCTCTGGTTCTTACAGTTCTTGTTAGGAATGACGGGCCATGCACCCCTATTTATAGGCGGGTGGACGGATGTCGTCACCGCACAAACCGGGATACAATCACCACCCATCAGATCGCGAACGGACTCAAAAGACAGACCGCGCGAACAGGCCTCTTGGACGATCACCCGGCCAAGACGCAGATCAGCAGACAAGATCGCGCATAGGCTGCGCGAACACGAGACCGCGCACAAGCCGTGCGGTCTCAACAACGCTCTTTCCTTAGAACACCAGGAGCAAGCAAGGACCATCTGGACGACTTCAGACAAGTCGCCAGATCGCCAAGATAGACCGCCCGGGTAGACGGTCATATACGAACAACCCGCCCGGTCTCTCAATAAGGGAACCAGGCAAACCAGCAGATCTACTCGGGAACAACCCGCATCTACCAAGAGCAAGCTGGCAGATCTCACCAGATCGCCAGAACCAAACTGCCAGAGCACCAGCGCAGACCGCGCGGTCTCTGCGGTCTCCAGCCTTCAGACCGGCCGGTCTCCCTTCCACTACACTTCAACAATTTCAACACTCCCCCTTGAAGTGGGAAGTGGAAACTAGTCCGAGCAACTCCCTTAACCGTGTAAACGGTCCCTTTGCCAGCGGCTTTGTGAAGATGTCAGCGACATTGTCTGCACTCCGAACATGCTCGACCATAAGAGATCCTCCCAATCACCTTTTCACGAATGAAATGGTGCTCAATCTCTATATGCTTGGTCCTCGCGTGACAGACTGGATTGTTGACCAGCTTGAGAGCACTCTCATTGTCCCCGCGTAGCATAGTTAGACCTCGAACCTCCTGGTGAACGTCCTCTACCAACCTCCTGAGCCAAATGGCTTCCTGAGCTGCCAAGGCCGAAGCCTTGTACTCCGCTTCTGTGGTAGATACAGACACCGAGTCTTGCTTCTTGCTGCACCAAGAAATAGCTGTGGGGCCCGTCATAAAGACATAACCAGACGTTGATCTCCGATCATCTACGTCTCCCCCATAATCAGCATCCATGAAACCATGCAACTCCAAGCTTGACCCTCTCCTATATAGGAGACCCAAATCAGAGGTCGACTTCACATACTTTAAGATGCCTTTTGCCGCCAGGAGATGAGGTTTCCGTGGTTCCGCCATGTACCGACTCACTTTGCCAACTGCATAAGCAATATCAGGCCTCGTGATGGTCAAATAGATCAAGCTCCCAACCAGAGCTCGGAAAACCAACGGTTCAGATAGAACTCTTCCCTCATCCTTCCAAAGCTTATGATGTTGCTCCAGAGGTATAGAGCTGCTCTTCCCTTCCTCCATGCCGAATCGTTGAACAATCCGCTCCGCATAGCCAGCCTGAGAAATGAGCACTCCGCTCTCCCGCCTCTGCACCTCGAGTCCAAGGAAATGGTGAAGCTCCCCCAGATCCTTCATCTCGAATCTGATAGCAAGCTCAGCCCTGAGTCTTGCAACAGCTTCCTTCGAGTTTCCGGTGACAATCATGTCATCCACATATAGCAGCACAACCACCCGAAGCACCCCCTCCTTCTTGATGAACAAGCTAGAATCAGAGTCTGAAGCAACGAATCCGCAGAATAAGAGATACTTTGCAATCTTCCCGTACCACGCCTGAGGCGCTTGCTTCAACCCATACAGGGCCTTCTTCAATTTACAAACGTAGTCCGGATACTCCTTCGAGATGAAGCCTTGCGGTTGGATCATGAAGATATCCTTGTCAATCTCGCCGTATAAGAAAGCATTCTTCACGTCGAGTTGCCAAATCTCCCAACCACTCGAAACCGCCAAGGCAATAACAAATCGAACCAAAGTCATCTTTGCCACTGGACTAAACGTCTCATCATAATCTTCTCCGTACTGCTGTGAAAACCCGCGAGCTACAAGGCGAGCCTTGTACCGCTCGATGCTGCCATCAGCTTTCTTCTTCAGCTTGAAAACCCACTTGCAAGTGACAGGAGTGGTGCCCTTGGGCTTGGGCACAAGAGACCAGGTCTCATTCTTCTCGAGAGCTTCCATCTCTTCTTGCATAGCAATGTCCCACTCCTTCACGCTTCTGGCCTTTTCAAAGCTCGACGGCTCCCTTTCATCCAAGGGACCAGCAAAGAAATATGAAACAAAGTTCACCATGTTTCCTCCTGTGTATCGGTCTGGTGGTTGAATAGTCCTCTTCGACCTCCTAAGAGGTTGCCCCTGACTAACCACCTCCTCAGCTGCTTCTTCAGACCTAGCTCCTCTTCCAGGAGAATTTGGAGCATCGCTCCTCCTGCTTCCAGAACCTGAAGCTTCCGCCTCTGAGCTAGACACAGCTGGAGCTCCTGGTGAAACAGGCAACTCCACTTGAAGATTTCCGGCAGCTTTTCCTCCTTCATCAATCCTGCTCTCTGGTAGCTCAATTCCTGAACTCCCCTTGTAAGAAGTCACTTCATCGAACACCACATCCCGAGAAACAATTGACCTCCGTGTCTCAGGATCCATGCATCTCCATCCCTTCTTCCGCTCATCATACCCAACAAAGACTAGCTTCCTTGCTTTCGCATCTAGCTTTGTCCGAAGAGCATCAGGAATGTGCACATAGCAGGTTGATCCAAACACCCGAAGGTGTGCAACGCTCGGCTTCTCCTTGAACATTAGTTCGTGAGGGGTCTTCATGTTGATAGGACTCAGAGGCAATCTGTTGATGACATAAGCTGCACAAGACATTCCCTCCGCCCAGAAGGACTTTGGGATACTCTTGGCATGAAGCCAGCATTTGCAAGTTTCCGTCAGATGACGGATCTTCCTCTCGGCAACGCCATTCTGCTGTGGAGTATGGGCACAAGTGAGCTCTCTCCGAACGCCGTGTTTCCTGCAAAAACTTGAGAACTCACCAGAGGTGAACTCCCCACCATTGTCAGTTCTCAATTTCTTCACCCGCAGGCCTAGACGACCTTCCACCAGCTCCTTGAACTCCACAAACTTTGCAAAGGCTTCTGACTTCTCTTTCAAGAAATACACCCAGACATATCTGGTGTAATCGTCAATCAACACCAACATATATCTATTGCCTCCAAGGCTTGGGGTGGCGGTTGGTCCCATCAAATCACCATGGATGCACTCCAACGGCACTTTGCACCTTGTTTGCGATTTGTCAAATGGAAGTCGATGAGACTTACCAAACTGACATCCTTCGCAGACACGACCGTCTCCATAGGAGGACAAGCTAGGCAAGCCATTGACAAGGCCCATTACCGCCATAGCCTTCAATTTGTCCATGCTTACATGCCCCAACCTTTCATGCCAGATGGCCGCGCCATCATTGGTCCTCATCTTATCAACTTAGGTACTTGTCGATAAAACGAACAAGTCCTTCACCCATTTGCCGACATGAATAACATCTCCCTTTATCTCCGGTTGAGTTTTGAGAAACTTCACTTCTGTTGGGCCAAACAGAACGTGATAACCGGCATCGACCGCATTGGTCACAGAGAAGAGATTTTTCTTCATACCAGGGACGTGATAAACACTCCTCAACGTGAGTGGACCCTTATCACTGCTAAGAGAGACGACTCCTTCGTGCTCTACTGGATGAATAGAATTATCAGTCGTAATGATAGCATTGTTACCTGAGTAAGGAGCCAAAGAAGAGAACTTTGATCCACCCCCGGTGAGGTGATGCCCACACCCTGAATCAACAATCCAATCCTCATCATAGTTGATGGAAGCCAAGGCCTTAACGGGCATCGCCGTTATATTAGACGCAAAGGCTCCTCCCCATCCAACTTCACCAGACTTTGGCATCTCCTTCTCCACTGCATGTCCCGGCTGAAGATTCACCCGGCAATCTTTCTTGAAGTGCCCGGTCTTATTGCATCTAAAGCACCTCGGTCCCTCTCCTTTCTTCTTTCCATCAGACTTAGGAGCATAGCCCCTATCTTGCTGACCTGAAGTGGAGGGTCCATCATGACCCAGCTTCTTCTTTTCCCATTTCTTCTTCTTCTTCCCAGAAAACATCACATCACTTTCTCCCCCGGAGATTGAAACCCCCGCCATCTGTCTTGCTAAACTTTCTTGCGAAGCAAGAAGGTTCTCCAGCTCCAACAACGACGGTTGATTTGCCCAACCCTGAACTGAAGTCACAAAAGCAAGATACTCTTTCCGCAACCCGCGGATGATATGCCTCTTCAGTTTTTCTTCAGAGATAGGCTCATCAGGGTCCAATGCAGAAATCTCTGCCGTGAGGTTCTTCATCTTAAGGAAGAAGGTAGAAACAGAAAGATCACCTTGAGAGGCTTTCGCCAACTCATTTTCAAGATACTGTAGCCTCGCTACATTCTTCTTATTGAACAATCCATCCAAGGATGTCCAAATCTCAGCAGCAGATTTACATCCGATGATGTGATCAAACAACTCCGGTGAGATAGCCCTCTTGAGAGTGAACTCAGCCTTAGCATTCGTCCTTCTCCAAAGTCTCACCTCTGCCATATTATCTCCTGCAAGAAACACCTCTTGTGTGTCTTCTCCGCCAACTACCTCCCATAGATCCTTGCCAAGCAAGTAACTCTCCATACATGACTTCCACTTTTTAAAATTAGTCGATGTGAGGGGTTCAATACCAAGACCTCTTGCGTATCCACCTTCCATGGCAATCTATGTGGTCTCTTCTTCACAAAGACGATGGCAACTCTAGTTGATCACTGCTTATCCACTCCAGGAACCTAGCTCTGATACCATGTTAAAATTTTTGAAAGACCGTTTAGGAGTAAGCAGGAGTTGTATCAACAAGAGTTATAGCCAAACAACCACAATACCAAAAAGGCAACACAAGAATTCTTTATTGAATCAGAACTGCTTTACAGTGCGAGGTATACATGGCGAGACATGATTCATCAGAATCACGGAGACGAGAAGAACAAAACACACCAAAAAGGTAAAGCTGGCGGCTAGACAAGCTCAGACCGCACAAGCCGCACCACTCCAGAACTCGCCCGGCTTGCCCTGAGATCGCATGAACAGAAACCGGACAGATTGCCAGCACTGCAAGACCGCACCCCAGACCGCACGAACTGATGCTTATTGGAACAAACAACTGAAGCTATTGCCAGACCGCAACTCAGACCGCCTAACCGCTGAAGGTCGCCTGATTCCTGAGTCCGCTGCGAACAGCACAAGAACACAATAACCCAGTTCGCTGACAGACCGCAGACGAACTGTTTATTCAAGCCACCGGAAATCACCAAGGAAGGAGACCGCACCCTGCTGACCGCAAACCTGCGAACACAACAAAGGTTAACTCGCATCCAAGTCGCGCGAACTCAAACTTGAGACCGCAAGAAACAATCCGGGCTCTGGTTCTTACAGTTCTTGTTAGGAATGACGGGCCATGCACCCCTATTTATAGGAGGGTGGACGGATGTCGTCACCGCACAAACCGGGATACAATCACCACCCATCAGATCGCGAACAGTCTCAAAAGACAGACCGCGCGAACGGGCCTCTTGGACGATCACCCGGCCAAGACGCAGATCAGCAGACAAGATCGCGCATAGGCCGCGCAAACACGAGACCACGCACAAGCCGTGCGGTCTCAACAACGCTCTTTCCTTAGAACACCAGGAGCAAGCAAGGACCATCTGGACGACTTCAGACAAGTCGCCAGATCGCCAAGATAGACCGCCCGGGTAGACGGTCATATAGGAACAACCCGTCCGGTCTCCCAATAAGGGAACCAGGCAAACCAGCAGATCTACTCGGGAACAACCCGCATCTACCAAGAGCAAGCTGGCAGATCTCACCAGATCGCCAGAACCAAACCGCCAGAGCACCAGCGCAGACCGCGCGGTCTCTGCGGTCTCCAGCCTTCAGACCGGCCGGTCTCCCTTCCACTACACTTCAACAATTTCAACATCCTATGTGTATTTGATCTTGTGTGTTTAAGTGTGCAGGAAACCAAGCCTTATGACTCAAGGATAACATAAGAAGGTTGCCCCCAAGTTTGAAGCCAGAATTCCAACATGTCCACTAGCGCCAACGGTAGCACCTAGCGCGAGCGCTAGCTCTGATTAGGCAAGTTCAGGCGACAAGTATAAAAGGCGATAGCGCCAGGCGGCAGCGGATAGCGCCGCCGGTAGCGCAGAGCACAAGAGAATTTTTAGGAAGGTTTCCTTGGAATGAAGATACGTACGCGGAGGATGTTTCCTAATTCGGGATAGCGCCGACGGTAGTGATAGCGCATGTGCTAGCTCCAAGGATATAAAAAGGACCCATTGGCTCCGTATTTTTCATCCTCTCCCACTCCTAAATTCCAGAGCTTCGTGCCACATCATGTAGAGGAAGGTTTAGAGAGATACTCCCACAAATCCATGAAGCTTAAGGAGATCCGTGGAGAAGATTTCAACACGCTTCATCATCATGACGAAAGACCGCATCGACTACGATCATACTCTGCGGGTCTTCGTCTACTTCTTCAAGGATCCACATAGAGAGAGTTTTTAATATTGTTGTTATTTTCACTCTTGTAATCGCTTAGTAAATTTGCCTCATGTTGGCGACTAGGTCTGCGTAGGACTTAGGGAGGAATTCACCTCGTGTTGGCGACTAGGTCTAGGGTGTAGATCTAGGGGGTGCTCGAGGCCGTATCCAGGGGAGGATTAGCTAGAGCGACTTGAGGCCGTATCCGAGGGAGGATAGGCTAAAGCCACCGGTTCGCAGGGATTCGAGTCGGGATAGAAAATGAAAGACTTTTTACTTCTTCGCCTTCGATTTCTATTGTCATAGAAATCGAGTTTTGTAATCAACTTTATCAATAGTAATCATGCCTATTTTTGTGTAATGAAATTGGTTTATTCTTCATTTCTCTAAATTATTTATTTCTCCATATTTCATTATAAAACAATTTAGATCTTTATTCAAAATCACTATTTTGATCTCTTAGCTTTTTCAAGTATTTCAAAATATAATAAAAGTTGTTAAAACCCTTATTTACCCCCCTCTAAGGGCACCTACAGATCCAACAAGGTTTACCAGAGTCACATTGCTATATTTATTGATTTATGAGTTTGATCAAGTGGGATAAGGCTCCAACCTTAGGCTCAATCCCGGGGTACCTTGACGATGACTTTGTTTGACTTATGAAAGTTTCGATTCAAACAACTTAATCTCTATCTTTCAGTATTCTACTGTGTATTCGCCTTTGATAGAAACTATATCGCTATAAAGGGAAATATCCTTACAATGATCTAAATGTTGCCCTCAATGTAATGTGCCTTCGAGAATTATTTCTATGGGACTACTTTGTGCCTTCGAGAATTATTCGTACGGGAATACCTTGTGCCTTCAAGAATAATTCCTACGGGACTTGTGCCTTAGAGAATAATTCCTACGGGAATATATTGTGCCTTCGAGATTTATTCCTACGGGACTATATTGTGCCTTCGAGAATTATTCCTACGGGAATATATTATGCCTTCGAAAATCATTCCTATGGGAATAAATTGTGCCTTGGGGAGAAAACCAGATGGCTAACGAGTTATACTCTGAGGCAACCCGCATTAAGGACGGTCTGGGAAAACAATCCATGCAAACTAATTGAACTACGTGGGTCTGAGACCATATGCATGATGATACAGAGTACGTAGGCGGTGGTCACAGGAAGACTGCCACGACCCAATAATAGTCCAAATATTCCCTCACTTAATGTTATACTATGCTTGAATCTAATAGGGATTGGACTCAATTCGTAGTTCTGATAACTTGTCATTGGCACATGTTACATGTACAGGTGAGACATCACCCAAGTGTGGAGGAAGCCACAAAGCAAGTCACTGTATATAATGCGACAAAGAGAATGATGGTACTCATACATGTCTTGAATGTAGGAGTTTTTGTGATAATTAATATTCCGCTATAGATCATGTCTTCCGCTAAATGCTATAAATTCCACTCGTTAATGATGTCTTTCACTAGGAAACTGCTTCCCTACTGTGATGGTGTGTAGTGATATTCGCTTAACATCACCCTATACATGACAACGAAGTGTTCAAGGATAGGGGTTGGAGAAGAAAGTGCCTCCACCCTTTGCGGTCGCTTCAACGTCGTGCATATATGGTGGTATGTTATAAGATTCTCCGGTCGGACCGCCGATTATCGAAGGGGGAGGGGGGGGGGGGGGTCTTACACGTGCTGAAGTATCTAGTTGCCTACTTAAATCACCTAGAGGGGGGTGGATAGGTGATCTCTACGTCTTTTGCGGAATTAAAAATTGAAAGTAGAGCACAACACACAAAATAAATCACAGCCACATATATCACCAGGAATTTATAGTGGTTCCCCGTACTTGGGTACTCCACTGCCGGCCTCGCCAATCTAGCACCACAGCTAGACTTGATTACTCACTAAATCTCGGATCAGAATGATCCTACAAACTCGGAGTCAAACTCCTACAATCTCAGAGAGAACCTCTCTTACAACTCGGAGAAAAACTTCTCCTACAACTTGGAGAACAACCTCTCCTACAGCTCGGAGATAACAACTCCTACAATAGATGTTAAAAGGTTTTGAACAAAAAGATACCAGATCTGAATAACAGAGGCGTTTTCTTCCTTCTTCTTGAATGGCTTTTGAGAACGATGAGGAAGAACAACGATCCTTCAAATCTGTCTTTGGCAATCCGAAATGATCCAATAGAGGTTGTAGAATCAGAAAACGGATCGATCGAATCCTTCTTTGAAAGAAATCAGCAACTCAAATGAGTAGATCGATCTTCAATCGTAGGCGACAGCGAGGCGGCGCTTTTCTCGTTCTTTTTGATCGGGAGAGAAATTAGGGTTTAGAGTGATTCAAATAACTTATTGTAAACAACCCAAGAGCGATCCTATATATAGAGGGCAATGATTAAGGGTTAAATCGACCTTAAATGCACTCAATATAGCCGTTAGGATCGGGAAGGAGCGTTTACGATCCGTCAAGAACAGAGGAAACAAATCAGAGAAAAACGGACAGAATTCTCGATACATAAGGGATCTCTCGAGAACTAACGGATCTCTCGAGATATGAAACAAAGAGAGCAGGAAAGGGATGTCTCGAGAACTCGATGATCTCTCGAGACATTACAAAGATTTCGGTCTTAAGGACTCTCGAGACAAGCTTGATCTCTCGAGTCATCAAGAACACAAATACCGAGATCAAAAGAACTTGCTTCTCGAGACATGCCAGAACTCTCGAGACATGCATGATCTCTCGAGACATATCCTTAGAAAAATTGTTTTCAACAATTTTCTTTTCTTCTCTTGAACACTTGCTGCAACCGCACTCAAAAGTCTTCAATAGTCTTGAAAAAGAAGTGTACCCCAATAGAGAGATCACACATGAGTCATCACCATGTTTCATATAATGAGGAATTACATTGTATGAAACTGTGTTTGCAGACCCATTGTGACCTGACATTGATTAACACTTAGCAATGATAATCTGCAAGACAATACTAGAAAAGCATATCAAATACAAAAGCAATTCAATCTTAGTTTAAGGGTGACTTCTCACAAATCAAGGTAATTGTGAATACAATTTCCAACAATCTCCCCCTATTTGTAGAAGTCAGAATCCTATATACTAAGTTGAATTACAGCAATATAGAATAAATATGCTACACTACACAATGATATGAAAATGAACAAGTAGAGAACATCAAATCAACAATTATATATATATATGTCTAAGTTGAATTGTTAAGAAGACTTGATGTTCACAAAATCAGAACCAAAGCAAAATATGTCTTGTCAGCATCAGCATTATCCTTCAAGAACTCCTTTTTCTCTTTTCTTCTTGTCTGGAGAAATAAGCATAAGGCTTGGGATGGTAAAACGGAGGTGGATCCGGAGCATCAGAATTATTATAACCAAATGCCATGAAATGGATTCTTCTCTTCCTTTGAGCTGTCTCATGTTTTTCCCATTCAAGTGAGCTGTAGCATTCAGATCTATTCATTTTGCCTTCATGGACTAACTTATAGGATTCAAGAATTATGTCTTTTGAGACTGGGCTCCAGATTTCTGGTAGAACCTTCTCAACCTGAGCTTTGTTATGGCCTGCAGAGCTAGAACTCAGAACATATCTACTCGCAGAGGGACCTTCACCAGGTTTTCTTTTTCTTTTGGTCCCAGCCCTATCTGATTGATCTTCAACTAAAGGAGCCTTCCCAAGTAGTTCTTCTGGCCTTGGAGAAAACTGAGGAACAGGAACATCTGGATCAATTTCTAACTCAGGAAAAATCTGATTATGAAGCCACGTTGTTGTTTTGAAGGAATAAGCATTGATATCAGCAATTTGCTTCAGCACCCTGGAAGAGAACTGATCAAACTGTGATTTCCATGAGCTTTGAATAGCTGACACAGAGCTTTCCACTAAATCTGTCATTCTTTCCATTATAATGTCCTCCCCCTTTCTGACTTCTACAGATAGGGTTTGGAGAGTATCATCTTTGAAATTTCCGACTTCATCAACAATCCTGAATGTATTTGCTTCAGCCTTGTCAGACAATGAGTCTTGAAGCTTTGTCATTGTAACAGTCTGAGCCAACACTGTGCCTATACCTTCAGTTGCATGTTCAATTTGCTTGCTCCCTAGGCTCATCAATGCAGAGAGATTTTCATAATTTGATTTGATTTTAGCTAACTCCCTACCAAGATCACTTTCAACTGAGGCAATCTTCCTGTGAACAGTTGTCAAAGAGTTCTCAAACTGTTCACTCTGCTTCTTGAGCATAGCTTCAATCTTTCCCAGAAGAGAATCTGCATCAAGGATTGGAGGGGAAGGATGAGAAGAAGGAAGAGTAACAGCAGGGGCAGCAGCAGGAACAACATCAGGGAGCTCTTCAATCTCAAGAGAGTGAACCACATTGTCTTCTTCACAACCTAGCTCATCTGGAGCATTCTTGGTTGTATCTAACTCTGACTCCCCCTCAACATGTACTAGGGGAGGTGATAATTCATGAACGGAATCATCATCATCGTCTTCAAAAACAAAATCAGCACCAAACCCTGCCTGTTGGCCACTGGGACTGTGCACATCCTTGTCAGAAGAAGGTATGTTTTCCTTATCTGGAATAACTGACACTAAGACAGCTGCTTGTACTGATGGAGAAGGAGGAGGTGATGGAACTGAATCTGGAATGTGAACATGAGAGGGTGATGGAATAGAATCTGAAGGATCTGACTGTGTCACTGATGAAATGAGTTCTGTTGGAGCTGATGAGGGCTGACCTTTGGCTTTGGAACGGATTGGTAGCTTGGCTCGACCTGAAGCTTTAGAGCGAATCCGTGGAGGAGGAGGAGATGATGTAACTTTGGGTACCTGACCTTCAGAAGATGGAATTGGAATTTCTGCTTCACTTGCAACTGCAGACTGATGAGTCTCCCCCTCAGAAGTAGCACTAGCCATTCCCGGCTTCTTGATTCGAATGTCCCATCTCTGCATGGAGAGGACATCGATCTTCTTGAGATGATGGATAACTGTACCTTTGGACATGTCAAAGATAGCTGGGTTGAACTGATTCAGGAACAATGAGATGATCCGGGCAAATTTTGGAGAATTAATGCAAGCCTTGATATTGGAGAATAAGATTGTGCCCCAATCTCTCTTTTTCCCTGACACAATTCCAACCATCAACAGAAAAGTCTCTTCAGACACATGCCCTTGTGTGCCTGTCTTGCAGAATAGAACCTTTAAGATAATGTCCACCAGGAGCTTGCCAGCATCGTTCATCTTGTGCCTCTTCACTGCAGCAAAATCTGAATCAAGACCACAGTACCTTGCTGTTCTCAACCAGTCATTGTCATCTAGCACCTCTTCAGTATCAAGTTCAGATAAATGCAAGTACTTCACGAGGGTCTTAGGTGAGATTTTTATCTTAATGCCCTTGACGAATGAAACCAACATTCTCCCTTCCTTGATAGGCTTCACATTGATAAAGAACTCTTCAACCTCATCAAACAGCACCCGGCAAGGATGCTCAAGAACGAAAGCAAGACCGGCGGCATCAAGCAAGCAAAATAGGTTCTTGAAGTCATCAAATAAACCGACGATACCTGAGCGAACGACTTCATTGCCGACGCCAATCTTTGGATGAGGAGTAGGAGCCATTAATGCGAGAGAGAGAGAGAGAAGTGACGAGCGAAAACGATGAAGCACCGAGAACCACGGAAGCACCGACCTGTCGCCGCTCGAGAAGAAGTCGAAAGGTCTTGGAGGTCTCGGAAATGATTTCCGTGAACATCAAGTTTTCGGTTTCGTATATATATATATAATTTTTGATTTGATATTTAGATGACATTTTGAAGAAAAATAGAAAAGGAAACAGCGCGCACCTGATTTTTGGAATTCTTTAAAATACCTATGTCTCGAGACATTGGTTATGTCTCGAGAACTCAGAAGATTCTGCGCGGTTTTTCCTTTACTGATGTCTCAAGTGACAATCCGTATATCGAGACATCACCATATCTCGAGATCTTAAACTTGTCTCGAGAGAACCAGCCTGTCTCGAGAGTTCCCTGTAAAGTGACTTGAGTTGTCGAGAAAACAGATAGTTCCCGAGACAACATGTAGTTCTAGAGACATATGCCTGAAGTTTTCAGGAAAGGTTCTGAATTTTTGTAATCTTCATGTCTTCATGGTTTTGCTTGATTTGATCATTACTCCATGTTGAGCATTCCAAGTTCCGTCTTGAAGAAAGAGAACTTAGTCTCATCCAGTGGCTTCGTGAATATGTCTGCAACTTGCTTATCCGTGGGGACATAACTCAGATTTATGTCACCCATCTCCACATGCTCCCGGATAAAGTGATATCGTAGCTCGATGTGCTTTGTCCGACTGTGAGAGACTGGATTATTTGCGATAGCAATTGCACTGGAAGAGTCGCAAAACATAGAAATGTCTTTGATCTTCATGTTGTAGTCTTGAAGTTGATTCTTTATCCAGAGAAGTTGTGCGCAACAACTGCCAGCAGAAATGTATTCCGACTTGGCGGTTGATATTGCAACACAATTCTGCTTCTTGCTACTCCAGGAAATAAGTCTCCTTCCGAGGAATTGGCACGTCCCGGAAGTGCTTTTTCTGTCGTCTTTGCTACCTACAAAGTCTGCATCTGAAAAACCAATTAGTTCGCTATCATTACTTCTTGGGTACCATAAGCCAAGATTTGGTGTGCCTTTAAGGTATCTCAAAATTCGCTTTGCAGCAGTGTAATGAGATTCCTTAGAGTTCACCTGATATCTAGCACATACACATGTAGAGAACATTATATCAGGTCTACTGGCAGTAAGGTAGAGCAAAGAGCCAATTATGCTTCTGTACTTGGTTTCATCAAAAGGTTTCCCTTTCTCATCCTTGTCCAGAGACGTAGCTGAGCTCATTGGAGTCCTCATAGAGGTTGCATTCTCCATTCCAAATTTCTTAATCAACTCCTTAGTGAACTTTGTCTGAGAAATGAAGATTCCATCTTCAGACTATTTCACTTGAAGTCCTAAGAAATATTTCAGCTCACTCATACTGCTTATTTCAAATTTCCCTTGCATAAGTTTAGAAAACTTTTTGCAGAGGTTATTGTCCGTAGAACCAAATATGATGTCATCGACATAGATTTGCACTAGCAAAATCTTGCCTTTTACTTCCCTAAGAAATAATGTTTTATCTATCTTTCCTCTTGTGAACTTGTTCTCAAGAAGAAAGTTAGATAGCGTCTCATACCAAGCTCGAGGAGCTTGTTTCAAACCATATAAAGCTTTTTATAATAAATAAACATGATTGGGATGATTAGGATTAACAAAACCTGGGGGTTGTTCAACGTATACTTCCTCTTTAATGTCTCCATTTAGGAACGCGGATTTGACATCCATTTGATATACGGTGAAACCCTTGAAAGCAGCATAAGCAAGGAAGAGTCTGATCGCTTTGAGCCTTGCTACTGGAGCGTACATCTGATCGAAGTCGATACCTTCCTCTTGTCTGTATCCTTTAGCTACAAGTCTGGCTTTGTTCTTTATGATTGTTCCTTCTTCATCCAGCTTGTTTCTATACACCCACTTTGTTCCAATGACATTTTTGTCTTTGGGTTTTGGAATAAGTGTCCATACCTTACAGCGTTTGAATTGATTCAATTCTTCTTCCATAGCAATTATCCAAGATGGATCTTCATTTGCCTCTTGGAATTTCTTTGGTTCGACCTGCGAAAGAAAACTCAAATGCATATTCTCGTTAATGGTACCTCGTCTTGTTCTTATTCCTTCATGAGGATCTCCTATGATTTGATCAACTGGATGATCCCTCATGTGTCGTAGCCCGAGGTTCCTTGCATGATTTGGACCGATAGGACTTTCTTCTACTGTTGGAGTATCTTCCTCCACTTGGATTGGCTCTTCATCCGAATGATTTTCTTCATAGGTAGTTATTGGGGGAATCTTGATGAAGTGTTGAGAATTTTCTTCAACTGGCTGATCCAAGCTTAAGTCCTGCAGCTTTGAACCTGTGTCTACAGAAGAAATGCTAGAGGAGCTGCCTTGTAGCATGCTCGTCTCATCAAATACAACATTAATAGATTCTTCTACCACTAGGGTTTTCTTGTTAAAAACTCTATATGCCCTACTATGGCTACTATAACCTACAAAAGTACCTTCAAAGCTTTTTTCACTAAACTTAGTTTTGTAATGCTTTCCATTGTTTAGCGCAAAGCATTTACTACCAAAGATTCGAAAATAAGAAATGGTCGGTTTCTTGCCCTTTAGAAGTTCATAAGGAGTCTTTTCATGGTTTTTGTTTATGAGTGCTCTGTTTTGCACATGGCATGCAGTATTGACAGCTTCAGCCCAGAAATATTCAGGTAGTGAAGAGTCACTCAACATGGTTCTGCAAGCCTCAATAAGTGTTCTATTCTTTCTCTCAGCTACTCCATTTTGTTGTGGAGTTCGAGGAGAGGAAAACTCATGAAAGATACAAAGGCTTTCACAGAATTCTGTCATGGCTCCAGATTCAAATTCTGTACCATGGTCACTTCTAATTTTGACCACCGAACAGTTAAATTCATTCTGGACTTGCCTGACAAAGCTAGTAAAAGTGTCAAAGGTATCTGACTTGTGTTTCAGAAAGAATACCCAGGCAAAACGAGAGTAATCATCTACAATAACCAATGTGTAAGACTTTCCTCCTAAACTCCTAATTTGCAAAGGACCAAACAAATCCATATGGAGCAGGTACAAACACCTGGTTGAATCTTTGCCAATAATGCTCTTAAAGGTAGCCCTTGTTTGCTTGTCTTTTACACATGCATGACAAGGTCTATCTTTAACGCACTTAACATCTGGTGCATCGCGCACTAAGTTTTGAGAAAACAATTTATTAATAGTTTTGAGATTTATATGTGCTAATCTCTTATGCCATTGGTCAACAAGAGATGCACTATCTTTAGCTAAAAGACACACAGGTGTAGAAGATGATATACAAAGAAAATTTAAACAAAATATGTTTCTACAGCGAATGCCTGATAAAATCGTTTCATGATTTTCAGCCGACTTTATCAAACACTTATCTTTATGAAAATCAACAATGTATCCTTTATCACAAAGTTGACTTATGCTTATCAGATTATGTTATAATCCTTCCACATAAGCTACATCAGAAAACGATAAATTACCATTAGAAATCATACCATAGCCTTTAGTTATTCCTCTGTCTGAACCGCCAAAAATAACTTTTGGGCCGTTCACAACTGGAATGTAGTTTTGCAAAAGGCTTCTTGTCCCGGTCATATGCCGAGAGCATCCACTGTCCAAGTACCAGATAAGATTTTTATTGGCCTTTGGACATACCTGCAAAAATAGATTATTTTGCCTTAGGAGCCCAAACAGATTTGGGTCCTTGGTCCCTTGTCAGTTGAGCACCACGATGAATGTTAACATTGCGAGTGGTCTGCCTTGCAACGTTCACTTGTGGTCTCCTAGTATACGTTGTGTTGAACCAACAATCAACGGCAAAGTGACCAATTTTGCCGCAGCACCAACAGTCGAATCTGTTGTACCTTCTTTTTACACACTCCTGCTTAACTTTTTGAACGCTGGCTCTTGCACGAGCAGTCCTTCTAGATGAGGATGCCTCATGGGGGCAGCACACACAAGGTGGTACTGTCTTCTTCGGCTTTGGTGCAACAGCCTTCACTTTTGGTGCTTTCTTAGCGCTCGAACCATGAACAAATGGACCGTATCCTTTCCGATTAATCTCTTGATAAGGTGCTTGAAAAGCACTATCACCAAAGTTTCGGGGAGGAGCCCATTCCTTATGATCATTCACAGGCGTAAAAGGAATTGGTCGTGTGAAATGACCATAGGAACTCTCCATATCATAAGCATTCGTAGGGAATATAACTCTCTTGAATGCTACAGGCTCTTGATGAGCTTTCCCTTTTTCTTTGGTGGTAGCTTTCTTAGCAACCAAACCATTCTTCTTAGCAATTGTGTTTTTAGAAGAATTGCTAGTACTAGCTTCATGCCCTATACCGCTTCCTTTTGCCTTAGTGGTAAAAGTACCAATAATTGGCAGAATAGTTTTAGGTTGAGAGAATGCTTCAACCAACTTCTTCTCAGCCGCAAGCTGTTCCTCCAAGACATTTATCGAATGATCTCTCAAGGAAAGAGTCTCTTCCGAGCTTTTGATCTTGTCTTTCAAGGCTTGGACTTCCTCTTTGAGAGAAGAAAGTTCTTCAACTTCTTTTCTCAAGTTAGATTCCACCTCCTTGAGAGCCATGATCTCCTTACCCTGAGTTTTGACAATCTTTCGGCACTTGTCAAAGCTTTGGAGCATTTTGGTATATTGAGACATGAGCTCAGATTCATCGTCTGAGGGGTTATCCTTTTGTTCAGCCGAAGCATAATCAGAATCAGATAGGATAGTGTGATCATTTACCTTTCCGGTGTACGGGGGTGCTTCTTCATCATCAGACATGGCCATCAGGCCGAAGTAAGCTTCTTCTTCATCACTCGACTCATCGGAGTCACTGTCGCTCAGAGTTTTGGCTTTCTTAGCGACGAAACTTCTATCTGATTTCTTCTTTCCACGAGTGGATTTCTTGTCTTCTTTTCTTCCAACTTCTTTCTTCTTGTAGGGACACTCAGCAATTATGTGCCCTGGCTTATTACAACAGTAGCAAATAATGTCAGAAGAAAAATGTTTGTTCTGTTTCGATTTGTACCTGTCATTATTGTTGGAGCCCTTCCTGTGATAGTCGCCATCACGACGAGAATGTTTATGATCCGAGGAAGACGGCTTGTTGTTCATGTGCCTTCGTTTGTTCAGCAGTTTCTTAAACTGACGGGAAATCAAAGAGAACTCCCCATCAGACAGTTCGGAACAGGAGGAGCTGGCTTCCGATTCTTCTTCATTATCAGATTCCTTTTCTCTGATCGGTATCATGGCTTTGCTCTTCTTTGAACTCTCTGCCTTCAAGGCTAAGGTTCTTTCTTTGCTTGAAGCTCGATTTACATCCTCTTCAGACTTTCGGATGTTCATTTGCAGTTCATGAGACAACAGCTTTCCGAATAGATTTTGAGGTTCTAGACTTGGCAGTTTTCCAAACTCTCTAATAGCAACAATCTTGCTATCCCAGTCTTTCGTTAGGGAACGCAAGAATTTGTCATTTAGTTCACCGTTTGTGAACTCCCTGTCGTAGTTCCTCAAACCATTGACTATCTTGAAGAATCTTTCGTACGCATCAGCAATGCACTCCTTCTTATTCTGCTTAAACGCCTCGTACTCTTGATTAAGTAGAGACCTTCTATCTTCTCTTACCTCGTCAGTACCTTCCATTAGAACAATTAAGGATGTCCACATCTCTTTGGCTGATTTGCAGTGGATTAAGTTTTGCAACATGGAGTCGTCCACTGCACTAGCAATTATGTTCTTAGCCTTCTTGTCAAGAGCAACAAGAGCTATCTCATCCTTATTCAAATCCATCATTTTCTTAGGTATCTGAACAGTAGGATTTGTTGACGAAGCGGTCATTGGCACATGGGGACCTTCTTCCACGACTTGGAAGATTCTGGGATCTGCAGCTTCCATATAAAAACGGACTCTTTCCTTCCACATAGGAAAGTTGGCCTTAGTGCAGATGGGCAGTTTCAGAGAGGATTCCTTGACTCTATCCATGGCTTGCTAGCAACTAGAAGGATGGACCCTGTTCAAGGTGTTAACCTAGCAACGAACAGCGTCCCTCTGATACCAATTGAAGTATCTAGTTGCCTACTTAAATCACCTAGAGGGGGGTGAATAGGTGATCTCTACGTCTTTTGCGGAATTAAAAATTGAAAGTAGAGCACAGCACACAAAATAAATCACAGCCACAGATAACACCAGGAATTTATAGTGGTTCCCCGTACTTGGGTACTCCACTGCCGGCCTCGCCAATCTAGCACCACAGCTAGACTTGACTACTCACTAAATCTCGGATCAGAATGATCCTACAAACTCGGAGTCAAACTCCTACAATCTCAGAGAGAACCTCTCTTACAACTCGGAGAAAAACTTCTCCTACAACTCGGAGAACAACCTCTCCTACAGCTCGGAGATAACAACTCCTACAATAGATGTTAAAAGGTTTTGAACAAAAAGATACCAGATCTGAATAACAGAGGCGTTTTCTTCCTTCTTCTTGAATGGCTTTTGAGAACGATGAGGAAGAACAACGATCCTTCAAATCTGTCTTTGGCAATCCGAAACGATCCAATAGAGGTTGTAGAATCAGAACACGGATTGATCGAATCCTTCTTTGAAAGAAATCAGCAACTCAAATGAGTAGATCGATCTTCAATCGTAGGCGACAGCGAGGCGGCGCTTTTCTCGTTCTTTTTGATCGGGAGAGAAATTAGGGTTTAGAATGATTCAAATAACTTATTGTAAACAACCCAAGAGCGATCCTATATATAGAGGGCAATGATTAAGGGTTAAATCGACCTTAAACGCACTCAATATAGCCGTTAGGATCGGGAAGGAGCGTTTACGATCCGTCAAGAACAGAGGAAACAAATTAGAGAAAAACGGACAGAATTCTCGAGACATAAGGGATCTCTCGAGAACTAACGGATCTCTCGAGATATGAAACAAAGAGAGCAGGAAAGGGATGTCTCGAGAACTCGATGATCTCTCGAGACATTACAAAGATTTCGGTCTTAAGGACTCTCGAGACAAGCTTGATCTCTCGAGTCATCAAGAACACAAATACCGAGATCAAAAGAACTTGCTTCTCGAGACATGCCAGAACTCTCGAGACATGCATGATCTCTCGAGACATATCCTTAGAAAAATTGTTTTCAACAATTTTCTTTTCTTCTCTTGAACACTTGCTGCAACCGCACTCAAAAGTCTTCAATAGTCTTGAAAAAGAAGTGTACCCCAATAGAGAGATCACACATGAGTCATCACCATGTTTCATATAATGAGGAATTACATTGTATGAAACTGTGTTTGCAGACCCATTGTGACCTGACATTGATTTACACTTAGCAATTATAATCTGCAAGACAATACTAGAAAAGCATATCAAATACAAAAGCAATTCAATCTTAGTTTAAGGGTGACTTCTCACAAATCAAGGTAATTGTGAATACAATTTCCAACACGTGCCTTAGGGAAAAATGATGGCCTGGGCGAAAAATGCGCGCCCGGGTGAAAAAACGCACGCCCGGGCGAAAATTCACGCCCACGGGCGAAAAATGCGCGCCCCGACGAAAAATGCTCGCCCGCGCGAAAAATAAGCCTTGTGGTGAAAAACGCGCGCTCGGGTGAAAAAGTGCGTCCGACGGAAAACACACCCAGGGCGAAAAATACGCTCTCGAGCTAAAAAACATGCGCCCGGGCGAAAAAATATGCGCACTGGCGAAAAATGCATGTCGGGGCAAAATACGCGCGGCCGGGCGAAAAAGTGCGTGTCCGGGCAAAAAAATAAGCGCTGTGGCTAAAAAAGCACACACGAGCAAAAAAACGCGCACTCGAGCGAAAAATGCTCGCTCGTTAGAAAAATGCTCGATCGGGCGAAAAAATTCTCCCCGGGCGAAAAAGGCATCATAGGAAACAAAATGCCCTCCGGGCGAAAAAACACACAATAGGAAATAAAATGCACACCTCGGGCGAAAAACCACAAGTCAAGGTGAAAAACACGCATGAGCGTAAAAATGTGTGCCCGAGCAAAGAAAGCTCGCCCGTGCGATAAAATTGCTCCCTGGTGAAAAAAACGCGTTCGGGTGAAAAAACACATTCACAGACGAAAACACGCCCCCGAGTTAAAAATGCTCGTTTGTGTGATAAATGGCCCCCTAGGCGAAAAATGCACCCCAGGGCGAAAATACACACCCATGCAAAAAACACGTCTCGATCGAAATTATCCAATTCTTATATAGTTAGGAAAGAATTGTTTTTAGTTCAAAATGAATTCCACATAATTACTTAAAATTCCAATTCCAACGCCAAACTGCAAACGAACGTTTGAATTGGAATTAGACTTTCAATTCAAATTCCAGGAGCTCAATTCCCTCCAAACGAACGGACCTTTTATGCAAACATGAAAATGATAAGTTTTTTTTTCTAATTTTTTTGGGGCTGTAAATATCATGTGAGACTGCAAATAGCAATGTGTGGACTGCAGTTATCTAAGTGCTTCAATTATCCATTGAGGGCCTGCAAATATAATTACCATTTTTATATAATCAGTGTCTTGAAAAATTGGCATACTCCATAAATACAAATGACCCAACTCGAGCATGTCATCAGTAAGCAATTACATTTTTGTAAATTTTTATGACTCATCTTGATGAGCAAGCAAGAAGAAATGCATACGAAGGATGTTTAATTTTATGATAGAAAAGCTTAGTCTATCAAACATAATTATGATTATTGTGAGTCGCTTAGAGTCAGATCGTCTTAGCTCGAGAGTGAGTCAAGCGCGCAAACAGTCAAAGAGAGAACCGACTACAGAAGACAACATGATTTTTACGTGTAAAACCCAGAAACGGAAAACACTACGGGGCTAGGCCCAGTTCAGACATAATCAACTAGTTGTAGTCGGTTATAAGAATTAGAGTTTAGGAGGGTGACATAACACCGCTCTTTTATAAGTTTCTGGATAAAAAGCTAAGTCTTGAGTTGCGCTTGCGGGAGGAGTCTCTGGAGCAGAACTGCACTAGGTGGAGCGAACACTGAGTAGAGGAGGATGAACGGAGAGCCAAGTCTTCGTCAGAAAACTGCATTGCTCCGTCGTCTCCTTTTTTCTTGTTTCTCAAATGAAGGTTTAGGGTCTTTTTATAACTTTTATAGGGTGCGCATTAATAATTGCATCCTTGTGGATGCTGAATGGAGAGCCAAGATTTCGGTCACCTGGATCATCAATTTTTAGAATATGACGACCATGCCCCCCGAGAGGCCCGGGTAACTCACGCAGTCTAGACAGGCTCTTCGCCGACGAAGATGAGAGCGCGCGCGCGAGGGGGGGGGGGGGGGGTGCACCGTGCAAGGTTGCGTGCAGGGGAGCTTGAGCACACCCCATGCGTGGGGGCGTGGACCGCGTGCTGTCTGTGCGGGCATGCACGAACTTGCGCGCAGGTGCGTCACATGCGTGGTTGTGGCCCATTTTGCGTGTAGGAGCCAAATGCGTGCTCGTGTGCCCCACACATTCCGACGTCCGTTTGAGAGATCAAACGAACTCAGAATTGCACAAGAACGGGTCAGTTGGAATTGTATTGGCGAGTCGGACATGGTTGCCGGGCAAAAACTCTGTTTTGAATACTTGGATTTTGGGAGAACCCTGTCAAACGACCCCAATTTTCAGAGGTCACAATTCGGAAAGGATGAGCCCGATTTTTTTTCAAAATCACCTTATTTTGTATGTGAGTTTTGACATAACTTTTAGTGTGCTTGCTCATGCGAACCGATGTAGTTTGTCGTTTCTTTAAGTGTTGGAGAGAGATCTGCTTTGTCAGAGAAATATTTGAGGGGAGTGCACAAGAACGTTGTGCTTGTACATGTGTTTGCGCGCCCGTGGGTGTAAGGGCATAAATGTCAGAGGCATGTATGGGAATGCGAGGCCACAGATTTATGAGCTTACAAATGCGTGTGCACGGGCTTATGTAGAACATACATATGTATGCGAGCATAAATATGCACGCGATCGTGTGCGGGACCGAAGGGCGGGTGTCCTTGCAGGCACAGATTATGTGCGGTTATGTAGCATACATTTTTGTTCATCTCCCGGTTTGTGGAAACAAGGTGTGCCCGTGATTTGCATGGCTGTTCATGGGACTGTACATGGTGCACACATTTGAATGCAAGTGAATGTTTATGTGTGCGTATTTTTGAACTTTGCACGTGTTACACGAATATTTAAACTTTATGTACGTCTTGAGCGCCCAATTTTTGACTTGGCGTGTGCTTTGCGCGCTCATGCTTTTGGTGCACACAGCGTGCACACAACTTTTGATTTTGTGCGCACGGCTTTAATAGGAGGATGATAGGTCCATGGGAGATATTTGTGTGGGTGGGTGGGTGGGGGGATGATATTCACGCATGGTCTTGGAGGAGAGCAGATCCCTTTTGATTGGAGGATGTTGGGTCCTTTGAAGAGTTGCATGAGCTTGGTTTGGTGAGCGATGCCCCTTTTTGAGTTGAGTGGGGGTGCGCAAATTGGAAACT
The DNA here is from genome assembly GCA_033032865.1 of Dactylorhiza incarnata. Taxonomy (NCBI): domain Eukaryota; kingdom Viridiplantae; phylum Streptophyta; class Magnoliopsida; order Asparagales; family Orchidaceae; genus Dactylorhiza; species Dactylorhiza incarnata. The sequence goes on along the minus strand of JAWHQI010000079.1, from coordinate 3,330,204 downwards.
TGTGTGTGCGCGAACTTGCTGTTGAGTTGTATGCGCGCATGGATGAATGGTAGAGCTATGCACACATGAATGTGATGTGGAGCTGTGCGCTCGTGATCATGATGAAAGTTTTTTTTTTTATGATCATGATGAAAGGTTGTCACTCAAATTGTGAGCTTACTGCTTGGTGTACAAACCAGAGGTAATTGATGTACTTGCCACTACGCATCATGCAGGTTGTTGTTATTTGTTAGCACACCATCTGGCAATGATACCAGAGGCAGCTGATGCAATAGTTATCACGCTACCCGACATTGGTACCAAAGGTAGCTGCTGTAATAGCTAGCACACTACTCGCTGTTGGTACCAAAGGTAGCTGCTATAATGGTTAGTGTGCTACCTAGTGTTGGTACCGGAAGTAGCTACTGTAATTGTTAGTGCACTTCCCGGTGATGGTACCAGAGGTAGCTGCTGTAATTGTTAGCGCACTACCCGATCCTAGTACCAGAGGTAGCTGCTGTAAATGTTAGCGCGCTACCCGATGCTGGTACTGTAGGTAGCTGCTGTAATTGTTGTTAGAGCTCTATCCGGTGCTGGTACATGAGGTAGCTGCTGTAATTATTAGCGTGCTACTTGATGCTAGTACCGAAGGTAACTACTGTAATTGTTAGCGAGCTACCCAATTATGGTACCAGAGGTAGCTGCTATAATAATTAGCGCACTACCCGGTGTTGGTACCAGAGGTAGCTGCTGTAATAGTTAGCGCGCTACCCGGTGTTATTACTGGAGGTAGCTGCTATAATTATTTGCGCGCTACCCAGTGCTGGTATCAGAGGTAGCTGCTGTAATAGTTAGCGCGCTACCCGGTGGAAGTAGCTGTTATAATAGTTAGTGCGCTACCCGGTAGAGGTAGCTAATGTAATAGTTAGCGCGCTACTCGGTGGAGGTAAATGCTATTGTTGTGAGCCCGTTGCTCGGTGCGCGGGGGGGGGGGGGGGGGGGGGGGACCAAAGGTTAGTGCTCAGTTTTTGGCATAGGAGGGGCTTTTCCCTACCTTGTCGGTGCTCAATATCTGACTTCTCCTACCGATGGTTGCGCTGATGTTCAGAGGGCCGAGGTGAGTAGCATTCATCCCCAAAGGGTATGACTTACGTTTGGCGTTGCAGGATCTGGGAGTATATTTTTCACCAACCTTCCCCCTTGGGGCTTATTCGGGGACGTCTAATCCCACGTCCGTGCTCGCAGAAATTCTTCCAGGAGCCCCAGACGAACAAACCGTTCGATTTCTTCCTTCAGGCGCATAAAATTTTACGTGCCATGCCCGTGACCTTGATGAAAATCGCAGAACTTGGACTGATCCCCTACATTCGAGGCGATCGACCTAGGACTCTAGAGAGAGGGGTGGTCGCGAATGGCGAGTAAGACATCCGCCTGAGAGATATTGAGGGGAGTGTGGATCCGACGCTCCTTTTGTTGTAGCGAGGTTTTCCTGCTTGCAGGTAAGGGCGCTATGACGGAGCCTGATGCTAGGTTCTTTTTTTGATGGAATCCCTCCATCTATTTTTCATTGCCTTACAATCCTCCGTTCTATGCCCGATTTTCGGGTGGAATCTGCAATATTGGGACTATTTATCCCCGCTTGGCTTATGATCTAGTGGCTTCTTGCGTTTCTTCTGAGACATCCGATTCTGATTTTCGGGGACGAGAATACTTTTATTTTCTCGGCTTTTCGAGGCCTTCTGAGATGCGAAGTGGTGAGCCGAGCTCGCTGTGTCAGGGAGCGTATGGTTCTTATCACGAGTCGCACATCCCAATGGCTGCGCAGGGATGTACTTCCTATGGGAGGAGGACTTGCCACCAGTGCGCGATCGTTCGTGAGGTCTCACACCTTTAGGTGAGGCGCGATTCAGAATAATTGGAGGTTGATCGTCGGGCATGGAAATCGGACTGGGAGCGCGAGGGCCCCCTAAATTCCTTAGCAGTGTGAGCATTTCATCTTGTCTCGTTTCTATCTGGCACATGCGCCCTTCCGCATATATTGCGGGCGCGGCTGTGGATTCTTCGGGAAGCGACATATAGCCTGCAGGAAAATTGGTTTGAGTTTGATTGGCATGTCCCTCAAGGACTGCCCCATCTGTAGCTTGGGCATTTTTCTCTACCAATGTTGTCGGTCAAGAGTACTTGCACAGAACTAGTATTAACTTCTGGATCACTTCAGAGAGTTGTTAACACATTCCAACAAACGTCGCCAAACTGTTGCGGGTCACTTAGCTCTCCCACGCATCGAAGGAGTCAGACCATCTTAGCTCGAGAGTGAGCCCAGTGCAAACAGTGTAAGAGAGAACCGACATCAAAAGGCTGTAAATTTTTTACGTGGAAAACGAGGAAAGAGAAAAAACCATGGGGCGAGACACAGTTCAGACAAAATCCACAATTTGTAGTCGATTACAAGAGTTAGAGTTTAGTAGGGTGACATACCACCACTCCTTTATAAGTTTCTGGAGAATAAACTAAGTCTTGAGTTGCGCTTGCGGGAGGAGTCTTTGGAGCAGAACCTCCCCAGGTGGAGAGAATGCTGAGCATGAGGAGGATGAACAGAAAGCCAAGTTTTTGCTGAAAAACCTCAGAGCTCTGTCTACTTCTCTTTTCATGTCTCAAATGAAGGCTTGAAAGCCTTTTATACTTTTCTGTGTGTCTGTGTGGGGTGGGGTGGGGGGGGGGGGGGGGGGCACTAGTAATTGCACCCTTCTAGATGCTGAACGGGAGAATAGGAACACACGATTTTGGTCGCTAGATCACCAATTTTTGGAATATGACACCCATGCCCCCCGGGTGGCCCGGGCAACTCGGGCGGTCTGGGCAGACTCGCCGGCGAGACGACAAGACGATGAGCTCGCCCGCGGGTGGCGTTCACCTTGTGCGGGGGAGCATCCCGCACACGGGGTGATGAAGCGTGCAACGTGCACGTGGCGCTAGAGCATGCATTGCACACGAGTGCGTGCAAGCGTGTTGGAGAGTGCACCGTGCGTGCTTGCACTGCGTGCTGTCTGTGCGAGCGTGCACGGATTTGCGCGCAGGCGTGCGCGTGTGTGGCACAATTTGCGCGTAGACACAGATTGCGTGCTCGTGCGCTCCCGCATTCCGACGTCCATTTGAGAGATCAAACGGACTCAGAATTGCGGAGAACGGGCCTGTTGGAATTGTTTTGGCGTGTCAGTCGTGGTTGCAGGGCAGAAACTCCAGTTTGAATACTTTGATTTTAGGGGAACCATATCAATGATAATATGCATTATTCTAACTGTACATTAATGAATGGTGATGCATATTAAATAATTGGGTGCATGATATACATGCATATTAAAATAATGAGAGTGTGATATATATGCATATTGAAATATTAGGTATGTGATTTGTATATGTATTAAAATATTAAGTGTGTGTTATGCATATATATTAAAATAACGGAGGTATGATATATGTGTATATTAAAATATAGGTGGAGAACCATATATAACATGATGAACGATTTTCTGTAAACATCAAGTTTGGAATAAGATCTCCAACTCTTTTTTTTATTCTTTGGTAGTCTTTTTTTTTGTTTGTTCTTTCCACTTTTCCCCCTTCTCCATGCCGACAACTGATATAAGAGCCGAGGTTCTGACCTTGGGCAATAACGATTATATTTCAATAAATTTTAAGATGGTCAAATTTGATGAGTAAGATAATTTCAGTCTATGGAAGATCAAGATGATCGCTCCATTGAAGCAAGAAAGGTGCCTACAAGGTTATGTTCGAGACGAAGAATTTGCCGAAAAAGATGACAACAGATGCGAATGAAGTATTGGAGATGAAGGCTCACAATAAAATTCAACTTCCTCTGTCGATGAGGTATTCCGTGAAGTCGTCGAAGATAATGCCGCGACAAAACTGTAGAAGTTGCTCTGGACACTCTATTCAAAGAAGTCCCTTACGAATATAATGAAATAATTTGACGAATTAAATGAAATAATTTGATGGAAGAGGAGAAACCTTTCAAGGGAAGAATGAATAAAGAGTAAACAAAAGATGAGACAGAGACATGTATTTACAGGGGTAGTCATGCTAACGGGCATCCTATATTTTCCAGACTTTTTGTTTATAATCAATTTCTTCAAAAATTGGGATACTATATAAATATAAATGACCCAACTCAAATACATTATCAACAAACCGTTAACATTTTGTAAAAATTATCAACTCGTCATGATGAGTAAGCAAGTAAAAATGTATACGAAGGGTGTTGATTTTGTGATATAAAAGCTTAGTTTATTGAACATGATTATGATAATATGTCTTGTCCTAATTATATATTAATGAAGAATGACGTATACTAAATAATTGAGTGCCTGATATGTATGCACATTAAAATAATAAGAGTGTGATATGCATGCATATTAAAATATTACGTGTGTGATTTATATGTGTATTAAAATATTAAGTATGTGGTATGCCTGTGTATTAAATAATAAAGTTGTGATGCATGTGTATAATAACATATTATGTAAAGAGCCATATATACAACAATGAATGGTTTGTAAATCAAGTTTGAAAAAAGATTTCCTGCTGTTCATGTTGTTTCACTCTTCTCTCTTCTCCACACTGACAGCTGTATCCGAGATTAAGTTCTGACCTTAGACATAGATGACTTCAATAAATTTTAAGGTGAAAAAAATTTGACTGGGGATATAGCTTCAGTTTATATATAGAGGATCAAGATGATCGCTTTATTGAAGCAATAAGACTCATACAAGATCGTGTTCGAGACGGAGAAATTTTTAAAAGAGATGATGGTAAATGCGAAGGAAGAATTGGAGATGAAGACCCACAATACAATTCAACTTTCTCTCACCGAAGAGGTGCTCCATGAAGTCGCTGAAGAAGATACTGCGACAAACTATGAAGAAGCTCATGATGCTTTATTCGAAGAAGCCTTTACGAATAAGTTGTATTTAAAATAACGACTCTATACCTTCAAGATGAATGAATTAATGTATGTTCATTAAAGACTATTTAGACAAATTAAATCAAATAATCTGAAGGAAGTTGAGAAACCCTTCCATAGAAGAATGAATGAAGAGTAAAGAAAACATAAGCTTGAGATATCTATTTATAGAGGGTGTCCATGTTAATGGGTATCCTAGATTTTCAAACATTTTTTTTAATAATTTGTGACTTAAAAATTGGGATATATATAAATATAAATGACCAAACTCGAACACGTCTCTGACAAACAATTAACATTTTATAAAATTCATGACTCATCATGATGAGTAAGCAAGAAGAAATGTACATGAAGAGTATAGATTGTGTGATACAAAAGCTTAGTTCATTGATCATGGTTATAATAATATATATTATCGTAGTTGTATATTAATGGAGGATGATGTATATTAATTAAATAATGTGTGTGATATGCTTGCGCATTAAAATAAGAGTGTGATATGCATGCATATTAAAATGCTAAGTGTGATTTGTACGTGTATTAAAGTATTAGCTGTAAGTTATACATATGTATTAAAATAAATAATGTGATATATATATATATGAAAGTGCACAACGTGCCTTTGAGAATCCTCTAGAGGGGGGGGGGGGGGGGGGGGGGGGATGAATAGAGATTTAAAAATATTTCTATCCTAACTATGTAATCAATAAACTAATCTAAGGATATATGCTTAAACAAGAACTCAGACAGAATAAACTTGTGCTGAAATATAAAACACAAAGCAGTAAAGTAAACTAGCTATAGAGACAGCACCGAAAATTTATCCAACCAGAAGACACACAGATTTTTATAGAGGTTCCCTAAAATGTGGGTACTCCTCTCTTCTACCACCTGGTAGGGATGCACCAACAGTGCCTGAGTCTTTTGATAAGGACACTCTCAGAACCACCAGATCTTTTGATAAGGAGATCTTGAACCACTGAATCCTTTGAAAGAGGAATTCTCAAAACTCTCTACCAGATCTTTTGATAAGGAGATCTTGAACCACTGAATCCTTTGAAGAGAGATTAATAAAACTCTTTTACAGAATGAGAAAGAAAGAAGAGAAAGAAGGTTGTAGGAATTCTGTTCTCAGAATTCTTGAGAGGGCTGTATGAAGAACAACCAATTATGTTCCACAGGATCTGCTCTTGATTAGCCTCTGCTTCTGATAGTGATGAATTGCAGGTGCTTTGCATGTCAGATCCTTTTTACTTCTGCTGATTGAGATCTGGCTGCTATAAGGTTGTGATGAAGAGCAGCTTTCAGATCCTCTATTCTATTAGATGAGGAACAACAAAAGCTTTTTCTTTTTGTTTCTCTTTTCTGTATCTCTGTTCCTGAGAATGGAAGAAGAAGATGAAGCCCTAGCAAGAAGGAGACGACTGATTGTGATTAATGCCCTGTTTGTTTGTTTCTTCTCTTCTCCTTTTATTCTCTATATTCAATTTCAAATTTATTTCCCTTTCTGGTATGCCTTGAAAAGGTAATCTGCTGACGACATTCTCTTTCTTTCCTCTTTAATTCTCGTCCCGACCACCTACAAGGAATATGGTTCCAAGAAACCTTTTGTGTCCTTCTTTAATGCTCCTTTCTATTCCAGGCAATTATTGAGCCGTTGGGGAACAGTCTTGAAGGATGTGGGTCATGAAAGAAGCATCAGAGAGACAGCTGAAAAGATTACCTTTTACAGACTGTATTCGACGTAGCGTCGAATTCATTTCTTCTCTTATCGTCATAGCTTCGAGTTCTTCTAGGAGCTGCTTCGATTTCATCTGTGTTCCGACTGAACTCTGCTAGTCGTTGTTGCATCGATATCTTATCGACGTGTACGTCATGTTGATCTTCCTGGCTCTGAGCATCATCTTCTGTGTTGAGATGAAGTCGACGTCACGTCAACTTTAGATGGCTTCGACAGATAACATCTTCTGCGTTGAGTTGAAGTAGAAGCTGCGTCGACTTCACCATTTACTCCGACAAGTCCCTGCTCTTTACGTCGATATCTATTCGACGTAACGCCGACTTGAGTTACTTCGACAGAAGGGTTGATCCACCTGGACTTCTAGTCAGAGCAGCGTCGATATGGACTCGATGTTGCGACGAATTCTATTCGACACAAATGTTAATTTAGCCCAATTTTCCTTCCCTTGATCTGGTTCTGATACCCTATGTTGAGTATGACATCCTAAGACATCTAATGACCAGATTACCCTTATTATACAACGGGTAATTTATTCCTAGAGGGTAAAATCACTTTTAGTTAATTTGTTAAGTTAAATCAAGGGTTTTTCCCAACAATCTCCCCCTATTTATCTTAACAAATTTTACAGTTTGTTCAGAGTGATTTTATACAGTTTTTCATTTCATAAATAACAATACATGTAATATAAAATAGCTCACACATTAAATGTATAACCCATATGAGCTAATAACATAGATAGTACCAGATTAGTCAGAGGTTTGACATAGTTTACTCAAAAGTGAGTATCACTTCTTCTCTCTGAGGAATAGAGATAGATCTTCATATACTCTCCTGTATTTTCATTCCACATATTTAAAATTTGCTGGAGTAGCTTTTTTCTGGAATCCTCTGTATCTTCCATGGCCTTTGAAGAGCTTATCCAGATCTATTTCTGTGTTAGGATGAACATCCTTGAGTGTAAAGCCCAGTCCAAAAACTTTAGCTGTCATCAGATTTATAATTTCTAGATTCAGGTCAGCTGATTCAGGGGCCTTATCTAATATGGATTCAACACGCAATACTTGTGATTCACTGACAATAGCTTGTTCCTTTCAAGAAATTGAAGCTCTTGTGAACATGATCTTTCTTTTTTCTATCTCCTCTTCAGGTGACTTCTCCCATTTCTTTCTTTTCAGGGGTAGCTGTACTGCATCCTTTGGATTACACCCAATTCCCCCTCTGTGGAGTTGCCCTGCTGCTTCTAGCATTTTAGTATGAGGATTCTTTGTAGTGTACATTGTATGATCAAATAAAGTGGATTTGAAGGGATTGCTTTGGCCAATTCTTCTTTCTCAACTACTTCTTTTCCTCTTTGTAGAATATCAATGAACCTCTTCCTCTTATCTTCAATTACTAATTCTGAATGAGAGAGGATCAGGGGTGGATGGTTCAGTAACTTCATGAAATTCTTGAAGTGACTTGAGATACATCTGATCATCTGAAATTGAGGGGACCTCCCCCTGAGTTGATGACTCCCCCTGAGCACAGGGCAGAGTTCTTGGAGAGATTACCTCCCCCTGATTTACTGCCTCTGAAAGCTAAAATTTGGATGGACAGCCGACTCTCCTTCAGTGGTTAAGGAGAGAGGGATCGATGTCGTGTAAACTAAATCTTGAGGAAGCTTTTGATGAGATTGCTGTCTGTTGATACCGCTCACCCCCTGCTTTATATTATTGAAGAAGGATATAAAGCCATCAGCAGACACTGCTGTCGATCTCACATCCCTGTCAAAGACCTCTAGGTCAGAGGTAAGGTCTTGCATTTGCTTATGTTGGCATCATAGTTTTCGATAACAGTTCGTGGAGAAGTTCAAATAGAGCGAACCAAACTTGGATAGCACTGTCTCAAGAGCTAGGTTGACTGCCTCCATAATAACTTCATGACTGGGTGGAGAGACCATTAAGACACTGCACGTACCTGCACTGAAACAAGGAAAATAGACGAAGAGAGGGAAGAAGGAAGAGAGCAGGAAGGGGAGGATTCAAATAGCACAATAGAACTAAACGCAAAAGTTGCTTTAAGTAGATGAATCACCGCAGCTTAGGGTTTTATTCGAAGCAACGTCGAGAGAAGAACAGAATTCAACGCGCCTAAATATGTCAATGCGCGCGACTTGTCAAGTCGACGGAGCATTGAGTTGATGTCGACATGGCTTCGAGATATAGTCATCAATAATGATGTCGACGTAAGCGTCGATAAGAATTCGACGTTACGTCAAATGTTATTCAAAGAATCATCCCCATAGAACTCTCAAAGCTGACGTTGAGTAGAAGTCGACGAGACGTCGATTTGAATTCAACGCAGCTCTGATAAAACAGTTATGCGTTTCTTTAACATTTTTGCTGTTTTTCCTAGCAATAATTTTCTACAGAAAATTGATCTTTATATATGATAATAGGGTACCTACAAAGCTCCATCAAGCATCCCCAGTGCATTGATGAAAAACTTGTGCTTACTTTCATCAAGGGATTTAGTGAAGATGTCAGCCCTTTGATTGTCAGTAGATATGTATTGAAGGGTGATCTTACCCTTCTCTACATTGTCTTTGAGAAAGTGGTGCCTTATCTCTATGTGCTTAGTTATGCTGCGGAGAACGGGATTGGAAGCAATTGAAATAGCACTGGAGTTGTCACAATAAATTGTGGAATTGGCACGTGTAAAGTTGTAGTCTAACAATTGATTTTGCATCCACAAAATTTGTGCGCAGCATCTTCCTGCAGCTATGTACTCAGCTTCAGCTGCAGAAGTGGGGACTGTGGTTTACTTCTTGCTAAACCAGGAGATTAGTCTAGCACCCAGAAACTGGCATGTCCCTGAGGTGCTTTTTCTACCCAGCCTGCATCCAACATAGTCTGCATTTGAATATCCAATCAATTCAAATCCAGATTCAACTGGATACCATAAGACAAGCTCAGGAGTGCCCTTTAGATATCTAAGAATTCTTTTGACAGAACTCATGTGGGATTCTTTTGGGTCAACCTAAAATCTTGCACAAATACATGTAGCAAACATTATATCAGGTCTGCTAGCTGTTAGGTAGAGAAGAGAGCCAATGACTGCTCTGTAAGTCTTCTGATCAAATGACTGACCTTTTTCATCTCTATCTAGAACAACATTAGTAGCCATGAGAGTTTTCATAACAGATGCATTTTCCATTCCAAACCTCTTAATGAGTTCTCTGGTATATTTGGTTTGAGATTTGAAAATGCCATCTCGACTTTGTTTAACCTGGAGTCCAAGGAAATAGGATAACTCTCCCATGCTACTCATTTCAAATCTTGACTACATTAGGTAAGCAAACCTTTTGCATAAAGATTGATCTATGGACCCAAATATAATATCATCCACATATATTTGTACAAGAAGTAGCTGATTCTTGTGTGCTCTTGTGAAAAGGGTTTTATCCACTTTCCCCCTTTCAAATATGTGTTCCAGGAGAAAAGTGGATAATGTTTCATACCAAGCTCTTGGAGCTTGCTTGAGACCATATAGTGCTTTATCTAGTATAAATACATAGGAGGGAAAGGTTGGATTGACAAAACCTGGTGGTTGTTCCATATACACTTCTTCTTGTAGTTTACTATTGAGAAAAGCACTCTTGACATCCATCTGATATACCTTGATCTTCATGTGGGCAGCATATGCTAGGAACAATATAATTGCCTCCAGTCTAGCTACTGGGGCAAAAGTCTGGTTGAAATCAATGCCTTCCTCTAGCCCGTATCCTTGGGCCACAAGTCTAGTCTTGTTTCTGATTATGACCCCAGTTGAGTCCATTTTGTTCTTGAACACCCACTTTGTTCCAATTACTGGGTAATTCTTTGGTCTCTCAACCAGAGTCCAGACCTTGTTCCTTTCAAAGTGGGTCAGTTCCTCTTGCATAGCTGATTTCCAGTGAGGGTCACTGTCTGCTTCTTCAAATTTCTTGGGTTCATATTGTGACAGAAAACACTGCAGCATTATCTCACAAGTTAGTTGTTTCCTTGTCTTTACTCCTGCTGTCAGGTCTCCTATTACTTGTGTTGGATGATGATCTTTTTGTCTCATCCTGGATCTTGTTGGATGATCTAGGAGACAGTCTTCTTCCTGAGCTACCACCTGCTCAGAGATAGTAGGAGCTTCATCCTCATTCACTTGAATGATGTCTATGACTGGTAGCTCAGGTGCTGCATTTTTCTCTTCTTCTGCTATATAGTCTTCACCTGAGTCAGTATCAATGTCCTGATACACAGTTGGATGATCCACTATGCTCATCCTTTCAACTTGCTCTGCTAGTTGATCTTCTTCCTGCAGGATAGAACTGGTGGAAGTTTCCTTCCCCTTGTAAACCATGTTAGTTTCATCAAAGACCACATGCATAGACTCCTCAATTTTGAGAGAGCTTTTATTGAAACACCTATAGGCCTTGCTTGATGAGGAATATCCTAAGAATATCCCATCATCAGCCTTCTTGTCAAATTTGGCAAGGTGACTTCCCATTGTTGAGGATAAAGCAAGTACACCCAAAGATTCTAAAATAAGTGACTATAGGTGCCTTTCCCTTCAACAACTCATAGGGAGTCTTTAATTTAGTCTTGTGGATGAGACTCCTATTCAGAACATAATTAGCAGTATTTACTGTCTCAGCCTAGAAGGACTTTGACAAGTTAGATTCAGCTAACAATGTCCTTCCTGATTCAATTAGGGTTCTATTTTTCCTTTCAGCCACCCCATTCTGTTGGGGGGTTCTAAGAGCTGAAAAGCTTTGCCTGATACCTTCATCCTCATAGAATCTATACATTAACTGATTCTCAAACTCAGTACCATGATCACTTCTGATCATAGTAACCTGTGTGTTGAGTTCAGATTGAATATGTCTAATGAATCTTGAGAGGATCTTGAAAGTGTCTGACTTAGCTTTTAGAAAGAACACCCAGCTGAACCTAGAGAAATCATCAACAATGACTAATGTGTAGGACTTTCCTGCTAAGCTTTGAGCGGAGACAGGGCCAAACAGGTCCATGTGCAACAGGCTAATGATTCTAGGAGAATCATTCTTACCAATTGGTTTGAATGAAGCTTTGATCTGCTTACCTAGTTGGCAGGCTCTATAGGGGTGGTCTTTATTGAATTTACCAGTTGGTAAACCCCTGACTAGGTTGAGTTTGGAGAGTTTAGCTATGGTCTTAAGGTTAAGATGACCAAGTCTCCTATGCCACAACTCACTATTTTCTAACTGAGAGTTAAACAGGCAGATCTCAGACTTTGTGTACTCAAGGTCTACAACAAACACCTTACCCTTTCTGAGACCAGTCAAAATTGTTTGATCAGTCTTAGAGATGACTATATGACACAAGGATTTGGTGAATACAACTTTGTATTCACCATCACACAGCTGACTAATGCTGATCAAATTAAGTTGAAGTTGTTGGGTATTGTAGCCACAATCACCTTGATTTAAAGAAGTGTCCCTTGAACTAAGATGAATTGATATTGTATTTGACATAGCCTCTTAGTTGTGTGTTTGCAGGACTGTATTTACTAAGTACAAACCAATGTCAGGTTTTAGTGAGTCATAAACACAGGCCTATGCAATGTAATCCTTCATTGTATAGACCAAGGTGTTGATTCAATTGAAATCTCTCCATTGGGATGTACTTTATTCTTAAGCTCTGAGGAAAAGTGAGAAGACAATGGCTACTGGATCAGGGTTAAAGGAATTTTCTCTCTAAGTACTTTCGTCGAATAAAGACTTGAATTCGTCGAGTAAAATATGTTTTAATCGACGAACTCTGTAAATCTTTCTAAGGGTGTTTCGTCGAGTAATTCCTTCTTCATCGACGAAATTTCTTTTACTCGATGAACTCGGAAAGATTCTCCTTACAAGAGTTTCGTCGAGTAATCCTTTATTCTTTCGACGAATGATTTCCTTCCGACGAATGCTGGCAGCGCACTTTTATCTTCCGACCGTTGATTCAAATGTTTCGTCCACGTGGTTATCTCTCCTTAATTTTCGCTTCTAGTCGTTGGAGAGAAGAGTATAAAAAGCTAAGAGATTTGTTCCCTTTAACCCTAATCGTAAAAATAAAAGAGAATAGAATCGAGATTTCTGTCGGCATCTTTCTCTCGCTCGAAAAAGACATTCTCTTGCCGCCGACAAGCTTTGTGCTCAATTCTTCTGCAAGTTTCTATTCCACAAGATCTCTATACTTGGATTGCTTCAACTCCGTTCTAGATCTTGTTGGATAGATAAGTTTTCAGATCAAAGCTTTCAAGAAAAAGAGTTTTTCTTCTCCCTCATTCCAGTTCAGGATTTCATCTTTCAAGGTAGAAGAAGACTCACTTGTTCAGATCTGAAGAAGAAGAATTTCGCGGAGATTCTTAGAGATTGATTTCTTAATCCAAAGGCTTTGTAATATCTTTTATATCCTTGTAGGAGGCTTGCCTCCGAGTTTTGTAGATCCTTGTTTAGAGATCGAGTTGTAGGAGAAGCTTGTACTCCGAGTTTGTGTAGGAGTGGTTTGCTTCGAGCTTGTAGGAGTTGTGAACTCCGAGTTATAAGATTTGAAAAATCTGAGATCGGTGAAGTAGCCGAATCTAGCCTTGGAGTGCTAGATAGGCGAGGCAGGAAAGTGGACTACCCACATCGGGGAACCACTATAAAATTCCTTGTGTTGTGTGATGAGTCCCATTTGTATACACTTTTATGCACTCATCTGGGCTAGTTTTCCTGCTTTTGCACTTCACTTTTAGCTCATTATTGTTTATATTTCACCGGTTCACATTTCCTCACAAAGTGCATTGTCTTGGCCCAGTGTGATGTGCAATTACACGCTTTATTGTTGGGGGCAAGCACAATGTGCTCCCCATTCTTTTTATGCATTTATGCTTGAGCTGGAGGGGTATTCCCAGCTGTGTTGTGGCTGATGCAGGTGGACGGTTCATCCATTTTTTTTATCCAGAATTCATGTCTGTGTATATCGCACGGTCATGCGTTTTCCTTGACGCACAGTTGTATGTGATCTTGCGTTCTCTTATGTGGTGGAAAACGATGTTCTGTCGTTGATCATGCGTCTCTATGCACAGGCAGTTGCCCGTGCGTGAAGGAATCGCACGATCGACCTGTTTAGCTTTGTTTTAGGCTTTCTGAATTTGCCCGTGCGTTCTTACGCACGGTCGGCTTTGACCGTGCGTGAGTAAAATGCACGGGCACTCTGGGTCGTCTTCCTGGGTATTATTCTTAATTAATATCGCACGGTTCATGCACGGTCGTGCGTTCGAACGTGCGTGACCAATTTTGACCAGTTTTCTATTTAAGCTGCTGAATCCGCCCTAATTGGATCGATCATCTTTCCCGCGCCCAAGAGCTTCAGTTTCGCCCATTTCGCCGCTCCATCACCGTCCACCTTCGGGAGGAGCTCCGACCGCCATTCTCTTGCAAATCTCAAGCTGAAGCATCCTCTAGGCCTCCTCCATTGTTCGTGCACCTCCAAAGCTCCATTTTGAGGGATTTTCTGGTGCATATATGAAGTTCTCCGGTGAGATCGGAGTCAAAGAAGATTGACGGAGAAGACCGGTACAATAGAAGAAGCTGACAGCTCTTCCTGACCCCAAACGGCAGTTGGAGCCCGAGCTCGGACAAGGATTGACAACCCTAGATTCCGGCCGTGAACCTCCGATGAGTCTCCACCCCTTTGGTTGTAATCTCACCTCCTTTACATTGTAGTGTGTTATTCTTTAATAATTTGGGTGTATGAACAATGTTTGCTAAACCTTGTTTTGTCATTTAATATTTCATGTCTATGTGAAATCGTTATGTGTGGTTTATGCAAGTGAGGAGCGCCCCATTCCATCCTCCATCCTGCCGTCATGTTCGTGTGCCACACTAGCAATTACTAGTGGCGTGCCTGTTGACGAGGTGCTTGCGACCCTCATTCGGCCGGTGTGACCCATTCCACCCGCAAGCCTTCTCGTCCATCCGCGAAGCGAAGCGGTGCATAGCAGCCCGTGTAATCCATCCGCCTAGCCAAGAGGTGCTAACGACCCTCAAAACCTTTCCGCCAGTGCGAACCACCTCATCCGCGTGCCTACTCTTCCATCCGCCTAGCGAAGTAGTGTGTTCAAGGCCTACGTAGTTTCCATCCCGCCAAGCGAAGCAGTGCGCTCAAGGCCTGCATAGGAGTAGTTGAGTTTAGTTCTTTTCTTTTATTTTCCACAATCCAATCCAAGCCTTCCGCAATCCATCCGACCTAAAGGACTTCAATCTCAAGTTCTTCCTCGATAGATAACTCCACCTTACTGTGTTCCTTCGAGATCGATACTTGGGGATTCACTCCCACATTTTATATTACTTGAACGATCGGTACACTGCCGTTTCGTGCCGCAGTCTTGCTACCGCCCATAGCGGTGTGCGAGATTCACGCGTCAAGTTTTTGGCGCCGTTGCCGGGGAACACAGTCGTGTGAGTTTTCTGGAGAGGGAGAACCTGCGAGAGAAGTTCTTCCATTTGTAAATTGCATCCTTTATTTTATTTCAGTTCTTTTTATTCCATTTTCTTGTTTTAATTTAGGTTGCTTAGTAATTTATTGTTAGGTTTAGTATTTTGCACAATTGTGTTTTTCTGTTGAACCTTGTTATCTTCATGCAATGTGGGCTGCATTCAATATTCGTTGTCGTTGGTGTGGAGATATCTCCCACGCTAGTGATAAATGCCCTACTGGAGATGGTGGGCATAATTCTCGTGGCCCAGAGTATGGAGCATCATTTTCCTACTGTCCTTCATACCCCGTGCCCAAGTCTTATGGCCACTCATCCTCGCCGCACACACCATTTTTATATTCTTCTCCGGCCCCTCAAGGACCAAGGAGTAATATAAAGCGGTGCTTATTTTGCCAAAGCATAGATCACGCCCTGAAGGATTGTGCCGAGTATCTTCGCCAATTGGACGAGGATGATGAGCTGGATATCTGGATCGTCCCGACTCCTACTTCTGGCATCACACCTTCAACATCTGGTTATGTGCCCGTATCACCTTCATGCTTTGAAGGGGATGACGTGGACACAGCCACCAGATGTGTGGCTGATCTAGGCTCTGACATGGTTGAGCCCATCGCCCATATACATGTATCACCGTGCGTGGAGTTAATTCTTTGTGAGGAATCGGTACTTGACATTTATCTAAGCACTATTCCTCCCCCTCTTGTGCATACTACTACGCTCATCTCTGACGACATTGTTGATGATGTGTCACAGGATGAGGCTGGCGATCTAAGTATTGTGCCTGCGCCGATGGAGGATGACAACCTTCTAGGTGATGAGGATTTTACCTCAACACCGGTGGAGGAAGTCCAAATCTTAGGATTGGCCACTGTTGATCCCGCCGAATCCTGCAACATTGATGACAATGCCAGCAGTATTTTACTTCTCCAACCTATTGGGAGTGAGACCTGGACCACTCCCCCGATTTTTGATTATTTAAGTCATTCCTCTCTTTTATTTCCTGACCCCCCTTCTTCATCTGAGACTGTGCAGGTTGAGTCTTCACAGGTACTATAGGAGGACTTGGAGCATTTTGCTCAAGTCAATGATGAGTGTATCCTCTCATGTGAGGAGGTTGATCCCTCCTCCATAGCGGAAGCCTCATTCATTGCCTTCTCTTCCTGCCGCCTCCCTGAAAATGACACCTTGCTGGGCAATGATGTTTTTGGTGAGAATAGTGAGGAGGACTCCTCCTCCACTTCTTACTTTCTGTTCCCTCTACCTGTGACGAGCATGTATTATTTATATTCGGGTAGAGGCGTAACTATTTTATCACCGTATCGGTACCCGCTACCGACACGCATATTAGAACAGTTACCTGTTCATTTCCTTTTTCATACGCCCATTAGCTAAAACTGTTATGTTTTTAAATAAGTCGTGCTGGGATGACAATAACCCCAGTAGTTATCTTGCTTTTCCTGCATTTCTTATTTCATCTTGTTTAGTTTAGTTAGCTGTATTTCATTTTATTTTTGTATATTTTCTTTTGTTTTTGTGGAGCTCACCCCTGCAGGTGTTCTTCTGGATGGATGCTGCAGCTAGGTCTAGATTTAAATGCCAATCTTCTGGTATGCTCATTTCTGAGCATTGGGTACTCTCTTCCCCTAGCTCTTTTTTGAATTTCATAGATATATATTGTGTGTATTGTCTAGTTTAAGTCTGGGGGAGAGTAGTTCTGTGTGCCCATGCACGTGCACATGACACTGCATACTAGAAGTACATTTTAGTTCAGTTTTATGAGTGTTGTTTCATATGCATCACACACCACTACACCCACTTGAGCGCGCACTTAACCATAGGCGCATAACGAGTCTAACTCGTTTCTTTTGTGTGATGGGAAAATCATTGTGCTGGCTTAGGATTGTGAGTCGGAGTAAAATGTCGACTTCTATAGTGCTCCTAGTCAAGTGCTCGTGTCTCGCATAGAAATTCGTGTAGATTCAATTTCTTTTTATGCTTTTAGATTTTATTTTTCTATTAGTGTAGATATTGTTTACTTTACTCAAAAATTGGTGAATCCGGTCTGAATCAAATGGTAGCATAGGAATGTGTGTAGACGTTCGTTAGCCTCGTATTGCCCGAGTCGGAAGAAAGGATTATCTTTCTCAGTGGCTAAGAACTTGCCCCAAGTGACTCTTGAAGCATGGGTATATGGTTAGTCAATCGCGTGAATGTGATATAGGCCATCATTTTGGCCCGGTTGAGCTTTTGTGCCCATTCCTATCGCTCTATCCTCGTTAGCCCAGTTGTGCCTACCCGTTCTTTGATTCAGCCCCACTTTTAACTCACCAAAGCCTAAAAGCCAATCCTAGTTGCAAACCCAAATTTGAGCTTTAGTTGTTTATTATTTTCACGATTGGGGTGTTGATGTTGTGATATTTTTGTGAAAATGTGGATGCTCTTCATTGCTCATCTTGCTGAAAATGTTTTGAAAAGAAAAGAAAAGAAAAAAATGAGAAAAAGAAAAAGTAAAAAAAAAAGTGTTTAATTGAAATTTTTTATAGATTTATGATTGGGAGTAGGCGGTGCACATACCCATGTAGTCAAGTCCAAGTATGGGGGTGTGGTGTACCCGCATGTCTTTTTGTGGTGCTTGAGGATAGTTTTTTGTGCTAGTTCATTTGGGTTTAGTGGTTGAGCAGTCGTTTTTATCATTGTATACCTCACCTAAACCCAAGCCTCATCTAAAACCCAAAGTTCTATTGATTCACGCATTTGAGTCAAACCTGTGCCGTGGATAGAGTGCGAACGGGCAAGCTTATGGTCACCGACATTGATGGATTTCAATGGAGGTTGTCTCGAGCCCCGATCTTTGGCAATGCTCACCTCAATGTTCAGCTTACTTTCTTCCTATGTACGACCTTATGATTCACCGCGATTCACTTTTTGAGTAAATGTAATATATAAATACGCCCCTAGAAAAGTATAAACAAATATGTATTATTAGAAATTTTGTCTACTGTATTTCTACGAGCACGAGCATGCGACTTCACATGGTACTCCACTTTACAATTTCTATGTCAATTTATGTTTTTCTTGTCCGCGTAAGAGATGGTTTGCTCGGGACGTGCAAACAAGTAAGTCTGGGGGGTGTGATGAGTCTCATTTGTATACACTTTTATGGACTCATCTAGGCTAGTTTTCCTGCTTTTGCACTTCACTTTTAGCTCATTATTGTTTATATTTCACCGGTTCACATTTCCTCACAAAGTGCAATGTCTTGGCCCATTGTGATGTGCAATTGCGCGCTTTATTGTTGGGAGAAAGCACAATGTGCTCCCCATTCTTTTTATGCGTTTATGCTTGAGCTGGAGGGGTATTCCCAGATGTGTTGTGGCTGATGCAGGTGGACGGTTCATCCATTTTTTTATCCAGAATTCATGTTTGTGTATATCGCATGGTCGTGCATTTTCCTTGAAGCAACGGTTGTATGTGATCGTGCGTTCTCTTCTATGGTGGAAAACGATGTTCTGTCGTTGATCGTGCGTCTCTACTCACGGGCAGTTGCCCGTGCGTGAAGGAATCGCACGATCGACGTGTTTAGCTTTGTTTTTGACTTTCTGAATTTGCCCGTGTGTTTTTACGCACGGTCGGCTTTGACCGTGCGTGAGTAAAATGCACGGGATCTCTGGGTCGTCTTCCTGGGTATTATTCTTAATTAATATCGCACGGTTCACGCACGGTCATGCGTTCGACCGTGCGTGACCAATTTTTGACCAGTTTTAGATTTAAGCTGCAGAATCTGCCCTAATCGGATCGATCTTCTTTCCTGCGCCCAAGAGCTCCAGTTTCGCCCATTTCGCCGCTCCATCACCGCCCACCTTTGGGAGGAGCTCCGACCACCATTCTCTTGCAAATTTCACACCGGAGCATCCTCTAGGCCTCCTCTTTTGTTCGTGCACCTCCAAAGCTCCATTTTGAGGGATTTTCTGCTGCATATATGAAGTTCTCCGGTGAGATTGGAGTCAAAGAAGATTGACGGAGAAGATGGGTAGAATAGAAGAAGGTGACAGCTCTTCCTGACCCCGGACAGCAGTTGGAGCCCGAGCTCGGACAAGGATTGACAACCCTAGATTCCGGCCGTGAACCTCCGATGAGTCTCCGCCCCTTTGGTTGTAATCTCACCTCCTTTACATTGTAGTGTGTTATTCTTTAATAATTTGGGTGTATGAACAATGTTTGCTAAACCTTGTTTTGTCATTTAATATTTCATGTCTATGTGAAATCGTTATGTGTGGTTTATGCAAGTGAGGAGCGCCCCATTCCATCCTCCATCCTGTCGTCATGTTCGTATGCCGCACTAGCAATTGCTAGTGGCGTGCCTATTGATGAAGTGCTTACGATCCTCATTCCGCCGGTGTGACCCATTCCATCTGCAAGCCTTCTCGTCCATCCGCGCAGCGAAGCGGTGCATAGCAGCCCGTGTAATCCATCCGCCTAGCCAAGAGGTGCTAACGGCCCTCAAAACCTTTCCGCCAATGCGAACCACCTCATCCGTGTGTCTACTCTTCCATCCGCCTAGAGAAGTAGTGCATTCAAGGCCTACGTAGTTTCTATCCCGCCAAGCGAAGCAGTGCGCTCCAGGCCTGCATAGGAGTAGTTGAGTTTAGTTCTTTTCTTTTATTTTCCACAATCCAATCCAAGCCTTCCGCAATCCAACCGACCTAAAGGATTTCGATCTCAAGTCCTTCCTCGATAGATAACTCCACCTTACTGTGTTCCTTCGAGATCGATACTTGGGGATTCACTCCCACATTTTATATTACTTGAAAGATCGGTACACTGCCGTTTCGTGCCACAGTCTTGCTACCGCCCATAGCGGTGTGCGAGATTCGCGCGTCAGAGTACTAGGAGTTGTGAACTCCGAGTTGTAATATTTGAAAAATCTGAGATTGGTGAAGTAGCCGAATCTAGCCTCAGAGTGCTAGATAGGCGAGGCGGGAAAGTGGAATACCCACATCGGGGAACCACTATAAAATTCCTTGTGTTGTGCTGTGCTCGTTTTCTATGTGCTTGTTTATTTAAATTTTTAATTCCGCGAAAAGCCATAGATTACACCTATTCACCCCCTCTAGGTGATTTAGGTTGCGACTAGATACTTTCAATTGGTATCAGAGGGGGTTGTTCACTAAAGGTTAACACCTTGAACAAGATCTCTTCATCTAGTTGCAAGAGCCAGTATGTCCGGAATGGAAAGATCCAAGGATTCCTCCGTCAAGTTGCCCGTGTGCACTAAGGAAAACTTCCCCATGTGGAAGGAAAGGGTTAGATTCTACATGGAAGCTGCAGATCCAAGAATCTTTCAAATAGTGGAAGAAGGTCCCCACGTTCTGACAAAGCTGTCTTCTATAAATTCAACTATTATGATCCTTAAGAAGATGTTGGAACTAACCAAAGATGAGATTGCACTTGTCGCCTTGGACAAGAAGGCAAATAACATCATAGCAGGTGCAGTGGATGACTCTATGTTACAAAATCTTATTCACTGCAAATCAGCTAAAGAAATGTGGGACTCTCTGGTTGTTCTAATGGAAGGTACGGAAGAAGTAAGGGATGACAGAAGATCTTTGCTGAATCAAGAGTATGAAGCATTTAAGCAAGATCCGAGAGACTCCATTTCTGAAACTTATGAAAAATTCTTCAAGATAGTAAACAGTCTAAGAAACTATGACCGGGAATTCTCCGTTGGTAAACTGAATGACAAGTTCTTGAGATCCCTGACGAAAGAATGGGATACCAAGGCAATAGTGATCAGAGAATTTGGAAAGCTGGCTACCATGGAGCTACAAATATTATTTGGAAAGCTCTTATCACATGATCTTAAGCTGAGTATAAGACGAGCCAAAGAGGAAGGGAGCAGGACTTCAGGAAGAGACAAGTCTGTTGCCCTCAAGGTAGAGAGTTCAAGAAGAAGCAAGGCTGTGTCACCTATAAGGAGACCACCATCAGATAAAGATGAAGAATCTGAAGCTTGCCCCTCAAGCTCTGATATGTCTGATGGACAATTCTCTCTCCTCTCCAAGCAATTCAAAAGATTGCTCAATAAATGAAGACAAAGACAGAATCAATCTTCCTCCTACGATCACAGAAGATCAAGGCGTGATGATGATCATCACAAGAAAAGCAGCAGAAATGACAGGTATAACTCTAAACCGAATAAACAGATTTCTTCTGACATTATTTGCTACTGTTGCAATTAGCCAGAGCATGTCATTGCGAAGTGCCCATACAAGAAGAAAGAAGGATCAAAGAAAGAAGAAAAGCGATCCTTCAGGAGTAAGAAGAAAGCATAAAAGAGCTTCATTGCAAAGAAGCCAAAGACTCTTAGCGACAGTGACTAAAATGAGTCAAGCTCGGATGAGGAAGCCTACTTCGGGCTAATGGCACAATCAGATGAGGACGTCTACAACACCCCAAATGAAGGGGAGGTAAACATTCATACTTCTCTTTCTGCATCTGAAACTGAATCCAATGCAAATGAAGGATACTCTTTAGAGGAGGACTCAGAGTTAATGACTCAGTATAAAGCCCTTTTGAAGGGATTTGACAAATGCCGCAAGGTAGTCAAATCTCAGTCAAAACAGATTGAATCTCTCAAGACGTTGGAATCTGAACTGAAAGAGGAAATCGAAAGATTGACTCCTTTCAATGATGAAGTCCAACTCCTGAAGGATGAATTAAAAAACTCCGCTGAGTTATTAACCCTGAAGGAGAAATTTATAGATGAACTAGAAGAAAAGCTAGTGGTGGAAAGGAAACTTGTAGAAAGCTTCTCAAAGCCAAAAACTGTTCTTCCAATCATCTATAAATTCTCTGCTCCTGCTAAGGGTACTGGTCTTGGTCATGTGGCTGAGACAAGTAAGGATGCCAAGAGAAGAGACGTTAAAGGCAAGGGCAAGGCAGATCAAAATCAACCCTCATTCAAAAAGGTAGTGTTTCCCACAAACACATATGATTTTGAATCCATGTACGGTCACTTTACGAGACCAACTCATGTTGAGTCAAGTAAGAGTAATCATGGATGGAGCTGTCCCCAAAGCCTCAGAACGACTGCTTTCAAGGCACCTTATGAAGAAATAGTCCTCAAGGATTATGGTTCATTTGTACATGGATCAGCAGCTAAGAAAGCACCAAAAGTTAAGTCTGTTATGACAAAATCTCATGAAAAGGAGCCTTGTGTTTGTTGCAACCACGAGGCTTCTACTTCTAAGAAAGTTACTCATGTTAGACCTCCCATTCAAAAATTCAATCAGGAGGGCAAAAAAAGATATAACAGGTTTGACTGTTGGTGCTGTGGCAAGGTTGGTCACTTTGCCATAGATTGTTGTTTTAATCCGATAAATGTCAAGACTCCATGGGTTAGCAATGCAAGAATGACCCCTCGCAAGGTTAACATTCCTAGTGGCGGTCATCTAACGAAGAGCCAAAGACCCAAATCTGTTTGGGTTCCTAAGGGCAATTGATTATTGACTGCAGGTATGTCCAAAGGCCAATAAAACTCTTATATGGTACTTGGATAGTGGATGTTCACGATATATGACCGGAACAAGAAGCCTACTACAGGATTATACCCCTATGAAAGATGGTCCAAAAGTTATCTATGGCGGATCTGATCGGGGAATTACCAAAGGCTACAGTATGATTACAAATGGTATAGTCTCTTTCACAGACGTGGCTTATGTTAAAGGATTACAGCATAGTCTCATTAGCATAAGTCAACTATGTGACAAAGGCTATATGGTGGAATTTTACAAGGACAAGTGTTTGATAAAGTCGTCTGATACGTTAGAAACGATTTTAACAGGCACTCGGAGTAGAAATATTTTCTATTTAAATTTTCTATGCTTAGACTCTTCTACACCAGTGTTCTTTTTAGCAAAAGATAGTGCATCTCTTTGTGACCAGTGGCACAAGAGACTAGCCCATATAAATTTCAAAACTATAAATATGTTATTTTCTCACAATTTAGTTCGTGATGCACCTGATGTTAAGTGCATTAAAGAGAGACCTTGTCATGCATGTCAAATGGGCAAGCAGACTAGAGCTACCTTTAAGAGCATAATTGGCAAAGATTCTACCAGATGCTTATATCTACTTCATATGGATCTTTTTGGTCCCATGCCAATCAAAAGTTTAGGAGGTAAAACTTATACTTTGGTTATTGTTGATGACTACTCACGCTTTGCTTGGGTATTCTTTCTAAAACAAAAGTCAGATACGTTTGATTCTTTCTCTAATTTTGTCAAGCAAATATAGAATGAATTAAACTGCTCTGTAGTCAAAATCAGAAGTGACCATGGAATAGAATTAAAATCTGGTGCTATGACAGAGTTCTATGAAAGCTTAGGTATCTTTCATGAGTTTTCATCTCCTCGTACCCCACAACAAAATGGAGTCGCCGAGAGAAAGAATAGAACACTCATAGAGGCTTGCAGGACAATGTTGAGTGATTCTTCACTACCAGAATACTTTTGGGCTAAAGGTATCAACACTGTTTGCCATGTGCAAAACAGAGCACTAATCAACAAAAATCATCATAAGACCCCCTATGAACTTCTGAAAGGCAGGAAACCAACTTTGTCTTATTTTAAAATCTTTGGCAGTAAATGCTTCGTGCTTAATAACAGTAAGTATTACAAAACAAAATTTAGTGAAAAATGTTTTGAAGGTATTTTGTAGGCTATAGTAGCCATAGTAAGGCATATAGGATTTTCAATAAGAAAACCCTGGTTGTAGAAGAAACCTTCAGTGTTATTTTTGATGAGACGAGCATGCTTCAAAGCAACCCGTCTAGTGTATTTATTGAAGATGCAGGTGCAAAATTCAAAGAACTTAACTTGGAAGAAGCAGCAAGTGAAAATGCTCCAAAATCTATAGAAGTGAATGTTCCACTTACTCCTGAAGAAGATGAATCTCAAGATGAAGAAGAGGCCCCAGAAGTGGAAGCACCCCCTAGTGGCATAAATACTGGAAGAAACCTGATGATTAGACATCAAAGAGATCATCCTGTTGGTCAAATGATCGGAGAGACCAATGTTGGAGTTAGAA
The DNA here is from genome assembly GCA_033032865.1 of Dactylorhiza incarnata. Lineage (NCBI taxonomy): Eukaryota > Viridiplantae > Streptophyta > Magnoliopsida > Asparagales > Orchidaceae > Dactylorhiza > Dactylorhiza incarnata. The sequence goes on along the minus strand of JAWHQI010000079.1, from coordinate 3,305,899 downwards.
CAAGAAGAGGTACAACTAATGAAGCTTTGTACTTAAGCTTTTTGTCACAGGTTGAGCCAAAGAAGTTCGATGAAGCAAAAAGTGATGATTCATGGATCATTGCAATGCAAGAGGAGCTCAATCAGTGTAAGAGATGCAAAGTTTGGAAGCTAGTACCAAGACCCAAAGGACAAAATGTCATAGGAACAAAATGGGTTTTCCGAAACAAGCTGGATGAAGATGGAGTAATCATCAAGAACAAGGCCAGACTTGTCGCTCAAGGCTATAGACAAGAAGAAGGGATCGACTTCAATCAAACTTTTGCTCCATTAGCAAGACTCGAAGCGATCAGGTTGTTTCTAGCGTATGCTGCTCACAAAGGTTTCAAAGTCTATCAAATGGATGTGAAGTCAGCCTTCCTAAATGGTAATCTAAGGAAAGAAGTATACGAAGAACAACCTCCAGGTTTTGTTGACTCCTCTCTACCTGGTCATGTTTACTATTTATGTAAAACTTTATATGGTCTCAAACAAGCTCCTCGAGCTTGGTATGAAATGCTATCTAGCTTTCTTCTTGAGAACAAGTTCACAAGAGGAAAAGTAGATAAGACATTATTTCTTAGGGAAGTAAAATGCAAGATTTTGCTAGTACAAATATATGTCGACGACATTATTTTTGGATCTACTGATGATAATCTTTGCAAAAGTTCTCTAACTTGATGCAAGGAAAATTTGAAATGAGTAGTATGGGTGAGCTAAAGTATTTCTTAGGACTTCAGGTGAAGCAATCTGAAGATGGAATCTTCATCTCTCAGACGAAGTTCACCAAAGAGTTAATTAAGAAATTCGGAATGGAGAATGCAACCTCTATGAGGACTCCAATAGGTTCAGCTATGTCTCTGGACAAGGATGAGAAAGTGAAACCTTTTAATGAAACCAAGTACAAAAGCATAATTGGATTCTTGCTCTACCTTACTGCTAGTAGACCGGATATAATGTTCTCCACATGCGTATGTGCTAGATTTCAGGTGAACACTAAGGAATCTCATTATGCCGCTGCAAAGAGGATTCTGAGATATCTTAAAGGCACACCAAATCTTGGCTTATGGTACCCAAGAAGTAATGATTTTGAGCTAACAGGTTTTTCAGATGCTGATTTTGCAGGTAGCAGGGATGATAGAAAGAGCACTTCCGAGACTTGTCAATTCCTAGGAAAAAGGCTTATCTCTTGGAGCAGCAAGAAACAGAATTGTGTAGCCATATCAACGGCTGAATCAGAGTATATCTCTGCTGGCAGTTGCTGTGCACAATCACTATGGATAAGGAATCAATTGGAAGATTATAACTTAAAACTACAGGATATTCCAATGTATTGTGATTCGTCGAGCGCAATTGCAATTGCTAACAATCCAGTTTCCCACAACCGGACAAAACACATTGAGATACGCTATCACTTCATCCGGGAGCATGTGGAGAACAAGGACATTAACCTAAGTTATGTTCCGACGGACAAGCAAATTGCAGATATCTTCACAAAGCCACTTGACGAGTCAAAGTTCAATTTTTTCAAGATGGAGCTTGGTATGCTAAACAAAGATTCTTGAAGACTAGCTCAAAGGCTAAGTAAAATAAATATCTCAGAAATTTTCTTCCTCCCAAGACTTAACAGTTTTCGAAAACATATTGGCAAATTCATCGATATAATTTTCGTCGAAATGAATTTCGTCGATATCATCTGGCTTCAATTCATCGATTAGTAGATATCACCTATTTTATTGGATCTGAAGAGACATTTCAAATTCCAAGGTACGCGCCTCCTCTCTCCTTTAAATTTTCAAAATGCATATATATACATGTTTACGGATTTCAAAAGTCACGCCACACCTTCGACGAAACCCTTCTTTTTCTGCCATTTCGTCTTCCTCGCCATTTCTACCCGCCGACTTCGACGATGTCTCGCAAATGCTCCGATCTGCTTCAGGTAGGGGGAGAATTGGTCCACATAGGATTTGCAAATGCCTCCGACGAGTTTCGAAACATCATTCTTTGTCTGGAAGAAGCAGGACTTTCGTTCGTTCTAGAACATCCTTGCCGAGTCCTTGAATCCGATGTTCTCGAATTCTACAAAAACAAAAAGGTTAGGCGCAGTGGGGAAGTGATCAAATCGTCCGTGAAAGGGAAGGTGATCAAGTTGAAGCCGTCGAGATTGAAAAAATTTCTAAAGCTGCCAGTCGTTGAAGAGCAGGATTGTCTGTTTAAGGAAGATCATCGAAAAGCTCTGTTGTTTTCTGGTATGTCAAGAGAAACATCATCCGTAAGGAAAAATAACATGAATGGAGAAGGAAAGCTCATTTCAGATATCTTGGGGAAGGTACTGTTATGCAAGGTAGGTTCTCACGACTACCTCTCTAATGAGATGTTCATGCTTGTTGCTGCTGTTATCTACCGGAAAAGAGTGGACTGGGTCTAGTCCTATTCGAGAGAATTAAGGCAAGTCTTATGGTTCCCAACTTTGGGAGAATCATAAGTCTCTTTCTAAATCAATTGGATGGAGACTTGTTTGATATGAAGAATGGCAGCCCAATTCACCATCTTAAGAAGATAGACTCTTCCATCATGGACGGATGGGAAAGAGTGATTGTTCGCCCCAGGTTGAAGAAACCAGCTAAAGTTACAGTAGAAGATGAAGAAGAATGGCAGGAACCAGAAAGGCTGGAACCCTCTCTTGATAGGGTACCTTCTCAGACAGTAGACTCTCCAATGCCAGATCCAGTTGTTCCATCAGTTGAAGGGGAGATCTTCAAGTCCCCAGAAGTATTATTTCAGCAAGAACCTCCTCCAGTATTATCTCTTCCTCCAGTCTTTTCAGCTCCTCCAAGTATTCAAAGTCACTTTGATACTTGTATTTCAGAAATTGAGAAGAATTTTAATCTAGTTCCAGGTCGCTATGCAGAGAAGCTTCATGCTATTTCTACCCAGGAATCAGTAAAGTTAGCTGTTATTGATGATGTTGCTGAGGATGGTATTCAAGTTCACCAGATCAGTGGTGAAAAGGATGGTGAAAATGTTACTGATGAACATGATGCTGCTCCAGCTTCTGCAGGTTCTGAGGGGGAGACAACCAAAGAGAAAAGTGAGAAGGAAGTTGAGAAAGATAAAGAAGATGTGCTTGACCAAGGGGGAGCTCCATCAAATGAATTTATCTTCAATGATGAAAGCTATGGCACCCCCTCTCATCCAAGTGTGCTTGCTCCTATGCCTTCAACCTCAAACAGTGAGCTGCTTCAGACCATTGAAGCTATGCTCAAGTCCCAGGCCGAATATTTTGATTCATCAATGAAGCAGGTGTTTCTAAAGGTAAAAGAAGTTGAATCAGACCTGACTAATGGTCTTGCTGAGGTTAAGCACACCTTATTTAAAATGATAGGTGATCTAGATGATTATTTCTCTAATGGTGTTAAAGCCGTGAGCCACACAAATGAAGGGATGAGGCATGTTTATACCAACTCAACTCAGCTTCTGAAGGGCCAAAAGTCTATTTATGAGCAAAGTGCAGAGATTAGAGTTGGTATAACTGCAGATCTGACAGATTTCAAGGATGAACTGCTCCACTCCGTATCTGAAGAAGTCAGAAAGGGGGAGGAGAAAATTCAAGGTCAGGTTTTTGATCTTAGCAGTGAAATAGAAAGGAAGTTCTCAGAAGCAAGTATTGCACATCATCAAGGGTTGAACTGGCTGTATGAATTCTTCATAAGAGTTCCTCAACAATTTCGTTCTTATGAGTAGTTCCAGCCCTCTGAGGGTGTTTATGAAGATTTCCCTATTATCCCTCCCTCTCAATATGATTATTAATTGTCTGATGCTGGAGAGGCTGCTGATCCTTCAGAGCCTGCCCCTAAGAAGTGAAAGTTTGATGCAGGAGCTTCCTCAAGCAAAGCTAACCCTCCTTCAAGAAGAAATCCAGGAATAGTAATCAAAGAACCAGCAAATGTTAGAAGAGATGATCATGAAGTTTGGAGTCCAACTTCTAAGGCATTTATCTTGGATAATTACAATCTTTTGGAGATTGGTAACATTAAACCCGAAGAGTATTACAGTCAAGAAGAATACAACATGTATAAAGCTGCCAAGCTGAAGAGAAAGATCCACTTCAGAAAATATTACATCAATCCTTCTGCACCGCCTCCACCACCAAGATACAATCCAAAGCCAAGAGAGTACTTTGACAGGCAGTCACAGAAGTACAAGAAAGAAAAGGCCAAAATGCCTTAGTTGTGTGTTGTGAAACTTTTGAAATCTGAAAAACATATATATATATATATATATATATATATTCTGATGTTTTGTTATTTTAGTTCATTACTCTTATCACTTTACTTCTTACTGTGCTTATGAATATTATTATTTTCTGTGCAATTCACCTTAGTAAATAGGGTTCTAACTTCTTCAAATAGGGGGAGATTGTTGGGTATTGTAGCCACAATCACCTTGATTTAAAGAAGGTTCCCTTGAACTAAGATGAATTGATATTGTATTTGACATAGTCTCTTAGTTGTGTATTTACAGGACTGTATTTACTAAGTACAAACCAATGTCAGGTTTTAGTGAGTCATAAACACAGGCATATGCAATGTAATCCTTCATTATATAGACCAAGGTGTTGACTCAAGTGAAATCTCTCCATTGGGATGTACTTTATTCTTAAGCTCTAAGGAAAAGTGAGAAGACAATGGCTACTGGGATCAGGGTTAAAAGAATTTTCTCTCTAAGTACTTTCGTCGAATAAAGACTTGAATTCATCGAGTAAAATATGTTTTAATCGATGAACTCAGTAAATCTTTCTAAGGGTGTTTCGTCGAGTAATTCCTTCTTCATCGACGAAATTTCTTTTACTCGACGAAATCGGAAAGATTCTCCTTACATGTGTTTCGTCGAGTAATCCTTTGTTCTTTCGACGAATGATTTCCTTCCGACGAATGCTGGCAGCGCACTTTTATCTTCCGACCGTTGATTTAAATGTTTCATCCACATGGTTATCTCTCCTTAATTTCTGCTTCTAGACGTTGGAGAGAAGAGTATAAAAAGCTAAGAGATTTGTTCCCTTTAACCCTAATCGTAAAAAGAAAAAGAATAGAATCGAGATTTCTGTCGGCATCTTTCTCTCGCTCGAAAAAGCCGTTCTCTTGCCGCCGACAAGCTTTGTGCTCGATTATTCTGCAAGTTTCTATTCCACAAGATCTCTGTACTTAGATTTCTTCAACTCCCTTCTAGATCTTATTGGATAGATAAGTTTTCAGATCAAAGCTTTCAAGAAAGAGAGTTTTTCTTCTCCCTCATTCCAGTTCAGGATTTCATCTTTCAAGGTAGAAGAAGACTCACTTGTTCAGATCTGAAGAAGAAGAATTTCATGGAGATTCTTAGAGACTGATTTCTTAATCCAAAGGCTTTGTAATATCTTTTATATCCTTGTAGGAGGCTTGCCTCTGAGTTTTGTAGATCCTTGTTTAGGGATCGAGTTGTAGGAGAAGCTTGTACTCCGAGTTTGTGTAGGAGTGGTTTGCTCCGAGCTTGTAGGAGTTGTGAACTCCGAGTTGTAAGATTTGAAAAATCTGAGATTGGTGAAGTAGCCGAATCTAGCCTCAGAGTGCTAGATAGGCGAGGCGGGAAAGTGGACTACCCACATTGGGGAACAACTATAAAATTCCTTGTGTTGTGTTGTGCTCGTTTTCTATGTGCTTGTTTATTTAAATTTTTAATTCCGCGAAAAGTCATAGATTACACCTATTCACCCCCCTCTAGGTGATTTAGGTTGCGACTAGATACTTTCAGAAGTCCTTCAACATAAGCTACTTTAGCAAAGGAGATTTCTCCAATCCTGAGAAAACCATGTCCTTTGGTTTGACCAGAGTGGGAGTTCCCAAAAATTACCTTGGGCCCTTCCTTGGCCTTGAAATTTTCCAGCAGATCTCTTGCTCCAGTTATATGCATGGAGCATCCACTGTCCAGATACCACTGCTGGTTTGTGGTTGAACAACCTTCCCTCTGCACATGTAAATTAAACATTAATAAAGACCCTCTCATGTTGAGGTCTCTTCCTTCTATCATCAAATGGAGATATGAAAGAGTGAGATGGTCTTCAATTGTTCACCCTTGGGTGAAGAAGTGCTACATTATTATGCCAACAATGTTTGGCAGTATGTCCTTGTTTGTAGCAGCAAAGACATCTTAAGTTGGACAAAGAAGGTTTTGATGTTCGATGATTTTGTGCATGAAGTATGCGTCGAGAAGAAATCGACATAGTTTTAGAGATGCGTCGAGTGCAATTCGACGTATCTGCATAGCCCCGTCGATAATCATTCGAAGTAAGATATTGGTTATGTCGAGTGTAGTTCGATGCACCCATATAGTTGCTTCGAGATGATGTCGACGCATATGCTGGAGTCCGTCGAGATTCATTCGACGTATTCCTAAAATTACGTCGAGTTATAAAACACAAAGCAGTAAAGTAAACTAGCTATAAAGACAACACATAAAATTTATCCAACCAGAAGACACACAGATTTTTATAGAGGTTCCCCAAAATGTGGGTACTCCCCTCTTCTACCACCTGGTAGGGATGCACCAACAGTGCCTGAGTCTTTTGATAAGGAGACTCTCAGAACCACCAGATCTTTTGATAAGGAGATCTTGAACCACTGAATCCTTTGAAAGAGGGATTCTCAAAACTCTCTACCAGATCTTTTGATAAGGAGATCTTGAACCACGGAATCCTTTGAAGAGAGATTAATAAAACTCTTTTAAAGAATGAGAAAGAAAGAAGAGAAAGAAGGTTGTAGGAACTCTGTTCTCAGAATTCTTGAGAGGGCTGTATGAAGAACAACCAATTATGTTCCTCAGGATCTGCTCTTGATTAGCCCCTGCTTCTAATAGTGATGAGTTGCAGGTGCTTTGTATGTCAGATCGAGCCTTTTTTACTTCTGCTGATTGAGATCTGGCTGCTATAAGGTTGTGATGAAGAGCAGCTTTCAGATCCTCTGTTTTATTAGATGAGGAACAACAAAAGCTTTTTCTTTTTGTTTCACTTTTCTGTATCTCAGTTCCTGAGAAAGGAAGAAGAAGAGGAAGCCCTAGCAAGAAGGAGATGGTTGATTGTTATTAATGACCTATTTGTTTCTTTCTTCTCTTCTCCTTTTATTCTCTCTATTCAATTTCAAATTTGTTTCCCTTTCTGATATGCCTTGAAAAGGTAATCTGCTGACGACATTCTCTTTCTTTCCTCTTTAATTCTCGTCCCGACCACCTACAAGGAATATGGTTCCAAGAAACTTTTTGTGTCCTTCTTTAATGCTCCTTTCTAATTCAGGCAATTATTGAGTCGTTGGGGAATGGTCTTGAAGAATGTGGGCCATGAAAGAAGGATCAGAGAGACAGTTGAAAAGATTACCTTTTACAGACTATGTTCAATATAGCGTCGAATTCATTTCTTCTCTTATCGACGTAGCTTCGAGTTCTTCTAGGAGCTGCTTCGATTTCATCTGTGCTCCGACTGAACTCTGCTAGTCGACGTTGCGTCGATATCTTATCGACCGTGTTGATCTGCCTGGCTCTGAGCTTCATCTTCTGCATCAAGATGATGTCGACGTCACGTCGACTTTAGATGGCTTCGACAGATAACATCTTATGCGTCGAGTTGAAGTAGAAGTTGCGTCGACTTCACCAGTTACTCCGACAAGTCCCTGCTCTTTACGTCGATATCTATTTAACATAACGTTGACTTGAGTTACTTCAACAGAAGAATTGATCCACCTGGACTTCTAGTCAGAGCAGTGTGATGTTGCGTCGAATTCTGTTCGACGCAAATGTTAACTTAGCCCAATTTTGCTTCCGTTGATCTGGTCCTGATACCCTATGTTGAGTATGACATCCTAAGACATCTAATAAACAGATTACCCTTACTATACAATGGGTAATTTATTCCTAGAGGATAAAATCACTTTTAGTTAAATTGTTAAGTTAAACCAAGGGTTTTTCCCAACAATATATATATATATATATATATATATATATATATATATATATATATATAAAGTGGAGAGTCATATATAAAGAGATGAATTGTTCATTTGTAAGCATCAAGTTTGTAATATGATCTTCACTTCTCTTCTTGCTCTTTTGTGCTCTTATTTGTTCATTCTATTGCACCACTCTCTCTTCTCCATCCTAACAATTGATATATGAGCAGGCGTTTTGACAATGGATATAGATTGCTTCAACAAATTTTACAATGGAGAAATTTGATAGAAGAGAGCTTTAGTGTACGGAGGATTAGAATGATCGCTCTATTGAAGTAATAAGGACCTACAAGATCGTGTTTGAGCCGGAGAAATGAAAGAGATGATAACAAATGCGAAGGACGAATCAAAGATAAAGACTCACAATACAATTTATATTCCTCTCATTAATGAGGTGCTCATTGAAGTTGCCAAAGAGGATACCGTGGTAAAATTGTAGAAGAAGCTTGAGACGCTCTATTCAATGGAGTTCTTATAAATCGATTGTACTTAAAACAATGACTTTATACCTTCAAAGATGAAGGTATGTACATCCATTAAAGCTAATTTTGATGAACTAAATCAAACCGTGATGGATTTGAAGAACATCAATGTGAAGATCAATGATGAGGATCATGTGATGATCCTCTGGTGCTCACTTACTCTATCATTTGGCAATTCATGAATTGTAGGGTAGTAGAGACGTACTTTCTATTGAATACGTGAAATTAAGTTTGAACATAGAGGAGTTGCGCAAGAGAGTGTCATTGGACCGATCACATGGTGATGACTTGTTCTGGGGGGGCAATCACATAAGAGAGACTGGAGGAGCGTCAGGAGAAAATCAAGATCAAAGTTGAGGAACTCAAAAGGAGATCAATAAAACTATTACAAGAAGAAGAGACATTGGAAGAAAGATTGTCTTATACTTAAAGAGAAGGAAATGAAGAAATCTTTGGATTATGCGAGCATTGTGCAATATCCATTAGATAATAATGTCTCCGTTTTCTCGATATGTGCATTAGATGACATTCAAGATTCTTAGGTACTTTATTCTGACAATTTTTATCATATGACTCAAAGCTGGAATTATTTTGCCATAAATCTTTCCCTTGATGGAGGCTCTGTATTCATGGACAATGATATTGTGTTCAAAATTGTTAGGATTGGAATTATCCAGATTGAGATGCATGATGGAGTCGAAAGGAATTTGATGAATTTCTGACATATTCTATGCTTGAAGAAGAATCTTCTTTCTATTAGAGCTTGGGGCACGGTCGGGTGCAAGACCGTGATTGATGGAAGTGCTATGAAGATTTTTCTTGAATTGTGTAACACTCCACTCGTATACACCATATAATATGGGTACGGCCAGGTCCCCACAGTATATATCATCAAGAAGTGGCACATTACATGTAAGATCCCCCTCCTCCTTACCGGAGAGTTCCCAGACCTTATGCCCAGAACTGTCACCTTACAGTGACCCCAACTCACGGGTTAGCTATCTCTGCTCAACGCCGATCCTGCCCCCTAGATCGATCATATCAAAAGCCAATTTTGCAAGAAAGAATACTACAAATATGACAAGTCAACATCCACAAGAACATATGTATATATATGAAGAGTGCAAATAGTCCACAATGAGAATTTAACTAAAAGAGTGCAAGTGCTTAAGCCCGATACAAATCCAAAAGGAAACTAATACTAGTAACACACTTTCTCACTCTACACTATGCGAAAGCAACACAAAATAATCTCCAACCTATCACCGTGTTGTAGTAGTGATGCGCGACATCTGCTCCTCAGGGTATGCCATCACGTCCTGTGTGACATACTGCGACTCATGCTCCTCGATCACCTGGTGTTACGGCCACATCCGACCATTAGTCAAAAGACTAAGCCAATTTTGTCCTCGCCCCCATGACTCCTATGTACCGAGCAGGAGGATGAACCGAAGGACAGTACCATCCTGAAAAAAGATTGTTTGCTTGAAGGGGTAAGAGAAAGAGCAGGTGGCATGGATTATACTAGTAGTATATATGAATAAACGAGCAGTATGTATAACATCAATATGTATTAATTGAGCAGTAAGTTAGTAAGTAAATGCATCGCAAGTAATGTTAACAACTACGCTATCAACTAGAGTACCTTAACTTATATGAATGCCCATATAAACTTATAAGTTAAGATTTCCAGAATTATAACTTATTATATAAAAGATCCCATACTAATTTATATGATAAGGGTCTGCAAATGTATATGTCTAAAGTATGTATGAATGTTATGCTATGTTCATATAGTGCAACTCACTCACACGACTCTGCGCGCACAAACTTTTAGTTTCCAGTTTTTGGAGGTAGCAAGCCTCTCAGGTACTTCCATCGTGGCTACGGAAACAATGGATCGGGAACTCCACTTCTAGGTGGGTATACACACTACTAGACCTAAACCTTACGTACGCTACTGTACACATCCTAGGTGCACTTCCATGAGCTCTTGTGTACTCTTCCTGGCATCCCGCCAGTCTTTTATGGTCAGGGGTGGGTTACTAGGGATTTTCTGCCAGACCGCAGTAAAGTAACCTACTGCCCTCTAACTCACCACACCCCGCCAAAGTCAACGTACTGCCATTGGTGTGACAAATGGACCAAAACCGAAGACCCTTATACACATGCAAAGTTTAACACATCTCCCGAGCTTCCAGCTCGCAGGACCAACTACTCCTGAACTGTTCCATCCCATACATTAGATGAGGTTTACTTTTCTCAACTTTCATTATTTAAGGTTATTTTTGTTTGCTATTTAAGTGATCATAGTGATTTAAGGGGAATTCTGGACTTCCTGAGGTCTACCCGGTGAAGGGCTCACAACGGTACTAGAAGGTGTTCTGGAGTGACATCCCAGACCTTCCTTTCTCAAAATATTTACTTTTATTGGTAGCTACCCTTTGTTAAGGTTATCCCCGTGGTTGCTCTAAATTACTTAAGGGCGACTTAGAACTCTTTTAGGCAACTTGACGACCAATTTACGGTGCGTGGTGCAAACTCTTAGATATTCATCTAGGTGTCCAAATCTACCCTTGAAATGCACCATGGTCATATTATCAATCTAAATATTACTATAATTGCATAGGGTAGAAAATTCCCAAAATGCTTTCAACTATTTATCGTGACGTACTTCTAGTTTACTATTCTCCATAGGGTTGGAGTCCTCCAGTAAGACTACAACTTATATGGCTGATGTTATGTATGCCCTAATTTGTGTTCTAAGTTTCATTTCATTTCCATGTGTTCTGGCTAGTCTAAACATTATCTCAAGTTTTTGCTATTCGCAGACCAGCCCCAGAATTGAACTTGATTGATTTTTAAGATGTGAACTTCATTATTACTTGACCAAATGCCCTAAATTTTTTACTATAGGTTCATCATGAATAAATTAAGGAATGGCCAGAAATTCATAATTTTTCTATTTATTTTGGGCATGAATAAAAATTCTTTAAAGATAATGCACACCTCTCTTTACACATGAAGTACTAAGTTCAGAAGTCAAAGTACTGCCAATATTTTTGTCAATGAAATATAATGGTAAAATATCATGACTTAATGAATTTCATAATTTTCTAAAGCATTTATGACCACTATTTTAATAGTTTAATATTTGGGTCAATTGGTCACATTACACAATAAGTACAAAAATAACTCAATAAAAAATTCTCGAAAAATTACCATAGATTTATAATGATCTAAAAATAGTCTAGCCAAACTTTCAGAATTTTCCAGGTGATATCAATATATAAATTGCATTAATACATTAGTGTGATAAAGGCCATTTTTGGTAATTTACAGTGTGAATGACTTCCAAAAATCCAACCAAAATTTGTAGAGATATATTTCAATATAAAATACCATATGACAGAAAATAGGATTTTTCTCCAGATATTAGATGATGTTTATTTCATTTATACACTTGTGTGACAAAGTCAATTATGCTCAAATAACTAGAGAAATCAACTCCAAACATTCCAATAAAATTTCCAGAGGTGTATGTTACTCTACACCATCATGTGGCAGGAAATTAGATTTATCCTAAATTATTTGATCACTTTTATTTGACTAATACACTTATGTGACATTAATGTGATTACTTAAATACATAAGATTTTTCATTCCAAAAATCCTAACTTTTCTAGAGATAATACCCTCCATCATAATATGTGTATTGCCCAAATATCATGAGCATAAAACGAGCCATTTGTGATAAATTCACAAAATACCCAAAGATGCTATATGCACATAACCCATCCATACATCACATTCCTATGTAGGTGGAATACAATATTCTACAGAGGTCCAAATGAACTCAACTTTTTACATGTGACTAATTATGACCTAACAATTATGTCACTCAAGATTTGGATAATTTTGCATTTATCTAACCATATTTATTTCATTAATATGAAAAAACATATTTACAACAAAACTTTAGAAAAATGTTGCCCAAAAATTATGCTCTTTAGACAGGGGATGTATTTATGTCATATAAACTTATGCCCAAAATATTAGGTCAACCTAAGCATCTATGTGAGTTAAATCTACAAAATAAGGACTGGTCACCCTTTAGGACCCACCTCAGTAGAATGGCCCTACAAGGAGTTGTAGGCCACCAAACCTGGCAATTCAAAGCCCTATAGGTAGTAGACCTCAAGGGATACAAAAGTTGTCTCAGAAACTTTTGCCTAAAAGGGCCGTTAAGTGGTCTAAATAATTAATCTATTCTTTAGTATATAGTGTGACAAAAATGATTTCATTATCTTAATGTGGTCTACGGGTAACCATCAACCTAAATCAGACGACTAGGGGTCATCGTCCCCGATAGGCTGATGACCAGGATTCAAACTTCCTGAAGCTCTTCCTCTTGCAATTGTCGGCCACCTGAGGGCCACCACTACCGGACACCACCACCATCACCTCCGTTGAGGTGGTGGCTATCGATTGGCGGCGACGCGGACACCTGAAAAGGTGTCTCTGATGAACTCGAGTGGGGTAGAAATCTCAGCAAAGTCTCACCTACCTCACATGGATCGCGGCTCAATTGAGCCTGATTTCTCAGAATAATGAGCTAGAAAGCTAACCCAGAGGGAGAAGAGGAGAAACAGACCTTAATTATGGCTCGACGGCGGGTGCTCCGGCGAGTGGACATGGATTTCTCCTTCTCTGACAAGCTTGCTTGATCTGTTGATTTTCCACCAAAAGATCTGATCTAAGAGGCTGGCTCGACTCCTATGGTGTGAGGACCCTAACCACATCCTGGCGCACCAGCACTGCCTTTCGTCCCAGGCCCTCACATGGTCCACAGCCTATGCCACACCAACCCCTCTTCGCGCCCATTCGGCCATGGCAGGTTGTTGGAGACCGCAACCTCCCTTTGACGAGAAGTGATCCAGTTAAGCGCCTTTACGAGGACTTCCCAGGAGGTCACCCATCCTGAAATTGCTCCCATCCGAGCACGCTTAACTATAGAGTTATTTCACTTCTCATCACCAATTGAGCTGCAGCTCAAATGGTGATGAGAAGTGAAAGAACTCTATATTTAAGCGTGCTCAGACGGGAGCAATTCTGGGATGGGTGACCTCCTGGGAAGTCCACGTAGAGGCGCTTAACTGGATCACTTCTCGTCAAAGGGAGGCTGCGGTCTCCAACAACCCACCGTGGCCGAAGGGGCGCGAAGAGGGGTTGGGTGGCATGGGCTGCGGCCCATGTGGGGGTCTGGGACGAAAGGCAGCGCTGGTGCGCCAGGCTGTGGTCAGGGTCCTCACATTAAAAGTGCACTTTTAATGTGAGGACCCTGACCACAGCCTAGCGCACCAGCGCTGCCACCCCAACCCCTCTCCGTTCCCCTTTGGCCACGACGGGTTGTTGGAGACCGCAGCCTCCCTTTGACGAGAAGTGATCCAGTTAAGCGCCTCTACGTGGACTTCCCAGGAGGTCACCCATCCCAGAATTGCTCCCGTCCGAGCACGCTTAACTATAGAGTTCTTTCACTTCTCATCACCATTTGAGCTGATCCCAGAACTCCATAGTTAAGCGTGCTCGGATGGGAGCAATTCTGGGATGGGTGACCTCCTGGGAAGTCCCCGTAGAGACGCTTAACTGGATCACTTCTCGTCAAAGGGAGGCTGCGATCTCCAACAACCCACCATGGCTGAAGGGGCGCGGAGAGGGGTTGGGGTGGCATGGGCTGCAGCCCATGTGGGGGCCTGGGATGAAAGGCAGCGCTGCTGCGCCAGGCTGTGGTCAGGGTCCTCACATTAAAAGTGAAGTCCCCTGACCACAGCCTGGCGCACCAGCGCTGCCTTTCATCCCAGGCCCCCACATGGGCTGCAGCCCATGCCACCCCAACCCCTCTCAGTGCCCCTTCGGCCATGGCGGGTTGTTGGAGATCATAGCCTCCCTTTGACGTGAAGTGATCCAGTTAAGCGTCTCTACGGAGACTTCCCAGGAGGACACCCATCCCAAAATTGCTCCTGTCTGAGCACGCTTAACTATAGAGTTCTTTCACTTCTCATCACCAATTGAGCTGCACTTTTAATGTGAGGACCCTGACCACAGCGTGGCGCACCAGCGCTGCCTTTCGTCCTAGGCCTCCACATGGGCCACAGCCCATGCCACCCCAACCCCTCTCCGCGCCCCTTCGGCCACGATGGGTTGTTGGAGACCGCAGCCTCCCTTTGACAAGAAGTGATCCAGTTAAGCGCCTCTACGTGGACTTCTCAGGAGGTCACCCATCCCAGAATTGCTCCCGTCTGAGCACGCTTAACTATAGAGTTCTTTCACTTCTCATCACCATTTGAGCTGCAACTCAAATGGTGATGAGAAGTGAAAGAACTCTATAGTTAAGTGTGCTCAGACGGGAGCAATTCTGGGATGGGTGACCTCCTGGGAAGTTCACGTAGAGGCGCTTAACTGGATCACTTCTCGTCAAAGGGAGACTGCGGTCTCCAACAACCCACCGTGGCTGAAGGGGCGCAGAGAGGGGTTGGGGTGGCATGGGCTGCAGCCCATGTGGGGACCTAGGACGAAAGGCAGCGCTGGTGCGCCAGGCTGTGGCCAGGGTCCACACATAAGGACCCTCTGAAGATGATGGAATGGTCAATTGAAGGTGGTGATGGCTGTATAGAGAGGATGGAGAATGGAGTGTTTTGGCCATGGATTTTACAGCCTTCCCTTAGCTGCTGAGCGGCTGCCATGCTCTGAAAGGATTGTTCACATCCTGAGGGGGCCGACTATAGCCTTGGGCAAGGAGGTCAGGGCCATGGAAGCTCTCTCAGTTAAAGGTGCTTTTCACCTAAAGGGGAAAATGACAATTTTGCCCCCAATAACATTCTCTCTCCAATTTCAGATGTGGGGTGCCAATAGACTTGTGACATGCTGGTTAGGCATGGGGTGGGGCCTTGGTGCACTTGGATTTCATTTGGTCTTTCAATTTCTTTCTTAAGGCTTAATGTTGACCATGGTTGACTTTTAGGTTGACTTGGTCAAATTGGTGGGTGGTTTAGCTCCACTTGTTGATCATGAGTCATATGACCTTACCCAAAGTCCATTGGACCATGGTGCGGCACCAATTTGGTTAATTGATCCATATGGTGTGAGTTTGACCCAAATTAGCCTAAGTTTGACTTTAGTCAAATTGGATGGATTGGTTGATGACTTGATGGGGATTTTGGGTCTACTAGAGCCCTAATGAGGTTAGAAGGTTATGGGTGAAGTCATTTTGGCCAATTGAATGCCAATTGCTCCTTGATTGGGTTGATTTGGGCTATGTTGACCAAATGTTGACTTTAGTCAATACCTTGCCATTGGGTGAAACCAATTAATGATAATTGACCTAATGACCTTCCTTAATGGTTAGGGTAACATAGGTAAGGTCAATTTGAGGTATTGAATGTCAATGAGTCTTGATGGAGCAAAACTATGCTTGCAAACGACAATGACAAGTGTACAGTATCGATTGTAGTATAGGTTATAAGAAACCAAGGTCGTATTAGACTCGGGGCGGTTGAGTACTCTTACTTCAAGAAAATCTTTATTATTCTATCAATTAAAACTTTGGGTTGATTTTGCAAAAAGAAAATAAAAATAAGATTAAAACGATGAGTAAAAAGACTCGCACTTGATCTTGAATCACCATGGAAAATAAATATAAAAAGAACAACTTCTAATTCTCTTAAGAAATTACTTGACCGTGGAGGTTCCCGATTTATGAACATACCTCTCTCGAGGATACGCTCAACTGAGTTTAGGTTGATCAATTGAACTCTCGTTCTAGAATCGAAACCCCTAAAACTCGCCTTATCGAAGTGAACCCCGCTATTGGATATGACTCCAATCAGGGAGATTTATGTCATCCTCTCTCGAGGAGTGCATTCAAATCTCTTTATCCTTGAAATGATCAATTCGAATTCAAAACCTCTCGGTTATTAGGTTACGAAAACAGGAATGAGAATTATATATCGAAAATATAATCTCAATTCAATAAAGTTCAAGGATAAATCTTAAGCATTCTAAGGAAGAGAAAGAGAGGCTAAAGATTAAATCATGAATTATATTTTCCTTGGATCATCTCGACCGAGTGCTAATAGAATTTTAGCTACTCATGTAGATGGAGGAATCGAAGAAAATAAAAGGATACATGGAAGAAAGCAGAAGAGAAATGAGAGAATAAGAAGAACTATTTTATTGATTGCAAAAGAAAGTTACAACTAGGAATTGAAAGCTACAACTATTTAATTGAAAATATAAATTGCAAGAGGAAGGATTACAAGACTACTAAAAAATAAAAATAAAGACATGAAATGAAAATGGCTAATCCTAAAATTCATCTCCAAAATTCCTCCCAAACGTGTGGTGAAGCTGGCTTTAAATAGGCAGAAATTTGGTGTTACACGCCCTTGGTCACGCCCGTGACCAAGGGGCGTGTAGGGGGCGTGATCGGTGCTGGCGGAGAGGGTGCATTCTTGCTTCAATGCAGGCATTTCGGACGCATCACGCCCTAGGTCACGCCCGTGACCTGGGGCGTGTAATCTTTAAATGTGCTGCTGGCGGGAAATCTTTGGCGGGAATGCGCGCGGGGCGAGTCACGCCCGTGACTGGATGTCACGCCCGTGACCTGGGGCGTGTAACTTTAAATGATGTGGCAGGCGTGCTGGCAGCTGGTGGCGGGGACCCGGCCGTGACTTGGATGTCACGCCCTTGGTCACGCCTGTGACCTGGGGCGTGTAATTGAACATTCGTCGAACTCTCGCCTGTTCGTCGATCTCCTGAATTTTCGTCGAACGCAGCAGCCAGGGTCACGCCCTTGGTCACGCCTGTGACCTGGGGCGTGTACTAGGCGAATTCTTTATGGAACGAGCCCGACATGGCGGCAGCAGGTCTGGAACACATCATAGGTGTACAACCCGTATTTGGCGAGTGGGTCCCTCGAGTCAGTTGATGGGACAGGGGTCATCCAGACCATTCGCCCGTACCAAGATAGGAAAAAGGATCTCCAGATTAGTGGGGGTAGGCTGCAGGCGAGAGGGAGCCTGACGAGTGGTGCCTCCACGGACCATTCGCTCAGGGGCTTGAGCATTCGCCAGTCAAGCGGGAACCTGACGAGTGGTGCCTCCACGGACCATTCGCTCAGGGGCTTGAGCATTCGCCCAGTCAAGCGGGAACTCGGCGAGTGGTTCCCTCACGGACCACTCGCCCAGAAGGCAGTGAGGAGGAAATGACCATAATACCCCTTGTGGTCTGCATATAGCCCTTCAGAACAGCGGAGTTAGGCTATTCGTAGACCAATTTGGGGTGCGTTTAGTAAAATTAAAAGGCGGATTCATGCTATTTGCAGACCAGCCTAAGAAAAACTATAAATAGACCCTTAAGGGCACCTTGGAGGAGATCCGATTTTTAGAGCATCCTCTCCTCTAGGCTAGTTTTGGTTGGCAGCCAGTGCCCTCCAAGGTGCCCGGTTGAGCTTTGGTTTGGGAGGGGAAGCTCTCTAAGATCTTCCGGGTGTGTGGCGGGACCTCCTCGCTTCAGCCTTGGGTCTATTCCGTTTCCAGCATCCACCGTCGAGAGAGTCTAGTGAGGGAGAAATAAGCATCGGCTACACCCCCAGTGGGTCCGAACTCAAGAGACCAGTTGCTGGTTTCAACATTTTTGGTGCGGTGAGCGTGGACCGTAGCCGGTGAAAGAAAATCCCAAGCTGGTTTCGATGACAGGAGATGGAGGAAATGGTTCTGACTCAGGTCACTCGCAGCCACCCGCGGCGGGCGAGTGGCTGGAGATGTTTGAGAAGTTTAAGCGAGAGGTCCTGCAGACGGTTCTCGCGTCGAGGACCGAGTGCGAGACCCCGGTGGTTCCAGTGGTCCCGCCTTTGCAGATTGGCGAGAACGCCCCGGGGCAGCGACCGGGAAAGGAGGTGCCAGCAGAAGGCAGTGCGCGAGACCTCCCCGGACGGCAGTTGTTCAACAGTCCGGCGAGTGCCGAGGTGTGTGAGTTGGTCCCGCGCGAGAGGACCACTCGCCGAGCAGGGGAAGGGAGCCCCTTTTGCGAGATGATCCTCTCAGCCCCAGTGCCAGAAGGGTTTCGTGGGCCGGAGATGTCCTACTACACCGGCAAGGAGGATCCAGTTGTGCACCTGCAGTGGTTCGAGGACATGACTTCAATCCTTCCCATGTCGGATTCTTTCCAATGCCGACTCTTCGCAACCACCCTGAAGGAAAAAGCAAGGGACTGGTTCCACCAACTTCCCACAGGTTCCATCTATGCGTTCGATGATCTGCGCCGAAGCTTCCGACTACGTTTCTCGACGTCAAAGAAGAGGAAGAAGGATGCGGAGGCTCTCTTCAAGATCCGGCAGAGGGAGGGAGAATCCCTGGCTAAGTACGTGGACAGGTTCCAGGAGGAGATACACCTAGTGCAGGAGGTACCGGGATTCGCCCTCCAGATGGCATTCATCGTAGGGCTGCGAGAAGGGTTCTTCAAGATGGACCTGAAGAGAAGACCTCCCGTATCCTTCGAGGAGTTGATGGAGAGAGCCGCGGAGGAGATCGAAGGGGAGGCGGCCAACCCCGAATTCTATAAAAGGTTGGCAAAGATGAGCGAGCCCGAGGCAAGGCAGCCAGAAGGAAGAAGGCGAGAGGAGCCCAGGGGCCAGGGGTTCGAAAGACCACCTCGGGTTTGGAGGAACCAGGAACCCAACAACAGGTTGGGCTGGAGGAACCAAGAAGGACCAGCGCGAGGTCAGGATGAAAGGTACCAAGGAAGGGAGGCAGGAGGAGTGAATCAGGGATGGAGGCAGGGTCCCAGACCCCCTAACCCCCCGAGGGAGCAAGCCATGGCGGTAGGCCGAGGGAGAAGAGGTAGAGGAGCAAGAGGAGGAAGAGGAAGAGCTGGAAGAGAGGACAGGGTGGCGTTGCCTTACTGTGATTTTCATCAGGAAGAAGGTCACGCGATCGCCACCTGCCCAGAGTTCTTGGAAATGAGGGAAAGAGGACGGCCACGGCGGCCGCATGCCAGAATTGAGGAAGTGCTTCCAGAGGCAGAAGAGGACCGGTGTGAGGATAGGGCAGATACAGGAACCAGGGGGGGAATCGGGGTGATTCACGGTGGGGTTGGGATAGAGGCCTCTCGCAAGAGGAGCTTCCAGGCCATGTTCCGAAGGGACGTCGCGTCAACTTCCCAGACCCCACCCCCCTCCGAGAAGCTCACCTTCTCCTCAGAAGATATGCCAGACTACGAAGACCCATTCTGCGACGCCCTGGTGATCCAGACGGCAATAGAAAACTTCACGGTCTCTCGGATCCTGGTGGACAACGGGAGCTCGGTGAATGTGATCTTCAAAAAAGCTTTCGACGCGATGGAGGTAGAGAAGAAGAGAGTGCAGGCCTCCGACGGACCACTGTTTGGTTTCTCGGGAGAGAGGAAGGAGGTCGAGGGAGGCGTAGGTCTCCAGGTGACGCTAGGAGGAGTCCCGAGAAACTGCCGGTTCGTCATCGTGGACGCTCCGAGCAGCTATAACGCCATCTTTGGAAGACCCCTCATCAGCGCCTTTCGGTGCGTGCCCTCATCGTACCATCAGTGCCTAAAGCTTCATAGTGGAGGAGTCCAGATCCGCGTCCGAGGAGATGCTAAGGTGGCGAGGCAATGCTACGTAACTGCCGTCAACACCATCTCATGGATGGCGGATGCCGAAAAGATGGATGAAGAGATGGAGAGGCCGGAGGGGCCAGGAGGGGGAGAGGGCGATGCCCGAGAGAAGGTGTTGGAGATCGCTCGCGAGGAGCAGGAGGTCGAGCCGATGAAGGCGGAAGGAGCTGCAGGAGAAAAGGCCCGGGAGGAGGGGCGAGAAGCGAAGGGCCAGTGGGACGAGCCAGCCCGGCTCGAGCCAGCAGAAGAGGTGATAGAGATGGAGGTTACCACCCAGGCAGGAAGGGTGGAGAAGGTGCGGATCAGCGGGGGCCTCGGCCCGGGGGACCAGAAAAGGATGTTGGAGTGCATCCAAAAGAACATGGACATCTTCGCGTGGAGCGCAGCGGACATGCCGGGCATCGAGGCGGACGTGGCTTGCCATCGTCTCAACCTCGATCCAGAAGCCCGCCCCATCCGGCAGAAGAGAAGGGCTGTAGCTGACAAGCTCGAAGGACCAATCCGCGAGGAGGTGACGAAACTCCTCGAGGCAGGTTTTGTAACAGAGATCCAGTATCCAGGCTGGGTCTCCAATGTCGTAATGGTAAAAAAGGTCGATGGCCGCTGGCGTATGTGTGTGGACTTTTCATTGTTAAATAAGGCCTGTCCTAAGGATTGTTATCCCTTGCCTCGGATCGACGCGCTGGTTGACTCAGCCGTCGGTTTTTCTGTGATGAGTTTTTTGGATGCTTTTTCAGGTTATCACCAAATAAGAATGCACCCACCAGACGTCAAAGATGTCTCGTTCATCACCAGGGAGGGATGCTACTGCTATAAGATGATGCCCTTCGGGCTGAAAAATGCAGGAGCAACCTACCAGAAGATGATGGATCGGGTATTCAAGAAGCAAAGGGGACGGAACCTGGAGGTCTACGTGGATGACCTTATGATAAAAAGCAAGTGCGTGAGCTCCCACATCCAGGACCTCGAGGAGACCTTCGCCACCCTACGCAAGTACAAGATGCGCCTGAACCCCCTGAAGTGTGTGTTCGGGGCCAGCAAAGGGAAGTTCCTCGGGCACCTTCTCACCCCCTGGGGGGTAGAACCTAACCCGGACAAGGTTAGGGCTATAATGGAGCTGGGGTCGCCTCGGAGCGCCAAAGAGGTTCAGCGCTTGACCGGAAGACTCGCCGGGCTGAACAGGTTTCTATCCCGGGCAGGGGAAAAATGCTCTCCCTTCTTTAAGGCGCTAAGAGGCAATCAGAAGTTTGAATGGACGAGAGAATGCGAGGAAGCCTTTCAGGCCTTGAAGAGCCAACTCACCAAGGCTCCGCTACTACAAAGTCCCAAAGAAGGGGAGGTCCTACATTTATATCTCGGGGTCGGGGCGGAGGCCGTAAGCTCCGTCCTGGTTCGAGAGGAAGGAAAGAAGCAGCTACCAGTCTACTACGTAAGCAGGGTCCTGAGGGAAGCGGAGCTCAGGTACCCAATTTTAGAAAAGTTGGCCTTTGCCCTGGTCATCGCAGCCAGGAAGCTCAGGCCATATTTCCAGGCCCATTCGATCCAAGTAGTGACGGACCATCCACTCCGCCAGATCTTCGAAGGAGTGGAGCACTCAGGAAGACTCGCAAAATGGTCAATCGAGCTAAGTGAATTCAACATTACCTTTGTCCCTCGATTATCTATGAAGGCGCAGGTGGTGGCTGATTTCATGACAGATTTCGTGGCCGAGATGAAAGAAGACGGAGCCCCTCGTCACATCCCGTGGAAGCTACTGGTGGACGGGGCTTCGGGCAAGAACTCCCTCGGAGGAGGGGTGGTGCTGGAGAGTCCCCACGGAGTGAAGATAGAACAGACGCTAGTGATACACTTCCCAATCACCAACAACCAGGCGGAGTATGAGGCTGTGATCGCCGGCCTGCGGTTGGCCCGGGAGCTCGGGGTCCATGACGTGGAGGTACTCACGGATTCCATGATAATAGCTTCTCAGATAAGGGGAGAGTTCGAAACAAGGGAGCCTGTGCTCATGAAGTATTTGGCAAAAGTCAAAGGTCTCGTGGGGACGTTCAAAACTTTCTCCATCCAGCATGTCCCACGAGAAGAGAGCACTCCGGCAGATCGGTTGGCAAAATCTGGTCCTCGAGCCGGAGGAACCCTGACGGACCTATTCCGTCCTTCGATTGAAGAAGGAGAGCTCATGGAAGTAGAACAACGGCCCTCCTGGAAGGATCCCTTCGTCACCTTCCTTGCAACGGGAAAATTTCCAAAAGAAGTTCCGGACCAGAGGCGCTTCCGGTATAAGTCTGCCTACTATGTGCTCCATGAGGGTGACTTGTATCGGAAGACCCTCTCGGGCCTCCTGGCCCGATGCATCTCGGAGGAAGAGGTCCCAAGGATCTTGGAGGAAGTCCACTCCGGCGAATGCGGCAGCCACTCGGGGAGCAGGATGTTGGAGGCAAGAGTCGTGAGGCAGGGGTACTTCTGGCCAACCCTAAGCAAAGACGCGGCAGCCTTTGCAAAGAGATGCCAGAAGTGTCAAATGTTCGCCCCGCTTCAGCTCGTGCCAGCCCAGAGGCTGAAGAGTATCACGGCGCCCTGGCCATTCGCCATATGGGGAATGGATCTGGTAGGACCCTTCCCCCAGGCTAGCGGGCAGAGGAGATTTCTCCTAGTCATGATTGACTACTTCACAAAGTGGCTGGAGGTCAAGGCGTTGGCTAAGGTCACCTCCCAGGTAATCCGCAACTTCGTATGGGGGGAGATCATTTGTCGACATGGGCTTCCGCAGGCCATAGTCACGGATAATGGACCGCAGTTCGCAAGCGAGGAATTCATCAGCTTCTGTGGCCAGCTGGGGATAGACCTTAGGTTTGCGTCCGTCCACCATCCCAGGAGCAACGGGCAGGTAGAGGCGGCGAACAAAGTCATCGTGAACTTGCTCAAGAAAAAGGTGGAAAATCTCAAAGGCAATTGGGTGGAACAGCTCCCCTCGGTCCTATGGGCTTTAAGAACCACCCCCAACACCGCCACGGGGGAGACCCCTTTCAAGCTCTCTTACGGCTGCGAGGCGGTCATCCCCATAGAGTTCGAGATTACAACACCACGGGTAAAGGTCGCCGCAAAGGGAGAGGAAGATTGGAGAGCCGAGAACGAGGAAGAGTTACGGCTCTCCCTCGACCTCATCGAAGAAGCCCGGGACCGAGCAGCCATCCATCAAGAAGAGGTCAAGCGGCGGATGGCCAAGTATTTCGATAAACACGTCAGGATCAAGCAGTTCGAGAAGGGAGATCTGGTACTCAAGAAGGTCGACGCAGCCGGGAGGTCCGCCGCGGTGGGAAAGCTTAATCCTAACTGGGAAGGCCCCTATATTGTGGAAGAAGCACTGAAATCTGGGGGGTATCGCCTTCAGAATGTGGAGGGCCAACCCCTCAGCCACACATGGAGTGGCGACGACCTTAAACGCTTTTATCCTTAGTACCATGTAATAATGATACTCTTTTCGAATGAAAGCATTTTGTCTAAACTATGTGTATGAAAATAATGCTACAGCTCGCAGGAGAGACCCTGGATGTTCCAGAGGTTGGCCCCGAGCAGACCCGCTGTCCAGGCTCTCATCTAGCTGGCAGGTCCGAAGGCTCACTCGGTGGCAGGTTCTATGTTCCAGAGGTTGGCCCCGAGCAGACCCGCTGTCCAGGCTCTCATCTAGCTGGCAGGTCCGAAGGCTCACTCGGTGGCAGGTTCTATGTTCCAGAGGTTGGCCCCGAGCAGACCCGCTGTCCAGGCTCTCATCTAGCTGGCAGGTCCGAAGGCTCACTCGGTGGCAGGTTCTATGTTCCAGAGGTTGGCCCCGAGCAGACCCGCTGTCCAGGCTCTCATCTAGCTGGCAGGTCCGAAGGCTCACTCGGTGGCAGGTTCTATGTTCCAGAGGTTGGCCCCGAGCAGACCCGCTGTCCAGGCTCTCATCTAGCTGGCAGGTCCGAAGGCTCACTCGGTGGCAGGTTCTATGTTCCAGAGGTTGGCCCCGAGCAGACCCGCTGTCCAGGCTCTCATCTAGCTGGCAGGTCCGAAGGCTCACTCGGTGGCAGGTTCTATGTTCCAGAGGTTGGCCCCGAGCAGACCCGCTGTCCAGGCTCTCATCTAGCTGGCAGGTCCGAAGGCTCACTCGGTGGCAGGTTCTATGTTCCAGAGGTTGGCCCCGAGCAGACCCGCTGTCCAGGCTCTCATCTAGCTGGCAGGTCCGAAGGCTCACTCGGTGGCAGGTTCTATGTTCCAGAGGTTGGCCCCGAGCAGACCCGCTGTCCAGGCTCTCATCTAGCTGGCAGGTCCGAAGGCTCACTCGGTGGCAGGTTCTATGTTCCAGAGGTTGGCCCCGAGCAGACCCGCTGTCCAGGCTCTCATCTAGCTGGCAGGTCCGAAGGCTCACTCGGTGGCAGGTTCTATGTTCCAGAGGTTGGCCCCGAGCAGACCCGCTGTCCAGGCTCTCATCTAGCTGGCAGGTCCGAAGGCTCACTCGGTGGCAGGTTCTATGTTCCAGAGGTTGGCCCCGAGCAGACCCGCTGTCCAGGCTCTCATCTAGCTGGCAGGTCCGAAGGCTCACTCGGTGGCAGGTTCTATGTTCCAGAGGTTGGCCCCGAGCAGACCCGCTGTCCAGGCTCTCATCTAGCTGGCAGGTCCGAAGGCTCACTCGGTGGCAGGTTCTATGTTCCAGAGGTTGGCCCCGAGCAGACCCGCTGTCCAGGCTCTCATCTAGCTGGCAGGTCCGAAGGCTCACTCGGTGGCAGGTTCTATGTTCCAGAGGTTGGCCCCGAGCAGACCCGCTGTCCAGGCTCTCATCTAGCTGGCAGGTCCGAAGGCTCACTCGGTGGCAGGTTCTATGTTCCAGAGGTTGGCCCCGAGCAGACCCGCTGTCCAGGCTCTCATCTAGCTGGCAGGTCCGAAGGCTCACTCGGTGGCAGGTTCTATGTTCCAGAGGTTGGCCCCGAGCAGACCCGCTGTCCAGGCTCTCATCTAGCTGGCAGGTCCGAAGGCTCACTCGGTGGCAGGTTCTATGTTCCAGAGGTTGGCCCCGAGCAGACCCGCTGTCCAGGCTCTCATCTAGCTGGCAGGTCCGAAGGCTCACTCGGTGGCAGGTTCTATGTTCCAGAGGTTGGCCCCGAGCAGACCCGCTGTCCGGGCTCTCATCCAGCTGGCAGGATGGAGGGTCCACTTGGTAGCAGGATCCAAATTCTCTAAGGTGGATCCAGGAGCATTCGCAGGGGCCACCCAAGCGAATGATAATCCTACCTCTCTTCCTGACTGCCCGGGCGAAATCCCCGTCCGAGCGAATGGTGAGGGTACGCGAGTGTTTCGGGTAGCGGGAAGTCGAAGAGGGGCAACACACCTAAGTCATCTTCGAACACTCGCTGGGTGGCCGGGGCGGTTACTCTACGACCTAACGTCCTGGTAAGCCTAGCGAGACGTCACAGCGAATTATAATAAAATTTGAGATAACATAAAAATTGAGATTATGTAGAAATTGAGATAGCATAAAAATTGTAAACCATAGATATATCTTTTGGGGGCATTCGCCCAATTCATGGGTACATCAGAAAAAAGAAAAGGTAAAAACAGGAAAAAAAAAGGGGGGGGGGGGGGAATACAGAGGGCCCCCCTCAAGGGTCACCAGACTCCTCCGAAGAATCTTCGCTCTCATCCTGGTCGGGAGCGTCTTCTCGCGGCGCGACGCCATCGTCCTCCGGGAAAGGAATCGGAATGTAAAGCTCCGGGACTACTTGGCGAGTGGTGAGGCATTCGGCCTCCGGCTTCAAATACCCAGCCCGCCGCAGCACCTGCAACGAATGCTTGACGGCGCGTTGCGCATTCTCCTGAAGCAGTTGCTCCAGCTCGTGATGGGGGTAAAAGTGCCCCCCATCACCCGGGGCGAGTGTTGTCGTTCCAGCTTCTCGCAGTAGCTGGGTCTCGGCCTGGGCGAGACGGACTTTCTCCTCGAGGTCGGCCACCCGCGCGCGGAGCATCCCAGCACTTGTAGCATCCTGAAAAAAATAAAGTTATCATGGTGAGGAGTATGGGACGGTTAGTGATAACCATTCACGGGAGTGAAAGTAAATGTACCTCTACAACCGGGCGGCTGGCGAGAAGAGCTTCCGCGGTCTTTAGTTTTTCCCTGAGATCGCTCGCCTCCTGGGACAGAAGAGCCCTGGTCTCCTCGACCTTGGCCAGGTTCCGCGAGACCTCAAGGCTTCGTCGAGAGGACATATGCGAGAGCTCGAGAGCGCGCAGCATAGCCCGGGCGGCTTCGTGGGCGAGAACCTGAGTCTTCTCCAAATCGAAGACCTCGGCGTCCTCCCGGCCGTAAAGAGCATACGCCAGGGCATAGGCCTCGCCGCTGGCAATGTTGGTCTCCACCCAAGAGGGATGGAGAGTGGATAGCGAAACCCGGTTCGCGTTCCTGTCCCACTTCAGCAAAGGAGCCCCGGAAGGATCCACGTACCTCTCGCCGTTCGCAAAGTTACGATGGTCCCGGGGCAACGGAGGTGGCGGCAGCGCCAATTTGTCCGGAGGAGCATTCGCGCCAGGCGCGTCGGCCCCCAGGGTTGAGGGTGGAGCACCCGCCCCAGAGGATTCGTCCAGAACCCCCTTGCCCTTCGCCGCGGGAGGACAGGGCGACTTCGAGGGAGGAGGGGAAGAAGCCTTCGCCGACTTTCGCTTCCGGCTACTAGGTTTGGAGGAGGACGGCTCCTCCCGGCAAGCATCCGCGGCGGCTTGCGCGAGAGGTAGGCAAAACCCAGGAGGGCGAGGCGGATGAACGGGAAGATTACGCACACCTGCGTGATGTTGCGAGTGGTTTAGGCGAATGGAGTAAGAATCACAACCAAAATGAATTCAAAAGTCTTGGAATCTTACCCTCGCCCTGCGGAATGAACGGGAGCGTGTTGACGTTTCGCCGGAGATAGACGAGGTCCATCCCGTACTGAAGAATGTATTGATGGAGTTTCGCCTCATGCCCCCCTAGGGTCGGGGGGCGGAAGGTCGACTCCTCCTCCTGCACCGGGGCGAGAAGGGTGTTACCTAGGCTCCCGCTGACGAAGATGAAGCGGCGAACCCATTCGTGGTTCTTGTTCGGGAGCCCGTAGTGTTTGAGAGGGCTTAAACCCGAGAAGAAGGAGATGCCGCCGGAGCAGCGGAAGGTGTAGAGTTTGCGGAAGACAGGCAGCGAGAACTCGATCCCTTCTTCTCGCAAGTAGCTCGCGTACCCGACCAGCATGGCTATGGAGTTGGGGTTGAGCTGGGCGGGCACGACCCCATAGTACCTGAAAGTCTGGCGCAACTCCGGCCAGATGGGGAGGCGAAAGCCCACCTCGAAGTGCTCTAGCGGGATTGCGAGAGCACAAGGCGAGATGGAGTTCAGGCGCTCCTCAGGCCTGGGCTTTCGCCCCTCGAACCCCCCGGGGACGTAGTCAGCGACCGCCGTCAAGTAGGCCTCTTCGGAGAGGTCGCAGGAATCGAACACGTGATTGACGAATGCGCTGGCGCACTTGCCCCTTCCTTCGGCATCGGCACCCATCTCGCAAATGAGGGAAAGGAAAGGAGCAGCAAAGGAGGGAGAGGTGCGAATGCTGGGGGCAAAGAAAGAGATGGAGCGAATGGTGATGTATTTATTACGGTAGTTGGAGGGCCTATTTATAGAGGCATTAAATGGCGTTTGGGCTTTCGAGGCAACGGGGGGTGCGGGTAGCAATCTGCGGCAGTCCGGCGCCTCGAAACCCGGTCCAAGTCTCTCTCGCCCATTAATAGCGAGTGACCTATAACTATTCGTTCATCGGCTTTGCGAAAATGATCAGGTAAGCATTCGCAAGGCATATCATCCGGCAGTACCAAGGCAGGTTATGAAAGAAGCAAAAATGGTCAGGTAAAAGCATTCGCAAAGCATATCATTCGGCGACAATCAGACAGGCTGAGGAAAGTAAATAGCGATAAATAGAGCATTCTCAGAATCATAATATACAAAGTTATTACAGACAAATATTAATGTTCGACACTCGCGGCGAGGCGGGTGGGAAAAGAAAGAGGTTATGGCGTCTGGGTCAGTATTCCACCCAAACCCATCGACCTCGCTTTCGCGACCCTGCTTCTGGGGGCATTCGCTGACGGTAGTATGTCATCATGTTGGTGATCTCGTGGGAAGCCAGTTGGAGCTGGTCCCGGGCTCTCGCCGCGTGCCTTTCAGGCGACAGCTCCCCACCTTCGCCCCCCAGTCGCTCCACTGTCGCGAGAAGCCGCGAGTAGTCCCTCCGGAGTTCCTTCAGCTCGCGCTTGATCTCCAGCTTCTCCTCATCCACCTGGCCGGCAGCATTTCGCTGAAGATATATAAGCTTCCCAAAGATCTCCGTGATTCGCTCCTTCAGGGTCACGTGGTCAGATGAGTCACCCAAGAAGTCGGCGAGATCACCTGGGGAGGGAAGGGGCGAGAGCACCCCGTCTTCCCCCTCATAGTAGGACTCAGGGGGGGAGACCTCCCGATACCCTGCGAGATTATAAAAGGATCAATACGATGAAGTTAGCAAATGCGGCAAGGACAAGATAGAGGCCTCACCTGGGGCAGGTACCCTGTGGCCTGAGGGGCGAGAAGTATGGGGGTGTACTTCGGGCAAACCGGCGAAAGGGGGGAAAACCTTCCCTTTTCCGGGGCGGAAAGGCGGGGGAGGAGGAGCCTGATCATCCGCCGGAGGATTCGCGTTATCTTCAGCACGGAGGTGCTGACCCGGCTCCCGCTCGGGGTAGACCCTCCGTTCATTCGCTGTAACAGAAGGGTTCCGCTGGGTTGGGGAAGGTGGAAGAATATTGTCCCGTAGCGAGACGTCTGGGTTGAGGGCTGCAAAAAGTTGAGGGTCAGAAACAAGCCGTCTCAAAGGTAAATCGGAAGGGTTCCAAAACTCACTGGACTGAAGTACGGTCTCGCCCGGAGGAGGGAGATGAGCCAGGTCCGGGTTAGGGGGAGGAACCAGGTCCAGATCTGGAGGAGGCCCCTCAGACTCGGGGGGTGGCGCCGCGACACTATTCAAGACGACCGCGTGGCCGTCCTCTGGCACCGAGGTCCCCTGCGAGTGGTCAAAACAACTTTGGAGTAAGGGTCCGAACTAAAAGGTAAGGTGGGAGGAATTCCCATACCTGGGTCCCGAGGTCAACAGGAGTACGCGCCGGAGATTCGGACACGGCCTCGCCTTTCTGACGATTCAACCGAATCGTCTTGGCTCGCCGCGAGACGTACGGGACGCTTGGGTCTCGCTTGGATGTCAGCCAGGGAGCGAATCTGGCAGTTTTCGGGGCGGTTGCAACCTGGGCCGCGGCCAGGCGCTCGATCATCTCTTGCGAAAGGGGTTTCGCGGAAGGCTTATGAGAAGACATTGGAAGTGGCAAAAGGTCAAGAGAGAGAAGAAATCCTGAGCCGAAATGGGTAAGTGGTCCAGAAAGAACCGGACACGGGATGTATATATATATAGGATAACGGTGGGACCCACGGAATCTTGCGGGGCCCACTCAACAAGCACTCACCAAATAAGGGATTGGACTGTTCTTTCCGAGTGGGCGAGCCACTCGCAAAGAGCGGGGATTGTGTACAACCCGTATTTGGCGAGTGGGTCCCTCGAGTCAGTTGATGGGACAGGGGTCATCCAGACCATTCGCCCGTACCAAGATAGGAAAAAGGATCTCCAGATTAGTGGGGGTAGGCTGCAGGCGAGAGGGAGCCTGACGAGTGGTGCCTCCACGGACCATTCGCTCAGGGGCTTGAGCATTCGCCAGTCAAGCGGGAACCTGACGAGTGGTGCCTCCACGGACCATTCGCTCAGGGGCTTGAGCATTCGCCCAGTCAAGCGGGAACTCGGCGAGTGGTTCCCTCACGGACCACTCGCCCAGAAGGCAGTGAGGAGGAAATGACCATAATACCCCTTGTGGTCTGCATATAGCCCTTCAGAACAGCGGAGTTAGGCTATTCGTAGACCAATTTGGGGTGCGTTTAGTAAAATTAAAAGGCGGATTCATGCTATTTGCAGACCAGCCTAAGAAAAACTATAAATAGACCCTTAAGGGCACCTTGGAGGAGATCCGATTTTTAGAGCATCCTCTCCTCTAGGCTAGTTTTGGTTGGCAGCCAGTGCCCTCCAAGGTGCCCGGTTGAGCTTTGGTTTGGGAGGGGAAGCTCTCTAAGATCTTCCGGGTGTGTGGCGGGACCTCCTCGCTTCAGCCTTGGGTCTATTCCGTTTCCAGCATCCACCGTCGAGAGAGTCTAGTGAGGGAGAAATAAGCATCGGCTACACCCCCAGTGGGTCCGAACTCAAGAGACCAGTTGCTGGTTTCAACAATAGGCTGTCACGCCCTTGGTCACGCCCGTGACCTTGGGCGTGTACTTGACAATTCTGCTCAAAATGCCCAGAAAACCTGAAAAACACAGAAAAGACTTAAGTTAGTTTATAAAATTAAAAGGGAACATATTAAATAAGAAAATACATATAAATTGAATAAATTCATATTAAAACTATATTAAAATTATACTAAAAGATGAGTACAAAAGCGTACTCATCAAACACCCCCATACTTGAGTTTTTGCTATTCCAGAGCAAAAGAGTGAGGAAAGAATTACAAGACATCGATATTATTTTTTAATTAACTAAAATTTCATTAAACCAAGAGTAAGTTAAAAGTAAATTCTAGGAATTCAAGAATTAAGTCATAAGTTATGTTGATAATTTAAAAAGAGAAATTTGTTTAGCTAACTACTTCTCAAGATAACTATTTAGCATCCGAAATTATAGAAATTTTCAAACAAAATTAGATTGAAATTATAGACACTCTAACATAAAAGAATCTTAAGGAAAAGGCACCTACCAAAATATTGCTCTCTTAATAATTTAGTTTAGGACTAGAAACAATGAAATTGGCTAGAGATGGGTTTAAACGGAATGGCAAAATGAAGACAAAGGATATGAAGAGGTTTTTGATTGGGGTGATGGATTTTGTCCTCTCAACCCCTATTTTTAGTATATGTAATACCAGAGAAGGATAGACTATTATCCTATCATTTCCACGACATATACACATTTTTCTCTCTTCATTTTTATTTTTGGGTTGTATATGTTTACCAGAGAATAAAGAACTAACATCTCCTTATTCCCATGACATATGATCTAACAATAGGGGAAAAGAAAAAATACATATGTTTACCAAGGGTAAAGAAATACTTCTAGTTTATAAATTAAACTATTTTGAGAGCAACTTTTTAGTGGAATGAAATTTCCTAAGATCTTAAAGTTAATAACGAATATAATAAAAAAATCTAGAGATGTTTAGCCAATTTACCACAAAGTGAAGCTATTTAAAATTAAAAGGAGAAGTAGTGCTAAATAGATTCTCTAATCAAATTAAAAAACATAAAATATTTCTTAAAACCAAATTACTTCAAATTTAAATTTAACAAATTCTGATAAAACAAAATATTAGCTAAATAAAAAATGTAAGAATACTTATAATCAAACCTCAAACTAAATTTATAGAAAAATAAAAACAACAAGGCTAGGCGTATTTATTATTATTTTTTATAAGTATAATTTCTTGGACTTCCCGAGGGCTACCCGGTGAAGGGTTCGCAAGGTACTAGGAGCTGTGATGGGAGTTCAAGCCCAAAGCGCCCTTTCCAAGAAATTAGATTTTTATAATTTTTATATTTTTTTTCTTTTTCAAATATAAATACTATGAATTCTAAGCTACACCCCCATACTTAAAATTAAACATTGTCCCCAATGTTTAAAACTAAGTATGAAGAACACTTGAAAAATAAACTTTTAAAAGAAAAATGCATAAAATTTAAAGATAAGCAAGGGGTGCCTCCCAAGAGCGCTTTCTTTTTCCCGTCTTTAAGCTAGATGGTTAGTGTTAGGAAAAAGGAAATGGAAAAGAGGAGTGGACAGGCAACTCCCCTAATTCATGTTGCGGTGAGTATGTCGTCATCCGTTGCCCGGCGACTCCTCCGTTTATCTTGTGATTCTCCTCTTGTCCTTGAATTTGAATATATAAATCCAAATCACCTATACATACCAGAGGTGATTTGGAAAAATAAAGATGAGCGGCATATGAATCATTGATTATTTGGGGTGTCAACGACTCATCCTTAACCTGAAAATTATTAGAATAAAGAGAATCAGAAATAAACGAGCCAGAAAATTTTTCGCAAGGAGGAGGTGCTTGCGAAAATATATGATTTAGCTCCGGTTATTCCTTTTCCAAAATAAAATTTTCTTTTGAAAAATCTAGTGCGTTACCCAGCGGAATAAAATTTTCAGACACAAAATTTTCATCAATTTTTGGTTTGATAGAAGAAATTCGCGAATATTCATGACAAAGGAAATAAAATCTGGGTGAAGTAGGGGAAGAAACTTGTTCTTCTTCTATTTCATCCGGGGTGCCCATAACTTTAAGAAATTCTTGGTAAAGTAATTTTTTTTCATCTTTGGTAAAAGAAGTTATGGGATTACATGAAACCACATGTTCCTCCATAACTAAATTATCCAAAGATGGAGAAAAAATACCAGAAGAAATAAAATTTTCCTCTAAATTTGGGGGGGGGGGGTATCTATTTGAATCGACGGACATCCCCCAAAATTAGAGAACGAAGCTTGCGGCGCAAAAGAATATGAACAAGAATTCGGATCGAAAGATTTATCTTCAACGCTCGGAAAGCTATCCGGGTGACCTTGCCACCAAGAATAATCTACTTCGGGGCTAGAAGAAAAATTATTAGAAGCCGAAAAGTTATTCTCGTGAAAATTAGAAAAAGCACTAGACGAAATAATATTTTCCTCTAAATTTTGGGGGGAAGTATCTATTTGGATCTGCGGAATTTCTCCAAAATTAGAGAACGAAAATTGCGGTGTACAAGAAGAAAAAAAAATTCGGATCTAAAGATCTATCTTTATTGCTCCGAGAACTATCCAGGTGAGTTTGCCACGAGGAATAATCTACTTCGGAGCTAGAAGAACAATTATTAAATGCCGAAAATTATTCTCATTAAAATTAGAAAAATTATTTTCATCAAAGTTTGAAAAATTATTTTCATTAAAAGATGAAAAATTATGATCGTAATTATTATCAAAATTATTTGCATAATATTGAGGAAAATTATTTTCATAATAATTATTTTGATAATAAGAATGTAAATAACATTCCTCACTTTGATGAGGTGCACCACAATAATGACAACTAAATTGGCGTTCTCGTGCGGCTTGTAAGAGATAAAGTTGGTTTCGAAGCTCGGCAACCTTAACGGCCAATTCAGATTCTTTCATAATAAAAACAAAAAAAGGAAACAACTTTCACTTAAATGAATGGAATTTTAAGAATATTTTTATTATATATATATTTTTTTCAAAAAGCGGATTAAATTAGTCCCGGACTTCCCAAGGTCAACCCGGTGAAGGGCTCGCAAGGTACTAGAGGCTATGATGGGAATTCAAGCCCAAAGCGTCCTTTCCGAGAATTTAGATTTCGCTTTTTAAGATTTTTTTAATAAAAAAAAATTAAAGAGAAGGGGGAGAAGAAAGAGAACGATAAAATTAATAAATTTTTCTTTTTTCGAAATATCAACCGTGTCCACGACAACGGCGCCAAAAACTTTATGGGACAAAACTATGCTTGCAAACGACAACGGCAAGTGTACCGTATCGATTGTAGTATAGGTTATTAGAAACCAAGGTAGTATTAGATTCGAGGCGGTTGAGTACTCTTAATTCAAGAAAATCTTTATTATTCTATCAATTAAAACTTTGGGTTGATTTTGCAAAAAGAAAATAAAAATATGATTAAAACGATGAGTAAAAAGACAAGCACTCGATCTTGAATCACCATGGAAAATAAATATAAAAAGAACAACTTCTAATTCTCTTAAGAAATTACTTGACCGTGGAGGTTCCCGATTTATGAACATACCTCTCTCGAGGATACGCTCAACTGAGTTTAGGTTGATCAATCGAACTCTCATTCTAGAATCGAAACCCCTAAAACTCGCCTTATCGAAGTGAACCCCGCTATTGGATATGACTCCAATCCGGGAGATTTATATCGTCCTCTCTCGAGGAGTGCATTCAAATCTCTTTATCCTTGAAATGATCGATTCGAATTCAAAACCTCTCGGTTATTAGGCTACGAAAACAGGAATGAGAATTATATCGAAAATATAATCTCAATTCAATAAAATTCAAGGATAAATCTTAGGCATTCTAAGGAAGAGAAAGAGAGGCTAAAGATTAAATCATGAATTATATTTTCCTTGGATCATCTTGACCGAGTGCTAATAGAATTTTAGCTACTCATGGAGATGGAGGAATCGAAGAAAATAAAAGGATACATGGAAGAAAGCAGAAGAGAAATGAGAGAATAAGAAGAACTATTTTATTAATTGCAAAAGAAAGTTACAACTAGGAATTGAAAGCTACAACTATTTAATTGAAAATATAAATTGCAAGAGGAAGGATTACAAGACTACTAAAAAATAAAAATAAAGACATGAAATGAAAATGGCTAATCCTAAAATTCGTCT
Organism: Dactylorhiza incarnata; assembly: GCA_033032865.1. Taxonomy (NCBI): domain Eukaryota; kingdom Viridiplantae; phylum Streptophyta; class Magnoliopsida; order Asparagales; family Orchidaceae; genus Dactylorhiza; species Dactylorhiza incarnata. The sequence continues at coordinate 3,271,116 of JAWHQI010000079.1, read as the reverse complement.
CCAAAATTCCTCCCAAACATGTGGTGAAGTTGGCTTTAAATAGGCAGAAATTTGGTGTTACACACCCTTGGTCACGCCCGTGACCAAGGGGCGTGTAGGGGGCGTGATCGGTGCTGGCGGAGAGGGCGCGTTCTGGCTTCAATGCAGGCGTTTCGGACGCGTCACGCCCTAGGTCACGCCCGTGACCTGGCGTGACCTGGGGCGTGTAATCTTTAAATGTGCTGCAGGCGGGAAATCTTTGGCGGGAAGGCGCGCGGGGCGAGTCACGCCCGTGACTGGATGTCACGCCCAATGGTCACGCCCGTGACCTGGGGCGTGTAACTTTAAATGACGTGGCAGGCGTGCTGGCAGCTGGTGGCGTGGTCTCGACTGTGACTTGGATGTCACGCCCTTGGTCACGCCCGTGACCTGGGGCATGTACTTGAACATTCGTCGAACTCTCGCCTGTTCGTCGATTTCCTGAATTTTCGTCGAACGCAGCAGCCAGGGTCACGCCCTTAGTCACGCCCGTGACCTGGGGCGTGTACTTGGCGAATTCTTCACGGAATGAGCCCGAAGTGGCGGCAGTAGGTCTGGAATACATCATAGGCTGTCACGCCCTTGGTCACGCCCGTGACCTTGGGCGTGTACTTGACAATTCTGCTCAAAATGCCCAGAAATCCTGAAAAACACAGAAAAGACTTAAGTTAGTTTATAAAATTAAAAGGGAACATATTAAATAAGAAAATACATATAAATTGAATAAATTCATATTAAAACTATATTAAAATTATACTAAAAGATGAGTACAAAACGTACTCATCAAGTCTAATTGTGTTGAATATGCCTATATTGACCCAAGGTTGACTTTGGTCAATTTGATCTATTTGGTTAACCAATTGCTGGGGTTCTTGTTCAAGTGAGTCTCTATTAAGGTAAGGAACATAGTGGTGAGGTCAATTAGTGTTTGTGAGTTCAATTTAGCTAATTTGACCTAAGTTGTCTTGTGCTCACTTGTGAGCACTATGTGAGTTCACCCTAACTTAGTGAACTCTAAGGTCATCTCCTTGCCCCCACTCATCCTTCTCTCCTCATGATATGCCATAAAACCTCCATGCGGTCTAGTAGGAATAGGGATGTTACAAGTCCCAATGAAAAAATAACAATTTCTTCCTCGAAATTTAAGTTTGGGTTTATGGGATTCTATGCAAGATGAGAATAAGGAATGCAGAATCAGGTTTAGGTTGTACCTGAGGGGAATAGTCCCATAGACTGGTGTTGCATGAGGTCCCTTGGTTCCCATGTTTGCTCCTCTCGTCCATGATTGGACCATAACACCTTGACGAGGGGAACCTTCTTCCTGTACAGAACTCAGACGACCGTATAATCGATACGGATGGGCTCCAAACGGACTGATCTATCAGATGCTATCAGGCCTACTGTAGTCGTAACATGATGCTCTAGCCGAAGTAGGGCTCTTTGAAGTGAAGAGACGTAAAAGACGTCGTGTAGGTTCGCCAACTCCTGTGGCAGCTCCAGCTTATAAGACAATGGGCCGATCCGCTCTAGGATCATATAATGCCCTATAAATTGAGGGATGAGATTCTTCTGTCCTCGCACCCGCGAGACACCATGCACCAGCCTTATCTTCAAGAAAACTCTATCTCCTACTTGGAACTCCACCTTCCGATGCCTCGCATCATAATACTTTGCCTGCCGGCTCTGAGCCTCTAGCATCTAGTCACGTATCATCCATACTAAAGCATCCATATCATTTATATACTCTGATCCAAGTGCCCTTGGATCCTCATCTTGGACCCAAGACAACGATGTCCGACACTTCCTCCCATAAAGAGCCTCATACAGTGCCATCCCATTGCTCGCCTGGTGGATGTTATTGTAAGAAAACTCTATCAGTGGTAACAGTCTCTCCCAGGGTTTCCCTGTATCCAAAATGCACAAACGCATCAAGTCCTCCATCGTCCTGTTGGTGCGCTCTGTCTGGCCGTCGGTCTATGGATGGAAAGCAGTGTTGAAGGTGAGTCGAGACCCTAGGTAAGCCTACACTGCCCTCCACTCCTTCGAAGTGAAGCGACCATCTCTATCTGAAACAATCGTCCTGGGCACGTCGTGGTACCTGACGAACTACTCCACAAATAATATCACCAATACAGCGACTGGAGCATCCATCCAGACTGGAATGAATCTGGCCACTTTGGTCAACCTGTCCACTATGACCCAGATGGAATCATGCTCGGAGTGGGACTGCGGTAGCCTGTGCACAAAATCCATGGCTATGTCCTCAAACTTCCACTCTGGGACTGGTAGCGGCTGTAACAGAGCTCCAAGGCTCTTGCACTCAGCCTTCACCCACTGGCAGGTCTCGTAGTGTGTCACCCAAGCTATGATCTTCCTCTTCATCCCAGGAAGGTACATAGTCTTCCGTAGGTCCGTTGTCATCTTGGTGATCCCGGGATGCACCGAATACCGGGTGCAGTGTGCCTCCCTGAGTATGTCCTCCCAGATCCCACCTCCTGTGGGTATTTATACATGACCCAGAAAATGAACGAGGTCATCCTGTATCGAGTAATATCCTAGGTTTCCCATTCTAGGGCTCTGAATACCGCCTCCAATGCTGCATCCTGTCCCTACCGTGTCTTAATGCGGTCTCAAATGTCACAGGTAATGCTCAAGGCGGCTAGGTACTCCTCATAGACCTCAGGCTCGGCCCTGGATACCAATGTGATCTCTATGTCCTTTAGTGTGAAAGTGCACAGTGTGCCTCTGAGAATCCTCTAGAGGGGGGGGGGGGGGGTGAATAGAGATTTAAATTTATTTCTATCCTAAGTGTGAAAACAATAAACTTAACTAAGGATTTATGCTCAACAAGAACACAGGCAGAGTAACTATGGTGCAGAAAATAAAGTGCAGAATTGAAAGAACTTGGGACAGGACAGAAAATTAGCAACCAGAAGACACATAGAATTTTTTATAGAGGTTCCCCAAAATGTGGGTATACCCCTCTTCTACCACCTGGTAGGGATGTACCACTGTGCCTGAGTCTTTTGGTAAGGAGACACTTAGAACCACTGATCTTTTGACAAGGAGATCATGAACCACCAGATCTTTTGATAAGGAGATCTTGAACCACCAGATCTTTTGATAAGGAGATCTTGAACCACTGAATCCTTTGAAGAGGGATTAACAAAACTCTTTACAGAAGGGAAAGAAGGAGAAGGAAGAAAGTTGTAGGAATTTTGTTCTCAGAATTCTTGAGAAGACTGTATGAAGAACAGTCTATTAGATGTTCCACAGGATCTGCTCTTGATTAACCCCTGCTTTAGATAGTGATGAATTGCAGGTGCTATGTATATCAGATCCTTTCTACTTCTGCTGATTGAGATCTGGCTGCTAAGAGATTGTGATGAAGAGCAGCTTTCAGATCCTCTGTTCTATTAGATGAAGAACAACGTAGTTTTCTTTTCTTTTCTCTTTTTTGTGTTAGGGTTCCTGAGAGAGAGGAAGAAGAGGAGGTAGCCCTAGCAAGAAGGAAGACAGCTGGTTGTGATTAATGCCTTGTTTGTTTCTGTCTTCTCTTCTCCTTTTATTCTCTCTATTCAATTTCGAAAATCTTTCCCTTTCTGGTATGCCCTAAAAGGTAATCTGCCAATGACATTCTCTTTCTTTCCTTTTTAATTCTCGGCCCATCCACCTACAAGGAATATGGTCCCAAGAAACCTTTTGTCTCCTTCTTTAATGCTCCTTTCTATTTCAGGCAATTATTAAGCCGTTGGAGAACGGTCTTGAAGGATGTGGGCCATGAAAGAAGGATCAGAGACAGCTGAAAAGATATACTTTTACAGACTGTATTCGACGTAGCGTCGAATTCATTTCCTCTCTTATCGACGCAACTTCGAGTTCTTGTAGAAACAACTTCGATTTCATCTCTGCTCTGATTGAACTCTGCTAGTCGAAGTTGCGTCGACATCTTATCGACGCATACGTCGAATTGATCTATCTGGCTTTGATCTTCATCTTCTACGTCGAGATGAAGTCGACGTTGCGTCGACTTTAGATGGCTTCGACAGATATCCTCTTCTGCGTCGAGTTGAAGTAGAAGCTGCGTCGACTTCTCTAGTTACTTTGACAAGTCCTTGACCACTACGTCGATATCTATTCAATGTAACGCCGATTTGAGTTACTTCGATAGAAGGGTTGAACCACTTGGACTTCTAGTCAGAGCAGCGTCGATATGGACTCGACGTTGCGTCGAATTCTATTCGACGCAAATGTAAACTTAGACCAATCTTGCTTCCTTTGATTTGGTCCTGACACTCTATGTTGAGTGTGACATCCTAAGACATCTAATGACCAGATTACCCTCACTATACAATGGGTAATTCAAACCTAGTAGATAAAATCACTTTCATATAATTTGTTTAGTTAAATCACAGGGTTTTCCCAACATAGTGTCTTCACCAGCTCCATAGCCATCACTCAGGGCCCTGGTCCAGATGTGCCAGCTCTCCTGCTCAAGGAATCCTCCACCATGGTTGTCTTCCCCTGGTGATAGTGCATGGTGTAGTCATAATCGCATAGGAACTCTAGCCATCGCTGCTGTCGTAAGTTCAGGTCCTTTTGAGTATCTATATACTTGAGGTTCTTGTGATCCGAGAAGATCTCACAATGAACCCCATTAAGATAATGCCTCTAGATCTTCAAGGCGAAGATCACAACCCTGAGCTATAAATCATGTATAGGGTAGTTTTGTTCGTGCTTCTTCAGCTGCATCGATGCATAGGCTATGACATATTCATGCTGCATCAATACTGCACCCGTCCTCTGGATGGAAGGGCAAGGATTGGGGCTGAGGTGAGCCTGTCCTTCAGCTCCTAGAATGCTGCCTCACACTGTGTTGTCCAGGTAAATTTAGCATCCTTCTTCGTCAAAAATGTGAGCGGGAGGGCGACCTTCGAGAAACCATGTACAAACATGAGGTAATAACCCGCTTGTCTGAGAAAGCTACGGACATCTGATGCCAACTTCAGCTGTGGACATTCCCTATCTGCTTACACCTTGGCCGGGTCCACTGCCAACCCGGCTCCATTGATAATTTGCCCCAAGAATGCTACCTCCTGCAACCAGAACTGGAACTTCGAAAACTTGGCATACATCTGGTGCTCCCTTAGCTTCCCCAATACCAGTGTCAAGTGCTGGGTATGGTCTTCCCTGGTCCTGCAATAGATCAAGATGTCGTCGATGAAAATTATGACTAATATGCCCAAGTAGGCTTTGAAAACAGGGTTCATCAGACTCATGAATGCGGAGGGCGCATTCGTGAGCCCGAAAAGCATCACCGTGAACTCGTATAAGCCATAGCGCTAGCTAAACGCCGTCTTCGATATATCCTTCTCCTGGATCCTCAGCTGGTGATACCCTAACCTCAGATTGAGCTTGGAGAACCAGTTGGCTCCCTGAAGCTGATCAAACAATTCATCGATCCTCGATAGCGGATAAGTATTCCGCACCGTCAGCCGGTTCAGCTCCCGGTAGTCGATGCAGAGTCGAAGCAGCCTGTCCTTCTTTTTCACAAATAGCACCGGAGCTCCCCATGGTGACGAGCTCGGCCTACCAAATCCTGACTCCACTAGCTCCTAGAACTGCGTGCGGAACTCAACCAGCTCCTTGTGTGCCATCCGATATGGTGCCCAAGATAATGGCCTGGCTCCGGGCACTAGCTGAATCTGAAAGTCTACCTCTCGTCGTGGGGGTAGTCCGGGTAACTTTTCCAAAAATATGTTGGGAAAGTCCCGAACCACCAGAATGTTGACCATGGAGGCCTCCGCCAGTGCCATCCAAAAGTAGACCAGATACACCTTGTCTCCCTGATGATGGGCTTTGACAACATGAATAGAGGATAATAAAATACGGGAGACAGGTCTAATACCTTCTATTACCTCCTCAGAGTCTTCATGCCTTAGTACGATCTTCTTTGTCGGGCAGTTGATCCTAGCATGATTCCAGTGTAACCAATTCATGCCTAGGATTAAGTCAAGATCTGGCATCTTCAGGCATGTCGCCAGTACCTCAAATGGCTTTCCCCCGATCTCCACCACCATGTTGCACTTGGCGCACATCTCTATCTCTGACCCATCTGGTAGTCACACCTTCCTGTGGATGTCTTCAAAGTGCTGAACTTGGTCCAAATCATCTACGAACTCCTCTGAGACGAACGAGTGTGAGGCACCCGTGTCGAATAAGGTGTGTGCAAGTTTGCCAAAGACAAACACTATATGGTTTTGTTGTTCGTGCTATAAATTTCAATAAACTATTGTTTTGTAAGGTACTATATAATTGTAAAGTAAGAATTAAAGTATCTGTGATGCCCTCCTCGGGGTTCCTCTCCCGAGCTAAGTCCAGAGCATACACCTGCTCCGGCCTTGGGCCTCTACCGTGATGTTTCAAACCCCCACCTTGTCCTCTGCCTCGGCCCTGATGTGCTGGTGCTGGAGGGGCTGGTGGAGGGAGACGAGGAGGAGGTGTACGGAATAGCTGGGGGCAATTGGCTCTGATGTGCCCTGGCTGGTGGTATCCAAAGCATATTACTGGGAGGAATCCTCTATCATCGTGCCTCGGTGGATCCTGAATCTGCACTGGTGGAGGGACTGGCACTGCAAGAGGCTGCTGCTCTAGCCAGAAGTTAGGACGAGGGTGTCCTCAGCTTCTCCTATGCCTCATAATCCTGCCCCGATGCGGTCCCCTACTACTCTCTCCAAAGTGTGCCCCATCCACTGGTCTCTTCCCCTTACTCTGCACTGTTAGATGATCTGCCTCCAGTTTCTTCATCGTCTCTATGTTCTTGGACAAACTATCCTCAGCCACGAACAATAGTGCCTGCCTCAATAGATCTCTAAGTCCTCGGTAGAACCTCTTGGCATAACCTCTGTCATCCAGTGAGTGCAACCCCACAAATCTAGCCAGATGGGAGAACTCCCTATGGTACTCTATCACAGATCGGCTCCCCCGTCTGAGGTTCAAAAACCTCTCCTCCAGCTCGTCCCTGTCCGTCATTATCACAAAGTGCTCCAGAAAAGTGGCACTGAATTCCTTCCAAGTAATCTCCGAGTAATCCCGGTCCACGTAAGTGGAATCCATCAAGGACTTCCACCAACTCTTGGCATGGGCATCCAAAGCAGTAGTCGCCAAAGAGACTGCCATGCTGACCAGGCATTTGATGCCTGCGAGCATATCCTGTATAGTGTGCAGCCATTCCTCCGTCTTGACCGCATTCTCTGTCCCGTTGTACATCAGAGGGGACAAGCTCTTGAATGCACTCAACCAGTTGGATCCTGGGTTCGGCTGAGATGTCGGGACCTCTTGTGCCTTAAAGGCCTCCAGAATGGATGTGAACGTCTGACCGAGCTCCGACCGCTTGAAGGGAGTGGCAGCCAGAGGTAAAGGAAAAGTATCCCGTGGGACGGAATTCCTCGGGGGTAACACAATGTAAGGAAATTTATTAGAATCGGCCTAACTCATTGTTCAGATGGACTATTTAAGTGATTTCATACAAGGGCACACCATTGCTTTCGCTGTATAGTTTGTCCGCAAACTAATGCTCGAGCGGGGCGGCCAAGTGTTTTGTGGATTTCTTTCTGTTATGATCGTTTGTCAAGAGATACCAGTTGTAAGATCCCCCTTCTCCTTACCAGAGAGTTCCCAGACCTTATGCCCCAAATCGCCGTCTTACGGTGTGTAACACCCCACCAGTTGCATAGTATATAACAGTAGGTCCGGCTGGGACCCCGCGCCATATAAGGTGAACAAGCAAGAGGGTTACGTATTTAGTTAACTAACTAACAACATCTCAGAGTTACACATTAGCGGAAGTAAGATATTTTAAAACTTGAACCAGAATAGAAGCACACAACACTAAGTAGGAATGACTGATATATATATATTATATATAAAGAAAAACATGGCGTAATGGTGTAGCCAAAGGATTACATTCCAGCCGTTCGATCAACCCCAAAAAAGCCCCGCCGTCCGATGCTTCTCCCGTCCAGATAAAATTCCTCCCCACCACCCGACACTCCACTCCATCGTCATTTTAGGGCATCTCGCGCCTCCCTGCCTTCTCATCCACCACCACGCTGCACATCGCCATCCACATATTCCCGCCTCTCCAGACTGAAAGTGAGGTTAGATCTTAAAGTTACTCTAGGGGGGGGGGGGGGGTGAATAGAGTATTAAAAAGTTTTTCACTTATTTTTATAGCAGAATTAAAATAGTGATATTTATATATGTGCACTGAGTGAGTTATAAAAACAAACACAAAGAGATCACACAGCACACCACAGTACAGAAAAATAAACAAGAACACAGATGACACAAGGATTTATAGTAGTTCCCCAATAAACCTGGGTACATCTACTCTTCTACCACCCTTGGTAGGAATCCACTAGGTTTTTGATCAGGTTCCCTATCACCAATGGGGTTTTGATCAGGTGCCCAATACACCAACTGCAGGTTTTTGATCAGGTGCTCTGCCACCAAATAGTTAACTTTTGAAGGGAGTTAGAACCCTGTACAAGATGGGATCAAGAGGGTTAAGATGTTCTTCTCTGTCAACAATCTAAGAGAAGACTAGTGGATTGTGTTGATGTAAAGCACCCCCTGTCTGACAGAAATGGTAGACAGTTGAGGATGGAGCTTTCACTTGACTGAAACAAATCTTCTTTGAAGCTGATTAATCTAAGAGACAAAGTTTCTCAGATTTGTTGTTGCTCTTGAAGATTAGAACTTGCAGCAGAATACTGAGAGAATATTTGTGTTGATCTCAGAGATTGAATGAGTGCTTCTTGAGGAAGATGAACACTGAAAGCTATTTCTTTTTCTTCCTGTACATGTTTTTCTCTGTATTACATCTCTTGGTCGAGAGTCTTTTTCTTTCTTACTGCTGTTATCACCTTCTTCCTTTTTCCTTAGACATTATATCTCTGATTTGAATTTCAAATCCTCTGAATAAGGAATAGAATAATCAGGAGGATTAATTCTTGGAACTGTAAGCAAGACTTTAATTCCTTTTCCTTTTCCAATTCGCCAAACGACTATTTTCTCGGGAGAAGACAATGGAAAGGAATAAAATAGAAGGAGGAATTACAATCTTGTCTTATCTGGAAATGAATAACTCCAAAGAATAGAATAGATCCGTTGTTGAAAGTTGATCTGAGAACTAAGTTCGTCGAACAGAATGTTGGATTTTGTCGAACTGAACATCTATTTCTGATTCGTCGAACGCAGACTGGAATTCGTCGAGCTCAAGTTAGAGTTCGTCGAAATGAAAGATAAACTGCTAAATCTGGCTGGAAGAATTGAATTAGTCGATCTGAATGTTTAGTTCGTCGACCGCTGAAACTTGGGAAGATCGTCGAACGCTGAGACTTAGCAAATTCGTCGACCGCTGAGACTGGGCAAATTCGTCGACCGCTGAGACTGGGCAAATTCGTCGACCGCTGAGACTGGGCAAATTCGTCGACCGCAGAGAGGAGTTCGTCGAACGCAGAATAGCGTTCGCCGAATGCAGAACCTTGGCAAGTTCGTCGAACTGGAGCACGCCGTTCGTCGAACGCAGGATGGAGTTCGTCGAACGCAAAAACTGATCTTTTCCTAAGTTCTAATCAGCCTAAAACCTTGACCCTTAGACTATACATTGGGGTCAACTTAGTCTTAGTCAACAGATATTGATCCTAACCCAAATCAGTAATAGGGTTGTTCCAACACAGACGATGACAATTGCGTCCCCCCCCCCCCCACACCCGACGCTCCAATCCATCGTCATTTTAGGGCATCTCGCGCCTCCCTGCCTTCTCATCCACCACCACGCCGCACATCGCCATCCACATCCTCCCGCCTCTCTACACAGACAGACTTTGTCTGACATTTGCAGTCTTCATCGTTGCCCATAACAAAGGCTTCTAGGGAGGGCACGATAGGTACTCTTCTTCTTCTTTTTCTAGCTTCTCTCTGTTCCTCTGCAAGTATTAAATCAGATCTGTGTATTTTTGTGGTCCTATGTGTTAGCTTTCATTTTTGCGGTCCTAAACACCCACGAAGGCGGGCTTTCATTTTTACATTTCAAACGCAAAATATTTTCTTTTTAGAGTATCATATCTTCTGGCAAATGTCTCATGGTATTAATTTAGAGAATTCTCAATTGTTAATACCTTTAAAACGTGAAGCATTTTTCATACATAATTATAAATGCAAATTGAAATCAACCATAGCTCCTATCAACACAATGGTTTGCATTCCTGATCAGTGATTGTGAATAAATTCATCTTTATATATAGCAAGTTGGAAGGCTCAACTGGAATATGTTTAGTATAGATATAGAAAATCAAGAAGCTACCTTTGTAGGTCACCAAGCCTAACTTGGTTTCATGAATCACTGAATCAATCATTAATTAACATCTCCCAATTCTATGAGGAAATTAACTTATTTGTTCAGGACCATTGTTTCTCAGACTTCCATTTTCTAATGGGTTTCATCAAAATCAGGTTTGAATTTTTTTAAAAGAAAGTATTTTCAAACTCTTGATTGGGGACTATATGGGTTCTGTTGTTGTTGTTGTTGTTGTTGTAAAGTATTTTCAAACTCAGTAAGGAGCAAGTCCAACATTCAATTCAGTCCTTCGGTTCACAAATTGAATTAAATACATGTTTACTTGAGATGAATTTAGGATTCATATTTAAATTCATATTTACTTAAGTATACTTCTTCCCTGAAGCCAATTGTCATCACAAATATACTTTTTACTCAACTTTATGGCTTAAATACATAGGTTTGCCTCGGCAATATATTCTCTGCATACCTTTTTTTTCATAAAAAACACTTAAGTTATTACTGCTCTATCTATAACTCATAAACTAATTTGGGTATTCTCTTGCTAATTTTAGTGATACTTTAAAATTACTAAATCTGTTGTTTTTACATTGGAAGATAGCATGCAAGGTGTATTTATTGCATGCGACCATATGCAGCCTTCCTCATAAAAATCTCGCTTTTACTTGAGAAGAAATAAGGATTCATATTTATATTCATATTTACTTAAGTATACTTCTTCCCTGAAGCCAATTGTCATCACAAATCATCAATTTTATTACACGTACTGCCCTGTTGTATTATAACAAATCGACCTCGAAACATCTATACTTACAGTTGGTATAACTACTATTTCTAGTTTAACCTACACCTCGGCAACCCCATAAAACAACATCAACACCAACTGCCCTTCAAAGAACAACTCAAACACAACATCATCCAGCCAGAAACTGTTACCCAGCAAACAATGTCCCACGGGCCAACCTGATGGCCTCCAATATCTATTCTCACTATCAAGCTAAACTTTTCCACAAGGAGACATCAACCATGTGTTGCTCGGGAGGAAAAGTAACTCAACCAGACATACCCGTACCCAACGACCTTTACAACATATTTACAGACTAGTCAGCTGAAGGATGCCACTTCAGAAGGAATATTCGTGCTTACAACCATATATTTTCATTCACATCAATGGGAGTCACAATAGATGAGAATCTATCTGCATTTACGCGGGGTGTCTACACTTTCAGAGCACACGGAGCGATATACCACAGAATTGGCTCACTATTACCCGCACCAGGAACACGACCTCGGTTCATACAAATGTTTATCTACGACACGGAAAATGAACTACAACATAGGATGGAAGAGAGCACTGGACTCGACGCAACCTTGATTCAGAAAATCACATGCATACTCGATGCCTTCAACCCCTTCATTCAGACACTGAGTTACCTAGCAAGATGCCCATATACATGATTGCAAACTCCTGATCAAAGAGCGACCATCAAACCAACATCAATACGGATGGCATGGTGATCCCCAAATGAACCGCCAGTGAAGGGTCAACTGTTGCGACTACTACGCATACATCCTACAAGTAACCAAATTTCACACCTTTCAGTCTACACTTCAACAACGTTTTCCGCTAACACATTACATATACCCTCTCCATACAGATACATGGATGTACTCCAACAATACTTCTGTACGACGGGCTTCTACTACAACAATACGCGGTCGACAACTACGTAAATATAGAAACACAAAAGTTAACTTGGATTATATCACACCAAAATGACATTAGAGCAGAATTATACCAAGGACTAAATGATTGCTTGGACTCAGGCGAAAATAACGCAGGTTTGTCACTTCAACCTCTTAAAATTAAACCGATATGGAAGAAACACAATAATCAAGGTATCTACATGTTATATTTGATCACATTACCTTCGACTAATGTCTTCTCATAAACTCAGCAAATGTCGGCCGTCGGACTATTCTGCCTTCCTCATTCATTGGTAGCCCAAGGGATATGTACCAAAGATACGAAGACGCGATGGCTGCCGTGAGAAACTTCGAGAAGCCAGATATTTTCCTAACAATGACTTGCAATCCTTCTTGGGAGGAAATCAAAGCAGAGCTTAACCCGGGCCAAGCTCCACATGATCGTCCAGATTTGATAGCCATGATATTTCATGCAAACATGACACCTTAAAGGAAGATATATTGCAGAAGGGTGTTCTTGGTAGATGAAAGTGCACAGTGTGCCTCTGAGATTCCTCTAGAGGGGGGGTGAATAGAGTTTTTAAAAAATTTCTATGCAAACCGTGTTTAACAATAAATTACTCTAAGGAGTTATGCTTAACAAATCAGGCAGAATAAAGAATGCAGGAAATAAAGTGCAGAATAAAAGACTGGACAGCACGGAAAATCACAGCACAGACACAATGAATTTTATAGAGGTTCCCAAAATGTGGGTAGTCCTCTCTTCTACCACCTGGTAGGAATGCACCACATGTGCCTGAGTCTTTTGATCAGGAGACTCTTAGAACCACTGATCTTTTGATAAGGAGATCATGAACCACCAGATCTTTTGGTAAGGAGATCTTGAACCACCAGATCTTTTGGTAAGGAGATCTTGAACCACTGAATCCTTTGAAGAGGGATTAATAAAACTCTTTTACAGAATGAGAAAGAGAAGGAGAAGAAAGAATGTTGTATGAATTCTGTTCTCAGAATTCTTGTGATGGCTGGTTGAAGAACAACCACTGTGAAGTCCCACAGAATCTGCTCTTGATTAGTCTCTGCTTTTGATGTAGATGAACTGCAGAGACTTTGATTGTCAGATTCTTCATGACTTATGCTGTTTCAGATCCCGATGCTATATGATGGTGATGAGAAGCAGCTATCAGATTTACTATTCTCTTAGATGAAGAACAGTTGTATTTCTCTTTTCTTTTCTGTTCTGTTCTTGATTAGGGTTCCTGAGAGAGATTGAGATGAAGAGGAAGCCCTAGAAAAAATGAAGAGACGGCTGATTGTGATTAATGCCTTTTCTGCCTCTATCTTCTCTTGTCTTTTTATTCTCCCTTTTTCAAATTCGAAATCTGTTTCCTTATCTGATATGCCTTGATAAGGTAATCTGCTTATCACTTTCTGTTTCTTTCCTTTTTAATTCTCGGCCTGTCCACCTGGAAAGAATATGTTTCCAAGAAACCTTTTTGTCTTCTTCTTTAATGCTCCTTTCCATTTCAGGCAATTATTGAGTCATTGGGGAACGACCTTGAAGGATGTGGGCCATGAAGGAAGGATCAGAAGGACAGCTGAAAAGATATACTTTTACAGACTGTATTTGATGTAGTGTCGAATTCATTTATTCTCTTATCGACGCAACTTTGAGTTCTTATAGAAGCAGCTTCGATTTCATCTCTGTTCTAATTGAACTCTGTGAGTCGACATTGCGTCGACATCTTATCGACGTGTCCGTCGAGTTGATCTATCTGGCTCTGAACTTCATCTTCTGCGTCGAGATGAAGTCGACCTTGCGTCGACTTTAGATAGCTTCGACTGATAAGATATTCTGCGTCGAGTTGAAGTAGAACCTGCGTCGACTTCTCCAATTGCTCTGACAAGTCCCTGACCTCTACGTCGACATCTATTCGACTTTACGTCGACTTGAGTTACTCCGACAGAGGTATTGAATCACTTGGACTTCTAGTCAGAGCAGTGTCGATATGGACTCGATGTTACGTCGAATTCTATTCGACGTAAATGTTAATTTAGCCCAATTTTGCTTCCCTTGATCTGTTCCTGACACCCTATGTTGAGTGTGACATCCTAAGACATCTAATGACCATATTACCCTCACTATACAATGGGTAATTTAATTCCTAGTAGATAAAATCACTTTTAAGTAATTTGTTAAGTTAAATCAAAAGGGGTTTTTCCCAACAGTAGAGTCGTGGCACATGTACACGTAGTCAAATTCCAAAAATGCGGACTACCACATGTGCACATGTTGATAATTCTTAATGAAGCAGACAGACTAAGCACTCCAGATGACTACAACTGCATAGTTAGAGCTGAGATTCCCAATCGAGATGAAGAGCCAGAGCTCTACACTGTCGTACTAAAACACATGATACATGGCATAATGCATGAAAATAAACGGTTGTAAAAAGGGCTATCCAAAACCATTCTCGGAATGCACTGTCCAAGGGTCTGATTCATACCCAATCTATCGCTGGAGGAATGACAACAGATATATTGCACTCGAAAGAGATGGAGACATAATGATCGATAATCGTTGGGTCGTGCCCTACAACCCATGGTTCTTATTAAAATATGACTGCCACATCAATGTCGAAATATGCAGTAGTATCAAAACATCAAGTATCTGTACAAATACGTGTACAAAGGACCTAACTGTGTAGCATTCGAAGTAAGACTAGGGCCTAATTACGATACAACTATTTTATGTTTGGTTTGAGGTCTTAATCAATTAGTAGCTAAGAAATGTATGGTGGCCTCAGTGACGAATGCATATATGACTATTCCATAGTATTGACCAGTTGGTGGCCAAGGGAGCCAGGCAGTATTTTTTAATATCATTTACAAACTTTATGCCTGTTTTGAGATGAGTGAAAGCGCATGGGGGCCACCCCCCGTGCCCGCGCTATACTACCTCAGACACCACATTACTCATGCATGATGGTGCTCCCCCGCTCGCAAACCCCTGTGAGCACGATGCCCTAGCAACATTGCCCGGGGTTTGCGAGCGGGGGAGCACTGTCGCGTATGGGCAATGTCGTGGATGGTGGTACTGTCGCACGGGGCACGGGCCCCTCCGTGCACTGTCACTCGCATATATATATAAACGATTTTAGCACTAAAGCCATACAACCAAATGTGTTTCTATTATTACATGATTTCCAAACATCGGCACGCAGGCCGACAATAAATGAAGGAAAAACACTCAAAACACTTCGGTCTTCGAGGGCTAGCTAAGCGCAACAGCAGCTGGGGTTCCAAACCCGCTATTTCCCGCTTGTCTCGCCAGGACCTGTGAAGTACAATCCACCAAGCGGTGGGAAAATAGGTAACCGGTCAGCCTCAGCTGATCAAGATTATAATGACCCCACCCCATGCTCGGGGCGGCGGTACTCCTTCCCTGCAAGCAAGCAATAACAACATATATTTCACAAGTGAATCTAAGCACTGCATAGAAACATTCACCACATACGTCGACTCAAGGCCACAAGTATTGTGCTCTCAGGGCAGACTCCATCCACAAGTCCCTTTTCAACTTGGAAGGTCATTTGAGCTAGGCTGTACACACGAAGTTCCAGCATCTTCCATAAGACGGCATCCCGAGGGGCTCCCTCACCACCGACCACTATGGGCGGGCTCAGATCCAGCTAGGCCCGAATAAATCATCGTGAACAAGCAGCACGATGCTGGTAAGCTTTCACCTCAACCCGACAATGAGACAATCGCACTGGGTCATCAGAACAGCCTCAGAGGCTATTTCTACATGCACCACAAGATATTCCATATCAATGACACTAGTGCCGACGCTAGCACTAGCGCGGGCGCTAGCCAACAAAACTCATTTCTATCAGCTCTTTCGGGTATTTCCTGAAGGTAGCCTCCAGGACTCCCTGCAACATATCACAACACTCAGAACCCGAAAATAAGCATACATAATCGGAGTCTTCTCCAGAGTGCAATATATCATATCAACATCACCATTCCAGACCAACCTGTCCAGATGGGCTTCACACAGTATGCCTATGTTCGTACAACGATCCAAACTCTTATATGCAATTTTCTACGGGGAAAATCCATATCGACCCGTCAGAAGAGCCTATCAACTAATTAGCGGAAATCTTCCAGCTACTATGTGAATCAAAGGACTAACATGTCCAAAGATTAAGAAGGAGAATCATTACCCTTGCTGCTCGTTTTAGTGCCATCAGACCAGGATTCCTCTCCATGGATTTGAAGATGGCACAAGCACATAAGAGATCGTCTACCTCGGACTTAGCTAGCCAAGCAGATCCTTCCTCTGCTTCCCGACTTCTGCTCTTGCTGTAGGAGAGAGGTCCAGAGAGAAACTAAGGCACGTACACGTTTTGGATAGCTATATATATAAAGACGCTACCGCCGACGCTAGCCTTAGTGCCCGACGCTATCTCAGAGGCGGTACGGCCGGACCTATCTATAACCGCTTAGGGAATTCGTCGAAATAGCCAGCGCTACCGCCTGCGCTATATTTCGTCGATGAATTCACTTGTGTTCAACACGATTCATCAGGAAACAGTCGATGAAACACAATTTTGTCGTAACAGCTACCGCCGGCGCTAGCACTACCACCGGCGCTAGCGCTACCACCGACGCTAGAACTCAACATACCGTCTTGATTTTTTGACGATACACAAGTCCTTTTGTTGAAACGCAACCCTTTTGACGACAAGAGTTACCGCCGACGCTAGCCCTAGCGCTAGCTCCGTAGCTTTACACCATCATGACTTTTTGCACAAGATACCTGGGGCCTTACAATCCTCCCCCTTAAACAGAATTTCCTCCCAAAATTCTAACGGTGCAAACTACTATAAAGATAGAAAAGTTAACTATGTACCTTAACAGAACAACTCAGGGAACTCCTCAAGAATGGTCTGCTCTCACTCCCACGAAAGCTCCTCACGCTCGCAATTGTCCCCGCAGACTTTGACCATTCTGATCAACTTGTTTTGTAACTGCTTGATTTCAGTGTCTTCAATCCAAATGGGATTGACCCTTGTCGCTAGCCCACTTTTGATCGGCACTTGAACATCATCCACAAGAATTTGAGTAGGCTCTTGCACAGCCTTCCTCCGCACGGAGATGTGGAACACATCATGCAATCCACTCAACTCTGTCGAAAGAGCGAGCCGATAGGCAACCTCACAAACATGTTCAAGTATCTCAAACGGTCCAAGGTATCTTGGACTCAGCTTTTTCAAGTGTAGAATCCTTGATAAACCCTTGAAAGGTTTATCTTTAAGATAAACCCAGTCGCCCACGACGAACTCGACGTTTTTGTGTTTGGCATTATAGTACTTTGCTTGCCTATCTTGTGCAATCAGCAATTTCTCCCGGATTGTCCGAATAATCGAAGTTGTATCTTCGACTTCTTTTCACTTAAACAGCTTAGTCTCGCCCGTCTCCGCCCAAGCCAAAGGTGTACGACACTTCTTACCATAAAGGGCTTCAAAAGGCACCATTTTTATACTTGCATGGTAGCTGTTATTATAAGCAAACTCGATCATAAAGAGATGATTCTCCCACCTCTTTCTGAAATCCAAGACGCACATTCAGAGCATATCCTCCAAAGTCCTGTTGGTCTACTCAGTCTGCCCATCCGTTTGAGGGTGGAAGGTCGTGCTAAATTTCACCTTGGTACCCAACAATTGGTGGATTAGCCTCCAATCTTTCGACGTGAAGCGCCCATCTCGATCACTTATGATGTAACGGGGCAGACCATGCAATCGCACTATGCTATCAACATATAACTTTGCTAACTTTTCCACTGAATCCTCCCGCCGGTTCGGAATGAAGTGTGCAACCTTCGACAAACGGTCCACAATCACCCAAATGCCATCGTTCCCGGACTGCGATCTCGGCAAACCATGCACGAAATCTATAGAAATATCATCGAATTTCCATTCTGGAACAGCTAACAACTTCAGGAAACCTCCAGGTTTTTGGCATTCAGCGTTCACGAGCGCGCAAGTGTGATACTTGGCTATGTATAAGGCGATGTCTTTCTTTAAACACGACCTCCAGAATAGCTTTTTCATGTCCTGGTACATTTTTGTGCTCCCCGAGTGAATTGAGTACTTAGTAAAGTGTGCCTCATACATCAACTCCTCCCGTAATTTACCAATAATGGGGACGCACAGAAGACTGACTTTCCACAAAAGACCATCTTCCAAGGAAAACTCGGTATGAGACCCATCCCTGGTCTCTGCCACATACCGCCTCAAGCTTTCATCAAGTTCCAATGCCAATCGGACTCTGTCCGCAAGGTCACACTGTACCTCTGTCCAGTTCAAACATGCTGTGGCACTGGTTCTTATATCCACACAGGAAATCTCCAAGGCTTCCAAGTCGCTGATCTAACGCGGATCATGCATCTGAATCCAGCTGGCTTGTGCAGATGCCCTCCGGCTCAAAGCATCTGCGACAACATTTCCCTTCCCGGGAGTGTAGTGGATCTTGAAAGTGTAGTCCCCCAGGAACTCCATCCACCTTCGTTTTTGTATATTCAACTCTTTCTGATCTATTAGGTACTTCAGGATCTTATGGTCCGTACAGATGTCGATCTTCACGCCATATAAATAATGTCGCCAAAGTTTAAGAGCGAATATCACGGCCGCTAGCTCCAAGTCATGGACCGGATAATTCCTCTCATGCACTTTTAGTTGGCGAGAGCCATACACAATAACCTGACCATGCTAAAGAAGAATGCAGCCTAAGCCGCTCCCTAACGCATCACTGTAGATTTCAAAGCCTTCTCTACAACATGACGAACATAGGATTGGCTCCGTGGTCAGACGAATCTTCATCTCTTCAAAAGCTCACGCGCACTTTGGAGACAAAACAAACTTCTGATCTTTCCTAGTCAATGTCGTGAGAGGCAGAGCTATCCTCGAGTAGTTCTCTACGAAGCGCCTGTAATAGCCGGCAAGTCCTAAGAAACTCCGGACTTCCACCACTGTAGTCAACACAGAACACTACCATATTGCAACTATCTTTGCAGGATCCACTGCAATGCCCTCTCCACTGACCACATGACCTAGGAATACCACAGAGGAAAGCCAAAACTTACACTTTGAGAACTTGGCATACAACTGACTTTGCCTCAGGGTATCCAAAATAATGCGCAAGTGAATCGCATGTTCTTCTTCCGACTGAGAGTATACTAGAATATCGTCTATGAAGACAATAACAAATCGGTCTAGACACACTCGAAACGTTCGGTTCATCAGATCCATAAATACCGATGACACATTCATCAAGCCAAACGACATCACTGTGAACTCAAAGTGCCCTTAATGGGTACTAAACGCCGTCTTGGGAATGTCACATTCCCGAATCTGCAACTGGTAGTAGCCAGACTTCAAATCTAGCTTTGAGTATACAGCCGATCCAACCAGTTGACCGAACAAGTCATCGATTCGCGGAATCAGGTACTTATTCTTTTTTGTCAACTTGTTCAATTCGCGGTAGTCTATGCACAGATGCAATCTTCCATCCTTCTTCTTTACAAAGAGGACCGGTGCACTCCAAGGGGATGAGCTTGGACGTATATAGCCTTGCTATAGCAACTCTTGCAACTGAACCTTCAAATCTGCCATCTCTTTTGGCGCAATTCAGTACGGTGAGCGTGCTACATGTTTGGCACCTAGCAATAGCTCAATAGTGAAGTCAATCTCTCGCTGAGGTGGAGCCCCAAGAAGACCATTTGGGAAAATATCTGCACACTCTGATACGTTCGGGACATCAGACAAACTGGGCTTTGGCTCAAAAGTCTCCAATAATGTGAATAACAACTCTGCGCCTTTATGAACCTCCTTGACTACTTGGAGAGCAAACATGAACATCTTGCTCGATCCTCGCAAACTGGTAAATGTAGTCTCACGTTCAGTATTCTTCCCTAGCGTGACCTCCTTCAAATTGCAATCAATGCATGCACGCTGATTTGAAAGCCAGTCCATGCCAAAGATCACATCGAACTCGGATATTGGTAGCATCGATGCTTCCAAGTCAAACTCATGACTTCCTATCCGCACCTGAACACTACAAACTCTGTCCGCTTGCATTTAACACACATTTGGCAGAACGACACCCAGTCTGTCCTTTGCCATGAATGAAGACACTCCAATACGCAGTATGAAGTCCTCAAATAGAAAGGAGTGGGATGCTCCAGTGTCAAATAAAGCTCTTGCCGGACAGTTTCGAATTAGGACAAAACCTAATCAAACAGGCTATACAGGCAATCACACACAAGGTATAAAAGACATAAAGCAATAAATGCTATATACTAAATCATACCAATCACGACATCGCTTTGTTTAATGGCCTCTTGCTGGCCAAGATTATATACCCGCAATTGAGCTGGAGTGTAGTGGGATGCAGACGACTAAGCTGCCTTCCCTTTCCCCGTCGCATAAGCTACGACTGGCTTTTTGCCGACACGACATTCCCGAGGAAAGTGGCCCACCTTGCCACAATTATAACATGTAACTAGACCTCGTCCAGTAGTTGCTTATGAAACAGAAGAGGAAGCCGGTTCTGAAAACCTAGGCTTCTTTCTGAATCGACAGGACCCAAACTTTACGGAGCTTGGTACTTTAAACTCCGTCGTTGCCACCGCTCGGTCCTTGTTCGCTTGGATCCGCTTCAGGTCCTTCTCAAGGGATCTGGCGGTATTTACCAACGTTAGAAATCCCTACGTCATCGGGCCTGACAGAAGCACCCGCAAATCATCATACAGACCTTCATAAAACTGGTTGGTCTTTCACTCTTCATCATCAAAGGAAGAGTCTGCATACCTTCCCAGTTGCGTAAACTTGTGGAGGTACTCATCGACCATTCTATCCCCTTGAGTCAATCTTTAAAACTGGTTCTCCATTTCGATGCGTTCCGTAGAAGAGAGACACCTTGCCAAGAACACTCTCGAGAACTCTTCCATCGAGATGTTTGTCAGTTGTCTGCCGAGATACTGATGCCTTTCCAATCCTTCCCACCACAGCCTAGCCTCTCCATCCAATAGATAGGTTGCTAGGGTTACCTTCTGCCTTTCCTCCGTCTCTGTAGCCGTTAGGGTTCTCTGCACCCGAGACAACCAATCCTCAGCTTGCGTTGGCGTTCCTACCCCTTCAAACGTAGGAGGGTGGAAACTCAGAAACTGCTTTAAGTGAAGGTTTATTGCTCGTGTCGCCTCAAACGATTCTGCCGGTACTGGTCTTTCCACAACAGGCTCAACTGCGGCAACTGGCTCTGGGGCCACCCCATGGGCAGGAGGCTGTACATGCCATATTGGTTGCACATTGATTAAAGTGACCACTGCATCAGCAAGCCTTCATATTGTTTCATCAGAAGGAGGAGGTGTAGGCATCTCAGCAGATACACTACTCTCGGTAGTGCGCTGTGGTTGGGACTGCCACGCACCACTTCAAGTCCCCTATAATCATGTCAGACACAATTTAGTGACTAGTAGCATAACAAAATAGCAAGTAAGGAACACGCAGGTTCCACAATCATGCTAAAACATATATATAATGCATTCCTAAGTGGACATTCTGGTTATTTAAATGAGTTAAGCGGTGACGCACACACGTTCCCACCACCCCTTAAAGGAATTTAACCACAAATTCTCATGGAAGGGAACGAGACCCGTAGCTGATACCAAATTGTTACACCCCACCCGTTGCATAGTATATAACAGTAGGTCCGGTCTGGACCCCATGCCATATAAGGTGAACAAGCAAGAGGGTTACATATTTAGTTAACCAACAAACAACATCTCAGAGTTACACATTAGTGGAATTAAGATATTTTATAACTTGAACCAGAACATAAGTCCACAACACTAAGTAGGAATGACTGATATATATAAACAAGTTTGGCACTAAGGTCATACAACCAAATGTGTTTCTCTTATTACATGATTTCCAAACATCGGCACGCAGACCGACAATACATGAAGGAAAAACACTCAAAACACTCTGGCCTTCGAGGGCCAGCTAAGCGCAGCAGCAGCTGGGTTCCAAACCCGATATTTCCCAATCGTATCACTAGGACCTGTGAAGTGCAATCCACCAAGCGGTGGGAAAATAGGTAACCGGTCAGCTTCAGCTGACCAAGAGTATAACGACCCCACCCCAGGCTTGGGGCGGCGGTACTCCTTCCCTGCAAGCAAGCAATAGCAGCATATATTTCATAGGTGCATCTAAGCACCATATAGATACATTCACCACATACGTTGACTCAAGGCGACACGCATTGTGCTCTCAGGGCACACTCCATCCACAAGTCCTTTTTCAACTTGGATGGTCATTTGAGCTAGGCCGTACACACGAAGTTCTGACATCTTCCATAAGACGATGTATCGAGGGGATCCCTCACTACCGACCACTATGGGCGGGTTCAGATCTGGCTAGGCCTGGCTCAATCATCGCGAACAACCAGCATGATGCGAGTAAGAATTCACCTCAGCCTGACAATGAGATAACTGCACTAGGTCATCAGAACAACCTCAGGGGCTATTTCTACACACACCACGTGATATTCTGTATCAATAGCACTAGCGCGGGCTCTAGCACTAGTGTGTGCACTAGCACTAGTGCGGGCATTAGCCAATAGAACTCATTTCTGCCAGATCTTTTAGGTATTTCCTGGAGGTAGCCTCCAGGACTCCCTGCAGCACATCACAACACTCAAAACCCAAAAATAAGCATACATACTCAGAGTCTTCTCCAGAGTGTAATATAGCATATCAACATCACCAATCCAGACCAACCTGTCCAGATGTGCTTCACACAGTATGCCTATGTCCGTAGAGTGATCTAGACTCTATATGCAATTTTTTACGGGGATAATCCATATCGACCCGTCGGAATAGCCTATCCACTAATTAGTGGAAATCTTGCAGCTACTATGCGAATCAAAGGACTAGCATGTCCAAAGATTAAGGAGGAGAATCATTACCCTTGCTGCTCATTCGGTGCCATCAGACCAGGATTACTCTCCACGAATTTGAAGACGGCACAAGCACGCAAGAGATCTTCTACCTCGGACTTATCTAGCCAAATAGATCCTTCCTCTGCTTCCCGGCTTATGCTCTTGCAGTATAAGAGAGGTCCAGAGAGAAACTAAGGCACATACACATTTTGGACAGCTATATATATAAAAATGCTACAGCCGGCGCTATCCCCATCGCCCGGCGCTAGCTCAGAGGCGGTATGACCGAACCTATCTATATCCGCTTAAGGAATTCATCGAAATCGCTAGCGCTACTGCCTTCGCTATCTTTCGTCCATGAATTCACTTGTGTTCAACACGATTTGCCGGGAAACATTCGACGAAACACAATTTCATCATAACAGCTACCGTCAGCGCTACTACTACCGCCGATGCTAGCACTCGACGTACCGTCTTGATGTTTTTGATGATACACAAGTCCTTTCATTGAAACACAACCCTTTCGACGACAAGAGATGTCGTCGACGCTAGCCTTAGCGCCTGGCACTAGCTCCTTAACTTTAAACCATCGCGACTTATTTATATAAGATACCTGGGGCCTTACACGGTGACCCCAACTCATGTGTTAGTTGTCACCGCTCAATGTCTATCCTGCAGGCTAGTTCATCATATCACAGGCCAATTTTGCAAGAAATAATACTATAAATATGGCAAGTCCACATCCATAGGCACATATGTATATATATGAAGAGTGCAAATAATCCACAATGAGAACAAAACTAAAAGAGTGCAAGGGTTTAAGCCCGATACAGATCCAAAAGGAAACTAATACTAGTAACACACTCTCTCACTCTACACTATGCGGAAGCAACACAAAATACTCTCCAACCTATCGCCATGTGGTAGTAGTAATGCATGACATCTGCTCCTCAAAGTCTGTCGTCATGTCCTGACCGACGTACTGCGGATCCTGCTCCTCGATCTTCTGGTGTTACGACCACATCCTACTGTTAGCAAAAGACTAAGCCAATTTTGTCCTCACCTCCCCCATGACTCCTAGGTACCGAGCGGGAGGACGAAGCGAAGGACAACAAGGGGTAAAAGAAAGAGCAGGTGACAAGGATTATATAGCAGTATATATGAATAAACGAGCAATATGTATAACAACAATATATATTAATTGAGTAGTACGTAAGTAAATGCAGCGCAAGTAATTGTAACTACCACACGATCAACTAGAGTACATTAACTTATATGAATGCCAATATAAACTTATAAGCTAAGATTTCCGTATGTACAACCCCGTGTTCGCCGAATGGTAAGATGGAGAATTGGGTACCGGCGAAGCAGACAGAAATGAGGCGAGGCGAGACAGCGCTCGCCGCCTCGCATAAGAGAGCGAAGGCGAGGCGAGCCAGCCGTCTCCCCTTGCAAAGGGCATAGCGCGGGAGCAAGGAAGATTCCAGCTCGACACTTCTGGGGTGCATTTAGCCATAGCGAGGTGAGTGAGGACTCACCCCGCCAAGGAGCGAGGCGAATAGGACCTCTACTCGCAAGGGGAGATGTCGCGAGCCCTGCTCGCAGGAAGACTAGCGAATGACGCCTTCACGGGCCACTCACCCAATGGGGTCTGTAGGTGAAATTACCTTGATACCCTTTGTGGGCTGCCAATAGCCCTTCAAAACGACGGAATTTGGTTGTTAGCAGACCAGTTTGGAGTGCGTTTAGTAAAACCAAAAGGCGGAGTTGCACTATTTGCAGACCGGTAGAGAAAAACTATATATAGACCCTGAAAGGCACCTTTGGAGAGGACTCCACTTCTTTGGCTTCCTCCTCCTTAGGCTATCTTTCGTTAGCTCCTCAGGATCTCCAAGGTGCCCGACTTCAGCTTTGGCTTAGGAGGGTAAGCGCTCTAAGATCTTCCGGGTGTGTGGTGGGACCTACAACAAATTACACTTTTAGTAAGGACTAAAAACGTTACAAAAGGTAACTAATATCGTTACACAAAGTTTTTGTAACGAAATTTACTTTATGTGACGACCGTTACATAAGGCTCGACGCTAGAAGTTCTTGTAACGAATGTTTGTTTGTCGTTACAAATAATTTATTCGTGACAAACATTACTTCCTCACAATATGATGAGTTATAGTAACAAATATTTCGTTACAAATGTTTGACTTCTTCCCCACTAAAGAAATTATATTTATATATCAAATATATGAATATTTTGTTACAAATGTTTGATTTCTTCCTCACTAAAAAATTATATGTATGTATCAAATATATTGAAATTATTTTATCATTACAAATAATATTTAAAGTATAAATATTAATTATGACATCAAATTTCTGAAAGCCTTAGCTAAAGACAAGATAAAATCCTGAAAACACATATATTATAATTATTAAATTTGAACTACATGTATTTACTTACAAAAAAAAGTATTACATAGTGTAAAGCTAGTATCATCTCATCTAGAACAACATAATATTACATAACAATAAGATCAACATGTTTTGAATATGACATCAACTTCGACACTTTTCGACTAATGAATCTTCCGTCACTTTCTGACTACTGAATCATCCGTCACTTTCAGACTAATAAATCTTCCGTCACTTTCCGACTAATGAATCTTACGTCACTTTTCGACCAAGGCTCCAGCACCCTACAAATAAAAGAGAGCAATTGTTAATGTTTAAAAAATATGAGAGCAAAAATATCCACACTCACATTCATACATACACAATCCATACACACACACCCTATAAAAACAAACATCATTAAAACAAGCACACACACTATCTATACACAAACATCCATACACACACACACACCCCATAGAACTCGCAACGCGCACACACATACATAGAGTACTGCAAATAAATTTAGCAATGCAAGGAAACCAAAAAAAGGAGAAAATAGTGATGGTGAAGCAGAAAAAAAATTTAATACTGTCAAAACACAATCAAAATACCTTCTTTTCTCTATCTGGTGATGCTTCCTCAAGTGGTCTCTCACCAGTTCCTTCTACACCTTTTCTGCATTTTTTACCTTTCTAAACTTAAATCAAAGGAAAGTGTGTCAAGCATATCCAATTGCATTTTCCTATAATTGACATTTTAACTGGATGAATTATAGCTGTAGTGGAAGCAAGAGATCGTATCTTTCTCTGAAAGTATAACTTCTATGGCAATATGTGGACACTCCAAAAATTTCCAAAGTTTTTCTTTGATCTCCTGGAAATAGAATAGACATCAAAATATTAATAAAGCAGTGGACATCAAAATCTTAATAAAGTTTAGAATATGAAAATAAATGGATGATGAAGAAGAAAGAAGGACTATTACACCTATCTCTTTCTTTTCAACGGAAGCAGGGAATGAAACAAACATATGAGCTGCCCAGCTCACCTTATGTCTTTTATCTTAGATCATGTAAACCCTGCTCAGATAGATGCCATATTGCTCGCAAGACACCAAGCAGTGCAGAAATGCACTGCAGTGTAGTGCAAAAATATTGCATTGCAGAAAGACTGCAGTGCAAAGCAAAATTTGTAGGCTCTAAAATTTAAAACTGAATGAAGTTAATATGTTCAACGTAATCTCAAACTAAATGAAATGGATTTAGATTTACGCTAGTACAAACATGAGTTTGATATATCTAAGCTCATGCTTTGGATGAGTATTTAGCTCCATGGTTGGTAATCTTATTTTGATTCATATAATCATATTTTTGCTCACCAACTGAATGAGTTTGACTAATATGATTTTTCATTGCAAAATCTGTAGGCTCTAAAATTTGATTAGTGGTTTGATATTTTTTGCCAAACCAGGAGTTTCAAAATCAATTTTTGGAGAAAATCTGATTTTGGCATATTGAGCTCGTTGTGCATTTATTCATTTGAATTTCTCTATAATTTTTCATACCTGATTTGTTCATTTGAGAGAAGAGGAAAACCATCCTCAATGCCCTAGGCCGCAAGGAAACAATAGTGAAATCGATTTTGTCGTGGCTCCAAGGGTCCTTGCCTCAAGTCTTTGCTGCAACTGAAGTCAATAAATCAAGCCTTAATCATCATTATCCTCCAGGATACCAAGGGAAAAGGAGCAGAGACATGATAGGGGCATATTTATTTGGGCAAGTGCTAATATTTGTGTATTGAGGCAAAAACCCACCCTATATTTCAAAGCATAAAATGATGTAATTAAGAATCTAAATAATATACGAGTAGAATCACAATATTTGCAAGAAAAGAAAAAAGATTATATTATAAAGCCAAAGAAAACTGATTCAACTTCCAGAATATTATATTAGTTTGCTATGAAATGAGGAGTATGTATCAAGACCGTGCATTTGAATGTTAATGAAAATTGATTGTTTTCGTGACTTTATTTAACATGTATTAATTTTAGTCCACCTTATTTCATTGTCTGTTAGAGTAGATCAAAATCAAGAACAAAGGACAAAGATCATGGTCATAAACCAAAATTGCTTGCTAGAGTAGATCAAAACATCAAAAACATTAAAGCTAACCTTGGGTTGAGGAGAGCACTGAGGTTTCGGCAATATAGGCTTTCACACACCTGCATTAAGAAACATTTCCATGAAAGAGACTACCATTTAATTGTCTGAGCACATTTAACAAAAAAGACTTTATCAAGAATTATTTATCTCTGGAAATGCAAAATCAAAAGACCTAGGATCTATGAGTATGAAGGAAATGGTAGAGTCATGTGGAAGTCGCCAAGAGTCACAACGGAAGTAGGGACATAGTATGAACTGAATGATAAGATCACACTACTCTATAAGGAGAACATCAACCCACCGTGCACATTTTGTTAACAAACCTTATTAATGTTAGAATAAAATGGAAAGAATATGATCTAATAGTATTACAAATAAAGTACATTGAGCATCCAAGTGACAAAGTAGCAAGCATAATTAAGTGAGAAACCAAAACAACCGTCAAATAATTCCTAATAAGAACATAAAATAAAAATAATTCATAGAAGAAAGCAGGTGCTGCTTTCTAAACAATAGAACCATCAAATAAAGCATGAATTGGCATGCTCTTATACAGTTATACCTAATTTAACAGCATTTGAAGTTCATATAAAGTAATAGATTGCAAATAGTAGGATATTATAGATACCATGGTTGTTGCTGGTGTTGATGTTGGTTACTTCGTGATAGAACACCGGGAAGGAGTGAGCTTCTGCAACATCAAGAACACTATGAACCATATGTTCAGAAAGCAGGAAAATCCAGATATGAGAAATTGAAGTTTACCTTAGGTAAGAGATCAAGAAACCACTTAATGTTGGAGCCGATGAAGGTAGAGAATAGCCTTCACAGTTAGATCGATATCTAACTTCTAGCTAGAAGTTTGGGGAATAGCGTGTGATACAATTAAGCTAGAAGTTTGGGGATCAATATATACAATTGTAGCTGACATAGAACAATTTTTGAGCAATTATGAAGACCTGCACAAAACCATAA